>CM055060.1:27071496-27278696 GCA_029204045.2 Tillandsia leiboldiana
CCTTCGGGATCCGGATCGCTGGCTCTGATCCGGATCCTGAACATGTCCCGAACACCAGTTTTTGGATTTTTATGCATTAAAAGTTCTCCAGGTTGTTCTACACTACAAGAAGTATTCGGATCACCAATAACTTTAGTTAAACATACTGATCCTTTTGAATTCTTCTTTCTGTGAGATTGAGTTAAATGATCCAACTTTCTTCACCTTCAATCTTCAAGACTTGAACCTTTCACGAAACTAAGCCAACTCAAATTCCGTAACAATCTCCCCCTTTGGCGGGTTTCGTGACAAAACACAGATCCACTAAAGAAAATTCAAAAAGATATTTTTGTTGCTATCACCATACAACAAAAATTTATAATGGAGATCTAAAAATTTAAAACATGAGATAATAACTCCTAAAAACAGACTCTAGACTTAGACATCTGTACTCTCTGCATAAAGAAATCATGTCTTGACAAAAAGAGTCGTAGATACCTCAGAATATTTAGCATTCAAAACCTAACAGAGATAGAGTTTATGCTCACCATGACCATTGAGTAATTCGATATGTAATAAGATCACAATCAAACATTGACATATCTTCTAAGCAATAAAATTCCAAATGTCATAACTTTGCTTTGTTAGTAATCAAACAATCTTGTTAGTAATAATACATGTCCAAATAGTTAGTCAAATAGTATAGTAGGAACATGCAACAAATACAAGATAAAAACCAAGTTGTGATACTTACCCTTCACCAAAGTCAAAGTTGAAGTGATACTTACCTTGATGTTCACACATTCAACATCATCATTGTTCAATCATTGTTCAAGTTCTCTCTAAACTCTCTCCCCCTTTTTGTCACAAACAAGGCCAGATTACAAAAACTTAAGGAGATTAAGAAGTTACAATCAAGAAAATCCTGAGAACTAAAACTAAAACCTAAAACTTAAAAACCTGCAATAGAAACGATAAGGGTTAGAGCATAAAAGATCAAGCAAATCAGAACTGTCTGAGCTAGTATCGTCTATCTTGTTCAAGATTCCTTCAGCATTCGCGATAATTTGGAAACATTTCTTTTTCATCTGTTTTGGTCAGCGCCATTTGTCGGAGACCTAATCCCAATTTCTCTTGCTCAGCAGAAAGTCTTCTTTGGTCCTGACGAATGGCGGCCAATACAGTAGCTTCTAGAGCGTTTCTCTTGGAAGTCGCTGGACGAGTTTGTAGAAGCAGATGATGCATGCTGGTCTTCAGTCCATGCGGATTCGCTAGGTACAGAGTATGCTCTAGAGAGGGATTCAGTAATTTGAATTCCACTTCCCTCTTCATTTTCTTAATCCTAGCCGAGCTGATAAAGTCATGTGGAGGTGCTTGGCTAGCAGCTGGTTGCTCAATGGAGATTCCTTGAGCACACCCTCTTTTGCGAGCAACACCTTTTCTTCTTGTCTTCCCAGAGGGTTTCTTCTATTGGGGCTTTGCCCTTTTTAGCAGTAGTAGGCTTTGAAGCTTCAGCAGTTGCTTTCCTTTTGGAGATAATGGGGACAGTTCCCTCGATTTCGATGTTATCCCAGTCAATCGACTCCGTCTCAGATTTAGTGTCAGAATCATCCTTAGTCTTCTTCGCTTCTTAGCCTTCTTAGGCTTGGCAGTATCCTTGACATGTACCATGGCAGCAGTAGGAAATAATCCAAGAGATCACCATTTTGATTGATAGTGAAAAATGTTTCCTGTGAAGATCAACTCAAGAACACATGAAAAATTGTTAATTTTCAAAGATTTGAAAAATTGTACCCAAACAATCATAATCATGTAGAGAGACTAAGAATCAAATTAGTTTTGCAAAAGGACTTTTAAAAATAGATCAATTGCATGATTTTCGAAAATCCTTATTATATGCCCTAAAACCGAAATTTTTAGAAATCGAAGCCTAAAAATCCGTTAATCAGGAGAATACCTAGCATATAATCAAAACTAATCTACCCAGAGTTCTTATTTCAAAAGAAATTTGACCAAAAACCATTCAAAAACGAAAAAGATAGAAAAATCTCATCACGTTTTGAAGAAAAAAAGAGAAAAACTGTGAAAACGGGATTTTGATCAATAAACTTACTTGTATTCGAAGAACTTGAGTTTTGGGAAAGCTCCAAGATGCAATAGTTCTAGAGAGAGAGGCTATAGAGACTTGAGAACAAAGAGTAAGGTAAAAGAAATCAAAACCCTCATTGTTCTTATTAAAACCCTAGCCGTGATCGGATCGGATCGAGATTTCGATCCGGATCGGCCAGCCGCAGGAAGAAGCCTGCGTTCGGGATTCGGATCAGCTTGCCCGATCCAGATCGGCTCCAACTTTTTCAACAGAAAAATCGTAGAAAAATTTCATAAGATCCAGAAAATTAGATGTAAGCACAATTGTGTAGCAACTTTAAACAAAAACATCGTTTCATACAACAAGAATTAGATTATGCCAAATCTATCAATAATATCGAAAAATGAAACGAGAATTTACAAAAATTAAAATCCCTTAAAGTTGAACACCTTCAATTACATCTAACTTGATCTGATGAGTAATGCCTTTATCAAAGCATCAGTTCGTAAAGAAAATGAATACAAAGATCAATAGATGTTTGAATCCCAAATATGGTAGATAATGTATCTAGAACAATCTGTTGAAGAGAGTGGCTCTTTGAGCATCTTTCTTTAAAATCCCACCTTATACCAACCTTGAATTTGACGAAGTCAAGTATTTCAACATGCATTGTACTTAAATCAAAAATTGAACAACCATGCTTGGTATACATGTTGTAGCTGCACACAATACTCGGACGACCGAGGTGGTAGCTCTTTCCTCCATGTGGTGGTAGTTTTCACACCCTCATAGGGATGTAACTCTTTCCACATCTTTTGAGCATTTTACATTTCTTTGACTCCCCCTCAATTGGCTATCAATTATTCAAGATATAAAGTATTCAAACCAAAATTGATCTCGATTTCATACTCGACTAAGCAGTCAAATAAGATAATGACTATACCAAGAGATCATTGAGAGAGAAATTGACTTTGATCACTTAGAAGATGATTTATTACATAAATGATCATTGCAACAGTGAAATATTATGATGGCAAAAGCATAATAAATTTCTAAATGTGCGAAAAGATGCAATTAAAGTCAATTATGATCTATGCTCAATTAATGTCCTATGTACAAACATAGATAGTGAACAAAACAAAACAAAAACAAAAACCTATCCTAAGCAAAGGTTTCAAAAAGAAGTTTATTTCAAGGAAAGCATTCCAATTGCTTTTCGCAAATGAATAAAACGTTTTTGATCCAAGGTTTTGTTAGAATGTCAGCTAATTGATCCTCAGTTGAAATATATGAAAGTTGAAGAGTATTTGATTCAACTAGCTCTCTAAGAAAATGATATCTAAGTTCAATATGTTTTGTTCTAGAGTGCAACACAGGGTTTTTAGAAATGTTAATTGCACTTGTGTTGTCACAAAGAATTGTTACCGAAGATGCTGAAATCCGGAAGTCGCTCAACACACTCTTCATCCAAATGAGTTGGGTTGAACAACTACCCGCTGAAATGTATTCCGCTTCGGCAGTCGAGAGTGCTATGCAATTCTGCTTTTTACTGTGCCATGCAACAAGGCAATGGCCAAGATAGAAGCATGCACCACTCGTGCTTTTCCGATCATCCACTGATCCTGCCCAATCGGCATTTGAGTATCCAACAATATCCAAACTAGTTCCCATAGGATACCAAATTCCGAAATTAATTGATCCTTTGATGTACCGGATGATCCTTTTCACCGCTTTCAGGTGAACCTCCTTTGGTGCTGATTGATATCTCGCGCAAATCCCAACACTAAAGGATATATCCGGGCGACTAGCCGTGAGGTAAGTAGACTTCCAATCATACTTCGATACAGTTTCTCGTCTACATTCTCACTTTGTGATTCACTTCCAAGTCCCTTGTGGCTAGTTCCCATTGGAGTCGGAAAATCCTTCGAATTTTCTAAGTCAAACTTTTTAACCAACTCCATTGCATACTTGGATTGACTCAAGTGAATACCTTCATCATTTGTTTAATTTGCAATCCAAGGAAATAAGTCAATTCGCCCATCATGGACATCTCAAATTCGCTTTCCATGGTCTCCGCGAATTTAGAAGCATCATTATCTCTTGTTGCGCCAAATACAATGTCATCGACATAGATTTGTGCTACAATGAAATTGCTTTGATAATGCTTCACAAAGAGAGTCTGTCAGCTCCCCCTCGAGTATAGCCCTTTTCCAAAAGGTGCTTTGTCAACCTTTCGTACCATGCTCGCGGTGCTTGTTTCAGACCGTAAAGAGCCTTTTTTCAAACGAAAAACATGGTTAGGTTGTTTATGGTCTACAAAACCTTTCGGTTGAGCCACATAAACTTCCTCATTTAAAACCCATTTAGAAACGCGCTCTTAACGTCCATTTGAAATAATTTGATTTTAAATGACAAGCAATAGCAAATAGTATACGAATGGACTCGAGTCTAGCTACAGGGGCGAATGTTTCATCAAAGTCTATACCTTCTACTTGAGAGTAGCCTTGAGCAACTAATCGTGCCTTGTTCCTGATGATAGTACCATCCGCATTTTTCTTGTTCTTGAAAATCCATTTGGTACCTATCACATTATGTTGCTTTGGAGGCTTCGTTAATTCCCAGACTTTGTTTCGCTCAAAATGATGGAGCTCTTCCTGCATTGCTTTAATCCAGTAGTCATCCTAAGGAGCTTCATCTATGTTCTTTGGTTCGATTAAAGATACGTAGCAAGCGAATCCACAAACCAACTGCCTCCGAGTTCTAACTCCTTCTTGTGGATCTCCAATAATATTCGATTCCGGATGATCCTTGGAGATTCGTAGCGTTTGTTGAAACGGAGTACTCGGAGGTATATGAGATGATTCCTGCACATCAGATAAACTTGAAGAACCATTAGATGCATCATTAATATTGGAAGTATTATTATGAGAAGATGCAATGGCAGGTGAATCATCATCTAGAGAGATATCGAGGGTAGATTTTCCAGATTCAAGTGAAAAGCTTCATCTACTTTAACATTTTAGATTCTACGATCGTCTTAGATTCCAAGTTAAATACTCGATATGCTCTACTATTTGTAGAATACCCCAAGAATATCCCTTCGTCACTTCGAGAGTCAAACTTTCCAAGATTTTCACGGTCACGTAAAATGTAACACCGACTCCCGAAGATGCGAAAATATTTGATGTTGGGTTTTCTACCACACCATAGTTCATATGGTGTATTTAACGTTCCCGGGCGCAAATATACTCGATTAATTACATAGATTGCAGTGTTCACAGCTTCAGCCCAAAAATGTAGCGGTAAATTCCGGCTGTGAAGCATAACACGTGCCATCTCTTGAACAACCCTGTTTTTGCGCTCGACAACACCATTCTGTTGAGGTGTATAGGGTGCAGAGAATTCATGCTTAATACCGTTTGAAGTGCAAAAGTCAATGAATTTAGAGTTAACGAATTCTCCACCTCTATCACTTCTAACACGAATGATCTTTTCATTCTTTTCAATCATAATACGAAGGCAAATCTCGTGAAAAGAAACAAAAGTATCAGCTTTCTCTTTTAAAAATGCTACCCAAGAATATCGAGAGAAATCATCAATCATCAAGAAAATATACCATTTACCTCCCAAAGATGGTTGACGAGTTGGCCCCATTAAATCCATGTGTAAAAGTTCCAAAGGCCGTTTGTACCAACGTGGTTCAAGTTCTTGTGTGCAGTCCTGGACTGTTTTCCCTTTTGGCAACCACCACACACAATGTTTTGTTTAAATAAAAGTTTTGGAACCCCCTTGACCACGTCCTTGTTTGAAATTCTAGCAAGTTCCTTAAAATTTATGTGACCTAGCCTTTCATGCCAAATTGTTTCATTATTCAAAGAAACTAGATTACATTTTTCTGAAATTTTATTAGGAACAACATAGCAATTGTTTTCAGATCTAACCCCTTTTAAAAAGAAGACATGGTCCTTATCAGTTACAACACATTCAACAGATGAAAAGTTAACTGAAAAACCATTGTCGCAAAGTTGACTTATGCTTATGAGGTTAGTCTTAAGACCATCAACAAATAACACATTATTTAGAACCGGGCCATCTGGAATAGCTACTGTTCCTTTTCCAACAATTTTGGAAGATTGACCATCTCCGAAAACAACGAGTCCTCCGGAGATTTTCTCAAGATTTTGAAAACTATTTTTGTCACCGGTCATGTGACGGGAACACCCGCTATCCAGATACCAAGACGAACTATCATATGCATGCAAGGAAACATTGGTAACAAGACAAGGAAAGATTTCACCTTTGCGCACCCAAACCTTTTTGGAATGCGTCGGTAATGGTCGTGAAGTTATATGCCTAGGTGAAAGCGTCTTGTTAAAACGATTGCTGCTCCTTGATGAAGTCGTCTTGCGCGGTAAACTACCAAGGTTCTTTTCCTTCAATTGATTTGCGATTGATTTCCGAGGAATCACCTTTGTGGTAGTCATTGCAAGAGGTGTTTGAGGTGAGCGTTTGACTCCCATCTTGCAATATCTTCTTATGTGCCCTGAAACACCACAACGAAAACATACCTTAGATCTTGACGATCCCAAAGAGGATGAAGTAGGTTTGTTGTCGTTGTTTGTCTTGAATTCCGGTGTCGGAGGAGGAGATACCGGCTGAGGCACAAAAACTGTCCCACTCGAACTTGGACTGTTTCCAGTTTGAGTGTACCCGAGGCCGAACCGATTTGTTTGACCAAGACCAAGAAGCCTATCCAACTTACTCCTTCCTGAAGAGAATCGCTGCAAGTCATCCTTGAGTTGGAAAATGGTCTTTGTCATTTCCAGGTTATCCTGTCGAGCCTCGTTGTAGAGCTTTGAGAAGTGATCCGCTTTATCCACCAGATTTGTATGTTCCTTCTCAAAAAGCTCATTGGACTCTTGAAGGGAAACATTTACTTTTATCAGATTTTCCCTTTCCACTTCAAGAGCGTTTGAGAGAGAAGTTGCCCTTTTTGCTTCTTCTTCGAGATCATGCAATCTCCCTCTCAAACTCTTGTTTTGCTTAGCCACTTTCTTTGAATCCCTCAAAAGTCTGTGGTAGGCTAGAGCAAAATCTTCACCTTCCGAATCATCCGATTCGTTGTCCGTTGCAATCTTTTCAACAGTGGAGTTGGACAATGACTCGGACGTACTTGCCATAAAGCACATGAAGGGTGAAGATATGGACGCGTGGAATGCCGTGGTGCACTTTTCTTCATCACTTGAAGACGACTCATTTGACGTTGAGTTGTCATCCCAAGTGACGACTTGCATCGCCTTCTTCTTTGCCGGATACTTGTTGGGACACTCCGTTGCAATGTGGCCGTAGCCTCGACATTTGAAGTATTGTAGTTGTCCCTCTGAACTTTTCTTATCCTTTGAGAAGTTCTCTTGCTTTCTTGACTTGTAACTTGAAGTACCCTTGCCTTTGTTCGACTTTCCGAAGGATGGAGATTTACTTGAATTACCCCTTTGAAAGTTGCGGCGAAACTTCCTTGTTAAGAGCGCGAGCTGCTTCTCAAATTCCTCCATAGAAAGGTTCTCGTCATCATCTGAGGAGGATGTATCCGCGTCTTCTTCCTTAGTTGTTTTCAACGCATAACCTGAAGACTTAGAAGAGGATGCTTTTCCAGAAGAATTGTTAGTAGTAAATGTCATTTCATATGTTTGTAATGAACCAACTAATTCTTCTACAAGCATTTCGTCCGGGTGTTTAATAGTTTCAATGGCTGTAACCTTTGGGCGAAATCGTTCAGGAAGAGTTCTTAAGATCTTTCTTACAACCTTAAATTCTGGAATCTTCTCTCCCAGGTTAGCACATGAGTTTACGATGTCTTGCAATCGTGTATAGTAGTCCGTGAAAGATTCATTTTCTGCCATCAAGATAGAGTCAAACTTGCTCGTAAGCATTTGCAGTTTCTGAATCTTCACGAGGTTAGTTCCCTCATGTGTAACCTGAAGAACATCCCAGATTTCTTTCGCAGTCTCACATGCCGAGACGCGAGAGAATTCAGTTTGAGATAAGGCATTAAAAATAGCATTAATTCCCTTGCCATTGTAAGAAGATGAGTCTAACTCTTCCTTGGTCCATTTCGACCTAGGTTTTAAGGTGCGAACATCAGAGATAATTTCAGTTGGATTAGACCATCCTAATTCAATTGATTGCCACACCCTTTCGTCGATGGAAATTAAAAAAGCTTTCATCCGTACTTTCCAGTACGCATAATTTGTTCCATCAAAGAAGGGGGTCGATTGATGTTTCCACCTTCAACCATTGTTTACAACCCTATTCCCGCTCTGATACCACTTGTTGGGTTATATGTAATATAGATCTAAATAGGGGAAGAAACACCTAGAGGGGGGTGAATAGGTGTAAACGTATAAACACTCAAAAATCGTTGCGATAAAAAACCCAATGCGGAAATAAAAATAACACGCAAGATTTTTACGTGGAAAACTCCATCACCGGAGTAAAAACCACGGGACCGATAACACGGCGAAATCCACTAGAATTAAAACACGTACAAGGTGATTTACCGTACACACTTACGACTCAACCTTTTCCATACGCTCCTAGAGGATCTTCTCCGCTCGCTCCACGACGCTTCTCGAATCCACGATCTGCGCCCAACGCCGAATCCACGGCGTCCAACGTCGAATCCACGACGTCCGACCGAATCCACGGTCTTCACCCAGTAGCACCCTTCGAATCCACGAACGTGCCTCGCTCCGAATCCACGAGAGCGGTTGAACCTTGAATCCACAAGGACACGCGAATCCACGCGCCGATTTTGGGGTAAATCGTTGTTTTGGGTGGTGATGATCCGCCGAATACTTAGATCAAAGATAGATAGGAAATACCATCTAAGTATTCATTAGTTTGATTCAACTCAAGATGTGAGTGTGAAAACCTAGAATCAAACTAATCAATATAGATGAAGAAACATAGAGTATTATCTAATGATTTCCTTTCTTCTCTATATGTGGATCTTAGGCCGTATAAAATGATATATGAATATGACAGCTCTATCGATTATCGGCTTCTCGGCTTACCGGCTTACCATAGAAAAATGAATCATAGGGTCTATATATAGGTTAGAAACATTTGGAAGGAGATAAGAATCAAAAACCTAACATTTCTGGAATTTTTACGGACGGCGATCCGGATTGGATTTGGGCGATCCGGATTGCAGTAGCAAGAAAGATGGTTTCCAGAAAAACAATCGTTCGGGATCCGGATCGGAAGGCCTGATCCGGATCGTTCATACAATTCAGAAAACTCAACGTTCGGGATCCGGATCGTGAGATGCTGCGATCCGGATTGAAGTAATGTATGAAACACAAACCTTCGGGATCCGGATCGCTGGCTCTGATCCGGATCCTGAACATGTCCGAACACCAGTTTTTGATTTTTATGCAATTAAAAGTTCTTCCAGGTGTTTCTACACTACAAGAAGTATTCGGATCACCAATAAACTTTAGTTAAACATACCTGATCCTTTTGAATTCTTCTTTCTTGAGATTGAGTTTAATGATCCAACTTTCTTCACCTTCAATCTTCAAGACTTGAACCTTTCACGAAACTAAGCCAACTCAAATTCCGTAACATCTTCCATCGGAGCTTTGCCCTTTTCAGCAGCAGTAGGCGGAGCCTTTGATGTTTCTGCAGGCGCTTTTCCCTTCGAAGCAGTGGGTGCAGTTGCTTCAACTTGCAACTCATCCCAATCGATCGATTCCGTCTCAGATTCCGTATCGGAATTATCTTTTGTTTGCTTCGCCTTCTTAGCCCTCTTGGGCTTGATAGTGTCTCTAGTATGGACCATAGTAGCCAGAATAAAAATGATCCAGGTGATCACCATTGCTACTAGTTTCTTATGAGAAAGGAAATCCTGTGAGCAACAACTCAAGAACACGAAAAAATTGTTAATTTTCAAAAATTTGAAAAATTATACCCAAACAATCATTATCGTGTAGAGAGACTAAGAATCAAATTAGTTTTGCAAAAGGAATTTTAAAAATAGATCAATCGCATGATTTTGGAAAATTCCCATTATATGCCCTAAAACCGAAATTTTTGAAATCGAAGGCCAAAAATCCGTTTATCATTAGAACACCTAGCATATAATCAAAACTAATCTACCCAGAGTTCTTATTTCAAAAGAAATTTGATCAAAAACCATCCACAAACGAAAAAGATACGGAAATTTCATCACGTTTTGAAGAAAAATATGAAAAACTGTGAAATACCGAGATTTTGATCAATAAAACTTACTTAGATTCGAAGAACTTGAGTTTGAAAGCTTCCAAGATGGATGAATTCTATAGAGAGAAGCTCCGGAAACTTTCGAGCAAAAGATTGAGGTAAGAAGAAATCAAAACCCTTTTGTTCTATATAAAACCTTAGCCGCGATCCGTATCAGTTCATGATTACGATCCGGATCGGCTACCCGCAGAGAATACCTGCGTTCGGGATCCGGATCGGCTTGTCCAATCCGGATCGGCTCCAACTTTTTCTTCAGAAAAATTCAGAAAAATTCTAGAAAATCCAGAAAAAGATTGTAAGCACTTTTGTGTATCAACTTTAAATGAAAATCATCGTTTCATACAACAAGAAATAGATTATGCCAAATCTATCAATAACATCCAACAAATGAAACGAAAATTTATAAAAATTAAATCCCTTAAAGTTGAACAACTTCAATTACATCTAACTTGATCTTATGAGTAATGCCTTTATCAAATCATCAATTCGGTAAAGAAAATGAAATACAAAGATCAATATATGTCTAAAATCCCAGATAAGTTAGATAATATATCTAGTCAATTTATTGAAGAGAGTGGCTCTTTGAGCATCTTTCATTAAAATTCCCACCTTATACCAACCTTGAAATTTTGACAGAGTCAAGTATTTCAACATGCATTTTATTTAATCAAACTTGAAAAACCTTGCTTGGTATACATGTGGTAGCTGCACACAGTACTCGGACGACCGAGGTGGTAGCTCTTTCCTCCATGTGGTGGTAGTTTTCACACTCCTCATTGGGATGTAACTCTTTCCACATCTTTTGAGCATAACACTTTTTCTTTGACTCCCCCTCAATTGGCTATCAATTATTTAAGATATAAAGTATTCAGCCAAATATTGATCTCGATTTCATACTCGACTAAACAGTCAAATAAGATAAAAACTATACCAAGAGATCATCGAGAGAGAAATTGACTTTGATCAAAACAAAGATGATTTAATTCACATAAATGATCATTGCATCAAATGAATTATTATGATATCCAAAGCATAATAAATTTCTAAACATATAAAAGGATGCAGTTAAAGTCAATAAAAACTAATGCTCAATTAATGTTCTATGTCTAAGCATAGATACTGAACAAAAACACAAAAACAAAACCTAACCTAAACAAAAGTTTCAAAAAGAGGTTATTTCAAGGAAAGCATTCCAATTGCTTTACGCAAATGAATAAAACGTTTTTGATCCAAAGGTTTTGTTAAAAGGTCAGCTAATTGATCTTCAGTTGAAATGTAGGAAATTTGAAGAATATTTGATTCAACTAGCTCTCTAAGAAAATGATATCTAAGTTCAATGTGTTTTGTTCTAGAGTGCAACACAGGGTTTTTTGAAATGTTTATAGCACTAGTGTTGTCACATAAAACAGTTACCGAAGTTGCTGAAATCCGGAAGTCGCTCAACACGCTTTTCATCCAAATGAGTTGAGTTGAACAACTACCCGCTGAGATGTATTCCGCTTCGGCAGTCGAGAGTGCAATGCAGTTTTGCTTTTTACTATGCCATGCAACAAGGAAATGGCCAAGATAAAAACATGCACCACTCGTACTTTTCCGATCATCCACAGATCCTGCCCAATCGGCATCTGAGTATCCAATAATATCTAGACTTGTTCCCATAGGATACCAAATTCCGAAATTAATGGTTCCTTTGATGTACCGGATGATCTGTTTCACCGCTTTCAGGTGAACCTCCTTTGGTGCTGATTGATATCTCACGCAAATCCCAACACTAAAGGATATATCCGAGCGACTAGCTGTGAGGTAAAGTAGACTTCCAATCATGCTGCGATAAAGTTTCTCGTCTACATTCTCACTAAGAGATTCACTTCCTAATCCCTTATTGCTAGTTCCCATAGGAGTAGGAAAATCTTTAGAATCTTCTAATCCGAATTTCTTTACCAACTCCTTTGCATACTTGGATTGACACAGATGGATGCCTTCACCATTTTGTTTCACTTGCAATCCAAGAAAGTATGTCAGTTCGCCCATCATAGACATCTCAAATTCGCTTTCCATGGTTTCTGCGAATTTAGAAGCATCATTATCCTTTGTTGCTCCAAATACAATGTCATCGACATAGATTTGTGCAACAATGAAGTTATTTTGATAATGCTTCACAAAGAGAGTCCTGTCTGCTCCCCCTCGAGTATAGCCCTTCTCCAAAAGGTGCTTTGTCAACCTTTCGTACCACGCTCGCGGTGCTTGTTTTAAACCGTAAAGAGCCTTTTTCAAACGAAAAACATGGTTAGGTAGTTTACAGTCTACAAAACCATTCGGTTGAGCCACATAAACTTCCTCATTTAAAAACCCATTTAAAAACGCGCTCTTAACGTCCATTTGAAAGAGTTTTATTTTAAAGTGACAAGCAATAGCGAATAAGATACGAATGGACTCGAGTCTAGCTACAGGGGCGAACGTTTCATCAAAGTCTATACCTTCTATTTGAGAGTAGCCTTGAGCGACTAAACGTGCTTTATTCCTGATGATGGTACCATCCTCATTTTTCTTGTTCTTGAAAATCCATTTAGTACCGATCACATTGTGTTGCTTCGGAGGCGTCGTTAATTCCCAGACTTTGTTGCGTTCAAACTGATGGAGCTCTTCCTGCATTGCTTCAATCCAGTAGTCATCCTGAAGAGCTTCATCGATATTCTTTGGTTCGATCATGGAAACGTAACAAGCGAATCCACAAACCAACTGTCTCCGAGTTTTGACTCCTTCTTGTGGGTCTCCAATGATGTTTGATTCAGGATGATCTTTGGAGATGCGTAACGTTTGATGTAATGGAGTACTCGGAGGTATATGAGATGATTCCTGCACATCAGATAAACTTGGAGAACCATTAGATGCATCATTAATATTGGAAGTATTATCATGAGAAGATGCATTTACAGGAGTATCATCATTAAAAGAGATATCAGGGGCAGATTTATCAGATGCAAAGTGGAAAGCTTCATCTACTTTAACATTTATGGATTCTACAGTCGTTTTAGATTCCAAGTTAAATACCCGATATGCTCTACTATTTGTAGAATAACCCATGAAAATCCCTTCGTCACTTCGAGAGTCAAATTTTTCAAGATTTTCGCGGTCACGTAAAATGTAACATCGACTCCCAAAGATGCGAAAATATTTGATGTTGGGTTTTCTACAACACCATAGTTCATATGGTGTATTTAACGTCCCCGGGCGCAAATAAACTCGATTAATAACATAGATTGCAGTGTTCACAGCTTCAGCCCAAAAATATAACGGTAAATTCCGGCTATGAAGCATAACACGTGCCATCTCTTGTACAACCCTGTTTTTGCGCTCGACTACACCATTCTGTTGAGGTGTATAGGGTGCTGAGAATTCATGTTTAATGCCGTTGGAAGTGCAAAAATCAGTGAATTTTGAATTTATGAATTCTCCACCTCTGTCACTTCTAACACGAATGATCTTTTCATTCTTTTCAATCATAATACGAAGGCAAATCTCGTGAAAAGAATCAAAAGTATCAGCTTTCTCTTTTAAAAATGCTACCCATGAGTATCTAGAGAAATCATCAACCAATAAGAAAATATACCATTTACCTCCCAAGGATGGTTGACGTGTCGGCCCCATAAGATCCATATGCAATAATTCCAAGGGCCGTTTGGTACCGACGTGATTCTAGTTCTTGTGCGCAGTCCTAGATTGTTTTCCCTTTTGACAACCACCACACACAATGTTTTGTTTAAGTGAAAGTTTAGGAACCCCCTTGACCATGTCTTTGTTTGAAATTCTAGCAAGTTCCTTAAAATTTATGTGACCTAGCCTTTCATGCCAAAGTGTTTCATTATTCAAAGAGGCTAAGTTACAATTTTCAGAAAATTTATTGGGAACAATATAACAATTGTTTTCAGATCTAACCCCTTTTAAAAAGAAAACATGGTCCTTATCAATTACAATGCATTCGACAGATGAAAAATTAACTGAAAAACCATTGTCACAAAGTTGACTGATACTTATGAGGTTAGTCTTAAGGCCATCAACAAATAACACATTATTTAGAATCGGGCCATCTGGAATAGCTACTGTTCCTTTTCCAACAATTTTGGAAGACTGACCGTCTCCGAAAACTACAAGTCCACCGGAGATTTTCTCAAAATTTTGAAAACAGTTTTTGTCACCGTTCATGTGACGAGAACAACCGCTATCCAGATACCAAGACGAATTATCATAAGCATATGCAAGGAAATATTTGTAACAAGACAAGGGAAAACTTCACCTTTGCGTACCCAAACCTTTCGAGTTTTGGTGTACGTCGGAAATGATTGTGAGGTTGATACCTTTGGTGAAAGCGTCTTGTTTGATCCGTCGCTTTTCCTTGACGTCGTCGTCTTGTTTGATGAACTACCGAGGCTCTTTTCCTTCGAAAAATTTGGATTTGATTTTCGAGGAATCACCCTTTTGGTAGTCGTTGCAAGAAGTGCTTGAGTTGAGCGTTTGGCTCCCATCTTGCAATTTCTCCTTATGTGCCCTGCAATACCACAACGAAAACATACCTTGATGCTTGACGATTCCGAAGAGGGGGAAGTAGGTTTGTTGTCACGACCCGGGACCGACAAATTGTACGGTTCGGGCACGCCGACAGACCCGCCAATCGGGCACGACCTCTCGCTACCCGAAAGGAACGGTAACATCCATCTCGAATCAAAACAATGTGTATGATGAGATATAATATCAGAGTAAGATCACTACTAATTTAAAACTTTCATTCAATTACAAACAGTTAAAGCGGAAATGAAAGCATGATAAGAATGAACCATAGTGAACTTTATTACATTTTACAACTCTCAACTTGCAATTAAAATAATATTACAATCTTTTCCTCACAATACATGGTTCACTCGAAACATAAAAGAAAGGTACCTCTGCTAGACCCTCTAGGTCCCTACGCTGCTGGGCTCTTGCCCCTGTCGTATATCTCGCCGTCTGCCTCTGAACCGTCGCGATCGCTGCATCCATACCTGAACCTGTGGGGGGGTGCACCCAAGGGGTGTGAGAACTCCTGACAAAGTTCCCAGTGGGTTCAACCACCGAGAAAAAGTGTCCTACACCACTTGGTCCAATGGAAGCAATAATAATAGTGCTAGGAACTAAAATCCTCAATACCAAAATGCAGCTATGCAATATAACATGTCACTACACTATCTGTGTAAAACCAACTACCCAGCACTAATCTGTCTAGCCACACTAGGCTGCTAAGCACCAACTCGGCCACTAAGCCGCTGTACACAGGGTTAAACTAACCCGGCCACCTTGGCCACTCTAATTTCTCTTTATTCTTTAAGTTCTGGTGCTTTAGTTCAAGTTAACCCTCAGAAACTCTTATCCAACGGGCCCGAGCCCGCTAGTCCTGCTACCATCAGATAAGATTTCTAAGGTTGCCGATAACACCCGTAAGTGTTACCCCGTCCTACGAAGTAAATGTGTTCTTCGGGCCACCAGCTATCGGAGAGGGGGCTGCCCTTCACGTCCGATCCAGGTGCGCCCGGGGAGAGGGCAAACCCTTTACGTCCCACAGAACCACATTTCAACCTTCGAAGGACGCCCGTTTTATTATCTTTTCTTATCTTTCATTTCTTTTCCTCTGGGCGCTCAGCCCTTTTCTGCACTTTACGCATTTGTCTTTATTTTTACTTTTAAGCACTTGCTTTTCTTTTCTTTCTCACTCGAGTCTCCAGCTCACATTGCCACTGGCAATTACTATCACTCTTTCCTTTGAGCATTTAGCTATTTGCTTTTGCTTTAAACCTTCCGAAAGTACCTCGTCCGACGGGTCACTACCCAGGGAGTCCTGCTCCACTTGACGAGTCTCAAATTCGAAGGCACCATTTACATTCTCTTTATGCTCTTAGCCACTTTTAGCTTGCTTAACTTTAAGCCTTTCGAAAGTACCTCGTCCGACGGGTCACTGCCCAGGGAGTCCTGCTCCACTTGACGAGTCTCAAATTCGAAGGCGTCATTTACATTTTCTTTATCTTAAGCAATTTACTTGTCTTTCTTATTAACCAAATTTTAGCTCTATCTTGAGCAATTTGCTTGTCTGGCTTATTAATCACTTTTTCATCCCTTACCCTAGGTCTTGCCACACGGGTAACCAGAGAGTCTCCTGGACTCTTACACATTTCATTTTCTTTGTTTAACTCAGATTGAAGTTAAAGTTATCGTCCATTTGCCCAGACACCCTATGACTCTTTAGGGTTATATTTGTTTAATCCTTTAACCTTGGGATCTTATCCCACTTTCCTGATTCCTTACTGAATCCTAGAGTTCACTTGACTCTATTTTTGATTTCACTTTTAACTTAGAGTTACTCTGACTCTAATTCCTTGTCTGTGAGTTTAAACTCCTCTGGATCACTTTAGGTTCCCTTTACCTAAGTTCCATATTATACTCATCCTAGAGTTCCTTGACTCTATGTTGATCACTCTATCCAGTGTCCTTAGGTTATCACCTAAGACAATGCCACTCGTCCAACCCTAGGATAATCTCCTAAGTTTTGATGTCACTCAGTGAACCCTGAAACTAGGTTTTCTCCTAGTCTTGCTACCAACATGTTTCCTTTCCTTATGTCACATGATTCCTAGGGTCATACCCTAACAGGATCACAATCATAATAGCTAATCCTTTTTCATTCATGCAATTATTTTCATCTTATTCATAAAATAATAATTATCTCTACGCATGCATAATCATCATATATCTTTGGCAACCAACAGTTGCACTTTTGCTCTGTGTCCATTTGCACATGCACATCTATTCCTCTATCTCTGGCAACCAATAGTTGCACTTTTCATCTGTGTCCTTCTACACAGGCAATCATAATCATAATTACCTAACGCCTCTAACAGGCTACTATCATGCTTCGAATCGAAAAGCAGAAGAACAAGGGAAGAGGTCACCCAATTTCGGCGGAATCCCCCACCTTGTAGTGTCCCCAATTGCTTGTAGACACTTGCAATTGGTCTCCGCGCGATTCCACTTGCTCCCTCAAGCTTGCACGCAAAACGGTGCACGTTCACCAAACCTGCGCGCAAAACGGTGCATGTTATTAAATTAATAACCCACACGTAGAATGGTGCGCGTCACTTTAAGCGGCACGCAAAACCATGCGCGACAACACGACCTGCACGCGAAACGGTGCACGTACCTCAAATCTGCACGCAAAACGGTGCACGTCTGACTGTAGGGTTGCACGCAAAACGGTGCACATCATTTTCCTAGCCTGCACGAAAAACGATGCAAACCATTAGATTCTACACGCAAAACAGCGCGCACCGGTCCAAACCGCACGCAAAACGGAGCACGTACCCCGTATTGGCACGCAAAACGGTGCACGCTCCACTATAGGGTTGCACGCAAAACGGTGCACCTTCATCCAGCCCTGCATGCAAAACGAGATACATTGTTAGAACGTACACGCGAAACGGTGTCCGTTAGTCCAACCTGCGCGCAAAACGGAGCACATACCTCGCACTGGCACGCAAAACGGTGCAAGTCCCTTTTCCAACGTTGCACGTAAAACGGTGTATATTTTAAGGGTTTGCGCCCAAAACTGCGCATATTTTCTGCACCCGCGCGCAAACGGAGCACGGTGCCAGAACCCGCGCGCAAAACGGAGACCGCACGCAAAACGGTGCACACCAACGGGGTCCGCACGCAAAACGGTGCAGCAAGATATGGTCCCTAACACAGATGAGAGTTAGGGGTTAAACCAAGGCCCACAAAACGCCCCCAAACTGTGCAAAAATACAGTAAAAGCAAAGCACGGGACTTACCCGACCGCGCCGCCGCCGCCGTAACGCCCCCATCGGAAGCCTCGCGCGCTCCACGAGGCCCGCGACGCGAAACGCCATCTCCCACAACCTCCTCCCTCACTCTCCCTCTCGCTCGGTTGGAGAAGAAAACGAAAGAAGGAAAGGAGGTGGCTTGCGGGGAGGAAGAAGGAGAAGACGAAGAGAAAGGGAGAGAGGGGGGGTCCACAGCCCACCGGTTTACGGTGCACCCGCCGGTCTACAAGACCCAGCCGGGTGCACCCGGTCCAGGCAGGGCTAAGGCGGGCCACGTGGCCGCGCCTCTGCGCGCCACGCGGCCGCGCAGTCCACGCGCCACACTGGCGCGTGACACCGCGCTGCCCACAGGCGCGGGACACGCGCCCGTGACACGGGCATGCGCCCCAGCGCCCGCGAGGGCGCCAACAGGGGTCCGCCACGTGGTGGCTCCCACGTGGCCCGCGCAGGAGGTGCGCCTGCGCACCTGACGCGCCTCTGCGCGTCCTGTCACTCGGCCGTGCCTCGACTGATGCGCCGTGGCCTCCTCGGGGTCCGTGCCGCGCATGCCTCGATTTGCGTGCCGCGCAAGCCTCGATTTGCGTGCCGCGCATGCCTCGATTTGCGTGCACGCCTACCGGGCTCCAAATTCAACAAATGAATAGTCCATTCTTAGCGATTTCGCGCGCTGAGTCCAAAAACAATGTCCGTTTTTCCAAATTCTCGTCCAACCATTTGCTGAATGCCCCCGGGTAGCCCGCTGATCCAATTTTCCGCACCGGGTCCAATTCTGAAGCCCGATTTGCCGAATTTCAACTCTAAAATTCTCCGGAGGCGCCCAAAGAGGAAACATTCATTCCAAACTTCGCCCGGGGCCACATTTGACATTCACGACACGCGAAATCACCTCTGAACACTCGACGGGTCCTCCAGTGACCCGCGCGATCTCTTTTAAGCCCGGTTTCCAACGCTTGTGCCCAAATATCACCCCTATTCCATTTCTTGGGCCCAACACGCGTCCAATCACGGCCAAGGCCACCGAAAGCTGCCGAACAACCAGCAAACCCTACGCTGGGAATTCCGGGACCCTTTTTGATTTGCCAAAAGTCCCACTGAATTTGAATTCGCTGGCGGAGCCCGTTCTCTCAATCCGGGTGTCCGATCAACGCGAAACCCTTACTGTGGCCTTAAAACATATTTACGGAGCTCCCGTAATTTTCCCGGAATTTTCCGAGACTGTGAATTTTCCACTTACAATCTGGGCCCACTTTCTCATATAAGATTCTAGATATCTTATTTTAATCCCGATTTGGGCCCAATTCATTTCCAGGTCATTCTTCATCTCAATAAACAATAGTATTTCATACTATTTTTATTTCCATTTATTTATATTCCAAAATCCGGTTCACTACATTTGTTGTCGTTGTTTTTCGTCAATTCCGGTGTCGGAGGAGGAGATACCGACTGGGGCACAAAGACTGTCCCAACCGAACTAAATTTGTCGTTAGTTCGATTGTATCCGAGGCCGAACTTGTTTGATTGACCAAGACCAAGAAGCTTATCCAACTTACTCCTTCCTGATGAAAATCGCTGTAAGTCATCCTTGAGTTGGAGAATGGTCTCTGTCATTTCCAATTTCTCCTGTCGAGCCTCGCCGTTGAGCTTCAAGAAGTAATTCGCTTTGTTCACCATATCTATATAATTCTTCTCGAGTTGCTCATTGGACTCTTGAAGGGAAACATTTATTTTAATCAGATCATCCCTTTCCACTTCAAGATCGGTCGAGAGAGAAGTTACCCTTTTTACATCTTCTTCGAGATCCTGCAATCTCCCTCTCAACCCCTTGTTTTGCTTAGCCAGTTTCTTTGAATCCCTCAAAAGTCTGTGATAGGCTAGAGCAAAATCTTCACCTTCCGAGTTATCCGATTCATCGTCCGTTGCAATCTTTTCAACAGTGGAGTTGGACAATGGCTCGGATGTATTAGCCATTAAGCACATGAAGGGTGAAGATGTGGACGCGTGGAACGCCGTTGCGTTATCTTCTTCATCACTTGACGATGACTCATTTGACGATGAGGTGTCATCCCAAGTGACGGCTTGCATCGCTTTCTTTTTTGTCGGATTCTTATTAGGACACTCCGTTGAGATATGGTCGTACCCTCGGCACTTGAAGCATTGGACTTGTCCTTCTGAGGTTTTCTTATGCTTAGAAAAACCCTCTTGCTTTCTTGGTTTGAAACTTGAAGAACCTTTGCCTTTTTTCGACTTTACGAAGGATGGAGTTTTGCTTGAGTTACCCCTTCGAAAGTTTCGGCGAAATCTTCTTGTCAAGAGAGCAAGATGCTTCTCAAAATCCTCCATAGATAGGTTTACGTCATCGTCTGAGGAGGATGAATCCGCGTCTTCTTCTTTTGTAGTTTTCAAAGCAAAACCTGAAGACTTAGTAGAGGATGCCTTTCCAGAAGAATAGTTAGTAGGAAATGTCATTTCATAAGTTTGTAATGAACCAACTAATTCTTCTACACGGATTTCGTCCGGGTGTTTAATAGTTTCAATGGCCGTAACCTTGGAACGAAATCTTTCAGGAAGAGTTCTTAATATTTTTCTTACAACTTTAAATTCTGGAATCTTCTCTCCCAAGTTAGCACATGAGTTTACGATGTCTTGCAATCGTGTGTAATAGTCTGTGAAAGATTCATTTTCTGCCATGAAGATAGAGTCAAACTTGCTCGTAAGCATTTGCAGTTTCTGAATCTTCAAAAGGTTAGTTCCCTCATGCGTAACTTGAAGAACATCCCAGATTTCTTTCGCAGCCTCACATGCCGAGACGCGAGAGAACTCTGTTTGAGACAAAGCATTAAATATAGCATTAATCCCCTTGCCATTGTAAGAAGAATAATCTATCTCTTCCTTGGTCCATTTCGACCTAGGTTTGATGGTGCGAACATCAGCAATAATTTCAGTTGGATTAGTCCATCCTAATTCAATTGATTGCCACACCCGTTCGTCGATGGAAATTAAAAAGGCTTTCATCCGTACTTTCCAGTACGCATAATTTGTTCCATCGAAGAACGGAGGTCTGTTGATGTTTCCACCTTCAACCATTGTTTACAACCCTATTCCCGCTCTGATACCACTTGTTGGGTTATGTATAATTGGATCTAAATAGGGGAAAAAACACCTAGAGGGGGGTGAATAGGTGTAAACAATAAACACTCAAAAATCTTTGCGATATAAAACCCAATGCGGAAAAATAAATAACACGCAGAGATTTTTACGTGAAAAACTCCAAACCGGAGTAAAAAACCACGGGACCGATAACACGGTGAAATCCACTAGAATTAAACACGTACAAGGTGATATACCGTACTCACAGACGACTCAACCTTTTCCATACACTCCTAGTTGATCTTCTCCGCTCGCTCCACGACGCTTCTCGAATCCACGATCTGCGTCCAACGCCGAATCCACGATGTCCGACCGAATCCACGGTCTTCACCCAGTAGCACGCTTCGAATCCACGAACGTACCTCGCTCCGAATCCACGAGAGCGGCAGCACCTTGAATCCACAAGGCCACGCGAGTCCACGCGCCGATTTTGGGAAAATCGTTGTTTTTGGGTGGTGATGATCCGCCGACTACTTAGATTAGAAATAGATCGGAAATACCATCTAAGTATTCATTGATTTGATTCTACTCAAAATGTGAGTATGAAAACCTAGAATCAAATCAATCAATATAGATGAAGAAACATAAGATTTAATCTATTGATTTCCTTTCTTCTCTATTTGTGGATCTATATAATTCGGTCGTCTTTTTCCCTTTATCGTGGGTTGCCCTAAAAGATGAATTAAAGGGTCTATATATAGGTTAGAAACCATTGGAAGAGGATAAGAATCAAAAACTAACCTTTTCTGAAATTTTTCAGGACGGCGTTCAGAATCGGACTTCGGCGATCCGGATTGCAGTAGCGAGACAAACAGTTTCCAGAAAAACCAAGGTTCAGGATCCGGATCGAAGTGCCTGATCCGGATCGTTCATACAATTTCACCAAACACTAACGTTCGGGATCCGGATTGCAAAGCCTGATCCGGATCGTTCATAAAACATGGTAAAACCAGTGTTCGGGATCCGGATCAAAGGAGGCTACGATCCGGATTGAACTGGTGAATGAACGAACACCCTTCGGGATCCGGATTGGAAAGTCTGATTCGGATCTTGAACATGTCCCATGTCCAGTTTTTGATTTTTATGCAATTAGAAATTCATCCAAGTGTTTCTGCACTATAAGAAGTATTCGGATCACCAAAAATAATTAGATAAACATACCTGATCCTTTTGAATTCTTCTTTCTTGAGATTGAGTTAAATGATCCAACTTTCTTTATCTTCAATCTTCAAGACTTAACCGAATTCACGAAATACGCCAACTCAAAATCCGTAACATGGTTGTCGAGAAAGGTGCCCGATTTTGTTTGGTACAGGGTTTGGTCACTGTTGTTTGTACTTTGAGGAGGACGGTTGCTCCGGTCACCGTGATTTGCGTTACGTTTTGCCCTTTTTGCATACTATGTTATTTCTAGTCACTGACTTCCCACTCCGTGACAGGTTCGTCCAGGGGCGAGTGCTAGGGCGCCGGTGATGCCGCGAGAGTGCTGTTCTGACTTTTAGCGACATCAGATACAGTGACTTTTCCTTTCCTTGTTCTTTTATTATTCATGTTAGTTAGTTATGGATTGCGATGCCCCCGTGGGATCGATGTGGATGTTGATTCTTCTTTCATAATTGCCGAGTGAATGTCGTCCCTTTTCCTTACTTGGCCGTTTTAAACTACGAACAACAAAAACAAGGAAACCGTTTGCGAAAACCATTTTTAAAACGTGGGTGTCGTGTGGGCACCGTTTTTAAAACCTTGTGGGATTTATGTGATTTCGAAAATAGGTTTTTTACAAAATTTGGCATCGGGTGGGTGCCGCCTTAAAAATTCTGTGGATTTATGTGGCTTTGAAATAGATTTTTAAAACTCGGCGTCGGGTGGGCGTCGCTTTCAAAACTCTGTGATTATTTATCCTTTTAAAATCGTCGGCCCCTTTCCAAGTGTGATAGTTGGTAGAATGTATGGTTTGCATGTTGAATGTGTCTGTGCCTCGGTCTAGTGTGGTTAAAGCCTGTATGAGATGCTTTATGTAGTTAGGACGCCGTGCATATACAAAGGAGACTCTGCCCGTTTGCAGAGTGAATGTGTATATGCGGCGGGTCTGTGCGCGCACTGGGGTGGAATAGTTTTCAAAAAAAAAATGTTACGCTAATTTGGGAGCATCAGTGGCTCTCCTTCCGCGCGTTTGAACCCCCGGGGCGTGACATAGCCTTAGTGGAGGGATTTTTCCCACTTCTATTATTGTCGTGATCCAGTCCTGCTATAGGGAGATATCGAGACTTGGTTACGATATTTGTGAGACATGGTTACTTTACTCGTGTGGATCGCTCCCCTCGAGTGCCACTCCGGAGTAGGTGATTGACACATCGGCCAGTGAGTGCCAGATATTGATTATTGGCCAGTGAGAGCCAAACCTTCTATATCGGTCAGTGAGTACCGATTTGCTAGTAGATACTTAAGACAGTTTGAGCAGGCAGTACCAGTGGTTTCTGGTCCTTCGATTGGGTCTATTTAGACAGATAGTTGTACTGATACCTGCATTCAGCTACCCCATTTGTTATTGCATTTAGAGGCATAGTAGTGGTAGCTTTCTTTTATTGGCAGTTTTATAGCTTACCACCTTTCTCCTTTTCTTTTTGCCTCTGGTAGACCTAGTGGGTGTGTCAGGGTTTGAGGCTTTACCCACTAGGGGAGGCTACTGTTTTTATAGTAGTTCTCACCCCCCATCATCTTTTCTTTGTTTTTCCCCCTTTGTTTTGCAGAGTCCTCTGCGGGAGTTGCTGGGCCGTCAGCAGCGGATCGAGGTAAGAGGATTGCGGACTAGTTAAAGTGTCCACCCAACAGTTGCTAGCTGGATTTTTGGTGTACCCCATCTTCTCAGACAGTTTCATTGTACTTTATTTTGGGTCTGGCTTTAGCCAGCTGGTTGTATATTTGTGGTGAGCTGGGAGAGATATTTGTATTTATTTTACAGTTGTCCTTTTCTTTATTTTCAGCTTTTGTCTGAGATGTAGTAGATGTAGTTCAGCTCTGATTTTATGCTCCTTTATTATCATTTCTTATATCTGAGCAGGTTACCGACGCTTCATGTACGCGGGAAATACCGTGTGCACGGCGGATCTGTAGACGAGCCCGGGTTCTGGTTTACACCCGAGGCGTGACAATCTGTGTATAATCATCATCCATCACTACTCTGTCCAGCCATACCAGGCTACTCTGCACCAACTCGGCCACTATGCCGCTGTATACAGGGTTAAACTAACCCGGCCACCTTGACCACTCTATTTTCTCTTATTCTTTACATTCTGGTGCTTTAGTTCAAGTTAACCCTCAGAAATTCTTATCCAACGGGCCCCAGCCCGGTAGTCATGCTACCACAAGATAAGATTTCTAAGGTTGCCGATAACACCCGCAAGTGTTACCCCGTCCTACGGGAGAAACGTGCCAGACGGGTCACTGCCCGGGAGAGGGACACTGCCCATAAATCCAACAAGGGCTACGTTTCACCCCCGAAGGTACGCCCGTTTTATCTTTATCTTTTCTTTCTTTTCTTTTGCCTTTAGCTCTTTACCTTGCCTTTCCTTTGGGAAGCTGAGTCTTACTCACACACTTCCCCCGGGAGTGAAATATGCTCAACCCTCCCGTTGGCAACTTGGCATTAATTCTTTAATTCACTTGGGAGTGACATATGCTCAACCCTCCCATTAGCCATTTAGACTTTTCTTTTACAGCTTACATTTACCGGGTCCGAGGGTTCCAAAAGACGAATGCCTACAACCCCAATCAAACAAGAACAGGTTGTAGCATCGCCTCCCGTAGTGCTCGGCCCAATGTATTTTATTTTTTCCTTTTTACCTTTCTTTAATCATTCTCTTTACACTTTAGGTTCAGATGAGTTTAAAGCACCTTGGCACTCATCTACCCGGGAGTGACATATGCTCAACCCTCCCGTTAGCATTTATGCCTCAATGCTTCTCTTTTACTTTTCTTTTTTAGCCTTTCGAAAGTACCTCGTCCGACGGGTCACTGCCCAGGGAGTCCTACTCCACTTGACGAGTCTCAAATTCGAATGCGTCATTTATATTCTCTTTCTGTTCTCTTTTTCTTAAGCAATTTGCTTGTCTTGCTTATTAATCACTTTTAGCTATCTCTTAAGCAATTTGTTTGTCTTGCTTATTAACTACTTTTAGCTTTCTCTTAAGCAATTTGCTTGTCTTGCTTATTAACCACTTTTAGCTTTCTCTTAAGCTTCATCTCTTTTATCCTAAGTTCTTTACTCTAAGATAATTTGGGTGTCTCTAACACCAATTTAGGTTTGAACTTCTTGTTCATTTATATTTACACTTATTTTGCCACTTGGCAATTTCTGTAGTTCCCTAGCCCCTTTTTAAACTTTTCTTTACTTGTTCTTAATTCACAACCCTCTGTTTCAATTACCCTTAAAGTTACACTATGTCACAAGGACATTAGTCACTTTCAATTTTATCTCACTTAGAGTTTATTAACTCTATTTCCCATTTTTCCTTTCCTTTATTTAACTCAGATTGGAGTTAAACTAATTTGTCCATTTACCCAGACGTCCTATGACTTTCTAGGGTTATATTTGTTTAATTCTTTAACTTTGGGATCTAATCCCCCTTTTTCCTGATTCCTCACTGAATCCTAGAGTTATACTAACTCTATTTTCCTGTTCCATGTTTAACTTAGTGTTGCACTAACTCTATTTCATCACTAGAGTTTAACTCCACTAGTTCACCTTAGGTTCCTTTACCTAAGTTCCACAACCTGTTTAACCTAGAGTTCCCTGACTCTATGTTGAATACTCTATTCTCAACCTTAGGTTATTTCCTAAGATAATGTCACTCGTCCATCTAGGTTTAACTCCTAGGTAATCATGCCACTCGTTAAACCTAACTCTAGGTTTTCTCCTAGGTCTCACTACCATCATGCATTTCTTTTCCCTTATGCTTTCACATGGTTCCTAGGGTTACACCCTATCATGATCACAATAACAAATGATTGTTTATCACTTTCATGCATGCAATTACTTCCATACCCATCATAAAATAATGTTTATCCTCAACGCATGCAATTATTATCATGATTCCCTAACGCCTCTAACAGGCTACTATCATGCTTCTAGATCGAAAAGCAAAGGAGCAAGGGGAGAGGTCACCCAATTTCGGCAGAATCCCCCACCTTGTGGTGTACCCAATTGCTTGTAGACACGTGCAATTGGTCTCCGCGCGATTGCTCCAATTTTCTCGAGCTTGCACGCAAAACGGTGCAGGTTCACTGAACTTGCACGCAAAATAGTGCACATCGTTAGAGACCGCACGCAAAACGGTGCACGTTTATCCAATTTGCACGCAAAATAGAGCACGTACCTCGAATTTGCACGCAAAACGAGCACGCCTTTCTTCAAGGTTGCATGCAAAACGATGCACATTTTTCTAACCCTGCACGAAAAATGATGCATAACATTAGAGACAGCACGCAAAACGGTGCGCGACAACTCAACCTGCACGCGAAACGGTCCACATACCTCAAATCTGCACGCAAAACGGTGCACGCTTTTCTGTAGGGTTGCACGCAAAACCGTGTGTATTCTTCTAACCCTGCACGCAAAACGGTGCGCAACATTAGAGTCTGCACGCAAAACGGTGCACGTCAATCTAATTTGCACACAAAACAAAGAACGTACCTCAGATTTGCACGCAAAATGGTGCATGTTCCTTTTCCAATGTTGCACGCAAAACGGTGCACGCTTTTCGAGTTTGCGCGCAAAACAGCGCATGATCGTCGAGTCCGCACGCAAAACGGTGCATGTCTTCCGCAAGCTTGCACGCAAAATGGTGCGCGCCAAAACGCCCGGCGACACTTCGCGCAGCAAAACGGCACAGTAAAACTCGGTCCCTAACACGCACAATGGCATGGGGGGGGTCAAATCCAAATCCAAAAAGGAAAACTCAAACTGTGACAAAAGTACCGCAAAATGACATACGGGACCTACCTCGACAACGTCGCGCCGTCCAACGCGTGCACACGCGTCCATTCGGCTCCTTGGAACTCCTTGCGCTCTCCACGGGGTCCACGGCACGTTCGTGCGCCCTCGAAAACCCCGGCGAAATCGCCCTCTCCCTCCCCTTAGCCTCTCGGTGCGAGCAAAAAGGAGAAAGGAGAAGAAATGGGG
The DNA here is from genome assembly GCA_029204045.2 of Tillandsia leiboldiana. Classification (NCBI taxonomy): domain Eukaryota; kingdom Viridiplantae; phylum Streptophyta; class Magnoliopsida; order Poales; family Bromeliaceae; genus Tillandsia; species Tillandsia leiboldiana. The sequence continues at coordinate 27,099,038 of CM055060.1, forward strand.
CCATTCGGGCCCATATAAGCCGAAATCCAACTTTCGGGTGCACATTTCGGGCGCCCGAAAGAGATTCGGGCTGCTACAGTAACCGGCCACCCGCGGTCCACGCGTCCACGCCGTGCCAACGAGGCGCCACGTCACTCGCGTTCAGCTAACCGGGGAGCGACATGTGTCCGTGGACCCATGCACCGCGACCACGGAACAGCGCGGCCAATCAGCGGCCGCCACGTGGACCGCACCCACGCCTGCAGCAGCAACGATGCGTCGCGTCGCGCATCGCGTCGCGCTGACCCGCCAATAGGAGGCCGACACGTGGCCTCCCCACTGACGCCGCGCTAGGGCCCGCGCGCCTTCCCGACGCGCGCCAGTGTCCTCGGCCGCCGCGTCCAATGGGGAGACGCCACGTGGCGTCCCCCACCTACCCCGCACGCCTCGAGCCGCGCGCCCCAGCGCGCCGCGCGTGCTTGTCGCACCTCGGGATTCGCACCAACTGCCTCGGTATCCGTGCCAACTGCCTCAGGATCCGTGCCACCTCGGGATTCGGGCGCGCTATAGTAACTTTCGGGCGCTCGCCCGAGCCCGAACCGGGCTGCTACAGTGAACCGGGTTCGCTACAGTGCAGCCTGGTTCGCTGCAGCCCAAAAATCCGGCCCGCTACAGTACTTTCCGGGCGCCCGGAACCAACTTTCGGGCGCCCGAAAGTTGGGCCCAAGCCCGGTTTCGCCCGTTTTCACCCGTTTCTCTCCCGTTTTCGCTCAAATTTGACAGGTTGCCACAGTTTAACTTGATTTATCACCAGGTACCTTAAACTTTCAATTTGGACCCTTTATGGGTCGCCAAAAACCTCACTGTAATTACAATCATTGACGGGCCCCGTTCTCACTATCCGGGCATCCGATCGACACGAAACTTTTACTATGGTCTTAAAGCATATTTACGGAGCTCCCATAATTTTCTCAGAATTTTTCGAGACTGTGAATTTTCCGCTTACAATCTGGGCCCACTTCCTCATACAAAATCCTAGATCTCTTATTTTAATCCCGATTTGGGCCCAATTCATTCCCAGATCATCCTCTACTTTTCTAAACTCAATAAAAATAGTATTTCATACCATTTTTACTTATATTTATTTATATACCAAAATCTGGTACATTACAGCCGGGTTAAGAGATTTAGTCCTATTATATCATTTATATATAGGACTAATCCAAATTCCAGGGGTGTCACATTCCTCCCCCTTTTAAGCCCTGACGTCCACGTCAGGCTCAACACACTCACAAGCACCAGGCGATGTGAGACTTGTCTCGCTAGCCTTAGCCGACCTTGTGGGGAGCTGCACTCCACCCACAACGGTCATTAGTCGGGGAGCCTCGCTCTACCCGCTAAATAACCCTAGCTCAGTCGAGACTCATCTCATATTTCCGACTGGTGAATGGCTCTGATACCAATTGTGGCGCCCCGCCTTCCCAGGGGGTCACCCATCCTAGAACTACTCTAGCTCTAGCACGCTTAACTCTCTTAACCTCTTGGGTCTTGCTACCACCCAAAATGTTATAACCGGGTTAAGAGATTTAGTCCTATTATATCATTTATATATTGGACTAATCCAAATTCTAGGGGTGTCACATTACTTAATCTGTCACGCCCCGGGTGTAAACCAGAACCCAGGCGCCAATAGATTCGCCGTGCACACGGAATTTTCCATGTACACGAAGCGCTGGTAACCTGCTCAGATATAAGAGATACAATAAAAGAGCATAATACAGAGCTGAACTAAAAAAGAACTACATAATATCTCGGACTGGAAATATGATACAAGCTGTAAATATACAATAAACTCCCAGCTCACAGAAATAAATACAAGCAGCTGGCTAAAGCCAGGCCCAAAAGTAAAGTACTACAGCCTGAGATACAAAAGGGGGGTACAATAAAAGTCCAGCTACTCTCACGGTCGGGGCAGACGATCTAGCTAGTCCGCTATCCTCTTACCTCGATCCGCCGCTGATGGCCCAGCAGCTCCCGCAGATGACTCTGCAAAACAAAGGGGAAAAGATAGAAAACAACTATGGGGGTGAGAACTACTAGATAAACTAGTTGTAGAATACCGGGTTTCCGGATGGCGCACCGACCTCGCAAGATGGCGTGGAGCGGAGGGAATTGTCACGAGCATGTTCCATATGTGTTTACAGATGAGTTCGGGTTGATTTGGATCTACGCGGAAGCCCCCGCTTGATTCGGAGTTTTTCGGGCATTGTACGCGATAGAGGACTGGTTTGGGAAGCACCGACTCCACCGTGGTGAGCAGAAAATTGGGAAATACTTGGAACAAGTGTACTTTTTGATTACAGCGGAGTTCGGGAGGTTCCAGACTGGCACGGAGAACCCGAAGGCAAAAAGTGAGTTGGACTGGCAGTTTTGGAGCCGGTTTTTGGATTGAGCACACCGACTCCACGATTGAGCTTTTTGAGGAGAAAAAGCTGAGGACATATGTATTTTCAGATTACAGCGGAGTTCGGGAGGTTTCGGGCCGGTGCGGAGACCCCGAAGGCAAAAAGTGACTTGGAGTTGGCCTAATTTGAAGATTAATTAATTTAATTTAATCTATTTTTGTAATCTGTGAGGGAAAAGTGAAAGATAAGAGAAGTTGGTATTAGTGTGGATTTGTTTTATTTTGTAGGAGGGATTAGATATTTTTATTTGTGTTGGATTATTTTAATCCCTTGCTACAGCTGCCTTCAACCCAGCCACTAATTAAGTCACTTAATTAGGAGCCTGCCACCTCACCGTCTTCTTCAACAAGAAATAGAGCAATGAAGGAGATGCAGAGGAACATGAGAAATGAGGAAAAAGAAGAAGAGGAAGAAGATGGAGATGGAGAGAGTTTAGACTGTTGGTGTTTGTAATTTTTTCTCGTGCTGCTAGGAGCCGTGGGGCCGAGCGGCGCGCGTTGGTTTTAATTGAGGTAAGATGCTGTTTTTTTTTTTGTAGGTGTTGAAGCCTGAGCTTTTGGTTTGGTTTTTTGGTTGGACTGCTTGTCCATGGTAGCTATGGGTGCTGTGGAGGCCGCGGCAAGGGGGAGCCGCGCGCGCGCACAAGGGTGCGCGCGCGGCTGGCGCGCTCTGCCGCGCGGGCGCTGTGCAGGGCGCCGCGCGGGGGCTGCGCAGCCGCCGAGCGGGCGCTGCGCAGGGCGCCGCGCAGGGCGCGCGGGCGCACTGCTAGCGCGCTGGGCGCGCTCGTAGCGGGCTGGGCCGCCGCGCGGCGGGCCCATGCGCCGCGCAGCGGCCCAGGGAGCCGCGCGGCAGGCTACGGCAGCACCTGCGCCGCGCGGTGGGCGCTAGGCACCGCGCGGCACGCGCCTTGGCAGCGCGCGCGGCGGCTGCAGCAGCGCGGTCAGCGGCAGCAGCAGAGCAGCACGGTCGCGGCGGCCGCACGTGCGGCTGCCGCGAGTGGCCGGCGCGCGAGCGGGGGGGGGGGGGGGGCTTGTCTCTTGTCCCGAGAGCTTGATTTCGGATTTTTTTGTTAATCTTGATGGTTTTTCCCTGGTTTTGGGCTGCAGCTTCGGAGAACGCGGCGAGCTCGGTGCCGCGCGAGCGGTTGGGGCCAGCTGTGACAGCACGTGGAACACAATCAGATCTTGCAGCTTGGAGTTGTGCAGAGCCGGATCGAAAGATGATGATTGATGAAGATGACGATGAGGATATTGATGAATGGGTTGTGGAACTTGTGTGTATGCTGTGAGCGTGTGAAGTGTGAGTGTATGTGTTTAATTTGGGATGGTTTTTGTGAATGAATTAGTGGGATGTTATATGTGTGCAAAGGAAGCTTCTAAGTATTGTGTGTCTTACCTTGGAGCTGGGGGTTCTCCTATCTACAGCAAGTTAGAGAGTTGTTAATTTGTGAGGGTGCTTTGGATTATTAGAGTGTAATAGGGGATCTTGTGTGAAGTGTGAATGTGCTGTGGGCTCTTTGTGAGTGCAGAGGAGTTTTGTACATGCTGTTGGGCTTTATGTGGATAGTAAGAACTTAATGAGTTTCGTGAGAGTTATATGTTTATTTGTGATGGATTTAGATTGTGCAAATTGGATAAAAGAGCATTTATTTATTTCTATGCTAGAACCATGGAGTGTGCAGACCTTTAGGATGTAAATTGGATGTATGTAATTGGAGCTTGGACAAACTGTAAGCTATTGAAGTTGGGCTATGGACATTAATTATTGTATACATTGGACCTTCATGAGGGTGTTGTGGACTTAATTTTGGCAGGTATGTATTTTAAGTGTGCTGTGGGTTACCTTTATGCTGGTGGACTTGGACTTATGTATTTTATTTGTGCTCGAGCTTCCGAGGATTTTTTGTGATTCGCGGCAGTGTGTGTGCGCGCGGCACGATTTTCGAGATTTCGTCAGTTTGAGGATCCGGCGCTTCACCGACTTCAGCGTTGCCTACGGAACGCATTCCAGGTGGGTTGGAATTTCTTCGAGATTTATGGAATGCCCTCTAATGCTCCTGTAAGCATATTGATCATGTTAGCTTAATTATTGTATATTGATAAATATGATAGTTGCCTAGAAAATTGTAGAAAAACTTTTATGAGCCCCTGACATTTTTTAGTATGATCTAGAGGTTATATGACACTACACTGCATATTCTTTTGAGATTCGGGTTGCATCTGGACATTCATAATATTTTAGTACCCCGTTTTAAGTAAAACTCCGTTTTAAAAGAGTTTTTTTAATTATTGAGAACATTATGAATGGTCCAGATTGTTCGTGTTGCATGAGAACTCGTGCCAGAGGGCCGAGTATATTTTTTAGAGCATCATGTGTTGAGTTCCTAGTGTCATGAGAGAGTTTTCTCCCTTGTAGGGATGATTCAAGATCTTGGGTTGTGTTTTCCTGATTCAGATGTGGAGATGGTTCTCCGTCCTAGCTTTGAGAGATTCAGGGTTCTGGCAGATCGAGTCGTGGAGGTTTCCCGACTTAGCCATGGGTTATGCATTATCAGATTGAGTCGTCGAGGTTTCTCCGACATAGCTTTGAGATCATGTGGGCATTTCCTGATCGAGTCGTGGAGTCTTTCTCCGACCGAGTTGTGCTTTTGAGCTCGTGATACCGATCTGTTTGATCGTGAATTATAGCCTGCTGAGCCTGGCATTTATGCCAGTTGTGAGATACTTGAGTTCGCAGGGTCGCTCCCCGCGAGCTACGCTCCGGATGCGATGATGATACCGAGCCTGACGAGGCTGCGATGTGGTTTGTGACGCCCCACTTCCCAGGGGGTCACCCATCCTAGAACTACTCTAGCTCTAGCACGCTTAACTCTCATGTACTGTGACGCCCCACTTCCCAGGGGGTCACCCATCCTAGAACTACTCTAGCTCTAGCACGCTTAACTCGTTAGAGATTTAGTCCTATTATATCATTTATATAGAGGACTAATCCAAATTCCGGGGGTGTCACATTCTTTCCCCCTTTAAGCCCTGACGTCCACGTCAGGCTCAAGCACACTCAGAAGCACCAGGCGATATGAGACTCGTCTCGCTAGCCTTAGCCGACCTTGTGAGGAGCTGCACTCCACTCACAACGGTCATTAGCCGGGGAGCCTCGCTCTACCCGCTATATAACCCTGGCTCAGCCGAGACTCATCTCACATTTCCGGCTGGTGAATGGCTCTGATACCAACTGTGACGCCCCACTTCCCAGGGGGTCACCCATCCTAGAACTACTCTAGCTCTAGCACGCTTAACTCTCATGTTCCTCTTGGATCTAGCTACCATCCAAAATGCTATAGCCGGGTTAGAGATTTAGTCCTATTATATCTTTTATATAGAGGACTAATCCAAATTCCGGGGGTGTCACATGGTTACTGAGATAGTCCTTGAGGGACACCCTACGTAAGACCAAGCCCTGTTTGGGCATGAGTGGCAGTAGATGAGCGCAGGCTTGACTTTGACTAGTCCAAAGAGGGACAGTCATTGAGATTGAGTGATATGTGTAAGTGAGTTTCATAGCATGTTCATAGATGAGTTTCCTTTGGGCATGATACTTGAGGCATGTTAGCAGTAGCGAGTGTATGCACATTTCATCATTAGTAGAGTTTTCTTGAGCATGATATTTGAGACCTGATAGCTATAGTTCCTTCAGCTTTTATCTATCTATCTATCTGCATACCTATCTGTTGTGCCTCCAGTAGACTTAGTGGGCATACCGTGGATATTGGGACGGTACCCACTGGGAACTACCTTTGCAGTAGTTCTCACACCCGCTGCGGTGACAGGTTTCCTGAGGCTGCTGTTCCGGCTTAGCTCGCGCGGAGACAGCTGATCGAGGTGAGGACGTGGTCGTTTAGTTCCTTACCAGCATTGAGAGTCAGAGGTAGATGTACCCTGTATATTTTATGATTCCGCTTTTGTACTGGACATTCTGAGAGATCAGTGAGGATATCATGTATTTTTTTTTAGCTGAGAGACTTTGTATTGAGATTTTATTTATACCAGATGTTCAGTGGATTTCTGTAGCTATTAGTTCTTTTTCATCTCTGATACATGTTTAGCTAGATCTCTTGCAGGGTAGACGCTTCGTCTGTGCGGCAGTTTCCGCACAGACGGCGGATCTGTTGGCGAGCCCGAGTCGCAGTTCGACCCCGGGGCGTGACACTAGTAGCCTCCCCTAATGGATAAAGCCTCAAACTCTGACGGACTCACTAGGACTACTAGAGGTAAAAAGGAAGGAACAATAGTAAGCTATAAAGGATGCTGATAAAAAGGAAAACTATCACTACTATGCCTCTAAATGCAGTATCAAAGATAACTGTATGCATGCAACTATAAGGCTAATTGTCTGAATCAACCCAATCAGATGGACCGGTATGAAACCCAGTACTGCCTGCTCTGCTGTCGAACTCAAGAACTCAGTAGGGGACCAGCACACAAGGCTCGAAATCCCAAGGGGACCAGCACACAAGGCTCAAAATCCCAATCAGATGGACCGGTACCCGTCACGGTCTAAAGCCTACTCCGGAGTGGCACTTGTGGGGAGCGACCCACACGAGTAAAGTAACTCTGTCACACATATCTCAATATAGCAGGACTGGATCAAGATTATGATCAAAGTGGGAAACTCCGTCCACTAATGAAACCCCAATCCCCAATCTGGTGCAATAGTACTAAATAAGTGGGAACTCCATCCACTAGAGAAATCTGATGCCCAATCTGATGTAATAATAAACATCCGGTCAACCGCCTAATATCCACGGTCGCCGCAATACCCCTTAAGTCCAAAATCTGATAAGTACTCAATATCTGGCCAACCGTCTAATGTTCGCGGTTACCACAATGCCCCACAAGTCCATAATCTGATAAGATAACAATATCCGGTCAACTGCCTACTATCCGCGGTTGCCGCAATACCCATAATCAAGTTCCACCTGTCCCCGACCCCAAGGTCCTAGCTACACTATCCCAGACCCCTACTCAATCCCGAGCAACATAATCAAAAGTCTAAATGTAAAGGAGAAGGAAACAATCATGGTTTCTCCTAAGTCAAGTCCAATATGATAGTGTAGCAATAAATAGTGGCCTATCTAGATGTCCATACAAGCATGCAATTGTCCTCTTTTTAAAGCTGAAGGAAAATGTCTTATACTAACTTTTCGAAGAATAAATTTAGATGTCCCAATATGATAAATCATTTGCATGCGAGGTGGTGATATAACATTTGATCCAACAATAGTGTCCCAATTTAACATAGATAAGCTGTCACATAATCTGTGGGGTCAATACACATGGTTCTCAATTAGGATAGCAATTATCACATTTAAAATAGAGGATCTCTAATACTCCTAGTGAGTTAGTCAAAAGTGAGGTAAGCAACAACCACCCACCTCGAAAAGCGCAATCCACACTCAAATAGCCTCCTCGCTGTCCACAGTCCTCTAACTCCGCAACCCGCCGAACACAGTCTACAATTGTACAGAACAACGCACTCGGTGTAAACACAAATCCCAAAATACAGCATTTGCTGTTTTTCCAAACAGCACGGAAAAAGAGGAGTTTTCACCTCTGTACAGTGCTCCGAAAAATACAGAAAAAATACGGTTGCGTTCCTTGCGATGACTAGATAAAAAACGAGTACTTATACGCCTTGATCCGATGCTCCTAAGTCAAGAAATAAATTGACCAAGCCGGTGCTGTCCCAAAAACATCACAGCAAAAGGGGAGTCAAAAGTGCCTCGGGAACCATGCCAAATGTAATATCATAGATTTTTGTAATGTTTTTACCTCCTACTAATAAAGTTTCTATTTGGAGAAATTGGACTAACGGGATTACTTAGGTGGGTAATCTCGAGGTGCGGGTATTTTTCTGCGATAGAGCTCGGAAAACGGAGAACGGCAGTGCGATCGGATCCGGATTTCGACTTACGGAACCCCCAAAAAGGGGTGGTAAGGATCGCAATAGCCAGGGGGGTGCATGTCACGCCCCGGAGTCGAAACTGCGACCCGGGCTCGCCAACAGATCCGCCACCTATGCCAAACTCCGCATAGGCGAAGCGTCCTACCTGCAAGAAAAGTGCTACAGCTAACAGATATCAGAGCTATAAGATAAAACTGCTGTATAACTAAAAACAACCACTGAAAATAATACAACAATGTACAGCCTCTCGATACATATCATCCTCACTACAACAGTCTCTCAAAAGAGGAAATAAAACAGCTAATCTACTGAAGCTCTCCTCTGAAGGGGTACCGCTACTCTCCAAACATGGGTAGGGATCTAGCTCGCGACTCCCTCGCCTCGATCAACAACCGCAGAATCAGCAACACCCGCTAAGACTCTGCAAAACAAAGGAGAGGAAGGAAAAAGAAGGGGAAAAACCCCCAGAGGGTGTGAGAACTACACCAAAGGAGGGAGTTCTCAGTGGGTACCACCGCCTGGACCGACGGTCTGCCCACCAAGTCCTCAAAAGACAAAAACTAACCAAAGCCGTAAAGACTGATAAAAAGAAGCTGGACCCTCTCAACAACTATCAGGCCACTAAGCTTGCTATGACTGCCATGCCTGCTATGCCTGCCATGCCTGCCTATGCCTGCCATGCCTGCTATGCCTACTATGCCTGCCTATGCCTGCCATGCCTGCTCTGCCTGCCTATGCCTGCCATGCCTGCTCTGCCTGCCTATGCCTGCCATGCCTGCTATGCCTGCCCTGCCTGCCTATGCCTACTATGCCTGTCATGCCCGCCTGCCTGCCATGCCTGCCTACCTGCCATGCCTGCCATGCCTGCTATGCCTGCCCTGCCTGCCTATGCCTACTATGCCTGCTCTGCCTGCCTATGCCTGCCATGCCTGCTATGCCTGCCCTGCCTGCCTATGCCTACTATGCCTGCCATGCCTGCCATGCCTGCCATGCCTGCTATGCCTGCCCTGCCTGCCTATGCCTACTATGCCTGCCATGCCTGCCTGCCTGCCATGCCTGCCTACCTGCCATGCCTGCCTATGCCTGCTATGCCCGCCTATGCCTGCCCTACAACGGTCAACAACTCACAATGACCTTGGGACCACCGTATCCCCAAACGGTTCCCAACAACACTAGCACTGGTCCAAACACCGCCACTAGACTCCACTCGGTCCCCCTGACACGAGCGCAACTATAAAGCAAATGTCTGTAATAAGCCCAATCTAATGCCACCAGTAGACACTGGTACTGCCTGCTCTGCCTACCGCGACGGGTATGCCAGCCTACGCATAACACCGAAGCAAAGGAGTCTCAAGGACTCAAAGTCTGTCTGCCGTGCACTCCGGAGTGGCACTCGAGGGGAGCGACCCACACGAGTAAAGTATCTCAGTATCCAGTAACATAAGTATCATAATCAGCAGGACTGGATCATGACTCTGATCAAAGTGGGAAAACCCATCCACTAGAGAAATCAGATACCCAATCTGGTGCATAAATAAATGTCCGGTCAACCGCCCAATATCCGCGGTTGCCGCAAAGCCCCACAACTAATCCAACCTGTCCCAGACACCAAGTCCCGACTACACTACCCAGAACCCCTGCTCGAACCTGAGCAACACAGACCACCTGACTAACAAAGAAGGAGAAAAGGATAACATGGTTTCTCCTAAGTCAAGTTCCAAAAGTAGTGCAGCGGTAAAAGATGGCCTAACTACATGTCCATGCACGCATGCTTTGTTCTCAGAAATAATAAAAGTGGGTGAAGCATATATTAGTAAAGCATGCTAAAACATTCCTACTATGGTATACCAATCTCACCCAAGTGGGCCATTCCTTGCTTACCTCTCGCTCATATCGGTTGTACATCAAGTACGCCTGTTATCAATCATAGAGGGATGATAACCCCACATGTGCACTTACATTCACCATGATATAAAAATCTTATACAGTTACTAAATTAAGCTTACCCACCTGAAGAGCTCAATCCAAGGCAAACCTGGAGTCGGTGAAGAGCGTGGCCACTTGCACGCACAATCAGCTGAACCCGTAACCACTGTACATGTCGCGCTAACCTTGGCTCCTAGCAGTGTTCCAAAAATACTCGCGAACCCTCCTGGGTACAACAAAAGGTCCAAGGTTACATTTTATGCTAAAATATCCAAGTATACACCATCTGCTGGAACCAGCCCTGAAGATGTGCAATTTTCACCTGCAGAACGGACTCAGAAAAATCCACCAAAAATACGGACGCGATCGCCGCGTTGAGCCCTTCGAAACAAGTACCTGCACGCCAAAATCCGAGTCCCGGAGGCCGAGTTACAAATTCCACAACGCGGTGAGCGCGAAAGTCCACAACAAACACAACTGCAATATGCCGCACAGTAAAGGGGAAAGAAGTATACCTTCGGGCGAATCTCAGCAAATTCCCCGAAAAACACGACGGTAATCCTTGCGACGCGTAGATCCAAAGAGTGTAAAGGCACGACTCAATCCGAGCTCGTACAACAAGTTGCACGCAAAACGGTGCACACCGCCGGAGTCCGCACGCAAAACGTAGCACGGTGCCGAAACCCGCGCGCAAAACGGAGTCCGCACGCAAAACGGTACACGGTGCCGAAACCCACGCGCACAACGGAGTCCGCACGCAAAACGGTACACGGTGCCGAAACCCACGCGCACAACGGAGTCCGCACGCAAAACGGAACACGGTGCCGAAACCCGCGCGCAAAACGGAGTCCACACGCAAAATGGTGCACGCCGTCGGGGTCCGCACGCAAAACGGTGCAGTAAAATACGGTACCTAACACAGATAAGAATAAGGGGTCAAATCCAAAGTCCAAAAGGACGCTCCAAAACTGTGCCAAAATACCGTAAAAATAACACGCGGGACCTACCTCGACCGCGTCGCGCCGCCCACCCGACTCCTCGGAACACCTCGCGCGCTTTGTGAGGTCCACGGCGCACCGTCGCACCCCACAAAATTCCCTCCCTCACACTCGCTCTCGCTCGGTTGGAGAAGAAGCAAAATGGGAGAAGAAAAATGGTGCGCGGGGAGGAAAAGGAAGAAGAAGAGAAGGGAAAGAGGAGGGAGGGCTCCCGTGGACCGGGTCCACGGTGCACCACCCAAAAAGCCCCACACACTGCCGGTCCACCGCACAGGGGCGCGTGCGCCAGGCGCAGGCGCGCGCCCCCTGTGCCACGCGGCACGCGCCATACGGGCGCGTGACACCCCGCCACACCGGGCGCGTGACACCGAGCGGACGCGTGTCCCCCCGCGTCCGCGCGGGCGCGAATGGGGGCACGCCACGTGGCGGCCCCCCGCGTCACCTCGCGCAGTCAGGCGCGTTTTCCCAACGCGCCTGTCTGCGCCCCCCCCTCGCGCAGTACACCCGAGCAGACCTCGGGATCCGCGCGCACCCCGGGATTCGTGCCGCGACGTCTCGAGATCCGTGCATGCCTCAAAAAACACGCGCGCGAACCGGGCTCCGAAAAAAGCAAGTAAGTAGTCCAATCTCAACGATTTCGCGCGTTGAATCCAAATACGGTGTCCGATTCTCCAAATTCTCATCCGAAAATTTGCCGAAAGCCCCCGGAAAGCCCACTTGATCCGATTTTCACGCTGAGTCCATTTCTAAAGCCCGATTTACCAAATTCCAACTCTAAAGATTCCCGAAGGCATCCGGAGAGGTGATCCTTTATCCAAACTTTGCCCCGAGTCCAATTTAATATCCCTTGCGCGTGAAATCACTTCTAAACATTCAATGGGGCCATCTGACTACTCTCGTGATCCAATTAACACACCGAGTCCATCAAAAGTGTCCAATTGGTGTACAAACGCCACCGACACGCCACAAAGGCCTCCAGAAGCGGCTGGTCAGCTAATAATCACATCGGGGAGAACCAGGTCCTCACAGTGCATCGAAATCCGCATAAGTGATTTTGCACCCCTTTCGGGGAAATAAGGATTTATCTTTAAAGAATTATCTTTAAAGAATAAATCCCGAAGGTTTATCTCTGAGGAATTAATTAATTGATGAATTAATTAATTAGGAGTTAAAATTGCCCGATGTGGTTTTTATCGTACATTAAAGATTAAATTTTTGACTCCACCCGAAAGAAGAGAAAAGAAAAGGCGAAACCCTAACCGGAAGGAAACGAGAGGAAAGAACGAGCGAAAGGAAAGGAAAAGGCGAAACACTAATCGGAAGGAAACGAGAGGAAAGAAGGAGAAGGCGGAAGGACCCAACCCTCCCGACGAACGTGCCGGAGCAGGGAGTGGGAACGGATCTCCGTCTCCGACGATTAGAGGTAAGCGAGATTTATTTTCGTTTAGCTTCGCACAGTTTTCGTTTCCGTCTTATGCGTTTGTCTTCGGGGTAGCCGTTTGCTACCCTACGCGTCGTCGCCGCGGAACCCTAGGGCACCGCCGCACGGCTCTAGGGCGTCGCCGCCGCGACACGCGCCGCGCGGGGACGGTGCCCGTGCGGCCGCGGCTAGCGCCGCGCGGGGACGGTGCCCGCGCGGCCGCGGCAAGCGCCGCGCAGGAAAATTGCCCCCGCGCGGCCTCGGCTAGGGCAAGCGCCGCGCGGGGCCGGTGCCCGCGCGGCCGCGGCAAGCGCCGCGCGAGGCCGCGCCCGCGCGGCTGCGAGGCATGCCGCGCGGGGCCCATGCCCGTGCGGCCGTGGCTAGTGCCGCGCGGGCGGGCGCCCGCGCGGCTGCGGCGCGTGCCGCGCGAGGCCCATGCCTGCGCGGCCGCGGCCGGTGCCGCGCGGGTCCAGGCCTGTGCGGCCGCAGTTGGTTCCCGCGCTGCCACGGCTAGGGCGCGCGCCGCGCGAGGCCGGAGGGCGCGCGCCGCGCGGGGCCGCAGCCCGCTCGGCCGCGGCAAGTGCCGCGCGGGGCCGGTGCCCACGCGGCTGTGGCTCGCACCGTGCGGGGCTAAGGCCTGCATGGTCACGATGGGTGCCGCGCGGGGCTGGTGCCCGCACGGCCGCGGCTTGCACCGCGCGGGGCTAGGGCCCGCGCGGTCATAGCAAGTGCCGCGCGGGGCGGGTGCCCGCGCGGCCGCATGGCCCGCAATGCCGCGGGGGTGGCCGCGTCGCTCGTCGCGTGCGGGCGCCACCGCCGTGTCAGGTTGTCGTTAGTGTTTTTGAGTTTTTGGGTTCGGTTTATCTGCCATTATATTTCTGATCTGACTGACGGCTCTTTTGGGGACTACTTTTAGGTCCGGGTGTCGACAGGGAGCAAGGTTCGGTCTCCGGAGTCCAGATTCCGCACAATCGAGGTGGGTACCTTTGATTAATTTCGGTGCAGGGTCGTTCCCGAGTATTTCGTTTGGTAAAGTAGATATTTTTGGTAAAAGTGACTAACCCCATTGTATGTAAATCCCATATTCTATTCTCATTGAGGCGGCTGCGGTCGCATGATTGTTTTACTAATCTGACTAAAGCGGCTGAGGTCGCAACATTGTTTTACACTCATATTGCTTACACGCACACCGGCGGTTTGGCCACCGCACAGGGTGTATTTTTTCGGAAAGATGGTAAGTTGTTTTACCCGTGTACCCCACAAGGAGAGGTTAGTGGGGACCCCTCAAGGAGAGGCGACTGCTACTTGGGCAGTGGAGGGGTTAGAGGCACCAAGAAGATGAGTACGGTATTGGGGTTAGGGCCCAAAGTATTCTGAAAGCTAGGGTAGGTGCCCAGCGTGACTTTTGACAGGGATTTAGCGATACATGAGGGAGGGAAAGTAAATGCTCCGGTGATTCGGTGTGTTCTTTTCAGTTATTGCATTTACTTATATGTTTTCTACTTTATCAGTCACTGACAACCCACACTGTGACAGGTCCGAGCAGGGGTGGGAACCGGGACGACGGTGAGGCATCAGTTAGAGGACCCTAGCTATGAGGGCTAGTATACGATACGTTCTTTTCTTTGGTTATTTCCTTATACTGTGGTTAGTTAAACTGTGATTCATTTGTGTGGTTTCTGTTGGATGTTGGAATGAGGATTTCTTGTCTATAATTGGTGAATGTTAGGATGTGTAATTGCGGCTTATTTTCATATGCAAACCTGGTTTCAAAAGTGTTTTCAAAGCAGGTGCCGTGTGGGCACCGATTTTAAAACCCGTGGATTTATCCTTTCAAGTTATTGGCCGCTCAAAAGAGTTTGCGAAAAGGTTTTGGAAAACTAGGTGTCGAGTGGGAGCCGATTTTCAAACCCATGAGTTTATGCTATAGTCTGTATGTGATAGCGGTGACTGTATGATTAATTGTAATCTCTCCTCTTTTTCCGTCATGGTTGGAATGGTTAAAGTGTTTGTCTTGTTGGGAACGCCGTACATATACAAAGGAGACTCCGCCCGTTTGGGGAGTGAATTTGTATATGCGGCGGGTCTGGTACGCACCGGAGACGAGGTTCATTTAAATACAAAAAAAAAAGAATACGTTTTCCGCTATTTTAGAACCTCCGGGGCGTGACACCAAAAGTGGGAAACGGGGCGAAGTGGTCAACACAAAAATCGAAGCCTTACCTCTTAGGAACGCACTATCGCAGAAATCGCCCAAATATTCCTCCTGGTTTGCGCACAAGAAAATCCCGACTGAAATGCAACGGAAACGGGCCGAAATGGAGAAAAGTCGAGGTGCACTGTAAAATCGAGATCGCCGCTGTCGAGCCTCCAAAAATCCTGGGAATCCACCACGAGATCAAAAACTACAAGAGGAACAACTTTTCTGTAGAGCTCTCCCTCTCATTCCCTCTCTAGCACTCGAAAAAATAAGAGAAAGAGAGAGAGGTGGAGGTATTTATAGCCCAAAAAAATAATTGAGGTAATTACCTCTGTGTCCCCAAAACCGGGCGCCCGAAACTTTTCGGGCCCGCACAGTGCGGCCCGCAGCCCGGCCCAGCCCGCGCTCGAAAATACCTGGGCGCGACACGTGTCCGCAAAACAGCGGACAACGGCGCCCGCGAATCGAGCGCCGCCACGCGTCTCGCCCACGGCTCGGCGCCAGCCGCTGGCGCGGTGCCACGTGGCGCGGCACCGCCCCGCCCGACACGCCAGCCGGCATGGCAGCGCGCCGCCCGCGCACCTGCGCCCACGTGCCCGTACGGCCGCAGCCGCGCGCCTGCGGGTGCACCGCGAGCACATGCACCATCCAGTCCGGGGCCGCCATGTGGCGCGCCCCGATCCACGCGCCAGTCGTGCGGTCCCATGGACCGCGCAGCGCAGACCCGCCAATGGGCGGTTGCCACGTGTCCCCGCCGGTCCACCGTGCACCAGTGCCATTTCTCCGTGGACCAGACACCATGCGCCGGCCAATCACAGCCCGCCACGTGTCCCCGCCGGTCCACCGTGCACCAGCGGCCATAACCCGTGGACTAGGCATCGTGCGCCGGCCAATCCCGTGCCGCCACGTGTCATAGGCCGGTCCACGGCTCCCCCCGTGCACCATTTTGCACAGAAAACTTTCGGGTGTCCGTTTTTGGGCATCCGGACTCAGAAAAATACAAGTAAATAGCCGTTTTCAAGCATTTTTCCACGCTGAATCCAAATACGGCCTCCAAACAGCCTGAAACCACTTCTAAAATTCGGCAAACATAGACGAAAGACAGGCTCTAACCCAAACCCTCTCTGAGTCCATCCAACACATCCCTTTGACGTTTTGTGTGCCTGACACACCAATAACAGGTGTTCCACACCCCGAAACATAGGGGAAAGCTACACAGGGATCTGGGTTACTACATGCCGCCGGTTAGGGAGATTGAGATTGCGATTGATGTGGTTCTGGGAACCGCACTAACCTCGACAACACCTCATTGGATATCATCAGTAAAGCTGAGAGAGCCGATAGCGCAGTTTCAGGATCTAATGGATCGAGGGGTCTGTTTGACCCAATGCCACGAGGGTTCTTTTGTGGTTTGAGCACTGGCAGGTCCGGGTTTTATTTAGAACCATTTGATTGAGTTATACTTCGGCAGTTGTTCTTCTGTGAGGCATGTATTTATTTGGAATCATACAGCCGAGGATTTTGCCAAGACGGCGTTCAGGACACGGTAGGGGCATTATGAGCTCATAGTGAGGCCAAGTGGATGGACTAATGCCCTGCCGCCTTTATGATTTGAGGAATTGTGTGTTCCAGCTGTACTTGGACGGATTGGTAAAAGTGTACTGCATAGATATTTAGATTTACTCCCAGAGTGACTTGGAACATGAGGAGCTCTTGTGGATGGTGCTATAATGTTTGTGAGGGAGAAGCTATATGCCGAGTTGTTGAGGTACGAGTTTTAGCTTCAGGAGCATACCTTATTGGGCCACATTATTCTAGTCGTAGGAGCGGCTGTGGAAATCCGGCCAAAATGGATGTTATTCGAGATTCACTACAAGAAAATAGATATTGTGTGGCCAATATTTTGTGGCGAATTAATGAACTCTACTATATTAACCTTTTTTGTGGCTATTTTCAACGTTTCCTCACTATTAATCTTAACTCAAATTTTCATATACATACCGTAGGAATTTAGTAATGAGCGCCGCTAATTCGATGCAGTATTTGCGGCCATCACTAGATTTTGGCCACAATAATAGTAAGAAATAATTGTGACAAATATTATCGCCACATATTTACTTTTCAATTCACCATTTGTCACCATCGATAACGTTGGGCCACTAAAATAATAATAATTAACTGTGGCGAATTTGTATGGCCACACATTTATTAAGATTTTCGTGACTATTTTCAACTTGTCTTCACTATTAATCTTAATCAAAATTTTCGTATACCTACGGTAGGAGTGTTTTAATGATCGTCACTAATTCGATGCACTATTTGTGGCCAACAATAAATTGTTGCCACAATAACAATAAGTAATTATTGTGGCAAATTTTATCGCGACATATTTACTTTTCAATTCACCATTTGTTACCATCGATAACGTTGGGCCACTGAAATAATAATAATTAACTGTGGCGATTTTGTATGGCCACACAGTTATTAAGATTTTCGTGGCTATTTTCAACTTGTCTTCACTATTAATCTTAATCAGAATTTTGGTATACCTACGGTAGGAGTGTTTTAATGATCGTCACTAATTCGATGCACTATTTGTGGCCAACAATAAATTATGGCCACAATAACAATAAGTAATTATTGTGGCAAATTTTATCGCCACATATTTACTTTTCAATTCACCATTTGTTACCATCGATAACGTTGGGCCACTGAAATAATAATAATTAACTGTGGCGAATTTGTATGGCCACACAGTTATTAAGATTTTCGTGGCTATTTTCAACTTGTCTTCACTATTAATCTTAATCAGAATTTTCGTATACCTACGGTAGGAGTGTTTTAATGATCGTCACTAATTCGATGCACTATTTGTGGCCAACAATAAATTTTGGCCACAATAACAATAAGTAATTATTGTGGCAAATTTTATCGCCACATATTTACTTTTCAATTCACCATTTGTTACCATCGATAACGTTGGGCCACTAAAATAATAATGATTAACTGTGGCGAATTTGTATGGCCACACAGTTATTAAGATTTTCGTGGCTATTTTCAACTTGTCTTCACTATTAATCTTAATCAGAATTTTCGTATACCTACGATAGGGGTGTTTTAATGATCGTCACTAATTCGATGCACTATGTGTGGCCAATAATAAATTATGGCCACAATAACAATAAGTAATTATTGTGGCAAATTTTATCGCCACATATTTACTTTTCAATTCACCATTTGTCACCAGCGATAACGTTGGGCCACTGAAATAATAATAATTAACTTTGGCGAATTTGTATGGCCACACATTTATTAAGATTTTCGTGGCTATTTTTAACTTGTCTTCACTATTAATTTTAATCAGAATTTTCGTATACCTACGGTAGGGGTGTTTTAATGATCGTCACTAATTCGATGCACTATTTGCGGCCAAGAATAAATTTTGGCCACAATAACAATATGTAATTATTGTGGCAAATTTTATCGCCACACATTTATCTATTCAATTCATTATTGGTAACCGTCGATAAAATTTGGCCACTTAATGTAAGACTCGTGAAAATTAAATGCAAAAGAAACCTAAGTGTTTGTGTACCGGTGTGCAAATTGCAGTTTTCGGAACACGGTCACCCGACTTACAGATCCGAGTTTGATCTCGATAATCTGAAATCATCAGTGCGACCGTCTCATCGAATTGATAAAAAATGGTGTAAACCAATTTTCGATCTGACGGTCGCACTGGTGTCTCGAAATCAACGAAGAGCGAAGTGGGGCCCACAACTTAAGTTGTGAATCGTAACTATAATAGTCAGGTTTTTCTATTTTTAAATAAATAGAAAGAAAAGTGAAATTCAGTTTTGGTTCGGGTTTAAAAAATCTAAAATGACCTGATTGGTCAAACGCCGGTGTGCAACTTGCACAATTTACGAAGCAAAAAGGCTATTTTTCAATCCGAACATGATCTTGAAAATCCGAGATCACTGTTGCGATCGTCTCGTCGAACTGAGCGAGATTCATATGCAGGAAATTTCGATCTGACGGTCGGATCTTACAGAAATCAACGAAGAAGCGGACGAATATCGCGACCAATGTAACAGTACTGGTGTCACGCCCCGCGGTCGAAACTGCGACCCGGGCTCGCCAACAGATCCGCCGTCTGTGCGGAAACTGCCGCACAGACGAAGCGTCTAACCTGCCAAAGATCTACAGCTAACATGTATCAGAGCTGAAAAAGAATAAAAAGCTATAGAAATCAACTGAACATCCGGATAAATGAAAGTCCTCAATGCATAGTCTGATAAGCTATGAAAATAATACAATCCTCACAAGTCTCTCAGAGTGTCCAGTACAAAAGTGGAGTCATAAAATAAAAACGGGTACATCTACCTCTGACTCTCAAAGCTGGTAAGGAACTAATCGGCCACGTCCTCACCTCGATCTGCTGTTTCCGCGCGAACCAAGCCGGAACAGCTACCTCAACCTGTCATCGCAGTAGGTGTGAGATCTACTGTAGAAGGCAGATCTCAGTGGGTACCGTCCCAATATCCACGATATGCCCACTGAGTCTACATGAGGCAAAACAGATAGATACGCAGATAGATAGATAGATAGATAAGCTGAAAGAAAACTACAGCTAAAATAACTCAAATCAATAACATGATATGTGACCACCCGCTCATATCTCCCAATCTCGATGACTGCTAAAACTGGCGCAGTCCAGCCTGCGCCTGTCGTCTAGGAACGCACCTGCTCACTACCACGCATCCACAAGAGGACGGGATTTACGTGGGGCGTTCTAAACCGACTGTCTCAATCTCACTCAAGAGTCTACCTGGTAACTCGGCCAGGGGCACGCAACCACCTGGTAACTCGGCCAGGGGCATGCAATCACCTGGTAACTCGGCCAGGGCATGCAACCATCTGGTAACTCGGCCAGGGCATGCAATCATCTGGTAACTCGGCCAGGGTATGCAACCACCTGGTAACTCGGCCAGGGATGCAACCACCTGGTAACTCGGCCAGGGCATGCAATCATCTGGTAACTCGGCCAGGGCATGCAACCACCTGGTAACTCGGCCAGGGCATGCAATCATCTGGTAACTCGGCCAGGGCATGCAACCATCTGGTAACTCGGCCAGGGCATGCAACCATCTGGTAACTCGGCCAGGGTATGCAACCACCTGGTAGCTCGGCCAGGGCATGCAACCACCTGGTAACTCGGCCAGGGCATGCAATCATCTGGTAACTCGGCCAGAGCATGCAACCACCTGGTAACTCGGCCAGGGCATGCAATCATCTGGTAACTCGGCCAGGGCATGCAACCATCTGGTAACTCGGCCAGGGCATGCAACCATCTGGTAACTCGGCCAGGGCATGCAACCACCTGCGCACCCGGAGCGTGACCCGAAGGGAGCGACCCCAACGAGTATCAAGCATCTCATCTTTCTCAAAAAGCGGCCTATGCAGGCTATGGTCCACGATCAAACAGATCGGTAGATCGGTGCTCGAAGCACAACTCAGTCGGAATAAGACTCTACGACTCAACAGGAAATGCCCAAATCCTCACATAATCTGTCGGA
The DNA here is from genome assembly GCA_029204045.2 of Tillandsia leiboldiana. Classification (NCBI taxonomy): domain Eukaryota; kingdom Viridiplantae; phylum Streptophyta; class Magnoliopsida; order Poales; family Bromeliaceae; genus Tillandsia; species Tillandsia leiboldiana. The sequence goes on from CM055060.1 coordinate 27,119,566, forward strand.
GAACCCTCTACGACTCGATCTGCCAGAACCCCAAAACTCTCATAGCTAAGTGGGAAAAACCATCTCCACTATCAAATCAGAGGTACATGACTCATGATCTAGAATAATCTCATCGGAAGCTCTAAACTCAAATGACACTATAACTCATCCCAAGGCTCGAAAAGAGACCCCTCGGCCCCCAGGCACGAGGTCAGAAACACCATGAACCAAAGCCATAACTCTAGCGAATTCCTGATTTAAAACCGCATTTAAAGAAAGCTGCTTTTTCCTTAAAACGGGTTTTCTCGATTTTTGAAACGATGAGGTTGCAAAATAAATGCCAAAAGAACATCCAGTCTAGTGTCATATAGGATCAGGAGTCTACTAAAAATGATCTGGGGTTCCCACGAATTTTACAGAAAATTCCAGGCAACTATCAGATTAAAACTGTGAAAATAGCATGATTATTATAATCAAATTGCATTCAATAGCTTTTAAGGGCATTCTATACATTTCGGAGAAATTCCAACCCACCTAGTACGCTTTCCGCAGGCAATTGCTGAAGTCGGTGAAGTGCCGGAACCTCGGCTGACGAAATCTCGAAAATCGTGCCACGCGCGCGCACACTGCCGCGAATCCGAAAAAAAATCCCTGGTAGCTCAAATAAAATCCTTGAGTCAATACAAAATCTCGCGCGCATTCAACAACATGCCATCATGCACTAAAGCTCCAGCACATGTTACTCACAAGTTCACAATTAGTAGAATAAGTAATTCCACCAAATCCAACAGTCAGTTCCAACTAAACACATGAACTCAACATACAACTCTGAAGCTTAAATCATCCACAGCACACACCTCACCAAGCTCTGTTACATTCACAAAACATAAACTCCACCTACAACCTTATACACTCCAAAATATATTCCCGCCCTCAACAACAGCACCCCTCATCAGGTGCTTCCGCGCGCCGCCCACCGTCGGCTTCAACAGTTTGCGCGGCGCCAAGCTCCCGCGCACACAGTGCTGCTGCACCAAAACCAGGGAAAAACCAAGGTCAGGAATGGCCAAAACACAACCACACACATACACCCTCACACACTGGGCAAAAGAAATAGCCCAGTCCCAGCCGACGACGACGTCGCGCGCCCACAAGCGGAGCTCGCTGCGCTCGCGCCGCCGCGCACGGAACTGCCGCTGCCAGCGCGGCATCCGCGCCAGCCGCGCGGCGTCTGGGCCTGCCGCGCGCGGCGCCCGGGCCTGCCGCGCGCGGCGCCCGGGCCTGCCGCGCGCGGCGCCCGGGCCTACCGCGCACGGCGCCCAGGTGCGCACGACGCGGCGCCCAGGCGCGCTGCGCAGCGCCCAGGGGCGCACTGCGCGACGCCCTGGCACCCGCTGCGCAGCGCCCAGGGACCCTGCGCAGCGCCCAGGGGAGCTCTGCGCGGCGCCTTGGCGCCCGCTGCGCAGCGCCCAGGGGTGCTCTGCCACGCTTCACCCGCATGGCCACCACCTCTCCCACAGCTACTCCAGCAAGGACAGCAAGAAACCAACCACCCAACCTCCATCCAACAACACCAAAACCACTATAACCAAACATCAAAGAGATCAAAAATAAATAAAGCTCCCAAAAACTGCTACGTACCTCGCTTGCCGCTCGCCGCTCGCGCGCTCCGCTCGGCTCAAAAAAGGGTCAAGAAGCCAAGAAAAACACTCACCCTCACTTCTCTATCACATCCTCACACTCTCCATTTCTTCTTCTCCCTTCTTTTCCTTCTTCTTCTTCTTTTTCCCATTCCTCTATTTTTCTCCATTTCCTCTGCTTTGCCCTCCCAAAGAGACGATGACGTGGAGGCAAAAAATTAATTAAGGAGAGGCAACATGAGGTGGTAGTTGGCAGCATTAATTGCACCTCAATAAATATCCCAAACCACATAACACCCACTCTCAACCCAACATATCAGCATCATTAATTACCTTTACCACACAACCTGAGGCAACATTAATAATCTAATTAAATAAATTAATTAGTCCAAATTAAGCCAACTCCAAGTCACTTTTTGCCTTCGGGGTCTCCGTACCGGCCCGAAACCTTCCGAACCCCGCTGTAAACATAAACTACATGTCACGCCCCGAGTCCGCCAATTTGTACGGTTCGGGCACGCCAACAGACCTGCCAATCGGGTAAGACCTTTTCCTACCCGAAGGGAACGGTAACCTCCATAATAACACAACAAGTGTATGCGGAAGCTCAATATCAGAGTACTAAAATCACTACAAATTTAAAACTTTCATTCAACAACAATTAGTTAATGCGGAAATGAAAGCATACCAGAGTGAACCATAACTTAAATTTATTACACTTTACATTTCTGAACTTGCAAATAAAATTATTACAATTCTTTTACATCATTTCCTCACCATACAAGGTTCACTCGAGAAATATAAAAATGGGATACCTCTGCTAGACCCTCTAGGTCTCTATGCTGCTGGGCCCTTGCCCCTGTCGCATACCTCGCCGTCTGCCTCTGAACCGTCTCGTCCGCTGCATCCATACCCGCACCTGTGGGGGGGGTCACCCAAGGGGTGTGAGAACTCCTGACAGAGTTCCCAGTGGGTTCAACCACCGAGAAAAAGTGTCCTACACCACTTGGTCCAATGGAAGCAATAATAATAGTGCTAGGAAACTAAATCCTCAATATCAAAATGCAGCTATGCAATATAACATATCACTACACTATCTGTGTATAACCATCTACCCAGCACTACTCTGTCTAGCCACACTAGGCTGCTAAGCACCAACTCGGCCACTATGCCGCTGAATACAGGGTCCAACTAACCCGGCCACCTTGGCCACTCTATTTTTCTTTATTCTTTAGATTCTGGTGCTTTAGTTCAAGTTAACCCTCGGAAATTCTTATCCAACGGGCCCGAGCCCGGTAGTCTTGCTACCATAAGATAAGATTTCTAAGGTTGCTGATAACACCCGCAAGTGTTACCCCGCCCAACGGGGAACTTGTCATACGGGTCACTGCCCGGGAGAGGGTCACTGCCCGGGAGAGGGACACTGCCCATGGCTCCGACAAGATCTACGTTTCACCCCCGAAGGTACACCCATTTTATCTTTTTTATATTTTCTTTCTTTTCTTTCTACTTTAGTTCTTAGCCTCTTTGCCTTTGAACACTTGCTTTCCTTTCTTATTCAGGATTATAGCTCCCTTTTTGCCACTGGCAAATCACTTTCTCTTTTCTTTGAGCATTTAGCTCCTTACTTTCACTTTTAGCCATTCGAAAGTACCTCGTCCGACGGGTCACTGCCCAGGGAGTCCTGCTCCACTTGACGAGTCTCAAATTCGAAGGCGCCAATTACATTTTCTTTATGCTTTTAGCCACTTTTAGCTTGCTTTTAATCTTTGCCTTTTAGCAACAATTTTTTTCCTCTTATCCTAGGTCTTGCCGTAAGGATAACTAAAGAGTCTCCTGGACTCTTAAACATTTCTCTTTTATTTCTTTAACTCAAATTGAAGTTAAAGTTATTATCCATTTGCCCAGACACCCTATGACCTTCTAGGGTTATATTTGATCAACTCTTTAAACTGGGGATCTCATCCCACATTTCTGATTCCTCACTGAATCCTAGAGTTAACTAAACTCTGTTTTCCTGCTTCACCATTAACTTAGAGTTACACTGACTCTAATTCCATGTTCCACTGTTATCTTAGAATTACATTTACTCTACTTTTCTGTTTTCCCTTTCATATCTCCACACTTGATCCACCTTTTCCATCCTCCTGATTCCTTACTGAATCCTAGAGTCAACTTGACTCTATTTCCTGTCTGTGAGTTTAAACTCTTCTAGCTCAACTTAGGTTCCCTTTACCTAAGTCCCATGTCATACTTGTCCTAGAGTTCCATGACTCTATGCTGACCTCTAGTTCACCTTAGGTTTCCTTACCTAAGTTCCATGTCATACTCATCCTAGAGTTCGTTGACTCTATGTTGAACACTAGTTCTCCTTAGGTCCCCTTTACCTAAGTTCCATGTCATACTCATCCTAGAGTTCCTTGACTCTATGTTGATCACTCTATCCAGTGTCCTTAGGTTATCCCCTAAGACAATGCCACTCGTCCAATCCTAGGATAGCTCCTAGTTCAATGTCACTCGTCAAACCCCTAAACTAGGCTTTCTCCTAGTCTTACTACCAACAAGTACTGTTCCCTTATGTCACATGATTCCTAGGGTTGTACCCTACATGATCACAGTCATCGCATAATTATCATTTCTACGCATGCAATTATTTTCATATCCATCATAAAAATATTATTTATCCTCTATGCATGCAATTTCATCAATTTAGATAAGTCAAGAATTTGCATTTTTCCCTTAATTCTTTTACACATGCAAATTAATTATCTCTTTTTTTGGCAACCAACAGTTGCATTTTCCATCTGTGTCCATCTACACATACCGGTTTATCCCCTATTTGGATAAATCACAAATGTCACTTTTCCTCTAAATATCTCTACACATGCACATTTATCATCTGTCTCTGGCAACCAACAGTTGCACTTTTCCATTTGAAACCATCTACACAGGCAATCATAATCATAATTACCTAACGCCTCTAACCGGCTACTATCATGCTTCGAATCGAAAAGCAAGGGAGCAAGGGGAGAGGTCACCCAATTTCGGCAGAATTCCCCACCTTGTAGTGTACCCAATTGCTTGTAGACACTTGCAATTGGTCTCCGCGCGATTCTTCTTGTTTCCTCGAGCTTGCACGTATAACGGTGCGCATCCCTCGAGTCTGCACGCAAAACGGTGCACGTCCTCCAAACCTGCACGCAAAACGGTGCACGTTAATACAACTTGCGCGCAAAATGGTGCACGTCATTTCAGCCTGCACGCAAAACGGTGCGCGTGAACTCAATCTGCACACAAAATGGTACACTTACCTCAAATCTGCACGCAAAACGGTGCATGCTTTACTGTAGGGTCGCACGCAAAACGGTGCACGTTTTTCTAGCCCTGCACGAAAAACGATATATATTATTAGAAACTGCACGCAAAACGGTAGGCGATAAGATGATCTGCACGCAAAACGATGCACGTACCTCAAATTTGCACGCAAAACGGTGCACATCTGACTGTAGGGTTGCACGCAAAACAGTGCACATTTTTCTAGCCCTGCACGAAAAATGATGTGTAATATTAGAGACTGCACGCAAAACGGTGCGCGACAAAATGATCTACACGCAAAACGGTGCACGTTTAACTGTAAGATTGTACGCAAAACGGTGCATATTTTTCTACCCTGCACGAAAAATGATGTATAATATTAGAGACTGCACGCAAAACGGTGCACGACAACTCAATCTGCGCATAAAACGGAGCACGTACCTCGGGTTGGCACGTAAAACGGTGTATTTTTTTGACAACTTGCACGCAAAACGAGGCGCGCCAAAAATGCCCGTGACAGTTCGGGCAGCAAAACGGCACAGTAAAACTCGATCCCTAACATGCATAACGGCATGGGGTCAAATCCAATATCCAAAAGGAAACTTCAAAACTGTGCCAAAAATATCGTAAAAATAATATACGGGACTTACCTCGTACAGTATCGCGTCGCCCATCTAATTTTTAAAACACTTTGTGCGTTTTACGAGGTCGCCGCCGCGCCGCTCCAACCCCACGAAATCCCCCATTTTTTTTTTCCTCTCTTCCTCTCTCTCTCTCTCTCTCTCTCTCTCTCGTTCGTGCTCGGGTAGAGAAGAAATGGAAGAAGGAGGGGAGAGTCTGCGGGGAGAAGGAAGAAGAAGAAGAGAAAAAGGAAGGAAAAAAAAGGGAGAGGGGGTGGTGTAGACCCGGTCCACGGGGCCACCAATGGGGAGCCGCCGTGTGGCGGTCCACCACACAAGGGGGGCGCGCACCAGGTCCATGCGGCGCCCCGCGCCACGTGGCGCGCGCCCCCGCGTCCAGTGCGCGTCAGCTGTGTGCGTGGCGCAACGCGCCGCGCGCCTGGAAATCTCTTTTTGTTTCGTTTTCTGTCCGTTTTTTGTCCGTTTCCGTCCAAATTTGACAGGCAGCTTCGTTTCAGCCTAATTAACCACTGAAAATTTTAAATTTTCAGTTTGGGTCATTTCTGGATCACCAAAGCCCTACTGTGTCCAGAATCATTGGCGGACCCCGTTCTCGCAATCCGGGTATCCGGTTAACACGAAATTTTTACTGTGACCTTAAAACATAATTACACAGCTCCTGTAATTTTCTCAAAATTTTTCGACACTGTTGGCGGAGCCCGTTCTCACTATCGGGTATCCGATCAACGCGAAACTTTTTCTGTGGTCTTAAAACATATTTACGGGACTCCCGTAATTTTCTCGAAATTTTCCGACACTGCGAATTTTGCACTAAAAAACTGGGCCCCCTTTCTCAAATAAATTTTTAGATCTCTCCATTTTAACCCGATTTGGGCCTAACTCGCGTCCAAATGTTCCTTACTTCCCCAACTTTCATAACACTAGTATTCCATACCACCTTTATTTACATTTATTTATGTACCAAAATTCCGGTTCACTACATTCTACCCCCCTTAAAATAAGTTTCGTCCTCGAAACTTGAGTCACATCTCGACTCCTACTTGATCAAGAGGGAGAAAAACTTGCCCTCACTACTGGGCTGACTGAACCTCGTGACCGGCATCACACTGCCTGCTCGCCCAACAATTACACGAGCAGCCCATTCCTGGATCCCTATCTCAACTCAGGGACAAACTCAGACCTGGCGTCTGGCCACTTTCACCAAGTAGGTGAGAAACACATTTGAGCACTTGCTCTCTCTATTGCCACGAATGACCAAGTCTTTTCTTGCGAAATCTTCACTCTAATTCCGCGATCATTTGATCTTTCACAAGGAGGTTGCATCTGCAACTAATTACATTTACCGCATTTTCCGGTCACTCCGCTGCCTATTGTGGAGTGCAAAGGCCAATCCACAAGTCCTCAACTATCTCACACGCTGCTAGCGCTCTAAGTCCACGGGTTATCAGCTAACCCGATACCTCGGACTACTAATAGGTCCACAGACCACGGTCCAATAGGGGCCTATAGCCCAACCAGTCCAACTCTGTATAATGGCTCTCACTAGCACACAGACCCAATCATCATACTGGTAGATCCTCACTTAGGATTACTACACCCACACTCCCACTAGGAGCTACAGCACCTCAATCACCACTAGCTCTACGGCCTGGTCATATCACACTCTCAGTGTACTAATCTCAGTGTACTAATAGCCTCAATGCTCACACGTGGCATTCCACGTTCCCGGGTCATCGCTCGGACTACCGTCCCGACCAAATCTCTATCATGCCCCGCCATCAGGTCTCGGGCCGCTGTCTCTCACAGCCGACTGCGCCTGCCCACTGGGCTACAGGCCCACAGTCCACAAACATGGTCCAGGCACGGATCGTCCCCAAGCGAACCCGCTAATCGTCGCCACGCGACCACTATACTCACTGAGCAAAACCAACTAACCAGGCGTCAATCCACGACCCACAACTCTCTATCAACTCTGGCCACACTGGGCAAAGGCTACTATGCCATCTAATCAGCTCTCTCTGGATAAACAATACTTGTGCTCCATGAGCACCCAAACAATTGGGCGTCCTACGCCCCCATGCTAACTCGTAGAAAATTCCAGTGTGAAGCGATTCGCTTACGTACCCCTACGACTCTTGTGCACTCTCCCAACTGGGTTGAGGCACCACAATAACAGTTCACCATCCTGGTGATTAACTCGCAAATCCTGCGGTGGCAATCCGTGCCATTTTACCGATCCATCAGACCGGCGCCACAAAACTCTCGCTCTTTCGAGAGATCCTTGCACCTTGAAGCCTACTCTAGGCCCCACCAACACTACTATGCGGCAACTTAGCCACAATCAACACGCCACACGGTCACTACCGTCATTAGGGGCGAACTCACGCCGCCTGACCCGTAAATCTTTCTTGCCCTAACCCTTAGGGCACAGCAACTTGGCTCTCGCGACATAGCGATCACCAACGTTCTATGAGTCGGTCTCTCACTAGACCTTACTAACCATACTTTGCCAGCAACCTAGCTGACACAAGCGTAAAACACCCTATGCTGAAGGTGTTGGCTGTGCCGACGAAAGTTCGGCGGCCACAGCCATTCTCTTTACTGTCGCCCCTACAGGCGGCGACGCCGTACGCTCATGCGTCATCTACGCAGCCTCAGCTTGCTACGCTATCAACCACTGGAGTCTATCTATCTGCTCCGACTTTCACATCGACGCCACACTTAGGCGTTGGAATCAGCTTTCCTGTCGGCGGAAAGTTTCCACTTGACGGCAAGAAGCTTAATCTGCTGCTGGACCACACCAACAAGTGCGGCCACCTGCTATCGCAGCTCGTGTACCTTGTTCTACCCAGAGCCCTCTCGTGGCTCGAGTCGAGACAAGCGCGTCTCCCTAGGTGGTGTCATCGCCAATATGCACACCACAATGAAACGATTAGCCCAAATTCAGCCATTTGAGCAAAGCGCAATCTATACACCGACAAAAAGGCTCGTCGACCCAATCATGCGAAAGTATAAGAGGGTACTCATTTTCATCTCCAACATTACGTTGTCGGCCGCCAACGTAATATCCGAAAAATGAAAGCTCGTTGCCCTCGATCAGTCCCAACATCCTTTTTGGGAACAACAACAACCAATCAAATACTTTCACCCAATAATCCACACCCTCTCTCGTTCTAATCCCTAGGGTCTCCCTAAGGTTGCTAACCACCTAGGACTATTCCTAGGCTCTAATACCACTCTAATCTGTCACGCCCGGAGTCCGCCAATTTGTACGGTTCGGGCACGCCAACAGACCCGCCAATCGGGTAAGCCCTTTTCCTACCCGAAGGGAACGGTAACCTCCATAATAACACAACAAGTGCATGCGGAAGCTCAATATCAGAGTACTAAAATCACTAAAAATTTAAAACTTTCATTCAACAACAATTAGTTAATGCGGAAATGAAAGCATACCAGAGTGAACCATAACTTAAATTTATTACACTTTACATTTCTGAACTTGCAAATAAAATTATTACAATTCTTTTACATCATTTCCTCACCATACAAGGTTCACTCGAGAAATATAAAAATGGGATACCTCTGCTAGACCCTCTAGGTCTCTATGCTGCTGGGCCCTTGCCCCTGTCGCATACCTTGTTGGTTTTTATAGGATCCACAAGGATCTAAATAGGTACTATCAAACAACTAGAGGGGGGGTGAATAGGTGTAATACTTAAAAACTCAATCTCAGTGCAAAATAAAAACCAATGATGAAAATAAAAACAGCACACCGAGATTTACGTGGAAACTCCAATCCAGGAGAAAAACTACGGGACCAACACGCAATAACAATCCAATAAGAATAGAAGAATAACAAGGTGATTACCGACTCCACGGACTCAAACCCCTCCTTCAGCTTCTTCGGACCTTGCGCTGACCGGTTGGATATCCACGCAATAACAATCCCTAAGAAAAGAAGAATAACAAGGTGATTACCGTCTCCACGGATTTAACCCCTCCTTCAATTTCTTGGACCTCGCGCTCCACCGATTTTGCACGCCCACTGCACACGTTCGAATCCACGAACATCACTCGAATCCACGAGCACACGTTTCGAATCCACGAAACGCATTTAGCACACCGAATCCATGATGCCACGTCGAATCCACGACGCAAACTCAGTCGATAAGAATATTGACTTCGATGGTGATCCTTTGCTTAGATTCTCATTGAGGAACCGTAGAAGAAATTTCTAAGCAAAGATTAGATCAATTCGACAAAAGATATGTTCTTGAAAGAACCTTCGAATTGACCTAAAAGAGGCGAAAGAGAAGAACGATAAAAACCAGCCTCTAGGGTTTCTCTCGAGTGTTTCTGAATTGATCGGTATTAGTCACCCTCGTTGGGAAACCCTAAGTATCTATTTATAACCCTTGGAAAAAGATAAAAGTCGGTTTAGTAAATTTATCCCGATAGGGCATTGTGTACCGGTACCAAATATCGCGTTCCGGTACGCAATGGTGCAAAACACAGATTTTTCTATTGTGTTCCGGTACGCGAGTCCGTGTTCCGGTACGCAATGCAATTTACAGAAAATTCTGTGTCGGGTTAAAGGAACTTCAATTGTGGTTCCGGTACGCAATGTAAAAACTAATTTTTCAAGATAAACTTTATCCAAAACAAACCAAGTACCGGAATCCAAACTTAAAACAAGTTGTTAGTTAAAACCAAGTTCCTAAACCCAAGTCTAAACCAAGTTTCAATAACTTCCTGATTCCAATGATTATAAATGAACTTAAATCACCATGGTTTAATTAACCATACCTGAGTGTTATCTTGAGCTTATGTTGAATCTTCAAAGAGTCTTCGAAGGCTGATTTGACAATTTGATCCCTTTAAGACTCCGACTCAACACACTGACATGACTCACGAAATGTGCCAATACCAAAAAGCCGTAACAATCTCCCCCTTTGGCTATTTCGTGACAAAACCCAAAAATACATAAAAACGCTCAAGTCACTCATCTTAAACCAAAAATTCGAAATTCAATGTCATCACCAAAACATTGATTTTCTTTGCGTGAAAGATCCAATAAATGCAAAATACATTTGAACCAAACAGTCCTAGAACATACTCTATGACTTAGGACTTGGAGTCTTAAAGTGATGTAATTCCTGCAAAATAAAACTCCAAACAAAATCAAACGTTAGTCGTTAGAAGTTAAAATCCTACATTTGATTCGTCTTCCATTTGGTTCTTTTGTTTTTCCAGCTTTTTGTTTTGTGGCTCTTTCAATCTTTTCTTTATCTCCGCCTATCTTGAGTATCCATGTTCTCCATGTTCTCCCCCTGTCTTGAGCATCCATGTTCTCCCCCTTTGTGATGCAATCATTATTTTCTGTCTCCTCCTTTTTATGATATGTCCATCATTTCCGTTCTCCCCCTTTTTGTCATAAATTGTCAAACAGTTAATATAAACAAAAAGTAAAAATACTAGGAGGATAAGTTCTTAGTTACAAGACGATTAGAGTTCTTGTTCATCACAACGTGAAAAGAAACTGAAAACCAAAAACAAGAAGGAAAAGAAATCACTCATCCTCATTTGAATCATCATCATCATCATATGATGTTGGTCCATGCGATGTACTCGGTGCAGTTGCTCTAGTGACCACATCATCCTGTTTGCACCCAAGGATATCGAAGATTTTCTTTAAACCATCCTCAAGTTTCTTGAAGCCTTGCTCCATCCTTTGCTCCATCCTTTGCTTTAATGAACGAACATCCCGATGCAAGGTTTGAAGAGTAATGACTTCATCTGGTTCAGGAGATTCTTGACGAGGTGGTGCACTCACTGTCGCTTCACTTGCATAGGCTTTTATATGCCCAAATGTCTTCAAAGTGCTAATCGACTTGGCTAAAGTGATTCCATCAATTGCCCCCAAGCCATAATCATATTTGGCACAAGAAATGTCCACTCCGTGATCTTCCAATATACTAGTAATCAAGATTGGATACGGTAGAAGGTCACGTTGCCTAGATCCTTCAATGACATGTACCATTTGCTGCCAAATGAGAAATGGAATGTTGGTGTTAATTCCATTTGCACTTTCCGGGTGACCGAGGAAAAAGAGAAGTAACAATCGATCCCATCGAATCCTTTTGGTCCCCAGTGTGGGCAATAGGTTGTAGCATACAATTACGGACAAAATATGATACTCTGGTTTTAGGTCCTTTGATTCCACATATGATCTGTTCGTGTGCGTCCCTGTCTTGCAAATAGAGTCCACAACCATATCCCAATGGGTATCATGTAGGAAATTACCATCAGTGTAATAAAGACCAGTAGTGTCAACAGCTAATCCAAGGTTTGCACCAATTACTGCTGGAGTAATGTCAAACTTGACGCCTCTAACTATTGTTTCAAAGACGAAAGCTCCGGTGTCATGGTCTTTTTGAAGTATGTTACCTTGCATGTAGAATTCCCTGATGATCTCCACACAAAAACCCATCTTAGGTTGAACTCTGCCAAGTGGCCGAATATGACTTCGTTCCAAAAGCCTTGCAAAGTCTGGCACCTCACGACATAGCTCGTTAAAGTTCACGTGTCGCTCTCCAATGCATGTGCGGTTTGCAAATCTGGCACGGCGTTTTGCACTCACATGCGGTTCACTTTCATCAACATTTGATCTCCGTTGAGAGCGCTCGCGTATTACCGGTCCACCGGTACTTCTACGCGGAGGAGAATCCGCACCCTTCTTTTTCCTTGAAGCCAAAGGTGCTTTCCCCTTTCCTTGAACTGATTCCTCTTCATATTCTAAGGAATGTTCAGAATCTGAGCTAGTTGAATCCTCGTTGCGTGATCGCTTGGTAGCCTTTTTCTTTCCAGAACCGCGACCACGTCCACTTCCAGTGGCCATCAAAACCACTAGTGCAAGAAGCCATGAAAATGCCATTTCCTACAAAGAACACAATGCACTATGATTTGATCGTATAGGAAGGCTTAAACATGTCTAAGAAACATTCTAAACATGTCACAATTGATGATTCATCATTTAAAATTCATTTGCATTAAAAGCCCTAATTCTCAATTTTTTCTATGTCAAGAACACATGAAAATGTTAGATTCAATCAAATAAGCATGGAAACATGAATCTAATTAGATAGAAAGCAACCAAATATGTTCTAAACATGAATTAAGAGTGATTTAAGCAAGAGATTTCATTTGGAGTAAGGATCAACTCAAAAATCCCAAAATAAAACATCAAAACCTAAAAACTAGGGTTTTGAAACAAAAGTAAGCAAGATTAATGAAGAAACTTACAAATCAAAGCAACAAATCACTTGATCTTGATGAAAAACACCTTAGAGATGTTTTAGAGAGAGAGAGGGAGGGTTTTGAAGTGGGAGAGATGAAATAAAAACATTGTAGTCTCGGAATATAAGGAAACCCAGATCGCGTACCGGTACCAGAAGTCACGTACCGGTACGCAGTGTAAAAACCGAAAAACCATCGTTCGGGATCCGGATTGACAGGCAGGGGGATCCGGATCCGCAATGTAGTTCCGGTACTAAAAATGTAGTACCGATACGCAAGTGAAAAACCAGAAAACTTCACATTCGGGATCCGGATTGGATTTTCTAATCCGGATTGGATTTTCAGGTACTAAAAAGCAGGTATCGGAACAACAGAGCCAAAAAGCAAAAATTTCTTGAAACAAATCCAAATTTTGAAATCTTTTCAAATACCGATTTGTATACAATCAAGAAATCCATTTAAGTGCTTTGAAAAACAATGAATTCACATAGATGTCATTCAATCCAATTAATTATAAAAATTAAAAAGATTTACTCCAAACTCATGAAAAATAAAGGTAAAACATTATAAACCGTTTTTCATGTTATATTCATCAAACACAAGTCATCAAAAATAATCTTGAGATCCAAAGTCTATCAAGATGTAACGGATTTACAAAGATGACTTACGGAGATTTCCAAACGACATCAATCTTGAATTCTACCCTTTCAAATTGAGATAAGCACTAAAATACCTAAGGGTGGCTCTTTGAGCATCTTTCAACTATCCCACCTTATACCAACCAGGAGATTGTTCAAAAAAAAAAAAAAAGAGCTTTGCATATAAATCTCCAAATGCTTCAACTAAAGATTTTCTCATAAAATACTATCAAGCATCCATAACATGTGGTAGCTTCACACACAAACCGGACGACCGGGGTGGCAGCTCTTTCCAGCATGTGGTGGTAGTTTTCACACTCCTTTCGGATGTAACTCTTTCCACATCTTTCATAATTCAATTATTTACCCTTGTAAGAAGGCAATCTCTTACGTGAAAGAATTAAATCCCAAATTTTAGTCTATCGGTTGTCTCACATTTATCACAATGAATTCACACAACCGAGATAGATTAAGCATCTAAAGATCACACATGATTTCTAAAATTTGATGCTTATAATATCAAAAACTCCTATAATGAAGTATCTTCAAGATTATGATTATGGAGTAAAGTTGATAATCCATATAAAATTAATTTGGAGTGAATAACCGTGAAGCCCCTTTTTATTCAATGCACTTGTTCATTAAAAACCTTTTGTTAAAGATCAAAACATAAAACCAAGAGCATTGAAAACACATGTAATGCAAAGATTAAGAAAAATATAAAGGAAAAACCAATCAAAGCATTACATACAGTCATAAGCTAATTAGAACTTAAGACAAGGAAAGATATCACCTTTCCGAATCCAAAATCGCTGGATTCTGGGTTGTCTTGATTCGTTGTGGCCGGGGGTTGTCCGCTTTGACTGTTGATCCACCTTAGGTCTTTGCCTCGCAATGATCCACTTGTATGATTGATGTGGTGGCTCGGACCTTTGGTGGGTTGAGTGAACTCCTTTGACTTGATGTATCTTTTGAGTCCGTTGAGTCCGCCCCGTAGATGAAGTTGCCGAAGGATTTTTCTTTCTCTTTTTCGGGCAATTCTTCACCAAATGTCCTTCAAGTCCACAAAGGTGACACGTTCTTCCTCTCAATTTGAATGTGGAACTTGAAGCATGCACAGCTTGATCCTTCTTAAATCCCAAACCAACCTTGCTTGTTTGACCTAATCCGGACATACAATCAAATTTCTTGGAACCGGTTGAAAACCTTTGTATGTCGGATTTAAGTTGATGAACTTGCTTGGTCAAAGCTTGATTGGTGACATGAATATCCTCAAACTGTTTTTTCTAGAAAACCAATCTTGTCCATATATGATTTAGCGTTTGTCTCCGATTGGTTTCGCTCTTCTTGGAGAATTTTATTGTTTTCCAATAAACGTTCTCGTTCCTCCTCGAGATCATGAAGTTTTATCTTTAAAGCATGATTCTTGTCTTGATCTTCAAGTCGTTGCTTTCTCAACTTCTTGATATGTTTGGCCATCTTCTTAGATTCCGCAAGAAGTTGTTGATATGCCTCAACGAGTTCTTCCTCGTCCGACTCCCCCTCACTTGATGACTCTCCGCCGGTTGTTGATGTTTCATACAAAATCAAAGGAGTAGAGTCAGTGACTAATGATGATAAACAATTATTAGAAGAGGGAAAATGAGAGGCATGAGAAGCAACGATTTTTTCCTCTTTACTTGAGGTCGATTCATTAGAAGTAGAATCGTCCCAAGTTTTCGCTTGCAAAGCCTTCTTTTTATATGATTTCGGAGAAGGACAATCCGTTGAAAAATGGCCGTAGCCTTTGCATCGATAGCATTGGATTTCCCCTTCGAAATCATCTTTTTCTTTTTCTTTAGAAGGTTTTGCAACGCCTTTGAGGTAAGAGGATTTAAAACCCGATGATCATTTAGATGGTTTCGTGGATGAAGATCCATCGGTTCGATTCTTCCAAAATTTCCGACGAAATTTCTTTGTGATCCACGCCAATTGTTCTTCAAAATCGGCAAAAGAGATTTCATCGTCGGAACTTGATTCGCTATCTTCTTCCTTTGTGGATTTGAATGCAATACCTGTAAGCTTAGAAGAAGACTTGGAAGAAACTTGATTAGTAGGAAAAGTCATTTCATAAGTTTGCAAAGCACCTACTAATTCCTCTACACTCATCTCATCCGGATGACTAACGGTTTCAATGGCGGTAACCTTTGCCCTAAACCGTTCCGGAAGAGTCCGAAGTATCTTTCTTACAATTTTCGACTCCGGGATCTTTTCTCCTAAATTAGCACATGTATTAATTACATCTTGAAGTCTAGTGTAATAATCTGTAAACAATTCATGCTCTTCCATATGAATAGAGTCAAATTGACTTGTAAGCATCTGGAGCTTTTGAATTTTTACAAGATTAGTACCCTCATGTGTAATTTTGAGAATATCCAAAATTTCCTTTGCGGTTTCTGTTGGGTCGTATATAATACGGATCTAAATAGGGGAAGAAACACCTAGAGGGGGGTGAATAGGTGTAAACGTATAAACACTCCAAAAATCGTTGCGATAAAACCCAATGCGGAAAATAAAATAACTCGCAAGATTTTTACGTGGAAAACTCCATCACCGGAGTAAAAAACCACGGGACCGATAACACGGCAGAAATCCACTAGAATTAAAACACGTACAAGGTGATTTACCGTACACACTTACGACTCAACCTTTTCCATACGCTCCTAGAGGATCTTCTCCGCTCGCTCCGACGCTTCTCGAATCCACGATCTGCGCCCAACGCCGAATCCACGGCGTCCAACGTCGAATCCACGACGTCCGACCGAATCCACGGTCTTCACCCAATAGCACCCTTCGAATCCACGAATGTGCCTCGCTCCGAATCCACGAGAGCGATTGAACCTTGAATCCACAAGGACACGCGAATCCACGCGCCGATTTTTGGGGAAAATCGTTGTTTTTGGGTGGTGATGATCCGCCGAATACTTAGATCAAAGATAGATCGGAAATACCATCTAAGTATTCATTAGTTTGATTCAACTCAAGATGTGAGTATGAAAACCTTGAATCAAACTAATCAATATAGATGAAGAACCATAGAGTATTCTCTAATGATTTCCGTTCTTCTCTATATGTGGATCTATAGCCGTATAAAATGATATATGAAAATGACGGCTATGTGGATTGACCCTAGAAAGAAAGACATAGGGTCTATTTATAGGTTAGAAACCCTAGGAAGGAGATAAGAATCAAAAACCTGCCATTTCTGGATTTTTACGGACGGCGATCCGGATCGTGATAACTGGGATCCGGATCGTCATAACGAATCAGCCAATTCCAGAAAAACGAAGGTTCGGGATCCGGATCATGTGACTACGATCCGGATCGTTCATACAGTTCACCAAACATCAACGTTCGGGATCCGGATTGCGAAGCAAGATCCGGATCGTTCAAGGTAGATGGTAAACTCAACGTTCGGGATCCGGATCAAGAGACTACGATCCGGATTGCGACGATGTATGAACGAACCACCTTCGGGATCCGGATCGAACAACCTGATGCGGATCCTGAACATGTCCCAAGTCCTGTTTTTGATTTTTATGCAATGAAAGATTCTTCCAAGTGTTTCTACACTACAAGAAGTATTCGGATCACACAAAATCTTTAGTTAAACATACCTGATCCTTTTGAATTCTTCTTTCTTGAGATTGAGTTAAATGATCCAACTTTCTTCACCTTCAATCTTCAAGACTTGAGACTTTCACGAAACTACGCCAACTCAAATTCCGTAACAATCTCCCCCTTTGGCGGTTTCGTGACAAAACACAGATCCACTAAAGAAAATTCAAAAAGATATTTTTGTTGCTATCACCATACAACAAAAATTTACAATGGAGATCCAAAATACAATACATGAGTTAAACTCCTAAAACAGACTCTAGACTTAGACATCTGTACTCTCTGCAAAAAGAAATCATTCTTGACAAAAGAAATCGTTAGATACCTCAAGAATTTTATATCATTCAAAAACCACAAACAGAGATGAAGTTTAAACTCATTTATACTTACCATGACATTTATACATTCAGATATGTAAACAGATCATAGTTAAAACACCAACATATCCTCTTTGCACGTAAAAACCAAATGTCATGAACATGTTTGTGACAAACTTATATATATATAGATATGTAATAGATCAGAGTTAAGAACCAACATATCTTCTATGCAATCAAAAACCAAGTGTCACAAAATGTTAGTCCAACATCAACTTGTTAGTTATATTACATGCCCAAATAGTTAGTCGAATAGTTAGTCGAGACATGCAAACAATCACAAGATGAAAACCAAAAGTTGAAGTTGAGATCTTACTTACCTTGAAAGATCATACTTACCTTGATATTTCATCATTCATACCATCATTCATTGTTCATTGTTTGTTCTAAACTCTCTCCCCCTTTTTGTCACAAATAAAGCCAAAGATTACAGAAGTGGAGAGAATGGTTAACAGTTTAAGTTCGAGAACTAAAAACTCAAATTAAAACATAAAAACCTGCACAACAGAAGGATTTAAGCATATGCATAATAAACAGAAATTAGAAGGATACGGATCATTCAGACTCGTCTGAACTGATACAGCCGAGGATTTGGAAAATCTTCTTTATTCGCTTGTTCATTGCTGATTGATTTTTATTTACCTTCTTTATTTCCTCCTTTACCTCAATCAGTTCATTTGATATACGTTCTTGCTCGTTGGAGAGCCTTTGCTGTTCTTTATAGATTGAGGTAACAGAAGCATCATCATCAGAAGTAGATGGAGGTGCCTGCTGTGCTGGTGGAATAGGAGGGGTTTCTGCCGGTGCAGAGGTTGTCGCTCGTTGTTGTTGTGCTCGTTGCCGGTGAGGAGGTATTATGGGTTCATCTGGCTTCGTCGAGAGAGACTTCACAATTGTCGTCTCATTAATGGTGCCCAAACTGTACATGTATGAGCTCGCGCTTGTATCGACTTTAAACTTTCTAAGGATGCGCATGATAATCATTGGATAGGGTAGTCTCTCTGAGGGGTGAGAGTGTTCCACATATCGCGCCATCCTTGACCAGATGAGATAAGGAATATTCAAGTTTGCTCCCATCAATGCGGCCGGGTTTCCAAGAAGATAAAGGTATAACATTCTGTCCCATCGAAGAACCTTCGTATTCATGTTGGGAAGAATGTTGTAGCAGACAATGAAGTTTATGTACCTATACTCTGGTCGAAGCTCTTTAGAGAAGACAGAATTTCCGGTCGACCGAGTATTTGGAAGACAAATTCCATTAACTACAACTCTCCAGGAGTTGTCGTTGAAGCTTTGAGTTTTTAGGTAATGGGGTCCATCAGCTCTGGCTGTCATACCTAGCACAACTCCAATTAGCTGAGGCGTTACTTTGATTCTGACATTTTTAACCAAAGTGTAAAATTCTCGACGTCCATCCTCGTGATCAATCAGACTTGCAGCGTTCTGATAAAAAATTCGAACTGAATGTGGACAGTACCCAGTAGTCTCAGGGAAGTTGCAAATTTGAGCAAGACCAACTTGGTCAAACAAAGTCCCAAAAGCTACAGATCGTTCCTTCATTGGTTTGACATTGACATGTCTCTCGCCAATGCATTCCCTCTTCTCAAAATCCTTGATTCTGTCGGAGCTGATGAAGTCTTGTGGAGGAGGCTGCCTAGCAACTGGTTCTTCAATGGTAATTCCCTGAGCACTGCCTCTTTTTCTTGCACCAGTTTTTCTTTTTGTTCCAACTGGACTTGGTTCCATTGGTGCTTTCCCTTTTTCAGCTGCAGTAGGTTTTGAAGCTTCAGCAGTTGCTTTCCCTTTGGAGACAATGGGAACAGCTTGCTCAATTTCGATGTTATCCCAGTCGATCGACTCTGTTTCTGATTCAGTGTCGGAATCAACCTTAGTCTTCTTTGCTTTCTTAGCCTTCTTAGGCTTGGCAGTATCCTTGACATGTACCATGGCAGCAAGTAGGAAAATAATCCAAGTGATCACCATTGCTAATGGTTTCTTGAGAAAAAGGGAATCCTGTGTAGACCAACTCACGAACACAAAAATTCTTAGTTTTCAAAAATTGAAAAAATTGTATCCAAAGAATCATAATCATGTAGAGAGACTAAGAATCAAATTAGTTTTGCAAAAGGACTTCTAAAAATAGATCAATTGCATGATTTTCGAAAATCCTTATTATATGCCCTAAAACCGAAATTTTAGAAATCGAAGCCTAAAAATCCGTTAATCACGAGAATACCTAGCATATAATCAAAACTAAACAACCCAGAGTTCTTATTTCAAAAGAAATTTGATCAAAAACCATCCACAAACAAAGTTGATCCAAGAAATTCGTGCGTTTGAGGAGGAAAAGAAGAAAACGATGAAAAACCGAGATTTTGATCAATAAAACTTACTTGGAATTGAAGAACCTGAGTTTGAAAGCTTCCAGGAAGGATGAAATCTAGAGAGAGAGGCTCTGGAAACTTCGGAACAAAAGATTGGAGTAAAGAAATCAAAAACCCCTTTCGTTCCTTATAAAACCTAGCCGCGATCCGGATCAGTTCATAACTGCGATCCGGATCGGCTACCCGCAGTAAGAAACTGCGTTCGGGATCCGGATCGGCAGATACAATCCGGATCGTCAGCCCGCAGGAGAAAACCTGCGTTCGGGATCCGGATCACCTTGCCTGATCCGGATCGGCCCCAACTTTTTCTTTAGAAAATTTCAGAGAAATTCAAGAAAAACCAGAAAAAAGATTGTAAGCACAAATGTGTATCAACTTTAAACAAAAATCATCGTTCCATACAACAAGAATTAGATTATGCCAAATCTATCAATAATATCCAAAAATGAAACGAAAATTTACAAAAATTAAATCCCTTAAAGTTGAACACCTTCAATTACATCTAACTTGATCTTATGAGTAATGCCTTTATCAAATCATCAATTCAGTAAAGAAAATGAAATACAAAGATCAATAGATGTTTGAAATCCCAAATATGATAGATAATGTATCTAGACAATCTGTTGAAGAGAGTGGCTCTTTGAGCATCTTTCTTTAAAATCCCACCTTATACCAACCTTGAAATTTGACAGAGTCAAGTATTTCAACATGCATTTTACTAAATCAAAAATTTGAACAACCATGCTTGGTATACATGTGGTAGCTGCACACAATACTCGGACGACCGAGGTGGTAGCTCTTTCCTCCATGTGGTGGTAGTTTTCACACTCCTCATTGGGATGTAACTCTTTCCACATCTTTTGAGCATTTTACATTATCTTTGACTCCCCCTCAATTGGCTATCAATTATTTAAGATATAAAGTATTCAACCAAAAATTGATCTCGATTTCATACTCGACTAAACAGTCAAATAAGATAATGACTATACCAAGAGATCATTGAGAGAGAAATTGACTTTGATCACTTTAGAAGACGATTTAATTAACATAAATGATCATTGCAACAGTGAAATATTATGATGGCAAAAGCATAATAAATTTCTAAATGTGCGAAAAGATGCAATTAAAGTCAATTATGATCTATGCTCAATTTATGTCCTATGTACAACATAGATAATGAACAAAACAAAAACAAATACAAAACCTATCCTAAGCAAAGGTTTCAAAAAGAAGTTTATTTCAAAGAAAGCATACCAATTGCTTTTCGCAAATGAATAAAACGTTTTTGATCCAAAGGTTTTGTTAAAAAGTCAGCTAATTGATCTTCAGTTGAAATATATGAAAGTTGAAGAGTATTTGATTCAACTAGCTCTCTAAGAAAATGATATCTAAGTTCAATATGTTTTGTTCTAGAGTGCAACACAGGGTTTTTAGAAATGTTAATAGCACTAGTGTTGTCACAAAGTATTGTTACCGAAGATGCTGAAATGCGGAAGTCGCTCAGTACGCTTTTCATCCAAATGAGTTGAGTTGAGCAACTTCCAGCTGAAATGTATTCCGCTTCGGCAGTCGAGAGTGCTATGCAATTCTGCTTTTTACTGTGCCATGCAACAAGGCAATGGCCAAGATAGAAGCATGCACCACTCGTGCTTTTCCGATCATCCACTGATCCTGCCCAATCGGCATCTGAGTATCCAACAATGTCCAGACTTGTTCCCATAGGATACCAAATTCCGAAATTAATTGATCCTTTGATGTACCGGATGATCCGTTTCACCGCTTTCAGGTGAACCTCCTTTGGTGCTGATTGATATCTCGCGCAAATCCCAACACTAAAGGATATATCCGGGCGACTAGCCGTGAGGTAAAGTAGACTTCCAATCATACTTCTATACAGTTTCTCGTCTACATTCTCACTATGTGATTCACTTCCAAGTCCCTTGTGGCTAGTTCCCATTGGAGTTGGAAAATCTTTACAATTTTCTAGATCAAACTTTTTGACCAACTCCAGTGCATACTTGGATTGACTCAAGTGAATACCTTCATCATTTTGTTTAATTTGCAATCCAAGAAAATAAGACAGTTCGCCCATCATGGACATCTCAAATTCGCTTTCCATGGTCTCCGCGAATTTAGAAGCATCATTATCTTTTGTTGCACCAAATACAATGTCATCGACATAGATTTGTGCTACAATGAAATTATTTTGATAATGCTTCACAAAGAGAGTCCTGTCAGCTCCCCCTCGAGTATAGCCCTTCTCCAAAAGGTGCTTTGTTAACCTTTCGTACCATGCTCGCGGTGCTTGTTTCAGACCGTAAAGAGCCTTTTTCAAACGAAAAACATGGTTAGGTTGTTTATGATCTACAAAACCTTTCGGTTGAGCTACATAAACTTCCTCATTTAAAAACCCATTTAGAAATGCGCTCTTGACGTCCATTTGAAATAATTTGATTTTAAAATGACAAGCAATAGCAAACAATATACGAATGGACTCGAGTCTAGCTACAGGGGCGAAAGTTTCGTCAAAGTCTATACCTTCTACTTGAGAGTAGCCTTGAGCAACTAGTCGTGCCTTGTTCCTGATGATAGTACCATCTTCATCTTTCTTGTTCTTGAAGATCCATTTGGTACCTATCACATTATGTTGCTTTGGAGGCTTCGTTAATTCCCAGACTTTGTTTCGCTCAAATTGATGGAGCTCTTCCTGCATAGCTTTAATCCAGTAGTCATCCTGAAGAGCTTCATCTATTGTCTTTGGTTCGATTAAGGATACGTAGCAAGCAAATCCGCAAACCAACTGCCTTCGAGTTCTAACTCCTTCTTGTGGATCTCCAATGATGTTCGATTCCGGATGATCCTTGGAGATTCGTAGCGTTTGTTGAAACGGAGTACTCGGAGGTACACGAGATGATTCCTGCACATCTGATAAACTAGAAGAACCATTAGATGCATCATTAATATTGGAAGTATTATTATGAGAAGATGCACTAGCAGGAGAATCATCATCTAGAGAGATATCGAGGGTAGATTTTTCAGATTCAAAGTGAGAAGCTTCATCTACTTTAACATTTATAGATTCTACGATCGTCTTAGATTCGATGTTAAATACTCGATATGCTCTGCTATTCGTAGAATAACCCAAAAAGATCCCTTCATCGCTTCGAGAGTCGAACTTTCCAAGATTTTCACGGTCACGTAAAATGTAACATCGACTCCCGAAGATACGAAAGTACTTGATATCCGGTTTTCTACTAAACCACAGCTCATATGGTGTATTCAAGGTTCCTGGGCGCAAATACACTCTGTTAATGACATAGACAGCGGTGTTCACAGCTTCAACCCAAAAATGTAGCGGTAATTTCCGGCTATGAAGCATCACACGCGCCATCTCTTGAACAACCCTGTTTTTGCGCTCAACAACACCATTTTGCTGAGGTGTATAGGGTGCCGAGAATTCATGTTTAATGCCATTTGAAGTACAAAAGTCAATGAATTTTGAATTTATGAATTCTCCACCCCTATCACTTCTAACACGAATGATCTTTTCATTCTTTTCAATCATAATACGATGGCAAATCTCATGAAAAGAGTCAAACGTATCAGCTTTCTCTCTCAAAAATGCTACCCAAGAAAACCGAGAGAAATCATCAACCAATAAGAAAATATACCATTTACCTCCCAAAGATGGTTGACGAGTTGGCCCCATTAAATCCATGTGCAAAAGTTCCAAGGGCCGTTTTGTACCAACGTGGTTCAAGTTCTTGTGTGCAGTCCTAGACTGTTTTCCCTTTTGGCAACCACCACACACAACGTTTTGTTTAAATAAAAGCTTTGGAATCCCCTTGACCACGTCCTTGTTTGAAATTCTAGTAAGTTCCTTAAAATTTAAGTGACCTAGCCTTTCATGCCAAAGAGTTTCATTATTCAAAGCGGCTAAGTTACAATTTTCAGAAAATTTATTAGGAACAACATAACAATTGTTTTCCGATCTAACCCCTTTTAAAAAGAAGACATGGTCCTTATCAGTTACAACGCATTCAACAGATGAAAAGTTAACTGAAAAACCATTGTCGCAAAGTTGACTTATGCTTATGAGGTTAGTCTTAAGGCCATCAACAAATAAGACGTTTTTCAAAATCGGGCCATCTGGAATAGCTACCGTCCCTTTTCCAACAATTTTGGAAGATCGACCGTCTCCGAAAACAACGTGTCCTCCGGAGATTTTCTCAAGATTTTGAAAACTATTTTTGTCACCGGTCATGTGACGGGAACACCCGCTATCCAGATACCAAGACGAACTATCATATGCATGCAAGGAAACATTGGAAACAAGACAAGGGAAAATTTCACCTTTGCGCACCCAAACCCTTTTGAAGTGCGTCGGTAAAGGTCGTGAAGTTATATGCCTAGGTGAAGGCGTCTTGTTATAGCGATTGTTGTTCCTTGATGTAATCGTCTTGCGCGATGAACTACCAAATCTCTTTTCATTTGAAAAGTTTTGCTTTGATTTTCGGGGAGGAGCCGTTTTGGTAGTTGTTGCAAGAGGTCTTTGAGATGAGCGTTCGACTCCCGTCTTGCAATATCTTCTTATGTGCCCTGAAACACCACAACGAAAACATACCTTAGATCTTGACGATCCCAAAGAGGATGAAGTAGGTTTGTTGTCGTTGTTTGTCTTGAATTCCGGTGTCGGAGGAGGAGATACCGACTGAGGCACAAAAACTGTCTCACTCGAACTTGGACTGTTTCCAGTTTGAGTGTATCCGAGGCCGAACCTATTTGATTGACCAAGACCAAGAAGTCTATCCAACTTACTCCTTCCTGAAGAGAATCGCTGTAAGTCACTCTTGAGTTGGAAAATGGTCTTTGTCATTTCCAGGTTATCCTGTCGAGCCTCGTTGTAGAGCTTTGAGAAGTGATTCGCGTTATCCACCAGATTTGTATGTTCCTTCTCAAGTTGCTCATAGGACTCTTGAAGGGAAGCATTTTCTTTTATCAGGTTTTCCCTTTCCACTTCAAGAGCGTTTGAGAGAGAAGTCGCTCTTTTTGCTTCTTCTTCGAGATCATGCACTCTCCCTCTCAAACTCTTGTTTTGCTTAGCCACTTTCTTTGAGTCCCTCAAAAGTCTGTGGTAGGCTAGAGCAAAATCTTCACCTTCCGAATCATCCGATTCGTTGTCCGTTGCGTTCTTTTCAACAGTGGAGTTGGACAACGACTCAGATGTATTTGCCATAAAGCACATGAATGGTGAAGATGTGGACGCGTGGAATGCCATGGAGCTCTTTTCTTCATCACTTGAAGACGACTCATTTGACGTTGAGTTGTCATCCCAAGTGACGACTTGCATCGCCTTCTTCTTTGCCGGATACTTGTTAGGACACTCCGTTGCAATGTGGCCGTAGCCTCGACATTTGAAGCATTGCAGTTGTCCTTCTGAACTTTTCTTATC
Organism: Tillandsia leiboldiana; assembly: GCA_029204045.2. NCBI lineage: Eukaryota > Viridiplantae > Streptophyta > Magnoliopsida > Poales > Bromeliaceae > Tillandsia > Tillandsia leiboldiana. The sequence continues at coordinate 27,144,945 of CM055060.1, forward strand.
CTTTGAGAAGTTCTCCTGCTTTCTTGACTTGTGACTTGGAGCACCCTTGCCTTTGTTCGACTTTCCGAAGGATGGAGATTTGCTTGAATTACCCCTTCGGAAGTTGCGGCGAAACTTCCTTGTCAAGAGAGCGAGCTGCTTCTCAAATTCCTCCATAGAAAGGTTCTCGTCATCGTCCGAGGAGGATGTATCCGCGTCTTCTTCCTTAGTTGTTTTCAACGCATAACCTGAAGACTTAGAAGTGGATGCTTTTCCAGAAGAATTGTTAGTATTAAAAGTCATTTCATAAGTTTGTAATGAACCAACTAATTCTTCTACACGTATTTCGTCCGGGTGTTTAATAGTTTCAATGGCAGTAACCTTTGGGCGAAATCGTTCAGGAAGAGTTCTTAAGATTTTTCTTACAATCTTAAATTCTGGAATCTTCTCTCCCAGATTAGCACATGAGTTTACGATGTCTTGCAATCGTGTATAGTAGTCCGTGAAAGATTCATTTTCTGCCATTAAGATAGAGTCAAACTTGCTCGTAAGCATCTGCAGTTTCTGAATCTTCACGAGGTTAGTTCCCTCATGTGTAACCTGGAGAACATCCCAGATTTCTTTCGCAGTCTCACATGCCGAGACGCGAGAGAATTCAGTTTGAGATAAGGCATTAAAAATAGCATTAATTCCCTTGCCATTGTAAGAAGATAACTCAAACTCTTCCTTGGTCCATTTCGACCTAGGTTTTAAGGTGTGAACATCAGAGATAAGTTCAGTTGGATTAGTCCATCCTGATTCAATTGAATGCCACACCCTTTCGTCGATGGAAGATAAAAAGGCTTTCATCCGTACTTTCCAGTACGCATAATTTGTTCCATCAAAGAAAGGGGGTCGATTGATGTTTCCACCTTCAACCATTGTTCACAACCCTATTCCCTCTCTGATACCACTTGTTGGGTCGTATATAATACGGATCTAAATAGGGGAAGAAACACCTAGAGGGGGGTGAATAGGTGTAAACGTATAAACACTCCAAAAATCGTTGCGATAAAACCCAATGCGGAAAATAAAATAACTCGCAAGATTTTTACGTGGAAAACTCCATCACCGGAGTAAAAAACCACGGGACCGATAACACGGCAGAAATCCACTAGAATTAAAACACGTACAAGGTGATTTACCGTACACACTTACGACTCAACCTTTTCCATACGCTCCTAGAGGATCTTCTCCGCTCGCTCCGACGCTTCTCGAATCCACGATCTGCGCCCAACGCCGAATCCACGGCGTCCAACGTCGAATCCACGACGTCCGACCGAATCCACGGTCTTCACCCAATAGCACCCTTCGAATCCACGAATGTGCCTCGCTCCGAATCCACGAGAGCGATTGAACCTTGAATCCACAAGGACACGCGAATCCACGCGCCGATTTTTGGGGAAAATCGTTGTTTTTGGGTGGTGATGATCCGCCGAATACTTAGATCAAAGATAGATCGGAAATACCATCTAAGTATTCATTAGTTTGATTCAACTCAAGATGTGAGTATGAAAACCTTGAATCAAACTAATCAATATAGATGAAGAACCATAGAGTATTCTCTAATGATTTCCGTTCTTCTCTATATGTGGATCTATAGCCGTATAAAATGATATATGAAAATGACGGCTATGTGGATTGACCCTAGAAAGAAAGACATAGGGTCTATTTATAGGTTAGAAACCCTAGGAAGGAGATAAGAATCAAAAACCTGCCATTTCTGGATTTTTACGGACGGCGATCCGGATCGTGATAACTGGGATCCGGATCGTCATAACGAATCAGCCAATTCCAGAAAAACGAAGGTTCGGGATCCGGATCATGTGACTACGATCCGGATCGTTCATACAGTTCACCAAACATCAACGTTCGGGATCCGGATTGCGAAGCAAGATCCGGATCGTTCAAGGTAGATGGTAAACTCAACGTTCGGGATCCGGATCAAGAGACTACGATCCGGATTGCGACGATGTATGAACGAACCACCTTCGGGATCCGGATCGAACAACCTGATGCGGATCCTGAACATGTCCCAAGTCCTGTTTTTGATTTTTATGCAATGAAAGATTCTTCCAAGTGTTTCTACACTACAAGAAGTATTCGGATCACACAAAATCTTTAGTTAAACATACCTGATCCTTTTGAATTCTTCTTTCTTGAGATTGAGTTAAATGATCCAACTTTCTTCACCTTCAATCTTCAAGACTTGAGACTTTCACGAAACTACGCCAACTCAAATTCCGTAACAGTTTCACACGCAGAAATTCGTGTGAACTCAGTCGAGGAAAGAGAATTAAATAAAGCGTTCATACCTTTCCCATTGTAAGAAGATCTTTCAAATTCCTCTTTGGACCATCTAGAGCGAGGTTTTGGGGTAGTAGAATTTCCTACTTCCTCAACAGGATGCACCCAACCGTATTCCACGGATTGCCATACCCGCTCATCAATTGCGATGAGAAAAGCTCTCATCCGCACTTTCCAATAAGCATAATTAGTCCCATCAAAAAGAGGAGGTCTAAAAATATTACCACTTTCACCCAACATGATAGATAAACCTAAAACCCGCTCTGATACCAATTGTTGGTTTTTATAGGATCCACAAGGATCTAAATAGGTACTATCAAACAACTAGAGGGGGGGTGAATAGGTGTAATACTTAAAAACTCAATCTCAGTGCAAAATAAAAACCAATGATGAAAATAAAAACAGCACACCGAGATTTACGTGGAAACTCCAATCCAGGAGAAAAACCACGGGACCAACACGCAATAACAATCCAATAAGAATAGAAGAATAACAAGGTGATTACCGACTCCACGGACTCAAACCCCTCCTTCAGCTTCTTCGGACCTTGCGCTGACCGGTTGGATATCCACGCAATAACAATCCCTAAGAAAAGAAGAATAACAAGGTGATTACCGTCTCCACGGATTTAACCCCTCCTTCAATTTCTTGGACCTCGCGCTCCACCGATTTTGCACGCCCACTGCACACGTTCGAATCCACGAACGCCACTCGAATCCACGAGCACACGTTTCGAATCCACGAAACGCCTTTAGCACACTGAATCCACGATGCCACGTCGAATCCACGACGCAAACTCAGTCGATAAGAATATTGACTTCGATGGTGATCCTTTGCTTAGATTCTCATTGAGGAACCGTAGAAGAAATTTCTAAGCAAAGATTAGATCAATTCGACAAAAGATATGTTCTTGAAAGAACCTTCGAATTGACCTAAAAGAAGCGAAAGAGAAGAACGATAAAAACCAGCCTCTAGGGTTTCTCTCGAGTGTTTCTGAATTGATCGGTATTAGTCACCCTCGTTGGGAAACCCTAAGTATCTATTTATAACCCTTGGAAAAAGATAAAAGTCTGTTTAGTAAATTTATCCCGATAGGGCATTGTGTACCGGTACCAAATATCGCGTTCCGGTACGTAATGGTGCAAAACACAGATTTTTCTATTGTGTTCCGGTACGCGAGTCCGTGTTCCGGTACGCAATGCAATTTACAGAAAATTCTGTGTCGGGTTAAAGGAACTTCAAGTGTGGTTCCGGTACGCAATGTAAAAACTAATTTTTCAAGATAAACTTTATCCAAAACAAACCAAGTACCGGAATCCAAACTTAAAACAAGTTGTTAGTTAAAACCAAGTTCCTAAACCCAAGTCTAAACCAAGTTTCAATAACTTCCTGATTCCAATGATTATAAATGAACTTAAATCACCATAGTTTAATTAACCATACCTGAGTGTTATCTTGAGCTTATGTTGAATCTTCAAAGAGTCTTCGAAGGCTGATTTGACAATTTGATCCCTTTAAGACTCCGACTCAACACACTGACATGACTCACGAAATGTGCCAATACCAAAAAGCCGTAACATACCTCGCCGTCTGCCTCTGAACCGTCTCGTCCACTGCATCCATACCCGCACCTGCGGGGGGGGTCACCCAAGGGGTGTGAGAACTCCTGACAGAGTTCCCAGTGGGTTCAACCATCGAGAAAAAGAGTCCTACACCAGTTGGTCCAATGGAAGCAATAATAATAGTGCTAGGAAACTAAATCCTCAATATCAAAATGCAGCTATGCAATATAACATATCACTACACTATCTGTGTATAACCATCTACCCAGCACTACTCTGTCTAGCCACACTAGGCTGCTAAGCACCAACTCGGCCACTATGCCGCTGAATACAGGGTCCAACTAACCCGGCCACCTTGGCCACTCTATTTTTCTTTATTCTTTAGATTCTGGTGCTTTAGTTCAAGTTAACCCTCGGAAATTCTTATCCAACGGGCCCGAGCCCGGTAGTCTTGCTACCATAAGATAAGATTTCTAAGGTTGCCGATAACACCCGCAAGTGTTACCCCGTCCAACGGGGAACTTGTCATACGGGTCACTGCCCGGGAGAGGGACACTGCCCATGGCTCCGACAAGATCTACGTTTCACCCCCGAAGGTACGCCCATTTTATCTTTTTTATATTTTATTTCTTTTCTTTCTACTTTAGTTCTTAGCCTCTTTGCCTTTGAACACTTGCTTTCCTTTCTTATTCAGGATTATAGCTCCCTTTTTGCCACTGGCAAATCACTTTCTCTTTTCTTTGAGCATTTAGCTCCTTACTTTCACTTTTAGCCATTCGAAAGTACCTCGTCCGACGGGTCACTGCCCAGGGAGTCCTGCTCCACTTGACGAGTCTCAAATTCGAAGGCGCCAATTACATTTTCTTTATGCTTTTAGCCACTTTTAGCTTGCTTTTAATCTTTGCCTTTTAGCAACAATTTTTTTCCTCTTATCCTAGGTCTTACCGTAAGGATAACTAAAGAGTCTCCTGGACTCTTAAACATTTCTCTTTTATTTCTTTAACTCAAATTGAAGTTAAAGTTATTATCCATTTGCCCAGACACCCTATGACCTTCTAGGGTTATATTTGATCAACTCTTTAAACTGGGGATCTCATCCCACATTTCTGATTCCTCACTAAATCCTAGTGTCACGCCCCGGGTGTAAACCAGAACCCGGGCCCGTCTACAGATCCGCCGTGCATGCGGTATTTCCCACATACACGAAGCGTCGGTAACCTGCTCAGATAAGAAAATAATAAAAAAAAGAGCATAATAATCAGAGCTAAACTAAAACTACTGTATCTCAGACAGAAGCTGGAAGTAAAAGAGTACAACAGTGGAATAAAATACAGATGTCTCTCCCAGCTCACCACTAAATACAAACAGCTGGCAAAAGCCAGACCCAAAAAGAAATAAACAAAAGCTGTCTGAGAAGACCAGGTACCCAAAAGCTCCAGCTACAACCCTCGGGAGGCTCTCTATCTAGTCCGCGATGCGCTTGCCCCGATCAGTTGCTGACGGCCCAGCAACTCCCACAGAGGACTCTGCAAAACAAGGGGGAAGAAAGAAACAAGAAAAGACAATGGGGGGTAAGTACTACTATAAACAGTAGCCTCCCCTAGTGGGTAAAGCCTCAGCTCAAATATGCCCACCAGGTAATCAGAGGCAAAAGGGGAAGAAGAGAAAGGGGGGGGGGAAGCTATGAATGACAACTGATGAAGTGCTACCCCTAATATGCCTCTACATGGTAAACCAATAAGTATGGAAAAGTATGCATCAGTATCAAGAAGCCTGTCAAAATGACCCAATCTAACGCCAGTGGTCACTGGCACTGCCTGCTAATCTCATCTGTGGGAATACTGACCGACTACTGCCTGATACGGTCATGTCCCCAACGTAAGTAACAGATCGGCATCGGCCCGTCCGATCAAGCTCTAAAGTAATAACAGACCGGCATCGAACCGTCCGGTCGCACACTCCGGAGTGGCACTCGAGGGGAGCGACCCACACGAGTAAGGAAATCACTGTAACAAGCATCTCTGTAACCACTGTCTCATAATAGCAGGACTGGATCATGACTATGATCAAAGTGGAAAACTCCATCCACTAAAGAAAGCCCGATCCCCAAAACCCCCAATCTGATGCAACAGTAACAACCCGGTCAACCACCCAAGATCCGTGGTCGCCGCAACACCCTGCCAAAAGCCCAACCTGTCCCAAATCCCCAATACCTGGCTACACTGTCCAACACACGCTCGAACCTGAGCGACTATGCCGCAAGTCTATCGATAATAGGAGAAGAAAAGAATAAATGCATGGTTTCTCCTAAGTCAAGTCCCAAAAGATAGTGTAGCAATAAAAGATGTCAATATTTAAGTGACCCGTTTAATCATGCATTGTCTCAATATGTTGTCCATTTTCCAAGAGTAATCAGTTCAGAGTGACATAAGCTAAAGTGACAGTCTCATAGAATATTTAGCAATTTTAATATCCTCAACTATTATTTTAACCCTAAACATGCAGTCCAACAATTTCCACATGGATCAAATAACAATTTATCAAAGATCAATCAACCAATAATTAATTCCCTAGAGCATGCAAGGTTACTAATAATACTTTGGGCCTCAAAAATGAAGGAACACTCTGATGTTCCTAGTGGGCATACCAAAGGAGAGGAGTACAACAACCACCCACCTGAAGTGCTAACTGTCCGGATCCGTACAGCAAGAAAATACCAAAACTCCAAATCCTTGCTCCCACAATTTTAGCACACCCGTAATATTCCTGGTACAATACAAAGCTCACTAATTACACTTAGGCTCCCAATTATTGCTCTTATAACCATCTACAACCTCGGATTCACAACTGTTAAATTATCACCTGCAGAAAGTGCCCAGAAAATTCCAAGAAAAATACCACAGCGATCCTCGCGTCGATAGCTTCGCAACGGTACCTTGCACGCCCAAATCCGAGTTCGGTAAGTCAAGATAAAAATTCGGCAAGGGGGTACACTCATACAAAAATCTGTGCTAAAAACTGTGCACTGTTCACTGAGAAAACAGTAATCTCACCTCGAAATAAATCTCCCAAAAATCCAATAAAAATACGAGCGTGTTCCTTGCGATCCGTAGATGAAAAAGTTGTATAAGCTCGTTTCCGTCTGATGCTCGTGCGCGAAGATATGGTCAAAATACCCCGCTGCTGTCAAGGAAGTCCACACAGAAAAAGGGGTCACTGTTTGCCTCGGGATCCGTGCCAAAACCTCGGAACGAGAAAGCGCGACCAAAACAAAAGATGAAGTCCTACCTCTTAGGAGTCTGCCGGCGCAAGAATCACAGAAAAGTGAGCTCGGGGTAGTCCAGGGGAGCCAAAACACTGTCGCTGCGCCGAAGAAGAACACTAGAAAGCAACGTCGCGCCGCGCCGTAAAATGGGGAACCTCGGGATTCGTGCCTCCTAAAATCCTAGAACTTGGCAGGAAGATCAAGGATTAAGAGGGGAAAATTTCACCAAGAGGAAGCTCGGGGAGATCTTGCACAGACAGAGAGAAAAAAGGCAGCAAAGAGGGCTCGGGCTGGCTATTTATAGGCTGAAGAAATCTTTTGGGAAAATACCCATCAGGTCCCAACTTTCGGGCGCCCGAAAGTTTTCGGGCGCACACAGTGCGGCCCGGCCCAGAACTTTCGGGCGCGCACAGTGCGGCCCAGCCCAAAATGCTCCGTCGGACGGGATCCTGGCTTCGTCCGACCCGCCCCGGCGCCCGCCACGTGTCGCCCGAACAGGCGGCAGCCATGCAAGCTGCCGCGGAGTGCGCCACGTGTCCCCCGCCCGCGTCAACGCGGTAGGTGGCGCCCGCGAATCAGCGGGCGCCACGTGGCGCTGCCCACGTCGCCGTACCTGCCCCGCGTACGGCCACCTGCCCGCGACCTGCCCCGCGCGCTGCGTGGACCACGCGCACATGCGCCCGCCAACCGGGTGCTGCCACGTGGCACGCCCCCGGTCCACGCCTCCCCGCGCTCGCCCGTGGACCAAGCGCGCGTGGGCCGCCCAATCAGGCGCTGCCACGTGGACACCCGCCGGTCCACGCGCCCCGCGGTGCACCCCGGTCACAGCCCAGACCTTCCGTGGACCCAGCCGCGTGCGCCGGCCAATCCGAGCCTGCCACGTGGCATCCCCGCCGGTCCACGGCTCCCCCATGCACCAAAAATCCAGTAAAACTTCCGGGAGTCCGTTTTTGGGCATCCGGACTCAGAATTTAGCAAACAAAGAGTCGTTTTCAAGCGTTTTTCCGCACTGAATCCAAATCCACCCTCTATTTGGCCAAATTCCTCTTCTAAAATTCGGCAAAAGCAGCCGAAGGCCAAAACAGCCAACCAAAGCTCACAGGGTCCATCTGTGGCATCCCTTTGATGCACCATGGGCCAGATACACCATCAACAGGTGTTTTCACAGTGGATTCATGGGAAAAAGCTGTAAGGAGTTTAGGGGCCCTACATCCTCCCCCACTAAAAAAAGTTTCGTCCCCGAAACAAAGAAAACAGAACAGACGTACCTCAAATAGAAGCCTCGAATAAGAAAGGGTAGGCATCCCTCATCACTGTCTCCAGCTCCCAAGTAGCCTCTCGCTCCTCATGATTGCTCCACAAGATCTTCACATAAGGAATGGCCCGGTTGCGCAATTCCCTCACCTCACGAGCAAGAATCCGCAACGGGCGCTCCTCGTAGACCAAGTCCTCGCCGATCTCCAACGAAGTGAAGTCAATCACGTGCGACGGGTCAAAAACATATCTCCTCAGAGCTGAGACATGAAAGACATCATGAACTCCGGCCAGGCGCGGGGGTAAGGCAACTCTGTATGCCACAGGACCAACTCTGTCTAGTACCTCAAAGGGTCCAATAAAGCGGGGACTGAGCTTTCCCCGTACTCCAAATCTCCGGACCCCTTTCGAGGGCGAGACCTTCAAGAAGACATGATCACCAACCTGAAACTCCAGGTCTCGCCGTCGAGTATCGGCGTAGCTCTTCTGACGACTCTGGGCTGTTTCAAGATGCCGGTGAATAATCCTGACTTTTTCCTCTGCCTCCAGAAGTAAATCCGGTCCCAAAGTCCTTCTCTCACCCACGTCACTCCAATATAAGGGAGACCGACACTTGCGTCCATACAACGCTTCAAACGGAGCCATCTGGATGCTCGCCTGATAGCTGTTGTTGTACGCGAACTCAACCAACGACAAGTGCCGGTACCACCCTCCTCCAAAATCCATAACGCACGCTCTCAACATATCCTCGAGGGTCTGTATGGTGCGTTCTGACTGTCCATCGGTCTGTGGGTGGAAAGCGGTGCTAAACCTGAGCTGAGTCCCCAATGCTGAATGCAAACTCCCCCAAAAGCGTGATACGAACCTCGGGTCACGATCTGACACAATCGAAGCAGGGATACCGTGAAGCCTCACTATCTCATCCAGATATAACTGTGCCAAACGCTCCAGTGACCAAGTCATCTGAACCGGTAAGAAGTGCGCCGACTTGGTGAGTCTGTCCACAATAACCCAGATCGCATCAGCCCCGCTCTGCGCCCTCGGCAATCCAGTGACGAAATCCATAGTGACGTGGTCCCATTTCCACTCGGGAATTGGAAGACTCTGCAACTTACCAGCAGGAACGCGATGCTCTGCTTTCACTTGCTGGCAAGTTAAACAATGAGCTACGAATCTCCCAATGTCCCGCTTCATCCCGGGCCACCAAAACTGTGCCTTGAGGTCCTTATACATCTTAGTACCTCCAGGATGGATGGTATAAGGTGTAAAATGGGCCTCTCTCAAAATCTGATCTCTAATCTCCTGATCCATAGGCACACACACTCGGTCCCTGTACCGCAGTACTCCCGAGCTATCCACAGAAAAATCCCCTGTCTGATCCGCCTGAAGCTGCGTCCTGATCCTCATCAAGTGGGGGTCCTCACTCTGAGCGTCCCTGATCCTCTCCAACAGAGTGGGCTGCAAGACCATAGACATGAGTCTAGCAGAGACCCCAGGGGATACTACCTCCAACTGTAACTGCCTCATCTGCTCGACCAACGGCGCCTGCTGCGAGATCAATAAGCTCAGACTCGTCCTCCTACTCAAAGCATCCGCCACAACATTGGCCTTGCCGGGATGATAAAGGATACTCAGATCGTAATCCTTTAACAGCTCCAGCCATCGGCGTTGCCTCAAATTCAGCTCCTTTTGGGTGAACAGATACTTCAAGCTCTTGTGATCAGTATAAATCTCGCAATGCTCTCCATACAAATAATGCCGCCACAGCTTCAGAGCAAACACCACCGCTGCCAGCTCAAGATCATGAGTAGGGTAATTCCTCTCATAGTCCTTTAATTGCCGTGAAGCATAGGCAATCACCCTACCATGCTGCATCAACACACACCCCAGACCACTATGTGAGGCATCACTGTAGATCACAAATCCTTCCCCCATAACTGGGAGGGCAAGGATTGGAGCGGTCATCAACCTCTGCTTCAGCTCCTCAAAACAGCTCTGGCAAGTCTCGCTCCAAACAAACTTAACCCCTTTTCTGGTCAGACGAGTGAGGGGAGAGGAAAGCTTCGCAAAGCCTTCCACAAAGCGCCGATAGTAGCCCGCCAATCCAAGAAAGCTCCGCACCTCGGTGATAGTCGTCGGCCTCGGCCAATCTCTAATAGCATCCACCTTGGCCGGATCCACCCCCACTCCAGCAGCTGAAACCACATGACCCAGAAAGGCAACCTCCCGGAGCCAAAACTCGCACTTTTTGAACTTAGCATACAACTTTTTCTCTCGCAGAAGCTGTAGCACGGTCCTCAAGTGCTCCTCGTGCTCCAGATCACTCCGGGAGTAGATCAGAATATCATCGATGAACACCACCACAAACCGATCCAAAAACGGCTGAAAAATCCTGTTCATCAAGTCCATGAATGCGGCAGGGGCATTAGTCAACCCAAAAGGCATCACAGTAAACTCATAATGCCCGTACCGCGATCTGAAAGCCGTCTTGGAGATGTCCTCGGCCCTCACCCTAAGCTGGTGGTAACCGGACTGCAGATCAATCTTCGAGAACACAGATGCTCCCTGTAACTGATCAAACAAATCATCTATCCGGGGGAGGGGATACTTGTTCCGGATGGTCACTTTGTTCAATTCCCTATAATCCACGCACAACCGCAGTGATCCATCCTTCTTCTTAACAAACAACACAGGCGCTCCCCACGGAGAAACACTGGGTCTAATGAAGCCCCTATCCAAAAGATCCTGAAGCTGGGCTTTCAACTCCCTCAACTCAGCTGGCGCCATCCTATAGGGTGCCTTTGAGATTGGTGCAGTCCCAGGGACTACATCAATCACAAACTCAATCTCCCTCTCCGGCGGCATCGGCGTCAACTCAGGTGGAAACACATCTGGGAACTCTCGGACGATAGGGATATCCTCGAGTCCCAGTGCCGCCGTAGGCACCTCCACCACGGTGGCCAAAAAGGCAGTGCAACCTCTACTCATCATCCTCCTAGCTCTCGTCGAGGAAATGGTCGCTGCGAACAGCGTACTCTGGCAGCCTCTGAAGATGAACTCCTCCTGTCCTGGCTCGCGAAGAGTCACCGTCCTCTCTCTGCAGTCGATAGTGGCGGAGTACCGAGATAGCCAATCCATCCCCAACACCAAGTCAAAATCATGGAGCTGCTGCAAGACAAGTAAGTCTGCAGGCAAAATCCAAGGCCCCAACTGCACCGGGCATGCCAAACAACGCTCCTCGACATGCAAAACGTGATCAGGAACCCGCACCTCTAATGCACAAGACAATGACTCTACCTCTAGACCATGCAGGGATGCAAATGCTCGACTAATGAAAGAATGAGATGCTCCAGTGTCGAATAAAGAGCGAGCCCGAATACCAAAAAGTAGAGTAATACCTGCCACCACCTGGTCTGCCGCTGCGGAATCTGCTAATTGGGCGGCATACACCCGCCCGCTTGGTGCTGGAGGTCGAGAATCTGAAAGATGGGAGGTGGACGGCCTGCTCGCTGGAGCATAAGGCCGCTGAGCTGATGGCTGCTGCTGCTGAGGGGGATATGGAGCCGACGCCGAAGAAGGTGCCGAAGAAGTAGCAAGGGGGCAAGTAGCTCGCACATGCCCCGGCTGTCCACAACGAAAGCATCGACCCCATCTCTGATCACATGTATCTGACGGGTGCTGCCCCCTGCAGAAAACACACCTATCAGATGGCCGGATATGCCTCGACTGCTGCTGCCTCGAGGACTGCTGCTGAGATCTCTGCGGCCTCTGCTGCGATCTCTGCTGCTGGTGCTGCTGCTGATGCTGCTGCGGTCTCTGGGGTCCACCAGGCCCTCTCCTCTCAGATCGCCCACGGCCATAAGACTGGGACTGCGGCGGCCGTGGCGGTCTCCAAGAGCTGGCCTGTCCCCCGTCCTCTGGGGCTGGTCGCTTCCTGTCGGAACTCTGCGCGACCGCGGCCCTCCGTCTGGCCACCTGCTGATCGCCTCTCTCCACCCACTGTGCGTGCTCTGCGGCTGCCTCTAGGGTCTGAAATCTCTGTGCATGCACAAGCGTGAAAATCTCTGGACGGAGGCCTCCCTCGAACAACTCAACCTGGTGTGGACCGTCACGAGCGACGAAGGGCACACAGTTCAGCAACTCCATGAACTCCTGGAAATAGACATGGGCCGGTCGATCGCCCTGCTGCAGATTCTTCAAGTCGTCCTCCAACTTCTTCTTCACACTGGTAGAAAAATAGGTGTCCAATACCATCCGTTTGAACTCCTCCCAAGGCAACTGCCGAGTGATCCGGAACTCCAGTGGCTCAACTCGCTGCCACCAAAAATCAGCATCTCCATCCAAACAGTGCACCGCCATGTGCACTCGATACCTCGGGTCGATGAAGAAGTCCCGAAAAAGCTTCTCCATCGCAGAAAGCCATCTCCCAACAGCCCGGGGCTGAGCATCCCGCCCCGAGAATCTAGGTGGTCCCCGCTTAACAAACGCAGCGAGTTTGTCAGCAAAATCCCGCTCCTCCTCCGCAGTCAAAGGCTGAATAGCTCCAGGAGCCCCGCTACTAGAAGATGGTGCCGTCGGCACAAAAGGTACAACAAGAGGCACAGGGGCCTCAGGAACAGCTGGGGGTGGTGCCTCCCTCTGTGCAAGCAGCTGCTCAATCCTCTGCTCCTGGCGGCGCTGACCCTCCGCCAACTGGGCCACCAAGGCCCGCAACTCAGTAAGCTCGGGGGGGGTAGGCTGCTCTGGCTCAACAGGGGGTGAAGGGACACCCCGAGTGGGAATCCGACGTCGAGGAGGCATCCTGCCACAAGAAACCAATCATCAGCAACAAAACCCCACACGACCCAATCTGGCGAAAGTCAAAAGACATCCTCCTATTTCTGTCACCTTATGTTGTCTGCAGCCAACATAATGGTCCAACAGAGATAGGCTATGTCGATCTCTCTTCACTCACAGGAAGAGTCAACTATAAAATCACCGACTTTCGCAAAAATGTTACGCCACTCACGCCCTATCATCCTAGGGTCTGTCCAAAAGCCTAGGGTTTCCTAAGTCCCAACTGACCTATCCCTAAGCTCTGATACCAACTTAATCTGTCACGCCCCGGGTGTAAACCAGAACCCGGGCCCGTCTACAGATCCGCCGTGCATGCGGTATTTCCCACATACACGAAGCGTCGGTAACCTGCTTAGATAAGAAAATAATAAAAAAAAGAGCATAATAATCAGAGCTAAACTAAAACTACTGTATCTCAGACAGAAGCTGGAAGTAAAAGAGTACAACAGTGGAATAAAATACAGATGTCTCTCCCAGCTCACCACTAAATACAAACAGCTGGCAAAAGCCAGACCCAAAAAGAAATAAACAAAAGCTGTCTGAGAAGACCAGGTACCCAAAAGCTCCAGCTACAACCCTCGGGAGGCTCTCTATCTAGTCCGCGATGCGCTTGCCCCGATCAGTTGCTGACGGCCCAGCAACTCCCACAGAGGACTCTGCAAAACAAGGGGGAAGAAAGAAACAAGAAAAGACAATGGGGGGTAAGTACTACTATAAACAGTAGCCTCCCCTAGTGGGTAAAGCCTCAGCTCAAATATGCCCACCAGGTAATCAGAGGCAAAAGGGGAAGAAGAGAAAGGGGGGGGGGAAGCTATGAATGACAACTGATGAAGTGCTACCCCTAATATGCCTCTACATGGTAAACCAATAAGTATGGAAAAGTATGCATCAGTATCAAGAAGCCTGTCAAAATGACCCAATCTAACGCCAGTGGTCACTGGCACTGCCTGCTAATCTCATCTGTGGGAATACTGACCGACTACTGCCTGATACGGTCATGTCCCCAACGTAAGTAACAGATCGGCATCGGCCCGTCCGATCAAGCTCTAAAGTAATAACAGACCGGCATCGAACCGTCCGGTCGCACACTCCGGAGTGGCACTCGAGGGGAGCGACCCACACGAGTAAGGAAATCACTGTAACAAGCATCTCTGTAACCACTGTCTCATAATAGCAGGACTGGATCATGACTATGATCAAAGTGGAAAACTCCATCCACTAAAGAAAGCCCGATCCCCAAAACCCCCAATCTGATGCAACAGTAACAACCCGGTCAACCACCCAAGATCCGTGGTCGCCGCAACACCCTGCCAAAAGCCCAACCTGTCCCAAATCCCCAATACCTGGCTACACTGTCCAACACACGCTCGAACCTGAGCGACTATGCCGCAAGTCTATCGATAATAGGAGAAGAAAAGAATAAATGCATGGTTTCTCCTAAGTCAAGTCCCAAAAGATAGTGTAGCAATAAAAGATGTCAATATTTAAGTGACCCGTTTAATCATGCATTGTCTCAATATGTTGTCCATTTTCCAAGAGTAATCAGTTCAGAGTGACATAAGCTAAAGTGACAGTCTCATAGAATATTTAGCAATTTTAATATCCTCAACTATTATTTTAACCCTAAACATGCAGTCCAACAATTTCCACATGGATCAAATAACAATTTATCAAAGATCAATCAACCAATAATTAATTCCCTAGAGCATGCAAGGTTACTAATAATACTTTGGGCCTCAAAAATGAAGGAACACTCTGATGTTCCTAGTGGGCATACCAAAGGAGAGGAGTACAACAACCACCCACCTGAAGTGCTAACTGTCCGGATCCGTACAGCAAGAAAATACCAAAACTCCAAATCCTTGCTCCCACAATTTTAGCACACCCGTAATATTCCTGGTACAATACAAAGCTCACTAATTACACTTAGGCTCCCAATTATTGCTCTTATAACCATCTACAACCTCGGATTCACAACTGTTAAATTATCACCTGCAGAAAGTGCCCAGAAAATTCCAAGAAAAATACCACAGCGATCCTCGCGTCGATAGCTTCGCAACGGTACCTTGCACGCCCAAATCCGAGTTCGGTAAGTCAAGATAAAAATTCGGCAAGGGGGTACACTCATACAAAAATCTGTGCTAAAAACTGTGCACTGTTCACTGAGAAAACAGTAATCTCACCTCGAAATAAATCTCACAAAAATCCAATAAAAATACGAGCGTGTTCCTTGCGATCCGTAGATGAAAAAGTTGTATAAGCTCGTTTCCGTCTGATGCTCGTGCGCGAAGATATGGTCAAAATACCCCGCTGCTGTCAAGGAAGTCCACACAGAAAAAGGGGTCACTGTTTGCCTCGGGATCCGTGCCAAAACCTCGGAACGAGAAAGCGCGACCAAAACAAAAGATGAAGTCCTACCTCTTAGGAGTCTGCCGGCGCAAGAATCACAGAAAAGTGAGCTCGGGGTAGTCCAGGGGAGCCAAAACACTGTCGCTGCGCCGAAGAAGAACACTAGAAAGCAACGTCGCGCCGCGCCGTAAAATGGGGAACCTCGGGATTCGTGCCTCCTAAAATCCTAGAACTTGGCAGGAAGATCAAGGATTAAGAGGGGAAAATTTCACCAAGAGGAAGCTCGGGGAGATCTTGCACAGACAGAGAGAAAAAAGGCAGCAAAGAGGGCTCGGGCTGGCTATTTATAGGCTGAAGAAATCTTTTGGGAAAATACCCATCAGGTCCCAACTTTCGGGCGCCCGAAAGTTTTCGGGCGCACACAGTGCGGCCCGGCCCAGAACTTTCGGGCGCGCACAGTGCGGCCCAGCCCAAAATGCTCCGTCGGACGGGATCCTGGCTTCGTCCGACCCGCCCCGGCGCCCGCCACGTGTCGCCCGAACAGGCGGCAGCCATGCAAGCTGCCGCGGAGTGCGCCACGTGTCCCCCGCCCGCGTCAACGCGGTAGGTGGCGCCCGCGAATCAGCGGGCGCCACGTGGCGCTGCCCACGTCGCCGTACCTGCCCCGCGTACGGCCACCTGCCCGCGACCTGCCCCGCGCGCTGCGTGGACCACGCGCACATGCGCCCGCCAACCGGGTGCTGCCACGTGGCACGCCCCCGGTCCACGCCTCCCCGCGCTCGCCCGTGGACCAAGCGCGCGTGGGCCGCCCAATCAGGCGCTGCCACGTGGACACCCGCCGGTCCACGCGCCCCGCGGTGCACCCCGGTCACAGCCCAGACCTTCCGTGGACCCAGCCGCGTGCGCCGGCCAATCCGAGCCTGCCACGTGGCATCCCCGCCGGTCCACGGCTCCCCCATGCACCAAAAATCCAGTAAAACTTCCGGGAGTCCGTTTTTGGGCATCCGGACTCAGAATTTAGCAAACAAAGAGTCGTTTTCAAGCGTTTTTCCGCACTGAATCCAAATCCACCCTCTATTTGGCCAAATTCCTCTTCTAAAATTCGGCAAAAGCAGCCGAAGGCCAAAACAGCCAAACAAAGCTCACAGGGTCCATCTGTGGCATCCCTTTGATGCACCATGGGCCAGATACACCATCAACAGGTGTTTTCACAGTGGATTCATGGGAAAAAGCTGTAAGGAGTTTAGGGGCCCTACACCTAGAGTTAACAAAACTCTGTTTTCCTGCTTCACCATTAACTTAGAGTTACACTGACTCTAATTCCATGTTCCACTGTTATCTTAGAATTACATTTACTCTACTTTTCTGTTTTCCCTTTCATATCTCCACACTTGATCCACCTTTTCCATCCTCCTGATTCCTTACTGAATCCTAGAGTCAACTTGACTCTATTTCCTGTCTGTGAGTTTAAACTCTTCTAGCTCAACTTAGGTTCCCTTTACCAAAGTCCCATGTCATACTTGTCCTAGAGTTCCATGACTCTATGCTGACCTCTAGTTCACCTTAGGTTTCCTTACCTAAGTTCCATGTCATACTCATCCTAGAGTTCGTTGACTCTATGTTGAACACTAGTTCTCCTTAGGTCCCCTTTACCTAAGTTCCATGTCATACTCATCCTAGAGTTCCTTGACTCTATGTTGATCACTCTATCCAGTGTCCTTAGGTTATCCCCTAAGACAATGCCACTCGTCCAATCCTAGGATAGCTCCTAGTTCAATGTCACTCGTCAAACCCCTAAACTAGGTTTTCTCCTAGTCTTACTACCAACAAGTACTGTTCCCTTATGTCACATGATTCCTAGGGTTGTACCCTACATGATCACAGTCATCGCATAATTATCATTTCTACGCATGCAATTATTTTCATATCCATCATAAAAATATTATTTATCCTCTATGCATGCAATTTCATCAATTTAGATAAGTCAAGAATTTGCATTTTTTCCTTAATTCTTTTACACATGAAATTAATTATCTCTTTTTTTGGCAACCAACAGTTGCATTTTCCATCTGTGTCCATCTACACATACCGGTTTATCCCCTATTTGGATAAATCACAAATGTCACTTTTCCTCTAAATATCTCTACACATGCACATTTATCATCTGTCTCTGGCAACCAACAGTTGCACTTTTCCATTTGAAACCATCTACACAGGCAATCATAATCATAATTACCTAACGCCTCTAACAGGCTACTATCATGCTTCGAATCGAAAAGCAAGGGAGCAAGGGGAGAGGTCACCCAATTTCGGCAGAATTCCCCACCTTGTAGTGTACCCAATTGCTTGTAGACACTTGCAATTGGTCTCCGCGCGATTCTTCTTGTTTCCTCGAGCTTGTACGTATAACGGTGCGCATCCCTCGAGTCTGCACGCAAAACGGTGCACGTCCTCCAAACCTGCACGCAAAACGGTGCACGTTAATAAAACTTGCACACAAAACGGTGCACGTCATTTCAGCCTACACGCAAAACGGTGCGCGTGAACTCAATCTGCACACAAAACGGTACACTTACCTCAAATCTGCACGCAAAACGGTGCACGCTTTACTGTAGGGTCGCACACAAAACAGTGCACGTTTTTCTAGCCCTGCACGAAAAATGATATATATTATTAGAAACTGCACGCAAAACGGTGGGCGATAAAATGATCTGCACGCAAAACGGTGCACGTACCTCAAATTTGCACGCAAAACGGTGCACATCTGACTGTAGGGTTGCACGCAAAACAGTGCACATTTTTCTAGCCCTGCACGAAAAATGATGTGTAATATTAGAGACTGCACGCAAAACGGTGCGCGACAAAACAATCTACACGCAAAACGGTGCACGTTTAACTGTAAGATTGCACGCAAAACGGTGCATATTTTTCTACCCTGCACGAAAAATGATGTATAATATTAGAGACTGCACGCAAAACGGTGCACGACAACTCAATCTGCGCATAAAACGGAGCACGTACCTCGGGTTGGCACGTAAAACGGTGTATTTTTTTGACAACTTGCACGCAAAACGAGGCTCGCCAAAAATGCCCGTGACAGTTCGGGCAGCAAAACGGCACAGTAAAACTCGATCCCTAACATGCATAACGGCATGGGGTCAAATCCAATATCCAAAAGGAAACTTTAAAACTGTGCTAAAAATATCGTAAAAATAATATACGGGACTTACCTCGTACAGTATCGCGTCGCCCATCTAATTTTTAAAACACTTTGTGCGTTTTACGAGGTCGCCGCCGCGCCGCTCCAACCCCACAAAATCCCCCATTTTTTTTTCCTCTCTTCCTCTCTCTCTCTCTCTCTCCTCTCTCCTCTCTCTCTCTCTCTCTCTCTCGTTCGTGCTCGGGTAGAGAAGAAATGGAAGAAGGAGGGGAGAGTCTGCGGGGAGAAGGAAGAAGAAGAAGAGAAAAAGGAAGGAAAAAAAAAAGGGAGAGGGGGTGGTGTAGACCTGGTCCACGGGGCCACCAATGGGGAGCCGCCGTGTGGCGGTCCACCACACAAGGGGGGCGCGCACCAGGTCCATGCGGCGCCCCCGCGCCACGTGGCGGGTGCCCCTGCGCCACGTGGCGCGCGCCCCTGCGCCACGTGGCGCGCGCCCCCGCGCCCAGTGCGCGCCTGCTGTGTGCGTGGCGCAACGCGCCGCGCGCCTGGAAATCTCTTTTTGTTTTGTTTTCTGTCCGTTTTTTGTCCGTTTCCGTCCAAATTTGACAGACAGCTTCGTTTCAGCCTAATTAACCACAGAAAATTTTAAATTTTCAGTTTGGGTCATTTCTGGGTCACCAAAGCCCTACTGTGTCCAAAATCATTGGCGGACCCCGTTCTCGCAATCCGGGTATCCGGTTAACACGAAATTTTTACTGTGACCTTAAAACATAATTACACAGCTCCTGTAATTTTCTCAGAATTTTTTGACACTGTTGGCGGAGCCCGTTCTCACTATCGGGTATCCGATCAACGCGAAACTTTTTCTGTGGTCTTAAAACATATTTACGGGACTCCCGTATTTTTCTCGGAATTTTCCGACACTGCGAATTTTACACTAAAAAACTGGGCCCCCTTTCTCAAATAAATTTTTAGATCTCTCCATTTTAACCCGATTTGGGCCTAACTCGCGTCCAAATGTTCCTTACTTCCCCAACTTTCATAACACTAGTATTTCATACCACCTTTATTTACATTTATTTATATACCAAAATTCCAGTTCACTACACTACACCTGTTCCAAGTGTTCCCAAAATTTCTGCACTCCACTGTGAAGTCGAGGCTTCCCCGAAACCGGTCCTCTAACGGCGGACAAGCCCGGAAAACTCCTATTCAAGCTGGGGCCTCCGCGTTGATCCGAATCAACCCGACATTATCTGTAACACATAAGCAACAAGCCCGAAGCAATTTCTCCGCCCCACGCCATCTTGCGAGGTCGGCACGCCATCCGAAAACCCGGTATTCTACAACTGGCCATGTGCATAGTACGTTAAGTGAGTTACTGTAGATAAACAGTAACCCCTAAACTCGGGACTCCCTCGGTTGCAACGTTGGCTAATTTACTGTTCGGACTCCGAACATAGCGATCCAAGTAGTCGTTTTGATCGGTTTCATCAATCCGAACGCAATGGCGCTGACGGAATTTCCGTTTGACGATTCTAGAGTCTCGAAAAGCATGATAAACTGTATTTTTGTACAGTAATCATGGAACGAGGTTTTATCCGGGCGTCGCGTAAAGAAACGAAAACCACTACCTAATAGATTTCGTCGAGCCGGACGTCGTGGCGAAGTCCATTTTTTGATTTGACGACTCAAATGCCTCGAAAAGCATGAAAATTGTGAAAAATACTATATTTTACACAGAGACCCCTATGTTTTATGCTCCGAAATCCGTGCTGCTTTAGGGAGAAGGACCTAAGTGTGAAATAGACTTGCTGTGAAGGACTTGGGTTAAAATATCAAGTGTGGATGGGGTACTTAGCATTTTGTTACAAAAATTTATATACGTGTATTAATTAGCTTTGCTTCGACAACCCTAATCCCTAAAGCCCTAGACACCAGCCGCTTGCTGTGACCCTGGCCTTCATCTCCCTCTGAGTGTTCCTCGACGGTTACGTCGCCAGCTGCCGCCTTCCCTCGCCGGAGATGACAAAGAATCAAAGGAATGCTTAATCTCGGGTTAGGCTGGAGTGAAGAGGCTAGGTTTGCACCAAACCTACTCTGAAGGCATCTCTGTGCCTTGGAGACCCGAGCCGAGGAGCGCCGGTGCCTAGCTCCGCCGCGCGCCGCCGGCGGGGATTTCATCTTCTTCCTCTTTGCCGACGAGGTAAGCCTCTCTCCTCCTTGGGTTTTCTTGTGACTTGAACCCATGCAAGCATTTTCTGACATTGAGAGGGCCATCCCTGTGAAGCCTCGGGCCCTCTCGTGCTCCGGTTAACCGGCGGGATAAACCAAGTCGCCGGAAACCAAATTCCGGCCAGATCTGAGCGGGGAGCTCATCCAACCGTTGGAAACGAGATCGGCCACGTTGGGAAGGATTCTCTGGTCGAATGCAGCTCCTCCACAAAATTTGAGGACCATCGGACGAGAATCGGCGCCGTTCGTTGATGCCCTAGATCCGGTCATCTTCCTCCTTGGCCGAACTTCACCGGCCGGCGCCGCCGCTGCCCGACGCTGCCGGGCATACCCCTGGCAAGCTTCACAGCACCAAGAGGGACCATTAGATCCAAGTTGGAGGGCCTCCCGTGCTTCGGGTCGGAATCCGCCATTAAAGCGCCTCGAGCTTGGCCGAGCTTCGCCGCCGCACGCCGCCGGCGCTTTCCGCCGACGACCAGTGACCCAGGTATGTTCACTTGAGTCGTGGGAAGCTTCCTATCATGTTGCATGGGAGTTTGAACGTGTGACTTCTTCTCTCTGTAGTTGCACCTTGGAACAACCCGAGGTTGAGCTCCGGCCGCCGCCGACGCCTCTGGGCTCCGGCCATCCACCCAGGTAAGTTGTTTGGACCATAAGCATTATTTCCATCAATTTATTTTGAGACAAGAGCTGCTGGAAGAAAAAATCTTCCAACTTGTGTTTTGGTGGGTTTTTGATGGTGTTTCTCGGCCGCCGCCGCCTCCGGCCACCGGCGCCGGGGCTAGCCTTGTCCAGATCTCTTCTGGGACATTCCTCTAACCAGTGCTCCACTTTACAGGTGTTTGGCACTAGGTGTTAACCCAATTGCCTCAACCCGAGCCTTGTGCTTTGAGTGGTGTTGCTCCGGCCAACTCTCCGGCCACTTTCCGGCAAGACTCAGGTGAGCACAGTCTTTCTCAGTCCCCTTTATGCATGATGCTCACAGTAGATCTCAAGTTTATCAAGTGTATCATTAATTGTAGCAACAAGTCTTTTTGGACCTTAAGAGTTAAATGGCCAACTTTGTATTTGGGCCCTGTTCTGGCCCAAGCCTGTGAGCATGAGCTTCGTCTCGTTGTAGCAGACGCGCTGAAATTTACGGCGCAGTCTTTGGCCTCCTGGATTTAGAGAACGAGTCAAAACTAATTTAAAACGAAGTTATTTATGCGATTTAGTGAATATTATAGGTCATGTTGCAAATGTAACTTCTTGGCTGTCTTCGGACAGTGTGTACGCACCCTCCAATCATTTCGTTAGAGGTCCGTAGGCTTTCGTTGAGCGGAAAACGGATATCGTTCCGTAAATCGACAAAATCGTCAGTTTACGGTTTCTGGCGCGTGTTTCGCGTACCACGGAGTAAAAGAACAGTTATTGGACATTTAACGAGTCTCTTTGGCGTACCACGAAAGTCTCTATTGACCCTCCAGATCATAATGCTCATACTAATTACTGCTGAGAATGAGTAGATAGATTAGTCTTGCAATATAACCTAGTGTGGACTTAGTTTTTATGGATCTTACTGTATTCTCGGGCTTCGTACCACCTTCTAACAGCGAGCACGGGTTCGCTTACGTCGACTGGTATCGACTGGTGTTTACGGTATAAGTTAAAACCTCTCGGATTGAGAGAACGAGTCGAAACAAGGGTTATTTCGGTATATTTATGCAAATTTATAAAACTCTAGGGACTAAATTGCAAATATATCTTCATGGGTGAAAGTTTTAAGTTTGATTTGAAATATAGTATTTTCAAAAAATTCAAATTAGAAATTGATTCCATTACGACAAATAATTGATACCTGATTGTACAATTATAACTTGAGCTCTTTTTTGAATTAAATAATTATAAAACTTGAGTTCAAATTTAAATCAAATAAAACAAATAGTAATTCAAATTAGAAATTTATTGTATTACCACAAATAATTTATAATTGATTGTACAATTAAAATAAATGGTAATTTCGAAGTCACATCTAATAATATCTAAATATACTACAGATATATAAATATTAAGATGGATAAGACTTGGATGGTGTTCGGTTATATGTAATAAGGATCTAAATAGGGGAAAAAACACCTAGAGGTGGGTGAATAGGTGTAAACGCATAAACACTCAAAAAATCGTTGCGATAAAAACCCAATGCGGAAATAAAAATAATACGCAAGATTTTTACGTGGAAAACTCCATCACCGGAGTAAAAAACCACGGGACCGATAACACGGCAGAAATCCACTAGAATTAAAACACGTACAAGGTGATTTACCGTACACACTTACGACTCAACCTTTTCCATACGCTCCTAGAGGATCTTCTCCGCTCGCTCCGCGACGCTTCTCGAATCCACGATCTGCGCCCAACGCCGAATCCACGGCGTCCAACGTCGAATCCACGACGTCCGACCGAATCCACGGTCTTCACCCAATAGCACCCTTCGAATCCACGAACGTGCCTCGCTCCGAATCCACGAGAGCGGTTGAACCTTGAATCCACAAGGACACGCGAATCCACGCGCCGATTTTTGGGGTAAATCGTTGTTTTGGGTGGTGATGATCCGCCGAATACTTAGATCAAAGATAGATCGGAAATACCATCTAAGTATTCATTAGTTTGATTCAACTCAAGATGTGAGTATGAAAACCTAGAATCAAACTAATCAATATAGATGAAGAAACATAGAGTATTCTCTAATGATTTCCTTTCTTCTCTATATGTGGATCTAGAGCCGTAAAAGATGATATAGGAAAATGACGGCTATATTGATTCACTGTGGATTAACCCTAGAAAAAAGTCATAGGGTCTATTTATAGGTTAGAAACCCTAGGAAGGAGATAAGAATCAAAAACCTAACATTTCTGGAGATTTTACGGACGGCGATCCGGATCGGATTGGCTGTGATCCGGATCGTCGAAACGAGTCAGGCAATTCCAGAAAAACGAAGGTTCGGGATCCGGATCGAAGTGCTTGATCCGGATCGTTCATACAGTTCACCAAACATCAACGTTCGGGATCCGGATTGCGAAGCCTGATCCGGATCGTTCAAGGAAGATGGTAAACTCAGTGTTCGGGATCCGGATCAAGAGAGGCTACGATCCGGATTGAACTGGTGTATGAACGAACCACCTTCGGGATCCGGATCGAACAACCTGATCCGGATCCTGAACATGTCCCAAGTCCAGTTTTTGATTTTTATGCAATGAAAGATTCTTCCAAGTGTTTCTACACTACAAGAAGTATTCGGATCACACAAAAACTTTAGTAAAACATACCTGATCCTTTTGAATTCTTCTTTCTTGAGATTGAGTTAAATGATCCAACTTTCTTCACCTTCAATCTTCAAGACTTGAGACTTTCACGAAACTACGCCAACTCAAATTCCGTAACAATCTCCCCCTTTGGCGGTTTCGTGACAAAACACAGATCCACTAAAGAAAATTCAAAAAGATATTTTTGTTGCTATCACCATACAACAAAAATTTACAATGGAGATCCAAAAATTTAAAAACATGAGATAAACTCCTAAAACAGACTCTAGACTTAGACATCTGTACTCTCTGCATAAAGAAATCATTCTTGACAAAAAGAGATCGTTAGATACCTCAAGAATATTTAACATACAAAACTTAGTACAGAGATAGAGTTTATCTAATCATCATGACATTTGAGAATTCAGATATGTAAGAGAATCATAGTCAAAAACCAACATATCTTCTATGCAATTAAAAACCAAATGTCACAAAAAGTTAGTTCAACATCAACTTGTTAGTCATATTACATGCCCAAATAGTTAGTCGAATAGTTAGTCGAGACATGCAAACAATCACAAGATAAAAACCAAAGTTGAAGTTGAAGTGACACTTACCTTGATGTATAAAAAATCTTCATCAGCAAGATTTTCACAATCATTGTTCAAGTTCCCTTGATGTTCATTCACCTTGATGTTCATTCACATCACCATTGTACCTTGATGCAGTCATCATTGTTCATCATTGATGTATACAAGATCACAATTTTCACAATATCATTGTTCAAGTTCTGTAAACTCTCTCCCCCTTTTTGTCACAAACAAAGCCAAAGTTACCAAAAAAATCGAAGGAGAGTAAAAAATATCAACGAAAATGTTCCGAGAATTTAAGAACTAGAACTAAAAGTGAGTCCTAAAAAAAACTGAAAAACCTGCACAAAAGGATTAAAAATCTGCAAAAGAATAAAAAGAAGGAATCAGTCATCAGATTCGGAGTCTTCAGAGCTTGTGCAGCCCATCTTTGAGAACATCTTTTTCACTCGCTTGTTCATAGAATTGATCTTTTTAGTTATGGTAATGTGAGCTGCCATGATGAGCTCGAGCTCATTGGAGATTCTCGTTTGTGCCTTCGAGATCTGTTCCTGCTCAACCGATAATCGTCGTTGCTCTTTGTAGATGGATGAGACTGATGCTTCATCCGCTGGTGTGGGTGCTGGTTGTGATGGTGACGCGGAAGTGCCGCTACCAGGTTTTGTTCCGCACGTTGGGACTGGAGTGACATGGGGCAATTTGTGAAGTGACTTCACGACGGTGGACTCATCGATCATGCCCAAACACTGATGATAAGTCGGTGAGGTAATGTCAACCTGAAACTTCTTCAAAATCCTCATTATAATCAGTGGAAAAGGAATTCTCTCTGTGGGATGAGGGTGCTCAACATATCTTGTCATTCTATTCCAAATGATGTATGGAATGTTGATATTCAATCCCATTGCCTCAGACGGATGTCCTAAGAGATACAAAAATAGCATTCGATCCCATCTCAAGACTTTCGTCTGCAAATTTGGAAGGATGTTGTAACAAATGATGAAGTTTAGAAATCGGTAGTCAAGACGAAGTTCCTTGGATCTGATCGATTTCTCCGTTGATTGCGTTCCTTCCAAACAAATTCCCTTTATGACCCTTTGCCACACAGTGTTATTCAGAACCTTTCCCTTCAAGTAATTAACTCCTGTCTTGCTGGCAGGCATTCCCAAGACCTCGCCAATCAATTGTGGAGTAATTTTGAATCTTGTGCCTTGGATGTTCGTGTAAAATTCCATTGGACCGTTTTCAATTTCACGAAGGTGCCGTGCATTTGTATAGAAGGCCCTTACAAGATGCAGACAGTATCCAAGCACTTCTGGAAATCGACAAACTTGAATAAGGTTTGCTTGTTCAATTAGAGCGCCAAACTCAGGGGAGTGATCTCGTAGAGCCTCTATATTGACATGCCTCTCACCAATGCATTCACGATTCTCAAATGCCTTTAGGCGATCCGAATTAACGAACACTTGTTCCTCCCGAGGTGGAGAATCTGGAATAATCGGTTCGTTAGCCATGAAACCTTGTGCTCGTCCAAACCGTCGAGCGAGTCGTTTCCTTTTTACTGAGATGGTTGGTGCAGTCATAGGTGCTTTACCTTTGTCCGTGGGTGCTTTTTCTTTCGATGCATCGGACGCCTTTTGTTCAGGCAATGAGTCATCATCATCAGTCAATGCAGTCCAATCTACCTCATGACAATCTACTTCTGTGTCGCTGATCACATGAAACTCACCCTTTTGTTGTGTTTTCTTAGCTCTTTTTAACTTATTTGTGGCCCGAGTGTGCACCATAGTGACCAATAAAAGAATGATCCATGAGAATTCCATTGATCCAAGTGCTTTAAGAAGATTAAAATCCTGTGAGCAACGACTCAAGAACACAAAAAAAAATGTTAATTTTCAAAGATTGAAAAATTGTACCCAAACAATCATAATCAAGTAGAGAGACTAAGAATCAAATTAGTTTTGCAAAAGGACTTTTAAAAATAGATCAATTGCGTGATTTTCGAAAATCCTTATTATATGCCCTAAAACCGAAATTTTAGAAATCGAAGCCTAAAAATCCGTTAATCAGGAGGATACCTAGCATATAATCAAAACTAATCTACCCAGAGTTCTTATTTCAAAAGAAATTTGATCAAAAACCATCCACAAACAAAGTTGATCCAAGAAATTCATCACGTTTGAGGAGGAAAAAAAAAGAAAAACGGTGAAAAACCGAGATTTTGATCAATAAAACTTACTTGAAGTTGAAGAACTTGAGTTTGGAAGCTTCCAGGAAGGATGAAATCTAGAGAGAGAGGCTCTGGAAACTTTGGAACAAAAGATTGAAGTAAAAGAAATCAAAAACCCTTTTGTTCTTTATAAAACCTAGCCGCGATCCGGATCAGTTCATAACTGCGATCCGGATCGGCTACCCGTAGTGAGAAACTACGTTCGGGATCCGGATCGGCAGATACAATCCGGATCGTCAGCCCGCAGAAGAATTCCTGCGTTCGGGATCCGGATCATCTAGCCCGATCCGGATCGGCTCCAACTTTTTCTTTAGAAAATTTCAGAGAAATTCAAGAAAAACCAGAAAAAGATTGTAAGCACAAATGTGTATCAACCTTAAACAAAAATCATCGTTTCATACAACAAGAATTAGATTATGCCAAATCTATCAATAATATCCAAAAATGAAACGAAAATTTACGAAAATTAAATCCCTTAAAGTTGAACACCTTCAATTACATCTAACTTGATCTTATGAGTAATGCCTTTATCAGATCATCAATTCAGTAAAGAAAATGAAATACAAAGATCAATAGATGTTTGAAATCCCAAATATAATAGATAATGTATCTAGACAATCTGTTGAAGAGAGTGGCTCTTTGAGCATCTTTCTTTAAAAACCCACCTTATACCAACCTTGAAATTTGACAGAGTCAAGTATTTCAACATGCATTTTACTTAATCAAAAATTTGAACAACCATGCTTGGTATACATGTGGTAGCTGCACACAATACTCGGACGACCGAGGTGGTAGCTCTTTCCTCCATGTGGTGGTAGTTTTCACACTCCTCATTGGGATGTAACTCTTTCCACATCTTTTGAGCATTTTACCTTTTCTATGACTCCCCCTCAATTGGCTATCAATTATTTAAGATATAAAGTATTCAACCAAATATTGATCTCGATTTCATACTCGACTAAGCAGTCAAATAAGATAATGACTATACCAAGAGATCAGAGAGAGAGAGAAATTGACTTTGATCACTTAGAAGATGATTTAATTAACATAAATGATCATTGCAACAGTGAAATATTATGATGGCAAAAGCATAATAAATTTCTAAATGTGCGAAAAGATGCAATTAAAGTCAATTATGATCTATGCTCAATTAATGTCCTATGTACAAACATAGATAAAGAACAAAACAAAAACAAATACAAAACCTATCCTAAGCAAAGGTTTCAAAAAGAAGTTTATTTCAAGGAAAGCATCCCAATTGCTTTTCGTAAATGAATAAAACGTTTTTGATCCAAAGGTTTTGTTAGAATGTCAGCTAATTGATCCTCAGTTGAAATATATGAAAGTTGAAGAGTATTTGATTCAACTAGCTCTCTAAGAAAATGATATCTAAGTTCAATATGTTTTGTTCTAGAGTGCAACACAGGGTTTTTAGAAATGTTAATTGCACTAGTGTTGTCACACAGTATTGTTACCGAAGATGCTGAAATGCGGAAGTCGCTCAATACGCTTTTCATCCAAATGAGTTGAGTTGAGCAACTTCCAGCTGAAATGTATTCCGCTTCGGCAGTCGAGAGTGCTATGCAGTTCTGTTTTTTACTGTGCCATGCAACAAGGCAATGGCCAAGATAGAAGCATGCACCACTCGTGCTTTTCCGATCATCCACTGATCCTGCCCAATCGGCATATGAGTATCCAACAATATCCAAACTTGTTCCCATAGGATACCAAATTCCGAAATTAATTGATCCTTTGATATACCGGATGATCCTTTTCACCGCTTTCAGGTGAACCTCCTTTGGTGCTGATTGATATCTCGCGCAAATCCCAACACCAAAAGATATATCCGGGCGACTAGCCGTGAGGTAAAGTAGACTTCCAATCATACTTCGATACAGTTTCTCGTCTACATTCTCACTATGTGATTCACTTCCAAGTCCCTTGTGGCTAGTTCCCATTGGAGTCGGAAAATCTTTACAATTTTCTAGATCAAACTTTTTGGCCAACTCCATTGCATACTTGGATTGACTCAAGTGAATACCTTCATCATTTTGTTTAATTTGCAATCCAAGGAAATAAGTCAATTCGCCCATCATGGACATCTCAAATTCGCTTTCCATGGTCTCCACGAATTTAGAAGCATCGTTATCTCTTGTTGCGCCAAATACAATGTCATCGACATAGATTTGTGCTACAATGAAATTGCTTTGATAATGCTTCACAAAGAGAGTCCTATCAGCTCCCCCTCGAGTATAGCCCTTCTCCAAAAGGTGCTTTGTTAACCTTTCGTACCATGCTCGCGGTGCTTGTTTCAGACCGTAAAGAGCCTTTTTCAAACGAAAAACATGGTTAGGTTGTTTATGATCCACAAAACCTTTCGGTTGAGCCACATAAACTTCCTCATTTAAAAACCCATTTAGAAATGCGCTCTTAACGTCCATTTGAAATAATTTGATTTTAAAATGACAAGCAATAGCAAATAGTATACGAATGGACTCGAGTCTAGCTACAGGGGCGAATGTTTCATCAAAGTCTATACCTTCTACTTGAGAATAGCCTTGGGCAACTAATCGTGCCTTGTTCCTGATGATAGTACCATCCTCATTTTTCTTGTTCTTGAAGATCCATTTGGTACCTATCACATTGTGTTGCTTTGGAGGCTTCGTTAATTCCCAGACTTTGTTTCGCTCAAATTGATGGAGCTCTTCCTGCATTGCTTTAATCCAGTAGTCATCCTGAAGAGCTTCATCTATGTCCTTTGGTTCGATTAAAGATACGTAGCAAGCGAATCCACAAACCAACTGCCTCCGAGTTCTGACTCCTTCTTGTGGATCTCCAATAATATTCGATTCCGGATGATCCTTGGAGATTCGTAACGTTTGTTGAAACGGAGTACTCGGAGATATATGAGATGATTCCTGCACATCAGACAGACTAGAAGAACCATTAGATGCATCATTAATATTGGAAGTATTATTATTAGAAGATGCACTAGCAGGAGAATCATCATCTAGAGAGATATCGAGGGTAGATTTTCCAGTTTCAAAGTGAAAAGCTTCATCTACTTTAACATTTATAGATTCTACGATCGTCTTAGATTCAATGTTAAATACTCGATATGCTCTGCTATTCGTAGAATAACCCAAAAAGATCCCTTCATCACTTCGAGAGTCGAACTTTCCAAGATTTTCACGGTCACGTAAAATGTAACATCGACTCCCGAAGACACGAAAATATTTGATGTTGGGTTTTCTACTAAACCACAGCTCATATGGTGTATTTAAAGTTCCTGGGCGCAAGTAAACTCTATTAATGACATAGACAGCGGTGTTCACGGCTTCAGCCCAAAAATGTAGCGGTAAATTCCGGCTATGAAGCATCACACGCGCCATCTCTTGAACAACCCTGTTCTTGCGCTCAACAACACCATTCTGCTGAGGTGTATAGGGTGCCGAGAATTCATGTTTAATTCCATTTGAAGTGCAAAAATCAATGAATTTTGAATTTATGAATTCTCCACCTCTATCACTTCTAACACGAATGATCTTTTCATTCTTTTCAATCATAATACGATGGCAAATCTCATGAAAAGAGTCAAACGTATCAGCTTTCTCTTTTGAAAATGCTACCCAAGAAAACCGAGAGAAATCATCAACCAATAAGAAAATGTACCATTTACCTCCCAAAGATGGTTGACGGGTCGGCCCCATTAAGTCCATGTGCAAAAGTTCCAAGGGCAGTTTTGTACCAACGTGGTTCAAGTTCTTGTGTGCAGTCCTAGACTGTTTTCCCTTTTGGCAACCACCACACACAACGTTTTGCTTAAATAAAAGCTTTGGAACCCCCTTGACCACGTCCTTGTTTGAAATTCTAGTAAGTTCCTTAAAATTTAAGTGACCTAGCCTTTCATGCCAAAGAGTTTCATTATTCAAAGCAGCTAAGTTACAATTTTCAGAAAATTTATTAGGAACAATATAACAATTGTTTTCAGATCTAACCCCTTTTAAAAAGAAGACATGGTCCTTATCGGTTACTACGCATTCAACAGATGAAAAGTTAACTGAAAAACCATTGTCGCAAAGTTGACTTATGCTTATGAGGTTAGTCTTAAGGCCGTCAACAAATAAGACGTTTTTCAAAATCGGGCCATCTGGAATAGCTACCGTCCCTTTTCCAACAATTTTGGAAGATCGACCGTCTCCGAAAACAACGTGTCCTCCGGAGATTTTCTCAAGATTTTGAAAACTATTTTTGTCACCGGTCATATGACGGGAACACCCGCTATCCAGATACCAAGACGAACTATCATATGCATGCAAGGAAACATTGGAAACAAGACAAGGGAAAATTTCACCTTTGCGCACCCAAACCCTTTTGGAGTGCGTCGGTAATGGTCGAGAAGTTATATGCCTAGGTGAGGGCGTCTTGTTATAGCGATTGTTGTTCCTTGATGAAATCGTCTTGCGCGATGAACTACCAAGTCTCTTTTCATTTGAAAAGTTTTGCTTTGATTTTCGGGGAGGAGCCTTTTTGGTAGTTGTTGCAAGAGGTCCTTGAGATGAGCGTTCGACTCCCGTCTTGCAATATCTTCTTATGTGCCCTGAAACACCACAACGAAAACATACCTTAGGTCTTGACGATCCCAAAGAGGATGAAGTAGGTTTGTTGTCGTTGTTTGTCTTGAATTCCGGTGTCGGAGGAGGAGATACCGACTGAGGCACAAAAACTGTCTCACTCGAACTTGGACTGTTTCCAGTTTGAGTGTATCCGAGGCCGAACCGATTTGATTGACCAAGACCAAGAAGTCTATCCAACTTACTCCTTCCTGAAGAGAATCGCTGAAGGTCATTCTTGAGTTGGAAAATGGTCTTTGTCATTTCCAGGTTATCCTGTCGAGCCTCGTTGTAGAGCTTTGAGAAGTGATTCGCGTTATCCACCAGATTTGTATGTTCCTTCTCAAGTTGCTCATTGGACTCTTGAAGGGAAACATTTGCTTTTGTCAGGTTTTCCCTTTCCACTTCAAGAGCGTTTGAGAGAGAAGTTGCCCTTTTTGCTTCTTCTTCGAGATCATGCAATCTCCCTCTCAAACTCTTGTTTTGCTTAGCCACTTTCTTTGAATCCCTCAAAAGTCTGTGGTAGGCTAGAGCAAAATCTTCACCTTCCGAATCATCCGATTCGTTGTCCGTTGCAATCTTTTCAACAGTGGAGTTGGACAACGACTCGGATGTACTTGCCATAAAGCACATGAAGGGTGAAGATACGGACGCGTGGAATGCGGTGGAGCTCTTTTCTTCATCACTCGAAGACGACTCATTTGACGTTGAGTTGTCATCCCAAGTGACGACTTGCATCGCCTTCTTCTTTGCCGGATACTTGTTAGGACATTCCGTTGCAATGTGGCCGTAGCCTCGACATTTGAAGCATTGTGGTTGTCCTTCTGAACTTTTCTTATCCTTTGAGAAGTTCTCTTGCTTTCTTGACTTGTAACCTGAAGTACCCTTGCCTTTGTTCGACTTTCCGAAGGATGGAGATTTGCTTGAATTACCCCTTCGAAAGTTGCGGCGAAACTTCCTTGTCAAGAGAGCGAGCTGCTTCTCAAATTCCTCCATAGAAAGGTTCTCGTCATCGTCTGAGGAGGACGTATCCGCGTCTTCTTCCTTAGTTGTTTTCAACGCATAACCTGAAGACTTAGAAGTGGATGCCTTTCCAGAAGAATTGTTAGTAGTAAATGTCATTTCATAAGTTTGTAATGAACCAACTAATTCTTCTACACGTATTTCGTCCGGGTGTTTAATAGTTTCAATGGCAGTAACCTTTGGGCGAAATCGTTCAGGAAGAGTTCTTAAGATCTTTCTTACAATCTTAAATTCTGGAATCTTCTCTCCCAGATTAGCACATGAGTTTACGATGTCTTGCAATCGTGTATAGTAGTCCGTGAAAGATTCATTTTCTGCCATTAAGATAGAGTCAAACTTGCTCGTAAGCATTTGCAGTTTCTGAATCTTCACGAGGTTAGTTCCCTCATGTGTAACCTGAAGAACATCCCAGATTTCTTTCGCAGTCTCACATGCCGAGACGCGAGAGAATTCAGTTTGAGATAAGGCATTAAAGATAGCATTAATTCCCTTGCCATTGTAAGAAGATGAATCTAACTCTTCCTTGGTCCATTTCGACCTAGGTTTTAAGGTGCGAACATCACCAATAAATTCAGTTGGATTAGTCCATCCTAATTCAATCGGTTGCCACACCCGTTCGTCGATGGAAATTAAAAAGGCTTTCATTCGTACTTTCCAGTACGCATAATTTGTTCCATCGAAGAACGGGGGTCGGTTGATGTTTCCACCTTCAACCATTGTTTACAACCCTATTCCCGCTCTGATACCACTTGTTGGGTTATATGTAATAAGGATCTAAATAGGGGAAAAAACACCTAGAGGGGGGTGAATAGGTGTAAACGCATAAACACTCAAAAAATCGTTGCGATAAAAACCCAATGCGGAAATAAAAATAATACGCAAGATTTTTACGTGGAAAACTCCATCACCGGAGTAAAAAACCACGGGACCGATAATACGGCAGAAATCCACTAGAATTAAAACACGTACAAGGTGATTTACCGTACACACTTACGACTCAACCTTTTCCATACGCTCCTAGAGGATCTTCTCCGCTCGCTCCGCGACGCTTCTCGAATCCACGATCTGCGCCCAACGCCGAATCCACGGCGTCCAACGTCGAATCCACGACGTCCGACCGAATCCACGGTCTTCACCCAATAGCACCCTTCGAATCCACGAACGTGCCTCGCTCCGAATCCACGAGAGCGGTTGAACCTTGAATCCACAAGGACACGCGAATCCACGCGCCGATTTTTGGGGTAAATCGTTGTTTTGGGTGGTGATGATCCGCCGAATACTTAGATCAAAGATAGATCGGAAATACCATCTAAGTATTCATTAGTTTGATTCAACTCGAGATGTGAGTATGAAAACCTAGAATCAAACTAATCAATATAGATGAAGAAACATAGAGTATTCTCTAATGATTTCCTTTCTTCTCTATATGTGGATCTAGAGCCGTAAAAGATGATATAGGAAAATGACGGCTATATTGATTCACTGTGGATTAACCCTAGAAAAAAGTCATAGGGTCTATTTATAGGTTAGAAACCCTAGGAAGGAGATAAGAATCAAAAACCTAACATTTCTGGAGATTTTACGGACGGCGATCCGGATCGGATTGGCTGTGATCCGGATCGTCGAAACGAGTCAGGCAATTCCAGAAAAACGAAGGTTCGGGATCCGGATCGAAGTGCTTGATCCGGATCGTTCATACAGTTCACCAAACATCAACGTTCGGGATCCGGATTGCGAAGCCTGATCCGGATCGTTCAAGGAAGATGGTAAACTCAGTGTTCGGGATCCGGATCAAGAGAGGCTACGATCCGGATTGAACTGGTGTATGAACGAACCACCTTCGGGATCCGGATCGAACAACCTGATCCGGATCCTGAACATGTCCCAAGTCCAGTTTTTGATTTTTATGCAATGAAAGATTCTTCCAAGTGTTTCTACACTACAAGAAGTATTCGGATCACACAAAAACTTTAGTAAAACATACCTGATCCTTTTGAATTCTTCTTTCTTGAGATTGAGTTAAATGATCCAACTTTCTTCACCTTCAATCTTCAAGACTTGAGACTTTCACGAAACTACGCCAACTCAAATTCCGTAACAGATGGATATGGATAATAGGCAAGATTCGAAATACATAACAGGAGTGAATAGTTTTCTTGACTTTGCATTTGCACATGCGGCAAGAGGAGATAAAGTTCGGTGCCCTTGTTATAAATGTGTCAATGGTGCTTTTCAAACTCGAGATGTTGTATTTGGACATCTTATCTTGCATGGGATATTAAAGGATTACAAATGGTGGTCGTGCCATGGGGAAGAACACCCAGATCAGAGTAGCGAAAGCACCGATAATGATAACAGAGAGAGTGAAGAGGAGAGTAGTGATGAGATGCATGAACTTTTACAAGATTTGAATCCATCTGAAAATATAAATGACTCTGTGCATTTGAACTTGGAGGAACCAAATGAGTCTGCAAAAAGATTTTACCAATTATTAGAGGATGCAAAACAAGAATTATATCCTGGATGTAAAGAGTTCTCTAAGTTGGAGTATATTGTAAATTTATTACAACTTAAATGCCTTCATGGTTGGAGCGATAAATCATTTACTGCGCTACTCCAATTGAAGAAAAGGGCACTTCCTTCTGGTGAAACACTTCCGAAAAATTATTATGAAGCAAAAAAGTATATTCGGGATCTAGGTTTGGATTATATTAAAATTGATGCATGTAAAAATGATTGTATTCTTTATTGGAAAGAATATGAAAAATATGAAAGTTGTCCAGTATGCCAAACTTCTAGGTGGAAATATGGTGCTGATGATCAAAATAATACTCATAGTCGTAAAATGAAGAGTGGAAAACAGATTTCTGAAAAAACTTTGCGTTATTTTCCTCTCATACCAAGATTACAAAGATTGTATATGTCATCCAAGACAGCTTCTCAAATGTGATGGCATAAAGAAAAACGACATGATGATGGAATTTTAAGGCATCCAGCAGATTCCTTGGTATGGAAGTCGTTTGATGAATTGCATCCTTCCTTTGCTTCTGATCCACGTAATGTTCGGTTAGGATTAGCAAGTGATGGCTTTAATCCTTTCGGATTGATGAGTACTTCATATAGTATATGGCCAGTTATTTTAGTTGTATACAATTTACCGCCATGGATGTGTATGAAAAGCTCTTATTTCATAATGTCTATGCTGATTCCGGGTCCACGAGCGCCAGGGAATGATATTGATGTCTATTTACAACCCTTAATAGATGAATTAAATAATTTATGGAATGTTGGAATTGAAACTTATGATGCATTTAGTAAATCTAATTTCCAGCTCCATGCTTCATTACTGTGGACTATAAATGATTTTCCAGCATATGCCAATTTATCTGGTAGGAGTACTAAAGGAGCACTGGCTTGTCCAAATTGCAGTAAAAATACCTGCTTTCTTCGATTAAAGTATGGACGGAAGATGTGTTATATGGGACATCGGCGTTTTTTGAAACCCGATCATAAATGGCGAAAAGATAAAAAGGCATTTGATGGAACGATAGAAAATCGACAAGCTCCAAAACAAAAATTGGATAGTGATGAAATACTTGAACAGTTAAGCAAGGTTACAAATGTGAGATTTGGCAAGTTCAGAGATAAAAGAAAGCGGAGTGAGCCTACCTTAATTTACAATTGGAAAAAGAAAAGTATATTTTTTCAATTGCCTTATTGGAGAACACTTCTAATGCATCATAATCTTGATGTGATGCACATTAAGAAGAATATTCATGACAATGTTGTGGGTACACTATTTGGTATTGATGGAAAAACAAAAGATACTTTAAACGCTCGACTTGACCTTAAAGAAATGGGAGTGCGATCTGAGTTACATCCTATAAATAATGGTGATAATTATGTTATTCCTCAAGCATGTTACACTTTAACTTTAAAAGAAAGACGAGATATTTGTGATTTTCTACTTAACTTGAAAGTGCCAGATGGATATTCGTCCAATATCTCTCGATGTGTCAATAAAAAGGAAGGAAAGTTATCTGGAATGAAAACTCATGATTGTCATGTTTTTCTTCACGATCATCTAGCACCAACTTTTCGTGGTATTTTACGGAAAGAGGTATACGAACCACTAGTGGAACTAAGTGTATTCTTTAAAGAGTTATGTTCGAAGACTTTACAGTTGGATACATTAGAAAGATTGGAGGAAAATATTATAATTACACTTTGCAAATTGGAAAGGATCTTTCCACCTGCATTTTTTGATATTATGCTGCACTTGCCTATTCACCTCCCATATGAAGCAAAATTGGCTGGTCCTGTGCATTATCGCTGGATGTATCCATTTGAAAGGTAATAGGTGTTATTTATTTTATAGTTTATAAATTTTTACTATTAATACTATCAGAAATAGAATAATTTAAGATTATTTTGTGATAGGTTTTTGCGCAAGTTGAAGTCGTATGTGCGTAATAAAGCACATCCAGAAGGATCTATTGCCGAAGGCTACATTGCAGAGGAATGTTTAAACTTTTGTTCTAAATATTTGAATAGAGTTGAGACAAAATTCAATCGACCTGAGAGAAACTTTGAGGGTTATGAAGATCATGCCTCAAAGTTATCCATTTTTCGACGAAATGGAAGGCCACTTAATAGTGGCAAGGGAATTTTCAAGAAACTAACTCAGGAAGAATGGAATCGTGCTCAACTTTATGTCCTAAAAAATTGTGATGAAGTTCAATCTTTCCTTGAGTAAGATTAATCACAAATAATTAATTTGAGTATTTTTTTTATTTGTTAGTTATTTATCTAAACTAATTATATTTCTTTGCTAATTCACATAGAGAACATCGGATAGAATTGGAAAAGGAGGATTCTATTAATGTGACAAAACGACAGGATGCAACATTTATTAAATGGTTTAAACAACGAGTAAGTGAATGTACTATAATTATATACTTAGTAATTCTTTTTTATTAATAATTATTTAACTTTTCTATATATTTGTCTCGTAACAGGTAACACACTTATATCATGAAAGTACTGAAAATGTGAGTGTCGAACTTTTAAATTTAGCTTGTGGACCAAATAAAATGGTGAATCACTGTAGAGTACCGGGTCTTCGGATGGCGCGTCGACCACATAGATGGCTTGGAGCAGAGAGTTGCCTTGGGCATGTTGCATTTGAGTTTACAGTTGATGCCGGGTTGATTCGGATCAACGCGGAAGCTCCAACTCGATTCGGGGTTTTCCGGGCTTTGTATGCCGATTGAGGATGAGATTTGGAAATTACCGACTTCACCATGGAGTGCCGGAAAATTCAGGAACACTTGGAACACATGTACTTTCGATTTACAGCGAGGTTCGGGAGGTTCCGGACTGACGCGGAGGACCCGGAGGCAAAAAGTGAGTCGGAACTGGCAATTTTGGAGCCGGTATTTGATTTGAGCACCCCGACTCAACGGATGAGCTTTTTGAGGAGAAAAAGCTGTGGACACGTGTATTTTTGATTTACAGCGAGGTTCGGGAGGTTCCGGACTGACGCGGAGGACCCGGAGGCAAAAAATGAGTCGGAACTGGCAATTTTGGAGCCGGTATTTGATTTGAGCACCCCGACTCAACGGTCGAGCTTTTTGAAGTGAAAAAGCTGTGAGCGCGTGTACTTTTGATTTACAGCTGAGCTCGGGAGGTTCTGGACAGCGGCGGAGGGCCCGAGGGCAAAAAGTGAGTTGGAGTTGGATTTTCTGGATTAAAGTTATTAAATAATTAATTGGTTTTTCTTTATAAAAGCCCCTGTAGCAGAGAAAGGAAAAAGAGAAAGAAAGGAAAAAGAGAAAGAAAGAAAGAAAAGAGAGAAAAAGGAAGAAGAAGAAGAAGGAAGAAGAAGAAGAGGAAAAGAGAGGACTTGAAGGCATTCTTGGTTTTTGGACTCGCCGTTGGAGGCCGAGTGGAGCTCGTGGGCGTGCGGCGAGCGTCGACGAGGTAAGCAAATGCAGTTTTTTTGGAGTTTTTGAGCTTTGGGGATTTTAAATGGTTTTTAAAAAGCTAAAAATGGATTTTGGGATTTTTCGGATTTATTGGGGATTTTTATACATCTTTTTAGCTTTTCCGTCGCCGGCGGCCGCGCGCGCGCGCAACGGCGCACGCGCGGCGCCAGGGTGCTGCTGTTGGCAGCACCCTGCGGCGACGTGCCGCTGGGCGCGGCGCCGCGTGCAGCAAAGTGCTGCACGCGGCGCTGCCAAGCCACGCGCAGGCGCGCGCGGCAGGGCCGCGCGCGGGCCTGCGCGGGCCGCGCGGGCCTGTGCGGGCGCGCAGCAGGCCGCGCGCGCTGGCCTGCGCGGGCGCGCGGCGGGCTGCGCGCGGGCGCGCGCAGCGCCGCTGTGCGCCGCGCGCAGCGCCGCTGGGCACCGCGCGCAGCGCCGCAGGGGCGCTGCGCGGCGCACTCCGACGCCGCGCAGCTGGCCCCTTCTCCTCGCGGCCGACCTCTCGGGCCGCGCGGCTGTGTTTTTCGCCGCTCGGCGTGCCCCGGGACAGCGGCGGCACCTTGGTTCGCGTGCCGGCGCCGCTTTTACCGTCGGCCGCTGTTTTTGCCGTCGGGCGCTGTTTTTCGCCGACGGAGCTGTTTTTCGCCGTCGGGCGCAGTTTTTCGCCGACGGAGCAGTTTTTCGCAAGCTGTTTTCGCAAGCCGGTTTTGAGCAGTTTTTGCAAGCAGTTTGTGAGCAGATTTTTGAGCGGTTTTCGCGAGCAGTTTCGCAGGGTTTTCGCGAACTGTTTCGCTAGCAGATTTTGCGCTGTTTTCGCCGATGGAGGCTGGTTTTCTCCGCCGCGCGCTGTTTTCGCCGTCGGAGTCTGTTTTCGCCGTCAGGCGCTGGTTTTCGCTGACGGAGGCTGTTTTCGCCGACGGAGGCTGGTTTTTGTCGCCGCGCGCTGTTTTCGCCGTCGGAGTCTGTTTTTCGCCGTCGGGCGCTGGTTTTCGCTGACGGAGGCTGTTTTTGCCGACGGAGGCTGGTTTTCGCCGCCGCGCGCTGTTTTCGCCGTCGGAGTCTGTTTTTCGCCGTCGGGCGCTGGTTTTCGCTGACGGAGGCTGTTTTTGCCGACGGAGGCTGGTTTTCGCCGCCGCGCGCTGTTTTCGCCGTCGGAGTCTGTTTTTCGCCGTCGGGCGCTGGTTTTCGCTGACGGAGGCTGTTTTCGCCGACGGAGTCTGTTTTCGCCGTCGGGCGCTGGTTTTCGCTGACGGAGGCTGTTTTCGCCGACGGTGGCTGGTTTTCGCCGCCGCGCGCTGTTTTCGCCGTCGGAGTCTGTTTTTCGCCGTCGGGCGCTGGTTTTCGCTGACGGAAGCTGTTTTCGCCGACGGAGGCTGTTTTTCGCCGTCGGATGCTCGGTTTTGACCGTTTTGATTGATTTTGCGATTTCTTCGCTCCTGGCAGCTTGCAGTGCTGTTTTTAGCTTCTGTCGGGGCTGGTTGTGAGTTTCTCCGCCGCGTTGAGCCGCGGGCTGGCTTGGGGCATTCGCTGAGAGCGCGGTCTTGTGGTTGGACACAGCGTGCCCCGATTTGCGTGCGGACCTCGTGGAGGCAAGGTAATCCCGCTGAGCCCAATTGCAAGTGTCGACGAGCAATTGGTGGCTTTCTGAGGTGGGTTGGTTTTTCTCTCCAAGTCTACGGACTTCCTTCTAATTCTATTGTGATAGGATTGCATGCTAGTTTAAGTGTTTTCTTGGAACTTAACTAGCACCCCCGTCATATGTGCATGTGTTTGACCAGACTGATAGAGAACCTTAATCTGGGCTAGGTTCTTTTATGCTTTAGACATCCCACACATTTCATATCCTTCTGGACTTAGAGTCCTTCGCCCGGATAGTGGGCTGAGTGGTCAGAGTGTTGTGGGACGGGTGTTGCACTCGGGCCCGGGGGGCCGAGTGGGGTCTGGTGGCTGGATTAGGCCAGTGTTAGTGTTTTGGAAACCGTTTCAGATAAACGGTGGTCCCAGAGTTTTTCTTTTCGCCGTTCTTCTCGTCACCACCATGTTGTGATCGTGGTGCACGTGTGTTAGCAGGACCTTGAACCCAGAACCTTTTTGGACGAATACATGATTTTAGTCAGCCAATGTTTCTTCCAAGCCTCGCAAGGTTGCCTGAGTCTGTTCTTGTTTGATAGGACGAGGGCATTAGCTCTTCGAGGTTTGGGCATAAAACTTGATTTCAAAGGGTTTTCCTAAAAAGACTAAAAATCATTAAAAAGATGGATTTCTCTCAGATCGAATGGTTTTCTGAAATAAATGACATGGTTTCTTATAAACTTATCCACCCGAGCGAATTCGAGTGATCTGGGTTCTAAGGGCTATTTTTTCTCTTGGGGACGTAGATGTTAGTCTCCCGGGGTTTCGGACCCTTCGTAGATCTGGCTGTGGAGCATCTCCGGCCGTGAGTTTGGGTGTTGAGTTGAGTGGGGTGTTCTTGTGGGAGCCGTTGGGAGAGACGGTGGTCCCGGCTGTGTAGTACTTTCGTTGAGTGGGTCAGTGTTGTGAGATTGAGTCGTGGAGGGTTCTCCGACTGAGTTGTGCTTCGAGCATC
This sequence comes from Tillandsia leiboldiana, assembly GCA_029204045.2. Classification (NCBI taxonomy): domain Eukaryota; kingdom Viridiplantae; phylum Streptophyta; class Magnoliopsida; order Poales; family Bromeliaceae; genus Tillandsia; species Tillandsia leiboldiana. The sequence goes on from CM055060.1 coordinate 27,186,236, forward strand.
GAGATACCGATCTGTTTGATCGTGGACTATAGCCTGCAGGAGCCACTTGTGAGACAGTGATACAATTGTGATACTTGAGTTCGGTGGGGTCGCACCCCTCGAGCTACGCCCTGGGTGCGTTGATGATTCCGAGCCTGATGAGGCTGCGATGATGATACCGAGCCTGACGAGGCTGCGATGTTGCGCCTAGTTGATATACTAGAGGTCGCTTGATACCCCTGGCCGAGCTACCATGGGGTCACTTTGTGAGATATCGAGTTGTCCGATTGGACACCCTGGTTGATACACCAGGGGGCGCAGGCTTGACTTGACTGGGCCCTATGAGGCAGTCGTTGGGATTGGGTGACACTGAGAGAGTGATGGCATAGCATGTGTCATAGTAGAGTCTCTTGAGCATAGTACTTGTGACATATTGTCAGCAGTGAGTAGCTGCATACCATCATCCATAGTCTCTTCCTATTGAGCATAGTAGATAGAGGCATGATAGCTGTAGATTCTTTTCCAGCTTATTTTCATTATCATAGTCTTTTCTGTTATCTTATGCCTCTAGTAGACTTAGTGGGCAGACCGTGGTTCTTGGAGACGGTACCCACTGAGAACTACTGTAGGATGTAGTTCTCACACCCTCTATCGGTGACAGGTTGCTGAGGCTTTCCTTCCGTTCCTGCCGGGCTTGACTGGACGGACCGAGGACAGGGAGTCGCGTGATAGTTCCCTACCAGCATTGTTACTTTAGAGTGAGGTAGATGTACCATCCCAGACTATGGGAGTTGATATGGTTTGGCTATTTTTCCTGTTTAGCTATCTCCCAGTTGGATTTGTAGATGTTGTATAGGTGGACCTCTATTTGTATCATCTTGATTTTGGGAGATAGGCTATGTGTTGTTGCAACTTTGTAGTTGTGAAATTTTATAGTATAGCTTTCTTATCCGCTCTGATATCTGTGTAGCTGTAGTTCTGTCTTTGCAGGTTAGACGCTTCGTCTGTACGGCAGTTTCCGTACAGATAGCGGATCTGTTAGCGAGCCCGGGTCGCAGTTTCGACCCCGGGGCGTGACAATCACTATACGGGCTACATAGTCAATGGCTATAGGTTTCACACTCATAAGCGTGAGAATAGACGCCAAACTCAAAGTAGCGGTGTTGTCGTCAAAGGTGATGAGCAATCGGAGAATAGAGATTATTATGGAGTTTTACAGGATATTATTGAATTGGATTATGACGGAGGAAATAAAATAATAATGTTTAAGTGTGACTGGTGGGACACTTATAATGAGGGTAGAGGTTTTAAGAAGGAAGCCAATGGAATCACCCTTATTAATTTTACTCGACACTTGGCCGTCAACGAGCCTTATGCCTTAGCATGTCAAGTGGAACAAGTTTATTACGTAGTAGATAATAAAAATTCTGATTGGCGGTTGGTTATCAAGACAACACCTCGAAACTTCTATAATTTTCCTATCACTGATGAAGAACCAATTGATGATGAATAACTTATTTTGGAACAAGTTGATATGGAAAGGAATATAACTTCTAATTCATTACCAGAATATATTGCTAGTAGTGATGATGTCATTTCTTCTTTGAGGAGAAATGATGTTGATAGCATTATTATCAATAAAGATCATCAATTGTTCGAAGAAATAGAACAAATTGCACCAGATGAAACTTTAGTTGGTGAAGACGTAGAGAGGGATGAACAAATGGAAGATGCCGAAGATGAATAGGATTGCACGATTAATTGGTATGATATTGTCTGCGGTAAGTTGTCTTGTATACTTTTTTTTATTATATGTCCTCCTTTTTATAATTCTTTCTATAAAAAATATTTCTATCTCTATAAACTTCAATTATATTTTTTGTTCTCTTAATCTACAATTGATATTTTTCTAATAATTTTTTTTACAGATAAAATGACGAGCAGAGCAAGACACGAAAATAGTAGGAGTCGGGCTGTATCTCAACAGGCCACTGTATCTCAACAGGCCAATCCAACACCATCAAATGAAGAGTCTGGGGAGCATCACCCACGAATGGAATCTAATATACCACAACCTCGAGAAGATCGTCTAGCAACAGATTCACACAATGCAATCAATGGGAGTAGTGCTGGTATTACTAATTACTTAGAGCAATATAGTTTCTTTCTAAAACTTATTTACATTCTTTTCAATTCCATACAAATTATTTATTTTTTGAAAATATAGCTAATATTCATATTTGTTATTTTGTAAAATAACGAATTTTATTGTTTTATGTCAGCTTCGTGTACTAATAGAAAGAGAACACGTGGAAAGACAATGGGTATAAAATGGGCATAAATAAGAAAATCAACTGAGACGACCAAACCACCGTTAAAGATTCCATCAGACCTACGACGAGTAGTTGGTGACAATGCCCAACAATTCATCACGGAGACATCTCAAATAGTCAAACAACATGCGCCATTGAATGTTGATAAGTGGAGTAAAATCCCTACTTATACAATTGATAAGATGGTTCAACTTGTTCATGTAAATATTTATTAGGATTTTCTCTTTTTACTTTGTTTTAAATAAAATCTTTTATAGTTACTATATTTCTAATTATTTGTTTATTTGTTTTTGTTCTTTTTATATTTATACTACTATTTTAAAGGAAAATTTTGCCCTTCCGGACGAGGTTCATGTTCTTGGTGTTATTGTGCAACAACTTCGTCATCATTTCAATGCATGGCGTCATCGTTTGTATAAATTTCATTACAAAGAGTATAAGACTGATGAACAAAGGCGAGCGCATTGTCCGGAGGAAATTGATCAAGAGGATTGGAATTGGCTTATTAACTATTGGAACGATCCAAAGTTTAAGGTAACAAAGAATTTTATAGTTCTAAATATATTTTATTTTTTTTATTATATATATATATATATATATATATATATATATATATATATATATATATATATATATATATATATATATATATATATATATATGATTTACTAACTATTTTCTCAAATTAATAGCGTATTAGTGAGGCAAACCATGCAAACAGAAGCAAACAAACTATGGTTGCGCGTGTGGGTACAATGTCGATTGCTAGGACTATACATTATATAGTAATTTCTTCTTTCCATCTAATAGCCTATTAATTTTACATTGGAGATAATTTTACATTCTTATTTTTAAAGTGTAATTATTATCTAAAATAGTTTCTATGTGCGTTAACAGAGGAACCCTACAGAAAACTTTACATCGGAGCAAATGATAGAGCGAGAGGAAAAGCCCGAATATATGAGGCTGTGGGAAAAGGTGAGGAGGAAAAGAGATGGCAGTTGGGTTGATAAAGATGCTGAAGATGCATATGAGCAGATGAAAGAACTTCATGATGATCAATTAAAAAATTATGGAAAAAACACCCTATCCACGGAACAAGCATATACATTAGCACTCGGTCATCGATCGAGCTACATTCATGGTATGGGCCGAGGTCCTACTCCTATTGAAAGTGGTGGTTCTAGAGGACAAAGGATTCGTGCGCAAGTACGAGCAGAGATGGAAAAAGAAATGGCAACACGAATTCAAATTGAGGTGGAGGAGCGGATGAGCCAACGGGATAAAGAAGCTGAGGCACGAATTGCTGAAATGGATGAGCGGATGAGCCAAAAGGAGAAAGAAGCTGAGGAGCGGATGAGCCAAAAGGAGAAAGAAGCTGAGGCACGAATTGCTGAAATGCAAGCACAGATGCGAGACGAGATGAATTCTCAAATGCGTAATATGATGGAACAACTTTCACAAATGGGATTGCCTGTGCCTATTCAGCCACCATCGACAAGAAAGGTAAGTTGGAGTATAAATTAGCAATATATTTTACTTTTTTGATAAAATAAATAGATAATATATATGCATAATTCTTATCATTTTTCTATTTTATTCTACAGGACTAAACCTTGGAAGCTCAATATTTCCGAGTTGGATCATCTCAAGAATTTCATTTTACTTTTAGCGTAGAATTTTTATTATCTTTATTCTAATGTAAACGATTAAATGTTAGCTTATTTTGATTATGTCAGTTGAACATATATTTGATTTCTGTATTTTGTTTAACATATCTTGATTATTGTGATTGATGTTATGTTTAAATCCTAATTGAGTAGTATTTAACTATTATTGTACAGTAATAATGCGTAAAATGTATTTATTTTTTATTTAAATTAGTAGTACAAATTTTCTGTGGCTAAATAATAAATAGCCATAATATATGTAATTTAAAAACTTTACAGTGACTGGAACAATATTTGGCCACAAAATGTGATGTAAATATAGTGTGGCCAAATATTGTTCCAGTCAAATAAATTTTGTGGCCACTATATTTAATTTCGCCACTATATTTACACTATATCTTGTGGCCAATTTAATATTTGGCCATAAAATGTGTGGCATTATGTGTGGCCATCAAATAAATTTGTCACAATACTTTCAACATTATTTGTGGCCGACTACTTAATTTCGCCACTATATTTACACTATATTTTGTGGCCAATTTAATATTTGGCCATAAAATGTGTGGCATTATGTGTGGCCATCAAATAAATTTGTCACAATACTTTCAACATTATTTGTGGCCGACTACTTAATTTCGCCGCTATATTTACACTATATTTTGTGGCCAATTTAATATTTGGCCAGCAAATGTGTGGCATTATGTGTGGCCATCAAATAAATTTGTCACAATACTTTCAATATTATTTGTGGCCGACTACTTAATTTCGCCACTATATTTATACCACATATTGTGGCCAATTTAATATTTGGTCATAAATTATATGATGTCTTTTGTGGCCAAAAGTAATTTTGGCCACAAAATATTAGAATATTAATTATTATTTTAATCACTATCTGTAGCCATATGGTAACCTTTTGTAGAGGAGGTGAGAAGTTTTGTGACGAATTGTATCGCCGCAAATTCATAGTGCTTTTTGTGGCGAATTAAAATTTTGGCCACAATAACCTTTTGCAGCAGTCCTATTGTGGCGACGTTGTGGCGAAGCTAATTTGGCCACAATAAGTATTTTGTGACCAATTTGTATATTATTGTGGCCATTAGTTTCGCCACAATAGATAAATTTTCTTGTAGTGATTGGCCGAGACCGACACTGATTATTGAAGCTAAGAGCTTCTTGGACTGGACAGTGCGAGCAGAGCTTGACGAATGGATGATGAGACTGATACCAGCGCCGATTTTTGCTTTTCCAGCGATGGGAGATGGAGTTGCGAGTTATAGTGATGCCTCCCATAGTGGATGTGGAGTTACAGTTGGATTATTGATGACCATCCAGTATCACCTCGACAGGGCCACTGTGGTGGCGGATACCTTAAGCGGGAGAGATGTCTAGGGTTGAGTTTGATGATTCCACAGCTGGTGTTGTGTGGAATTGTTGAGGTGATCAGGGCTTGAGGTTGTGTCCCTGGGGGTCCCTTTTGATTGTAGCCTGCGGTTGAGCAGTCCACTCGGGTGGTCAGGATCCGAGAGTGACTGAGCGAGGACCTCAGCTTGTTAGGGCTTTTTTCCTCCTTGGATGATCGTGTGGGTGTGTTTCGGGTCACCTTGGTTGAGTTGGCACTAGGGTGTGGTGTTGGTGCGCGTTGCACTGGTTGTTCTTTCCTTTCCCCAGCCATTTCGGAGTCTCCGAGGTTTTCCACGTCTCAGCTCAGGAGTGTTATGCTTTTGGATCCCTCGCCCATGATTGATTCGCCCCATTTGAGATCTGTGAGTGTTTGGAGTACGAGGGACGCCGTTACGAATTTTGACTCATGAGACGAGAGGAATGCGCAACAGGGCCATGCCGTACTGGTTGTGGTTGTTGTTGAAGAGTAATTACGGGGAGTGAGAGGCGACTTGGGAGCTGGAGACAGTGTTGATGGATACCTACCATTCTGAGTTGTACTGGTATTTGAGACTCCCTTTGAGTTGTGTTAGTTTCGAGGACGAAACTTTCTTTTAGTGGGGGAGGATGTGAGGACCCGAATCCCTGCAAGAGGATTACTATTGGACTAACGGCTTCTGGAGGCCTAGGCTGTGTGTTGGAGGTGTTTGTGCGCGAAGCGGACTCAAGAAAAGGACTCCGCGCGAAAATGGATCAAGGTTGCCTTCGGATGCCTCCGTCAAAAATTGGAATGAGTTTTGAATAAAACAGAGGCCGTTTTTGGATTCAGCGTGGAAAAATGATGGAAATCGGCTATTTGGATGTATTTTTCTGAGTCCGGATGCCCGAGAACGGACACCTGAAAGTTTTCAGTGTTTTCGAGTGCATAGTGGACCGGTGGACCGAGGGATGTGCCACGTGGCGGCTTCCTATTGGTGCCGTACGCCACATGGCAGAGCATGAGGCGCGGCGCAGTGGGCTCGGCCCACGGGAGCAGGCGTGGGCAGCGCGCGGGCCGGGCAGCCGCGCGGGCTGGCGCGGTGCAGCGAGGGTGGTGTGCCACGTGGCATCTTCTCGTTGGCGCGTTGTGGACACGTGGCAGCTTTGGATTGGCTGGCGCACCAGGCGCGGTCCACGGAGTAGGTGCGGCAGGTGCCTCGGGATGCGTGCACGGCGTGGGCGCCGGCAGCGCGGCGTGGGCGCACATGGGCACGGTGCCCGATGCGTTGACGTGGGGGGGGTGGGCACATGGGCGCGGCCACGCGTCGCGAGCGGGTAGGCCCATTTCGCTGTTTGCTGTGCGGGGACACGTGGCGCAACGGGGTGGATTCGGGCGCTAATGGTTTGGGGTACGTTTTGGGGTACTGTTTGCGCCCGAAAATTTCGGGCGTCCGGAAGTTGTCCCCCAAAGTGTATTTTTCACCTGAATTTCAGCCTATAAATAGGCTTTGGGTGGCTCATTTCAGGATTTTTGGAGATTTCTGGGAGCCCCCCCTTCAGCAGAGCTCTCATACACTGTGTCTTACAACCATCATGCATATCTCTTATACTTTTACATAATTCCTAGGGTTATACCCTAACATGATCACTTTCAATTTCATTTACTCTTTACTATTTATACACAAGCAAAATTAACCTACAATAGGTCTATAATAATTTCTTTTAGGGCGAAACCCTAATTATCCTCATCTATGCTCTTAATATCCTGCATGCTCACTAACATGCTTCTAGATCAGAAAATCAAAGGACAAAGGGGAGAGGTCACCTATTTTCGGAAAAATCCCCCACCTTGATGTTCTTGTTGCAAGAACTAGGGTTTGATCTATTTCCTCTTCATAAAAATCCCTAAAAAGGGGATTAGAACCATAAGAGATCATTCTTATGCCATATAAACTCATAAAAAATCTTAAAAAAGGAAAACCCTAATTTTACACTTATCTCTTATGAGGGTTTCTTGACCAAAAGAGAAAGAAAAATGAGCTCCAACTCCTCTTGAAAGGCTCCCTTGAAGCCCACCACGAAATCCCCAAGCTCCTTGGAGATCAAATGCCAAACCCTAGCCTCCTCTCCATCTTCTTCTTCTTCTTCTTCTTCTTCTTCTTTTCCTTCTTCTCATTATTCTTTTTTCTTTCTTTGGTTTCTCACGCAATGAGAGGGAGAAGAGAGTGAGAATGAGGAGAGGGAGAGAGGTGTTTTATGCAATGGGATAGCTGGTGGGGTGAATTTACCAAACTACCCCCATTTACAAAAGAATTCATCTCACTGTCCCAGCATTCTGGGCATTGGGTATCGGTACTCGGGTTTGAGTACCTGTGCACGGCCTTTAGTTCCGGTACCGAGCTTCGCTTTCCGGTACTAAACCCACGAAACCTCCAACCCGAGGGCTGGAATTTTCTGTTTTGCATGGGGTACCAGTACCCAACATTTGGTACCGGTACCCAGGGACTTAGAATATTTTTGGCCAATTTCCAAACCGAGAGCTTGCTGTTTGGGTTTTTTACTAACCGGTTTCGGTACCCAATATTGCGTTCCGGCACGCAAAGCAGCCTGAAGTTTCACAAACCTAAAGCTTCAAATTTGCATGCCGTCAAGTCACTTTTCAATCTGAAGGCCTTTGCTTCGAACCGAAACACTCCGAATTCACCCATAAACACATTTTAACATGTTATGAGTGATTTCACCGCACTTTGCTATTTTGCGGAGCTGGTGCACGACAATTCTAGCATATTGAGATCTACAATACTAGAATTAGAAGAAAGTCCGTAGACTTGGAGGAAAATGTGAGGACCCGAATCCCCACTTAAGAGATTACTGTCGGATTAGTGGCCTTTGGGAGTGTTTGTGCGCGTGTCGGGCCCAAGAAATGGATTTGTGGTGCAATTTGGGTTTTAGTTTGCAGCATTGGAGGTCTGCGTGATGTGTCGGTGGTGTTTGTGCGCAATTTGGACACAAGTGATGGACTTCGGGCTTAAAAAGGGATCACGTGGGTAATTAGAGGACCCGTCGAGTGTTTAGAAGTGGTTTCGCGCGACACGGATGTCAAATTTGGACTCAGGGCGAAGTTTGGATAAAAGATCACCTCTCCGGATGCCTTCGGGAATTTTTAGAGTTGGATTTTGGCAAAAACGGATTTTAGAAATGGACTCGGCGCGAAAATCGGATCAAGTTGGCTTTCCGGGGGCAATCGGCAAAATTTTGGGTGAGAATTTGGCCAATCGGACATCGTTTTTGGATTCAGCGCGCGAAATCGTTGAGATTGGACTATTTACTTGTTTATTTTGGAGCCCGGTTGACGCGCACGTTTTTCGAGGCTTGTGCGCGATTTTCGAGGCCAGCACGGATCCCGAGGTACGGCACGGTTTTCGAGGCGGCGGCGGCGCGCGGCTCGAGGCACCGCGGCGTGCTGCGTAAGGCGCGTGGGGCGCGCTGGGAACCGCGCCTGCCTTGCGCGGGTCGCGCAGGGGCCGCCACTTGGCGGGCCCCCGTTGGCGCCCGGGCGGGCGAGGGGGACGCGCACCCGTGTGGCGCCCGGGGTGTCCCGCGCCTGCGTGTGGCGCGGTGTAATGCGCCCGTGTGGCGCGCTGGATGTCGCGCCCGCATGGCGCGCGGTGACGCGCGCCACGTGGCGCAGGGGGGCGCGCGCTGTGCCTGGTGCGCGCGCCCCTGTGCTGTGGACCACCAGCCGGCGGGCCCTCATTGGAGGGCCTGTGGACCGGGTTCATGGGAGCCCCCCTCTCCCTTTTCTTCTTCTTCTCCTCTTCTTCTTCTTTCTTCTCCTCCCCGCACACCATTTCTCCTCCCTTTTCTTTTCTTTCTTCTCCAACCGAGCGCGGGAGGGTGTGAGGGAGGAATTTTGGGGGGGTGCGGCGGCGCGCCGTGGACCTCGCGGAGCGCGCGAGGTGTTCCAAACGGGGCGGTTTGGTGGGCGTCGCAGTCGAGGTAGGTCCCGCGCGTTGTTTTTGCGGTATTTTTGGCACAGTTTTGGGGGCGTTCCTTTGGACATTGGATTGACCCCTTATTCTTATCTGTGTTAGGGACCGTATTTTTACTGCTCCGTTTTGCGTGCGGACCCCGACGGCATGCTCCGTTTTGCGTGCGGACTTCGTTTTGCGCGCGGATTTTGGCACGGTGCACCGTTTTGCGTGCGGGCTTCGTTTTGCGCGCGGGTTTCGGCACCGTGCTTCGTTTTGCGTGCGGACTCCGGCGGCGTGCTCCGTTTTGCATGCCGATTTCGGCACGGTGCACCATTTTGCGTGCTGGCTCCGTTTTACGTGCGGGTTTCGGCACCGTGCTCCGTTTTGCGTGTGGACTCCGGCGGCATGCACCGTTTTGCGTGCGGACTCCGTTTTGCGCACGGGTTTCGGCACCGTGCTCTGTTTTGCGTGCGGACTCCGGTTGAGGCAAGGAATCGCGTGGAGGCCAATTGCAAGTGTCTACGAGCAATTGGTGGCTTACCTAGGTGGGTTGGTTTTTATCTCCAAGTCTGCGGACTTCTCTCTAATTCTATTATGATAGGATTTTGCATGCTAGTTTAGGTGTTTCATTGGAACTTTGACTAGCACCCCCGTCATATGTTGCATGTGTAACCAGACCAATAGAGAACCTCAATCTGGGCTAGGTTCTTTTATGCTTTAGACATCCCACACATTGCATTCCTTTCTGGACATAGAGTTCCTCGCCCAAGTAGTGGGCCGAGTGGTCAGGACATTGTGGGACGTGTGTTGCACTCGGGCCTGGGGGCTGAGTGGGGTCTGGTAGCTGTGTTAGGCCAGTGTTAGTGTTTTGGGAACCGTTTTGGGTAAACGGTGGTCCCGGATCTTTGGGTATTTCTCCGTTTTATTCGTCACCACCATATTGTGATCGTGGCGCACGTGTGTTATCAGGACCTTGAACCTAGAATGTTTTTGGACACTCATGATTTTTGTAAACCAGTATTTTTCTTTCCGAATTTCTAGGGGCGTCAGAGCCTGTTCTTGTTTGATTGGGCGTTGGCATCAACCCTTGGGAGTTCGGAAAATAACCTTGTTTTTAACTGGTTTTTCAAGAAATAAAATCTATAAAAGTTGGCTTTCTCAATTCAAGACAGTTTTCAAAAAGGGGCAATTTTATCCTCACCCCAAGGGGGTTGAGTGGAAATGATATTTTATAATAAAGGTCATCTTTTCTCCTAAATTTCCTCACCCGACCGGGGTGAGTGATCTGGGTTCTAAGGGTTGATTTCATTCTTGGGTCGAAAACAACGGGAGGCTATGCCTATAGCCTGTTCTTGTTTGATTGGGGTCGTAGGTATTAGTTTCCCGGGGTTTTCGGACCCTTCGCGGTTTTGGCTGTTGAGCGTCTCCAGCCCGTGAGTTTGGTGTGTTGAGTTGGTTTCCCACTTTAACCGAGAGGGGCCGAATCCCTGAACGGTAAAGGATCGAGAACGTCGATAGGCTGAGCCTAGAGTCTGTTCTTGTTTGATTGGGGTTCTAGGCACCGGCCTAACGGATTCTCGGACCTTTGCTGCGTCAGTCGGTTCTTCTCGCCTAAGAGTGGGGTGTCTTTTTGGGAGCCGTTTGGAGTGACGGCGGTCCCAGCTGTGTTGTACCTTCTTTTAGTGGGTTAGTGTTGTGAGATCGAGTCGTGGAGTCTTTCTCCGACTGAGTTATGCTAGTTGAGCATTGAGTACCGATCTGTTTGATCGAGGATTATAGCCTGCTGAGCCTGGCATTCTATGCCAGTTATGAGATACTTGAGATACTTGAGTTCGGTGGGGTCGCTCCCCTCGAGCTACGCCCCGGGTGCGATGATGATACCGAGCCTGACGAGGCTGCGATGATGCGACTAGTTGATACACTAGAGTTCGCTTGAGATTGAGTTAGTCGATGTGGGACACCCTACGTAAGACCAAGTCCTGTTTGGGCGTAGTGGCAGTAGGTTTGGCGCAGGCTTGACTGGACCCTATGTGGCAGTCACTGAGATTTGGGTTACTGTGAGAGAGTATGCATATCATGTGTCTTAGTGAGTTTTCCTTTGAGCATTGTACTTGACATATTGTCAATAGTGAGTGGTTGTATACCATCATCTGTGTTTTTCCCCTTGAGCATAGTAGATAGAGGCATGATAGCTGTTGATACTTATCCAGCTTTGTTTTCCTATCCCAGTCATTTCCTGTTATCTTATGCCTCTAGTAGACTTAGTGGGCAGACCGTGGGTCTTGGAGACGGTACCCACTGAGAACTACTGTAGGATGTAGTTCTCACACCCTCTGTCGGTGACAGGTTGCTGAGGTTTTTCTTCCGTTCCTGCCCGAGCTGGCTTGACGGACCGAGGACAGGGAGTCGCGTGATAGTTCCCTACCAGCATAGTTCCTTTAGAGTGTGGTAGATGTACCCTTTTTATATATTGAGAGTTTCTTGTTGAGAGACCTTTGTTGTGAGGTATAGAGTTGTATTTTATTTTACAGTTTGAGAGACTGATGTAGTGAGGATATGGTTGTATTGAGAGCTTGTACACTGATGTATTTATTGGCGTTATCTCCCTTTTGAGTTTTGTATCAGAGGACTTTTCATACGATCGTATTTGGGAGATGGATATTGTATTATTTTCAGTTGTACAGTGATTGGATTTCAGTTTTCCTGCAGCTTTTATTTTCGCTCTGATATCTGTATAGCTGTAGTTCTATCTTTTGCAGGTTAGACGCTTCGTCGGTGCGGGGCTTCCCGTATCGACGGCGGATCTGTTGGCGAGCCCGGGTCACAGTTCGACCCCAGGGCGTGACAAAAAATCCAACCCACCTGGATGCGCTCATCGTGTCACGCCCCGGGTGTAAACCAGAACCCGGGCTTGTCCACAGATCCGCCGTGCACACGGTATTTCCCATATACATGAAGCGCTGGTAACCTGCTCAAATATAAATGAAATAATAGAGGAGCATAAAAGCAGAGCTAAACTAAAACTAGTACTGTCACGCCCCGGGTGTAAACCGGAACCCGGGCCCGTCTACAGATCCGCCGTGCACACGGTATTTCCCGCGTACACGAAGCGCCAAACCTGCTCAGATATAAGAGATAATAATAAAAAGCAATAAAAACATAGCTGAACTAAAAACTAATACATCTCAGACTGAAGCTGGAATTAAAATACAATACATCTGTATAAATGATACATCAGTCTCTCCCAACTCACCAAAATAAATGCAAACTACTGGTAAAAGCCAGTCCCAAAAGTAAAGGTACAACCGTCTGAGGAAACATGGGTACACCAACAGTCCAGCTAACCCGCTCATCTTGCCTCGAGATCTATCTACTCAGCCGTCCTCTCTCCTCGACCTGCCGCTGAAATCCCAGCAGCACACGCAGAAGACACTGCAAAACAAGGAAGAAGAAAAAGAGGAAAGAAGAATGGGGGTGAGAACTACTAGTAAACCAGTAGCCTCCCCTAGTGGGTAAAACCTCAAACTCTGACACACCCACTAGGTCTACCAGAGGCAAAAAGGAAAGAAGAGTGGTAAGAAATGAAACTGTTGAAAAAGGGAAATCTACCACTACTATGCCTCTAAAATACAGTCCTAGACTGGAATAACCGTATGCAACAATAACCAATCGTCCCAGATGAACCCAATCTGTACCGCCCTCATCATCGGGCAAGTAAGCCGCGCCGATGTGATAGCAAAACTCCTGCTGCCGCCACATCATCGGGCAAATAAGCCACGCCGATGTGATAGCAAAACTGTCCATAACTGTCTGGCCCCGGCCTCCGGAGGGGAACTCGAGGGGAGCGACCCACACGAGGAAAGCATCATCGGGCAATAACCGCGCCGGTGTGATAAGTAAAAGCAGGACTGGATCACAACTATAAAGCCCCAGTGGAACACAACCCTCCACTAAAAGAAAACCGATTCCCAATCAGATGCAAAAGTAACCATCCGGTCAATCGCCCAATATCCGCGATTGCCGCAATACCCCAAAATCCACGACCAGGTCTCACCACCGACCTCCGGTCAACCGCCCAATATCCGCGGTCGCCGGAATAACCCACAATCACAATCATGTCCCACATCCGACATCTGGTCAACCACCTACTATCCGCGGTTGCCACAAAACCCTCTAGTCCATAATCATGCCCTATCACCGATGTCCTATAACCGACATCCTGTCAACCCATAATCCATAATCCAGGCCCCGGCTACACTATCCCAAACCCCTGCTCAAACCCGAGCAACAAATACCACCTGACTAACGAAAAGAGAAAAGAAACAAACAAGGTTTCTCCTAAGTCAAGTTCCAGCATGAAAGTGTAGCGGTAAAAGATGGCCTATCTAGATGTTCATACTAGCATGCAAGTGTTCTCAAGTCATTGATCATTAACAGTATCCACCTATGCATGTCACCTACCCTCAAGTAGAACCACTAACAGGATAATCATATAGTCCAAAATAAATATTCCATTCCACATGCAAGGTTAAACGCTATCAAAGCAACCCAATCCCCACACAGGCATGCATAAACCCAACCCCGATCATGATTAATCAAGATGTCCAAGTAAAGGGGGGTCACTCTAATATTCCTAGTGAGCATGTCAAAATAGAGGTAAGCAACAACCACCCACCTCGAGCGCTAAGTCCTGGTCCCAACAGTGAAGTCCACGCCCGGTCTAAGCAATCACCACAACACTGCACAAAGCACCCCAAAAGGACATACACAATTAACATACAATGCTCACACAAAATCTGTCCCAAACACAACAGTCCACAGTTTTGCCTTTTTCAACTACGAGATCTAGTCGAAAAATTCCAAGAAAAATACTGTCACAATCCTCGCGACGAACCGGTCGAAATGAGTTCCTGCATGTTCAAATCCGAGTTTCCTACGCTGAGATACAAATTCGACAAGGGAACCACCCCGAAATAAACCAATCACAAAATCTGAATCACAAAGTTCAGTCAACAGGAACTTTTCACCTTCGGGGAAAATTCAGAAAATTACAAGAAAATTTGGAGATATTCCTCGCGATGTGTAGATGCAAAACGCCTTTTGAATCACCCCAATCCGACGCCTGTGCGCGAAGATATCGTCAAAATACTGCAGCGCTGTCCAAAACTCCACCCCAGAAAATGAGGTCACAAGATGATCCGAAAAACCCATGAAAAGCTCAGAATGGGAAAAACCAGTAAACACGGGAAACGTAGCCCTATTTGTCTTGAAGCCAACGGCGCAAGAATCGCCTCAATCGGAAGTCGGAGTAAGCCGAAGGAGTCCTCACACTGAAACCGCGACGAAGAAGACCGCAAATGAACGAGCGTCGCGCCGCGCCGTAAAAATGAAAACCTTGGGATGCGTGCCGCAGAAAAATCCTGGAATCTGCAGATGGATCCAGCTCTGGGAGAGGAGGAAATCTTGTGAAGAACACACTGCAAGAAACCGGCCAGAAAAAGAGCTCCAGGGAGAAGTTCGGGCTCTATTTATAGGCCCAAAACAACAAATCCGGAAATACCGGATTTGTTCCAACTTTCGGGCGCAAGCCCGTTTTCGCGCGCCCGAAAGTCCCACGGGCCGGCCCGCGACGAGCGCCCGGATTCCCCTGGTGGCGCCACGTGTTCCCGGAACACGGGACAGCGTCCCCAGCCGCTCTGCGCCCGCCACGTCGCCCGCGCCCGGTCAAAGCGGTAGGTGGCGCCCGCCAATGGCAGGGCGCCACGTGGTCCGCCCTGACAGGTCGCCGACAGCGCCCAGTTGCCGCCTACCACGCCGCCTGGTGCCCTGACGCGCACGCGCCCCGAGGCACCTCGGTGCGCCTCCGTCGACCCCGCCCCCATGAGCCCACCAACCGCAAGACGCCACGTGTCCAGACCGATCCATGCACCACTCCGCATTGCTCCGTGATCCCAGTCCACTGCACCGACCCTACCGCACGCCGCCACGTGTCCAACGCGCTCCCGTGCACCGCGCGCCTGCCCGCGCGCCCGCGTGCCTTCCCGCGAGCTGCCCGCGCCCGCGCGCTGCCCGCGGCCGCTCCGCCGCCTGCCCGAGCCCGTCCGCCACGCTCCGCCGCTGCCCGCCGGCCGCCGGAGTTACTGTTCCGGCATGAACAGTAACCAGTTGCGCAAAATATCAAGTAGATAGTCCATTTTTACCGTTTTCGCGCGCTGAATCCGAATTTGATGTCCATTTTGCCAAATTCCAACTCCAAAATTTGCCGAAGGCATCCGGAAAGGTGTTCTTTTGTCCAAACTTCGCGCTGAGCTCAATTTTAATATCCGTTTCGCGCGAAACCACTTCTAAAGATCCGACGGAGTCAATCGATCACCCACGTGATCCATTTAAGCCCGAAGTCCGCCACTTGTGTCCAATTGGTGCACAAGCACCTCCAACACAAAGTACAGGCCCCCCAGAAGCCACTAATCACTCTACAACAGCTCTGCGGAGATCCAGGTCATCACAAGTACATCTCAGACAAATGCTGGAAATAAAAGTACAACATAACTCTCATAAATATACATGTGTCTCTCCCAGCTCACGAAATAAATACAACCAGCTGGCCGCAGCCAGACCCAAAATAAAGGAAAATACAACCGTCTGAGTGTACAGGGGATACATCAAAACTACTAAACTCGAGCTCGGGGCAGTAGCTATCTAATCAGCGATCCTTTTACCTCGGTCCTGGGAAGAGGGTCCCGCAACTCCTGCAGAAGATTCTGCAAAACAAAGGGGAAAAGAAAAGGGAAAACAGTGGGGGGTAAGAACTACTATAAAAACAGTAGCCTCCCCTAGTGGGTAGATGTGACGCCCCACTTCCCAGGGGGTCACCCATCCTAGAACTACTCTAGCTCTAGCACGCTTAACTCTCATGTTCCTCTTGGATCTTGCTACCATCCAAAATGCTATAGCCGGGTTAGAGATTTAGTCCTATTATATCATTTATATAGAGGACTAATCCAAATTCCGGGGGTGTGACATTCTTCCCCCCTTTAAGCCCTGACGTCCACGTCAGGCTCAAGCACACTCACAAGCACCAGGCGATGTGAGACTCGTCTCGCTAGCCTTAGCCGACCTTGTGAGGAGCTGCACTCCACTCACAACGGTCATTAGCCGGGGAGCCTCGCTCTACCCGCTATATAACCCTGGCTCAGCCGAGACTCATCTCACATTTTCGGCTGGTGAATGGCTCTGATACCAACTGTGACGCCCCACTTCCCAGGGGGTCACCCATCCTAGAACTACTCTAGCTCTAGCACGCTTAACTCTCATGATCCTCTTGGATCTTGCTACCATCCAAAATGCTATAGCCGGGTTAGAGATTTAGTCCTATTATATCATTTATATAGAGGACTAATCCAAATTCCGGGGGTGTTACAGTAGACCTCAAACTCAGACATGCCCACTAGGACTACCGGAAGCGAAAATAAAACAAAGGTGGTAAGCTATAAGTAAATCTACTGATGAAAAAGCTACCACTAATATGCCTCTAAAATGCCAAGCTAAAAGAATAGCAAAAAGTATGCATCAGAATGTCAAAGCCTGACTGACTGAACCCAATCAATACACCAGTAAACACTGGTACTGCCTGCTCTGCTGTAAACTCAAGAACCCAGTATCTGATCGGCACACGGCATGATCCTCAAAGTATCCAATCGACCGGCACACGGCTCGGCCCTAAGCCTACTCCGGAGTGGCACTCGAGGGGAGCGACCCACACGAGTAAAGTATGTAACCATAAGTATCTGATATGAAATTCGGCAAATGCAGCCGAATGCCAAATCAGCTAACAATGGCTCACAGGGTCCATCTGTGGCATCCCTTTGATGCACCATGGGCCAGACACCAACACTAGGTGTCCTACATAGTGGATTCATCGAAAAGGTTGCATGGGAAAATCTGGACCACTACATCCCCCCCTACAAAAAAAAAAGTTTCGTCCTCGAAACAAAAGTCATACCTCAAGCCGGGGCCTCGAACAAGTGGGGGTAAGCGTCCATGATCGCTGACTCCAGCTCCTAAGTAGCCTCGCGCTCATCATGGCTGCTCCAGAGGATCTTCACATAAGGGATGGCTCGGCTGCTCAACTCCCTAACCTCACGGTCCAAGATCCTCAATGGCCGCTCGACATAGCACAAGTCCTCAGCGATCTCCAGTGGGGTGAAATCGATGATGTGCGACGGGTCATAAACATACCTCCTCAGAGTCGATACATGAAAAACATCGTGAACACCTGCAAGTCTGGGAGGAAGTGCAAGCCTGTAGGCAACTGGCCCTAAGCGCTCCAACACCTCGAAAGGTCCAATATAACGAGGGCTCAGTTTTCCATGAATACCAAATCTCCGAATCCCCTTCGAAGGCGAGACTTTCAAAAAAACATGATCGCCCACCTGAAACTCTAAGTATCGCCGTCGTGTATCAGCATAACTCCTCAGTCGACTCTGGGCGGTCTCGAGATGTCGTCGTACCAATCTGACCTTTTCTTCTGCCTCTAATAGAAGATCAGGACCCAAAGTCTTCTTCTCACCCACGTCACTCCAATATAGGGGTGACCGACACTTGCGTCCATACAACACTTCAAACGGAGCCATTTGAATGCTCGCTTGATAGCTATTGTTGTACGCAAACTCAACCAATCCCAAGTGTCGGTACCACCGTCCTCCAAAGTCCAGAACGCATGCTCTCAACATATCCTCGAGGGGCTGAATAGTGCGCTCTGACTGTCCATCGGTCTATGGGTGGAATGCTGTACTAAATCGAAGCTGCGTCCCCAAGGCTGTCTGTAAACTCCTCCAGAAATGCGAGACAAACCTCGGGTCTCTATCTGATACAATGGAAACGGGTACCCCGTGCAATCTAACCACCTCAGCCAAGTACACCTGTGCCAGTCGCTCCATCGGCCAAGTTAGCTGAACCGGTAAAAAGTGAGCGGACTTGGTAAGCCTGTCCACGACTACCCAGATAGCATCCTGTGACACCCCCGGAATTTGGATTAGTCCTATATATAAATGATATAATAGGACTAAATCTCTAACCCGGCTATAGCATTTTGGATGGTAGCAAGATCCAAGAGGAACATGAGAGTTAAGCGTGCTAGAGCTAGAGTAGTTCTAGGATGGGTGACCCCCTGGGAAGTGGGGCGTCACACATCCGCTCCCATCTGTGCTCTCGGCAAACCAGTGACAAAATCCATCGTAACATGTTCCCATTTCCATTCAGGGATTGGGAGACTCTACAACTTGCCAGCAGGTACACGATGCTCAGCTTTTACTTGCTGACAAGTTAAACAGTGTGCTACAAATCTCCCAATGTCTCTTTTCATCCCATTCCACCAAAACTGTGCCTTGAGGTCCCTATACATCTTAGTCCCACCAGGATGGATGGTATAAGGTGTATAGTGGGCCTCCCTCAAGATCTGCTCTCGGATCTCTGCATCCATAGGCACACAAGCTCGGTTCCTGTACCGCAGTACTCCCGAAGCATCAACTGAAAAGTCCCCTGTCAAACCAGTCTGTATCTGCTCTCGAATCCTCATCAGGTGGGGGTCCTCACTCTGTCTCTCTCGAATCCTGTCCAACAGAGTGGGCTGCACGACTAGAGACATAAGTCTAGCAGACACCCCAGGGGACACAACCTCGAGCTCTAACCGCCTCATCTGCTCAAGTAACGGCGCCTGATCAGTGATCATCAAAGATAGACTCTGTACTGCTCTCCTGCTCAGGGCATCAGCAACCACGTTGGCCTTGCCAGGATGGTATAATATGTCTACATCGTAGTCCTTTAACAATTCCAACCATCTGCGCTGCCTCAAGTTGAGCACTTTCTGTGTGAACAGGTACTTCAAGCTCTTGTGGTCGGTGTAAATCTCGCAGTGCTCCCCATACAGGTAGTGGCGCCATAACTTTAGTGCGAAATCACTGTAGCTAGCTCCAGGTCATAGGTAGGGTAATTCTTTTCATAATCCTTCAGTTGCCGAGAGGCATAAGCGATTACCCTTCCCTCCTGCATCAGCACGCAACCAAGTCCACTGTGCGATGCATCACTGTATATCACGTATTCCTTCCGCATAACAGGGAGGGAAAGGATAGGAGCCGACATCAATCTGTTCTTTAATTCCTCAAAGCTCCTCTGGCAATCCTCACTGCAAATAAACTTAATCCCTTTTCGCGTCAGACGAGTGAGGGGTGTGGAAAGTTTCGCAAAACCTTCCACAAACCGACGGTAATATCCAGCTAAGCCCATAAAACTGCGGACCTCTGATACCGTCGTCGATCGGGGCCAATCCCGGACTGCCTCAATCTTCGCCGGGTCTACTGCCACTCCAGCGGCTGAAATCACGTGGCCCAAAATGACAACCTCCCGAAGCCAAAATTCGCACTTGGATAACTTGGCATACAACTTCCTTTCTCTCAGAAGTTGCAGCATAATCCTCAAGTGCTCCTCGTGCTCCACATCGCTCCGGGAGTGAACCAGGATATCATCAATAAAAACAACGACGAACCGATCCAGGTATGGTCGAAAAATCCTGTTCATTAAATCCATAAAAGCAGCAGGGGCATTTGTCAATCCAAAAGGCATGACGGTGAACTCGTATTGCCCGTACCGTGTCCTGAATGCCGTCTTTGGGATGTCCTCGGCCTTCACCTTAAATTGGTGGTAACCCGACAGTAAATCAATCTTTGAGAAGACACAAGACCCTTGCAGCTGATCAAAAAAGTCATCAATGCGCGGCAAAGGGTACTTGTTCTTGATGGTCACTTTATTCAACTCCCGATAATCAACACACAGTCGAAGTGATCCATCCTTCTTCTTCACAAATAGCACCGGCGCTCCCAAGGTGATACACTCGGTCTCACAAAGCCTTTGTCCATTAAATCCTGGAGTTGCGCCTTTAACTCTCGCAGCTTAGCCGGTGCCATTCGGTAAGGAGCCTTAGAGATTGGCGCAGTTCCTGGAACTACGTCAATCAAAAACTCAACCTCCCTATCCGGCGGCATATGAATCAGCTCTGGAGGAAACACATCCGGGAACTCATGGACAATAGGGATATCCGTGAGTCCCGGTGCCGCCGTAGGCTTCTTAACCACAGACGCCAAAAAGGCCACGCATCCACTGCGCATCATCTGCCTCGCACGGGAAGTCGAAACTACCGAGGCGAAGAAAGCACTCTGGCACCCCCTGTAAACAAACACCTCCTGGCCTGGCTCGCTAAAAGTAACATTCCTCGCGGCACAATCAATCGTCACGAAATAGCGAGCCAACCAATCCATCCCCAGTACAATGTCAAAATCTCGCAGCTGACTAAGGACCATCAGGTCCGCTGGCAAAATCCAAGACTCAAGCTGTACCGAACAAGACCAACAACACTCCTCTACATGCAATGTATGATCAGGAATCTGTACTTCTAATGCATGTGGCAACCGACCTAACTCTAGTCCATGAGATGATGCAAATGCTCTACTGATAAAAGAATGTGATGCACCGGTATCAAATAAAGTGCGAGCTCTAGTACCGAAAAGTAAAATGATACCTGCCACCACGTGGCCGGCTGCCGCGGAGTCCTCCACCTGGGCGGCATAGACCCGCCCACTCTGAGCTGGTGGTCGGTAATCTGCAGGGTGGGAAGAAGGAGCCCTGCTCGCTGGAGCATAAGGCCGCTGCTGGGGCACCGAATGGACTGATGCCGAGGAAGGAGCCGTCGATGCCGCAAAAGGGCAAGTAGCTCGCATATGACCAGACTGTCCACAGATATAACAGCGCCCCCACCGCTGATCGCAAGTACTGGGAAAGTGCTGCCCTCCACAGAAGACACATCTATCTGACGACTGGGGCTATCGGGACTGCTGCTGTGGCCTCCGAGACTGCTGCTACTGTTGTCGCTGTGGCTGCCGCTGTGATCCATGCTGTCACGACTGCGACCTCTGCTGCTGCGAGTGTTGCTGCTGTCGCTGGGGCTGCTGCTGCTGCTGCAGTGGGGGTCTCTGGGATCCCCCAGGCCCTCGCCGTTCCGAACGCCCATGGCCCGTAAACTGAGGCGGTGACAGTCGGGGCGGCCTCCAGGAACTGGCCTGTCCCCCATCATCAGGCGCTGGTCGCTTCCTCTCAGAACTCTGAGCGACCAAGCCTCCACGTCTAGCGACGACGTGTGAGGACCTGGATCCCCACGATGAGATTACTGGATCATCTACAGCTCCCGGAGGCCTATGTGGCGTGTTGGTGGGATTTGTGCCCCATTTGGACATTAGTGTTGGGCTCAGTGTGTTATATGGATCACGTGGGTGATTGGCGGACTCCGTCGGAGTTCCAGAAGTGGTTTCGCGCGCCAAGGATATTTAAATTGGACTCAGTGCGAAGTTTGGACCAAGGATTACCTTTCCGGATGCCTTCGGCAAATTTTGGAGTTGGAATTTGGCAAATTGGACTTCGGATTTGGATTCAGCGCGCGAAAACGGTTAAAACGGACTACCCACTTGTCATTTTTGGGCACTGGACACTGTTCACGCCGGAACAGTGTTTCCGGCGGCGGCGGCAGCGGCGGAGCGGCCGCAGGCAGCGCGGCGGACGGAGGCGCGGGCCGCCCGGTCCACGCGGCAGGCGTGCGCCGGGGGCTGGACGCGTGGCGGCTCGGGAGTGGGCCGGTCCGCGGGGCGCGGTCTACGGGGGAGTGCGGGGCGCACGGTGGACCGGGGGTGACACGTGGCATCATCCTAGAGGTGGGTTCACGGCGGTTGGTCTACGCAGTTTCGGGATGGCTCAGGGTTTACGGTGCACCGGGCTTGGACACGTGGCAGGTTTGCATTGGTTCGGTCCACATGATTTCGTGCACCGGGTTCACTAGGAAGTGGCATGACACGTGGCGTTCTCCTATTGGTGGGTCTACTGTGCGCGGCAGGGTGGCAGGCGGCGGCGTCAGGCGGGCACGTGGGCGCGGCAGGCGGGCGTTGACCGGGGAGCGTGCCACGTGTCGTCGTCCGCGGGTGGCCACGTGGCGCGACGCGTGCGGCGGGTGCGGCTGTCGCCTGTTTGGCGGGCGACGTGGAGGCCCAGGGGACTTCCGGGCTGCTACAGTGCGCGCCTTTGGGATTTTCGGGCTGCTACAGTACGCGCCCGAAAGTGGCATGCGCCCGGAAATTGGGACATGACCGGTATTTTCCCATTTGTTTCTGCAGCCTATAAAAGGCGATCCGAGCTCTCTTCTTCTCCCTTTTTCCGCCATTTCCGAGCCTCTTCTCGCCGGGGTGCCTTCAGCAAAGTTGATCCCCTAGTTTGGCTGCATCTTTCTGCAAAGTTTTGGGATTTTTGGTGGCACGCTTATCGAGGTTTCTATTTTTACGGCGCGGCGCGACGCTCGTTCGTTTGTGGTCTTCTTCGTCGCGTTTTGGTGCGAGGACTCCCCCGGCTTACCCCGAGCACCTTTTTCAGTGATTCTTGCGCCGTTGGCTTCACGACAGGTAGGGCTATGTTTCCCATGTTTACTGGTTTTTCCCATTCCGAGTTTTTCATGGGTCTTTCGGATCATCTTGTAACCCCTTTTTCTGGGCGGAGTTCTGGGACAGCGGCGCGGTGTTTTGGTGATATCTTCGCGCACAGGCATCGGATTGGGGCGATTCAAGAGGCGATTTGCATCTACACATCACGAGGAATATGCCCAAATTTTTTTGGAATTTTCTGAATATTTCTCGAAGGTGAAGATTATCTGTGAACAGTAATTGTTGCTACAGTTTTTGAGTGTAGTTTGATTCGGGGTGGTTCCCTTGTCGGAATTGATTCTCAGTGTAGGAAGCTCGGAATTGGACGTGCAGGTACTCGTTTCGAAGGTATCGACGCGAGGATTACTGTGGTATTTTTATTGGATTTTTCCGGGCACTTGCAGCAGGTGAAATATGCGCGGCTTTGGGACTGGTTTTCAGATGGTGTATGTTTGGTTAATTTTGGAATAAAAGTGTAATGTTAAGCCTTATTGTTGTACTCAGGGGTGTTTTCAGCTGTTTGGAGCCAAGGCTTGCGCGACTTGTACCGAGGGTGTTTTGTTGGCAGATTTTGGACCGCGGGCGTCTACCCACTTCACCGACTTCAGGTTTGCCTTGGGTTAAGCGCTTCAGGTGGGTGAGCTTATTATCAGTAATTGTTTAAGGCAATGTTTATGTTGTGGCAAGTATAAGTCCACTTGTGGGGATGTCACCCCTCTATGACTGATGCATGCATGTGTAGGGTACATAGTTTATATTGGTAAGTAGGTAAGCTTGTTATTGATATTGGTATAAATGATTGCAAGAATAGTATTTATGAGGTATACTGAGGACTTGCATGACTTGGACATCTGTATGATGACTAGTGTAAGCTTACCTAGGATAATGTTACCCTATGAAATTATATAACATGCCATGTTAGCACATAGCCTTTCTTGTGGTTGGATTATGATTTGGGACAGGATTTCGTAGCTATGTGCGGATTTGTACTCTGAGGAGTTATTATGATCATTCTATTAATGAACCCTGAGTTGTGGACAGATCTAGTTTTGGGATTCCGGCATGTTGCTTATTCCTAAAGGAACTGTTATTATGCTTTACCCCCTTTTATTTCCGTGAGGACAATTGCATGCTTGTATGGTCATGTAGTTAGGCCATCTTTTACTGCTGCACTACTTATTGGAACTTGACTTAGGAGAAACCATGCTTTTCTTTTCTCCTTCTTGTTAGTCAGGTGGTCAGTGTTGCTCGGGTTCGAGCAGGGGGTCTGGGTAGTGTAGTCGGGACATCGTGTTTGGGCAGGTTGGTTTAGTTGTGGGGCTTTGCGGCAACCGCGGATATTGGGCGGTTGACCGGGTGTTTCTCTATGCACCTGATTGGGTATCAGTTTCTTTAGTGGATGGAGTTTTCCACTTATCGTTTAGTGCATCCGATTGAGGTCGGGTCTTTCCTTAGTGGTTGAGCTTTCCCACTTTGATCAGAGTCGTGATCCAGTCCTGCTACATTGAGACACTTGACAGAGATACTTGTTACTGAGATGTACTTTACTCGTGTGGGTCGCTCCCCTCGAGTGCCACTCTGGAGGTAGGCTTGACCGAGCCGTGTGCCGGTCTGTTACTTATATTTTTGACCGAGCCGTGTGCCGGTCCGTTACATATCTTGAGATCGAGCCGTGTGCCGATCAGTTACTGAGTTCGACAGCAGAGCAGGCAGTACCGGGTGTCATACCGGTTCATTTGATTGGGTTTATTTCGGTCAGATACTTTTATTGTTACACTCGCGCCTGGGGGCCGAGTGTAGACTGGTAGTTGAGTTTAGATCAGTGATAGTATTGTTGTGAGCCGTCTGGTTGACGGTGGTCCCGTGTTGTTGCGAGTACTTTGACCGCTGTGTGAGAGGTTGAGCGTCATGATTCTATCCGTCTGAGAGAGGGCGTGGATTTTGACCATAGCCTGCATGTTTCTCTACTCGATAGCGAGCTTGTCCGTTTGGACGCCCTACGTAATTCCTGCCCGTCAGCGGGAGGTGGTTGTAGGTGGGCGCAGGTTTGACTGGACCAGATGTGGCAGTCAGTTCGATTGGGTCGGTGGTGCACTTCAGGTGCTAGTGGTTGCATACCACTGTTTGGTTCTCCCCCTTTTAGCCTTTAGTTAGGGGCAGGGTAGCTGTTGAGAGTTTCCAGCTTACTCATTTCAGTCTTATGACTTGGGTTAGTTTTTGTCTCTTGAGGACTTGGTGGGCAGACCGTCGGGTCTGGCGGTGGTACCCACTGAGAACTCCCTTTTTGGAGTAGTTCTCACACCCTTTGGGGGTTTTCCCCCCTTTTTCTCTCCTCTCCTTTGTTTTGCAGAGTCTTAGCAGGTGTTGCCGACTCTGCAGTTGTTGATCGTGGCGAGGGAGTCGCGAGCTAGATCCCTACCCGGCGTTGGAGAGTAGCGGTACCCTTCAGAGGAGATCAGCAGTAGATTAGTTGTTTCTTTTCCTCTTTTGAGAGACTATTGTAGTGAGGATATTTTGTATCGAGAGACTGTACACTGTTGTACTTATATTGGAGTTACCTCCCAGTTGGGTTTAGAGCTTGTACTTGAGGATTGTATTATTATTATTTGGGAGGCAGACAGTGTTGTTTATTTCCAGTTGTACAGTGATTGATTTTAGTTACAGCAGATTTTTATTTTAGCTCTGATATCTGTTTAGTTGTAGCACTTTTCTTGCAGGTAGGACGCTTCGCCTATGCAGGTTGGCATAGGTGGCGGATCTGTTGGTGGGCCCGGGTCGCAGTTTCGACCCCGGGGCGTGACACGACGTGATCTCCCCTCTCAACCCACTGCGCATGATCCACTGCCTCTGACAAAGTCTGAAGCCTCTGGGCATGCACCAAGGTATAGATCTCTGGGCGCAGACCCATCTCAAAGAGCTCCACCTGGTGCAGTCCATCCCTGGCAACATAGGGTACGCAGTTGAGCAACTGCGTGAACTCCTAGAAGTTGTCCCACACTGTCCGGTCACCCTGCTGAAGATTCTTCAAATCATCTTCTAGCTTTTTCTTCACGCTCGTAGAGAAATAAGTATCAAGGATCATCCTCCTGAACTCCGACCAGGGTAGCTGTCGGGTGATCTGAAACTCTAAGGGCTCGACCCGACGCCACCA
The DNA here is from genome assembly GCA_029204045.2 of Tillandsia leiboldiana. Taxonomy (NCBI): domain Eukaryota; kingdom Viridiplantae; phylum Streptophyta; class Magnoliopsida; order Poales; family Bromeliaceae; genus Tillandsia; species Tillandsia leiboldiana. The sequence continues at coordinate 27,212,216 of CM055060.1, forward strand.
AGCATCTGCATCCCCCTCTAGACAATGTACGGCCATATGCACTCTGAATCTCGGATCAATGAAGAAATCTCTGAACAACTTCTCCATTAATGCTAACCACGATCCTATCTCCCATGGGTGAGTGCTCCACCCAGAGAACCGAGGTGGTCCTCGCTGACAAAACTGGGTGAGTTTGTCAGCAAACTCCTGCTCCTCCGCTGGGGTCAAAGGCCTGATCACTCCCTGAGCCCCACTGCTCGACGACGGTGCCGTAGGGACTGGTGGAATAGTCAGCGGTACAACTGGTGGTACAGGGGCCTCTACAGTAGTAGGAGGAGGTGCCCCAACCTGGGCAAGCAACTGCTCGAACCTCTGCTCCTGTCGGCGGTGACTCTCCGCCAACTGGGCCACCATGGCCCTCAGCTCACTAATCTCTGATGGGCCGGACTGCTCCGGCACCTCCGGGGGTGTAGGAGTACCCCGGGTAGGAATCTGCCGCCTAGGAGGCATCCTGCCACGCAAGAAACTACGGGTCAGTAAACAAAACCACCCTCGACCCAATCCAGCGAAAGTCATAGACATCCCCCTATTTCTGTAACTTTATGTTCTCTGCAGCCAACATTATAGTCCACCAGAAATAGGATATGCCAGTCCCTCTCCACTCACAGGAAGAGTTAAAAATAAATCGCCGACTTTCGCAAAATATCGCGTCACTCACGCCCTGCCATCCTAGGGTCTGCCAAAAGCCTAGGGTTTCCTAAGTCCCAACTGACCTATCCCTAAGCTCTGATACCAACCTAACCTGTCACGCCCCGGGTGTAAACCAGAACCCGGGCTTGTCCACAGATCCGCCGTGCACACGGTATTTCCCATGTACACGATGCGCTGGTAACCTGCTCAAATATAAATGAAATAATAGAGGAGCATAAAAGCAGAGCTAAACTAAAACTAGTACATCTCAGACAAATGCTGGAAATAAAAGTACAACATAACTCTCATAAATATACATGTGTCTCTCCCAGCTCACGAAATAAATACAACCAGCTGGCCGCAGCCAGACCCAAAATAAAAGAAAATACAACCGTCTGAGTGTACAGGGGATACATCAAAACTACTAAACTCGAGCTCGGGGCAGTAGCTATCTAATCAGCGATCCTCTTACCTCGGTCCTGGGAAGAGGGTCCCGCAACTCCCGCAGGGGACTCTACAAAACAAAGGGTAAAAGAAAAGGGAAAACAGCGGGGGGTAAGAACTACTATAAAAACAGTAGCCTCCCCTAGTGGGTAGACCTCAAACTCAGACATGCCCACTAGGACTACCGGAGGTGAAAATAAAACAAAGGTGGTAAGCTATAAGTAAATCTACTGATGAAAAAGCTACTACTAGTATGCCTCTAAAATGCCCGGCTAAAAGAATAGCTAAAAGTACGCATCAGAATGTCAAAGCCAGACTGACTGAACCCAATCAATACACCAGTAAACACTAGTACTGCCTGCTCTGCTGTCAACTCAAGAACCTAGTTTCTGATCGGCACACGGCACAATCCTCAAATTATCCAATCGACCGGCACACGGCTCGGCCCTAAGCCTACTCCGGAGTGGCACTCGAGGGGAGCGACCCACACGAGTAAAGTATGTAACCATAAGTATCTGATATAGCAGGACTGGATCAAGACTCTAAGTAAGTGGGTAAGATCATCCACTAAGGAAGCCCGATCCCTCGCCTCCAATCTAATGTAATAATAATAATAATAATAATCCGGTCAACCGCCCATAGTCCGCGGTTGCCGCAATACCCAACCATCAATCCCCATCTGTCCCAAAATCTGAACATCTGTCTACACTATCCCAGACCCCGCTCGAACCCGAGCACACTATCCCCTAAGACTAGACAACAGGAGAAAGAATAAAAAGCATGGTTTCTCCTAAGTCAATTCCCGCATGATAGTGTAGCAGAAAAAGGTGGCCTATCTAGGTGACCATACAAGCATGCAAAAGTCATTTACTTAATAAAATGATTTCAGTGTTCTAGTTCTTAAATGATTCACAGTATGCCTTGGTTTGAATATCTGAAATACTAACATGCCATAAGCTAATTCATACACCTGCATATGTCCCCCAATTATACATAAAGCATGATAAGGTTTTAGCCCATTATTATCAAAAGGTTTAATCAATTTATCCTTTGCCAAGAAATATTAATTCACTAATTACTAGTCCCCTAAAGATGCAAGTGCTAACAACTAATCGATACTTTCAAACAAGCATGCTAAGTTCGTCCCACAGATACAGCTATCAACATGATTTAGGAACACCTCTTAGTATGCCTAGTGGGTGATCAAAAGTGAGAGGTGACAACGGTACCCACCTCGAGCGCTAAATCATGGTCCCCAAAGGTGCAGTCCACGCTCGGCCAAAACCAACTCTACAACACTGCACAAAATTCCCCAGAAGAAAATACATATTTTAATCACACAAAGCCTCACAAAATCTGTCCCAAAATACACAGTCCAAAGTTTCCCTGATTTCACCTGCGAAAAATACCCAAAAAAATCCACGAAAAATATTGTCGCGATCCTCGCGACGAACCCGTCGAAACGAGTACCTGCACGCCCAAATCCGAGTTTCCTATGCTGAGATGCAAATTCGACAAGGGGAACACCCCAACAAACACTGTACAGAAATTCTGTAAGAAAGAACTACAGTAAAGGGAGATTTTCACCTTCAGAAAATATTCTAAAAATTCAGGGAAAAATCCAGGAGATTCCTTGCGAAGTGAAGATGAAAAATGCCTCTTGAATCGCCTCGATCTGACGTCTGTGCAAAAAGATACAGCTAAAACACCGCAGTGCTGTCCAAAAATCCGCGAAGAAAAGTGGGTCAAATGGAAGCTCAAGAAACTCCAAGGTCAGCACGGAAAACGAGGAAACTCAAAGCACAGAAGTTTGAGTCCTACCTGTCGCGAGTCCAACGGCGCGAGAATTGCCTAAATCGGAGGTCGGGGTGAGTCGGGGGAGTCCGCACACTGAAAAGGGGCGAAGCGGGTCGCCGGTGAACAAGCGTCGTGTCGCGCCGTTAAATCGCAAACCTCGGGATGCGTGCTTTCGAAAATTCCCAGGGATCCACCAAGGTGAAGAGTACTGTGAGGGGAAAAACTCTCCTGAAGAGTCCACAGTGAAAAAGAGTCCAAAAACCCAAAAAAGAAACCAAGGAAGCCTATTTATAGGCCCACCCCACCACTGAAATGGGCCGGTTTTTGGGCGCAAAATCCGGGCGCCAGGATCCGAAAATGCGGTCGCCTGCCACGTGTACACATAACACGGGACAGCGGTGCAGCGGCCTCCGGAGCGCGCCACGCGTCCCCCCGCGGTCAGCGGGGGTAGGTACGGCCCGCCTCTCGCGTGCCGACGCGTGGCGCACTCGAGTGCGGCCGACCACGCGTCAGGCGCCGCTGCGCGCTCCGTACCGAGGCGCCTCCCCCCACACGCACTGTGGACCGCGCCTTCGTGAGCCCGCCAATGCCAGGCTGCCACGTGTCATGCCCCCGGTCCACCGAAGCCGCGCAAAATCGCTGAGCCGCGCCGCGTGCGCCAACCACTCCGCGCACGCCACGCGTCTCCCGCCCGCGGTCCATGCACCGCTGCGCGTCCCCGTGGACCGAGCTGCGTGAGCCGGCCAATGATAGGCCGCCACGTGGCTCAGGCCGGTCCACGGTCAACCCCCATGCACCGAAAATCCCCGAAAACTTCCGGAAGCCCATTTTTTGTCATCCAGACTCCAAATTTAACAAGCAAATAGCCGTTTTCAAGCGTTTTTCCGCGCTGAATCCAAATCCAACCTCAGTTTGGCCCAAAACCTTTTCTAAAATTTGGCAAATGCAGCCGAATGCCAAATCAGCTAACAATGTCTCACAGGGTCCATCTGTGGCATCCCTTTGATGCACCATGGGCCAGACACCAACACTAGGTTTCCTACATAATGGATTCATCGAAAAGGTTGCATGGGAAAATCTGGACCACTACATCCTCCCCTACAAAAAGAAAAGTTTCGTCCTCGAAAGAAAAGTCATACCTCAAGCCGGGGCCTCGAACAAGTGGGGGTAAGCGTCCATCATCGCTGACTCCAGCTCCTAAGTAGCCTCGCGCTCATCATGGCTGCTCCAGAGGATCTTCACATAAGGGATGGCTCGGCTGCGCAACTCCCTAACCTCACGGTCCAAGATCCTCAATGGCCGCTCGACATAGCTCAAGTCCTTAGTGATCTCCAGTGGGGTGAAATAGATGATGTGCGACGGGTCATAAACATACCTCCTCAGAGTCGATACATGAAAAACATCGTGAACACCTGCAAGTCTGGGAGGAAGTGCAAGCCTGTAGGCAACTGGCCCTAAGCGCTCCAACACCTCGAAAGGTCCAATATAACGAGGGCTCAGTTTTCCACGAATACCAAATCTCCGAATCCCCTTCGAAGGCGAGACTTTCAAAAAAACATGATCGCCCACCTGAAACTCTAAGTCTCGCCGTCGTGTATCAGCATAACTCCTCAGTCGACTCTGGGCGGTCTCGAGATGTCGTTGTACCAATCTGACCTTTTCTTCTGCCTCTAATAGAAGATCAGGACCCAAAGCCTTCTTCTCACCCACGTCACTCCAATATATGGGTGACCGACACTTGCGTCCGTACAACGCTTCAAACGGAGCCATCTGAATGCTCGCTTGATAGCTGTTGTTGTACGCAAACTCAACCAATCCCAAGTGTCGGTACCACCCTCCTCCAAAGTCCAGAACGAATGCTCTCAACATATCCTCGAGGGTCTGAATAGTGCGCTCTGACTGTCCATCGGTCTGTGGGTGGAATGCTGTACTAAATCGGAGCTGCGTCCCCAAGGCTGTCTGTAAACTCCTCCAGAAATGCGAGACAAACCTCGGGTCTCTATCTGATACGATGGAAACGGGTACCCCGTGCAATCTAACCACCTCAGCCAAGTACACCTGTGCCAGTCGCTCCATCGGCCAAGTTAGCTGAACCGGTAAAAAGTGAGCGGACTTGGTAAGCCTGTCCACGACTACCCAGATAGCATCCGCTCCCGTCTGTGCTCTCGGCAAACCAGTGACAAAATCCATCGTAACATGTTCCCATTTCCATTCAGGGATTGGGAGACTCTGCAACTTGCCAGCAGGTACACGATGCTCAGCTTTTACTTGCTGACAAGTTAAACAGTATGCTACAAATCTCCCAATGTCTCTTTTCATCCCATTCCACCAAAACTGTGCCTTGAGGTCCCTATACATCTTAGTCCCATCAGGATGGATGGTATAAGGTGTATAGTTGGCCTCCCTCAAGATCTGCTCTCGGATCTCTGCATCCATAGGCACACAAGCTCGGTCCCTGTACCGCAGTACTCCCGAAGCAACAACTGAAAAGTTCCCTGTCAAACCAGTCTGTATCTGCTCTCGAATCCTCATCAGGTGGGGGTCCTCACTCTGTCTCTCTCGAATCCTGTCCAACAGAGTGGGCTGCACGACTTGAGACATAAGTCTAGTAGAGACCCCAGGGGACACAAGCTCGAGCTCTAACCGCCTCATCTGCTCAAGTAACGGCGCCTGATCAGTGATCATCAAAGATAGACTCTGTACTGCTCTCCTGCTCAGGGCATCAGCAACCACGTTGGCCTTGCCAGGATGGTATAATATGTCTACATCGTAGTCCTTTAACAATTCCAACCATCTGCGCTGCCTTAAGTTGAGCTCCTTCTGTGTGAACAGGTACTTCAAGCTCTTGTGGTCGGGGTAAATCTCGCAGTGCTCCCCATACAGGTAGTGGCGCCATAACATTACTGCGAAAATCACTACAGCTAGCTCCAGGTCATGGGTAGGGTAATTCTTTTCATAATCCTTCAGTTGCCGAGAGGCATAAACGATTACCCTTCCCTCCTGCATCAGCACGCAACCAAGTCCACTGTGTGATGCATCACTGTATATCACGTATCCTTTCCCCATAACAGGGAGGGAAAGGATAGGAGCCGACATCAATCTGTTCTTTAATTCCTCAAAGCTCCTCTGGCAATCCTCACTCCAAATAAACTTAATCCCTTTTCGTGTCAGACGAGTGAGGGGTGTGGAAAGTTTCGCAAAACCTTCCACAAACCGACGGTAATATCCAGCTAAGCCCATAAAACTGCGGACCTCTGATACCGTCGTCGGTCGGGGCCAATCCCGGACTGCCTCAATCTTCGCCGGGTCTACTGCCACTCCAGCGGCTGAAATCACGTGGCCCAAAAAGACAACCTCCCAAAGCCAAAATTCGCACTTGGATAACTTGGCATACAACTTCCTTTCTCTCAGAAGTTGCAGCACAATCCTCAAGTGCTCCTCGTGCTCCACATCGCTCCGGGAGTAAACCAGGATATCATCAGTAAAAACAACGACGAACCGATCCAGGTATGGTCGAAAAATCCTGTTCATTAAATCCATAAAAGCAGCAGGGGCATTTGTCAATCCAAAAGGCATGACGATGAACTCATAATGCCCGTACCACGTCCTGAATGCCGTCTTTGGGATGTCCTCGGCCTTCACCTTCAATTGGTGGTAACCCGACTGTAAATCAATCTTTGAGAAGACACAAGACCCTTGCAGCTGATCAAATAAGTCATCAATGCGCGGCAAAGGGTACTTGTTCTTGATGGTCACTTTATTCAACTCTCGATAATCAACACACAGTCGAAGTGATCCATCCTTCTTCTTCAAAAATAGCACCGGCGCTCCCCAAGGTGATACACTCGGTCTCACAAAACCTTTGTCCATTAAATCCTGGAGTTGCGCCTTTAACTCTCGCAGCTCAGCCGGTGCCATTCGGTAAGGAGCCTTAGAGATTGGCGCAGTTCCTAGAACTACGTCAATCAAAAACTCAACCTCCCTATCCGGCGGCATATGAATCAGCTCTGGAGGAAACACATCCGGGAACTCATGGACAATAGGGATATCCATGAGTCCTGTGCCACCGTAGGCTCCTTAACCACAGACGCCAAAAAGGCCACGCATCCACTGCGCATCATCTGCCTCGCACGGGAAGTCGAAACTACCGAGGCGAAGAAAGCACTCTGGCACCCCCTGTAAACAAACACCTCCTGGCCTGGCTCGCTAAAAGTAACAGTCCTCGCGGCACAATCAATCGTCGCGAAATAGCGAGCCAGCCAATCCATACCCAGTACAATGTCAAAATCTCGCAACTGACTAAGGACCATCAGGTCCGCTGGCAAAATCCAAGACTCAAGCTGTACCGGGCAAGACCAACAACACTCCTCTACATGCAATGTATGATCAAGGAATCTGTACCTCTAATGCATGTGGCAACCGACCTAACTCTAGTCCATGAGATGATGCAAATGCTCTACTGATAAAAGAATGTGATGCACCGGTATCAAATAAAGTGCGATCTCCAGTACCGAAAAGTAAAATGATACCTGCCACCACGTGGTCGGCTGCCGCGGAGTCCTCCACCTGGGCGGCATAGACCCGCCCGCTCTGAGCTGGTGGTCGGTAATCTGCAGGGTGGGAAGAAGGAGCCCTGCTCGCTGGAGCATAAGGCCGCTGCTGGGGCACCGAAGGGACTGATGCCGAGGAAGGAGCCGTCGACGCCGCAAAAGGGCAAGTAGCTCGCATATGACCAGACTGTCCACAGATATAACAGCACCCCCACCGCTGATCGCAAGTACTGGGAAACTACTGCCCTCCACAGAAGACACATATATCTGACGACTGGGGCTGTCGGGACTGCTGCTGTGGCCTCCGAGACTGCTGCTGCTGCTGTCGCTGTGGCTGCCGCTGTGATCCCTGCTGTCGCGACTGCGACCTCTGCTGCTGCGAGTGCTGCTGCTGTCGTTGGGGCTGCTGCTGTGTGGGTCTCTGGGATCCCCCAGGCCCTCGCCGTTCCGAACGCCTGTTGGGTTATGTATAATTGGATCTAAATAGGGGAAAAAACACCTAGAGGGGGGTGAATAGGTGTAAACAATAAACACTCAAAAATCTTTGCGATATAAAACCCAATGCGGAAAAATAAATAACACGCAGAGATTTTTACGTGGAAAACTCCAAACCGGAGCAAAAAACCACGGGACCGATAACACGGTGAAATCCACTAGAATTAAACACGTACAAGGTGATATACTGTACTCACAGACGACTCAACCTTTTCCATACGCTCCTAGTTGATCTTCTCCGCTCGCTCCACGACGCTTCTCGAATCCACGATCTGCGTCCAACGCCGAATCCACGGCGTCCAACGTCGAGCCCACGACGTCCGACCGAATCCACGGTCTTCACCCAGTAGCACGCTTCGAATCCACGAACGTACCTCGCTCCGAATCCACGAGAGCGGTAGCACCTTGAATCCACAAGGCCACGCGAGTCCACGCGCCGATTTTGGGATAAATCGTTGTTTTTTGGGTGGTGATGATCCGCCGAATACTTAGATTAGAAATAGATCGGAAATACCATCTAAGTATTCATTGATTTGATTCTACTCAAAATGTGAGTATGAAAACCTAGAATCAAATCAATAAATATAGATGAAGAAACATAAGATAGAATCTTATATTTCCTTTCTTCTCTATATGTGGATCTTAGGCCGTATATAAGATGACGGCTTTTAGGTTTAGCGGCTTCTTTTTGGATTAACCCTAGAAAAAGAATCATAGGGTCTATTTATAGGTTAGAAACCCTTGGAAGAAGATAAGGATCAAAAAACTATCTTTTTCTGGAATTTTACATGACGACGATCCGGATCGGAGTTCGGCGATTCGGATTGCAGTAGCGAGAAAAACAGTTTCCAGAAAAACGAAGGTTCGGGATCCGGATCGAAGTGCCTGATCCGGATCGTTCATACAGTTCACCAAACATCAACGTTCGGGATCCGGATTGCAAAGCCTGATCCGGATCGCTCAAATAAAATGGTAAACCCAGTGTTCGGGATCCGGATCAAAGGAAGCTACGATCCGGATTGAACTGGTGTATGAACGAACAACCTTCGGGATCCGGATTGCAAAGTCTGATCCGGATCCTGAACATGTCCCATGTCCAGTTTTTGATATTTATGCAATTACAAGTTCATCCAAGTGTTTCTACACTATAAGAAGTATTCGGATCACCAAAGATATTAAGTTAAACATACCTGATCCTTTTGAATTCTTCTTTCTTGAGATTGAGTTATATGATCCAACCTTCTTTACCTTCAATCTTCAAGACTTAACCGAATTCACGAAATACGCCAACTTAAATTCCGTAACAATCTCCCCCTTTGGCGGTTTCGTGACAAAACATAGATCCACTCAAGAAAATTCAAAAAGATATTTTTGTTGCTATCACCATACAACAAAAATTTACAATGGAGATCCAAAATAAAATACATGAGTTAAACTCCTAAAACATACTCTAGACTTAGACATCTGTACTCTCTGCAAAAGAAATCATTCTTGACAAAAGAAATCGTTAGATACCTCAAGAATTTTATATCATTCAAAAACCACATACAGAGATGAAGTTTATACTCATTTATATTTACCATGACATTTATACATTCAGATATGTAAATTGATCATAGTTAAAACACCAACATATCTTTTATGCAATCAAAATCCAAATGTCATGTTAGTGAACATCAACTTGTTAGTTATATTACATGCCCAAATAGTTAGTCGAATAGTTAGTCGAGGCATGCATTCAAACACAAATGAAAACCGAAAGTTGAAGTTCTACTTACCTTTCAAGTTGAGGTTATACTTACCTCCATAGTTTCAAGTTTCTCACAAACATTGTATCATTGTTTATCTCTCTCTCTCTCCCCCTTTTTGTCACAAAAGTTAGCCAAAAATTATCAAAATGGAGAGAATAGTTAACAGTTCAAGTACCAAAAGTTTGAGAATTAAAACTAAAAACTAAAACTTAAAAACCTGCACAAAAAAAAAAAAGGTTAAAAATCTGAAGTTCCTGCACAAGAGAATTATTAGACAAACGATTCAAGCATCTGAATCTGAGTCATCCGAGGCGCTGTATCCCATTTTCGAGAACATTTTCTGCATTAACTTCTTCATTGACGAGACCGTCTTAGTTAATGTGATTTGGGACGCTGTGATTATTTCGAGTTCTTCGGAGATTCGCCTCTGCTCTTTGGTGATTTGCTCCTATTGAAAAGACAGTCTCTGTTGCTGTTTGTACATGGCGGTTATTGATGCTTCATCATCTGCTCCTGGTGCTTGATGTGAAGGCGAGGCAGAGGTGCCTGCATAAGGTTTCTTTGTAGAGGAAGGAGTCGAAGTGACATGAGGCAATTTGTGAAGAGACTTCACAATTGTTGATTCATCTATCATCCCCCAACAGTGTTGATATGATGTCGAGCTGATATCAATCTTAAACTTTTTCAAGATCCTCATGATGATCAATGGGAATGGAAGTCGTTCAGTAGGATGCGGATGCTTAACATATCTAGACATTCTATTCCAAATTATGTACGGGATGTTCATGTTCAACCCTACGGCCTCAGAAGGATGACCTAGGAGATATAAGAATAGCATTCTATCCCATCTCAATACCTTTGTCTGCAAGTTAGGGAGAATGTTGTAACACGTGATGAAGTTAAGAAATCGGTACTCAAGCCGAAGTTGTTTGGATTTTATAGATTTACCATCTGCTGATTCAGTTCATTCCAAACAAATTCCTTCTATCACGGTTTGCCACATGGCATTCGTCAAACTTCTTCCCATCAAATAGTTGAACCCCGATCTGTTTGATTCCATTCCTAGTACCTCGCCGATTAACTGCGGAGTGATTGTTAGTCTCATCCCTTGGATGTTTGTGTAGAATTGCATCGAACCAAGTTCATCTTCCTGAAGATGTCTTGCATTTGTGTAAAAGGTTCTTACACGATACAAACAATATCCAAGTAATTTCGGGAATCGGCAGACTTGAATAAGATTAGTTCGTTCAATTAAAATCCCAAACTCTGGTGAGTGATTTCGGAGAGCTTCAATGTTGACATGTCGTTCACCGATGCATTCACGATGTTCAAAAGCTCTAAGGCGATCAGTGTTAACGAACACTTCTTCCATGCGAGGCGGGGAGTCAGGAGCTATTGGTTTGCTAACATCAGCATTTCGTGCTCGTCCAAAGCGTCGAGCTAGTCTCTTCCTCTTCACCGAGATGGATGGGGCAGTCATAGGTGCTTTTCCAGTGTCCATTGCAGTTTTTTCTTTCGAAACAACAGAGGTTTTCTGTGTCGATTTTACAGGATGTGTTTCATCATCTGACAACTCATCCCAATTGACCTCATCTTTTTCTGGTTCAGATTCTGAATCTTCAAGTTGAACACATTCTCCTTTACGAAATGGTTTCTTTGCCCTCTTTAATTTATTGGTTGCTCGAGTATGTACCATCGCAACAAGACGAACTATGATCCATGTGAATGCCATTGCTGCAATTGCTTGTGAGAAGAAATCCTGTGAGCAACAACTCAAGAACACGAAAAAAAAATTGTTAATTTTCAAAAATTTGAAAAATTGTACCCAAACAATCATTATCGTGTAGAGAGACTAAGAATCAAATTAGTTTTGCAAAAAGAACTTTTAAAAATAGATCAATCGCATGATTTTCGAAAATTCCCATTATATGCCCTAAAACCGAAATTTTTGAAATCGAAGGCCAAAAATTCGTTTATCTTGAGAATACCTAGCATATAATCAAAACTAATCTACCAGGAGTTCTTATTTCAAAAGAAATTTGATCAAAAACCATCCACAAACGAAATAGATACAAGAATTTCATCACGTTTTGAGGAAGAATATGAAAAATTGTGAAAAACCGAGATTTTGATCAATAAAACTTACTTGGAATCGAAGAACTTGAGTTTGAAAACTTCCTAGATGGATGAATTCTAGAGAGAGAAGCTCTGGAGACTTTGGAACAAAAGATTGGAGTAAAAGAAATCAAAACCCTTTTGTTCTATATAAAACCCTAGCCGCGATCCGGATCAGTTCGTGATTACGATCCGGATCGGCTACCCGCAGAGAAAATCTGCGTTCGGGATCCGGATCGGCAAGTCCAATCCGGATCGTCTGCCCGCAGAAGAATATCTGCGTTCGGGATCCGGATCGGCAGGTCCAATCCGGACCGGCTCCAACTTTTTCTTTAGAAAATTTCAGAGAAATTCTAGAAAACCCAGAAAAAGATTGTAAGCACTTTTGTGTATCAACTTTAAATGAAAATCATCGTTTCATACAACAAGAAATAGATTATGCCAAATCTATCAATAACATCCAACAAATGAAACGAAAATTTATAAAAATTAAATCCCTTAAAGTTGAACAACTTCAATTACATCTAACTTGATCTTATGAGTAATGCCTTTATCAAATCATCAATTCGGTAAAGAAAATGAAATACAAAGATCAATGGATGTCTGAAATCCCAGATAAGTTAGATAATATATCTAGTCAATTTATTGAAGAGAGTGGCTCTTTGAGCATCTTTCATTAAAATTCCCACCTTATACCAACCTTGAAATTTTGACAGAGTCAAATATTTCAACATGCATTTTATTTAATCAAACTTGAAGAACCTTGCTTGGTATACATGTGGTAGCTGCACACAGTACTCGGACGACCGAGGTGGTAGCTCTTTCCTCCATGTGGTGGTAGTTTTCACACTCCTCATTGGGATGTAACTCTTTCCACATCTTTTGAGCATAATACTTTTTCTTTGACTCCCCCTTAATTGGCTATCAATTATTTAAGATATAAAGTATTCAGCCAAATATTGATCTCGATTTCATACTCGACTAAACAGTCAAATAAGATAAAAACTATACCAAGAGATCATCGAGAGAGAAATTGACTTTGATCAAAACAAAGATGAGTTAATTGACATAAATGATCATTGCATCAAATGAAATATTATGATATCTAAAGCATAATAGATTTCTAAATATATAATAGGATGCAGTTAAAGTCAATCAAAACTAATGCTCAATTAATGTTCTATGTCTAAGCATAGATGATGAACAAAAATACAAAAACAAAACCTAACCTAAACAAAAGTTTCAAAAAGAGGTTATTTCAAGGAAAGCATTCCAATTGCTTTGCGCAAATGAATAAAACGTTTTTGATCCAAAGGTTTTGTTAAAAAGTCAGCTAATTGATCTTCAGTTGAAATGTAGGAAATTTGAAGAATATTTGATTCAACTAGCTCTCTAAGAAAATGATATCTAAGTTCAATGTGTTTTGTTCTAGAGTGCAACACAGGTTTTTATTGAAATGTTTATAGCACTAGTGTTGTCACATAAAACAGTTACCGAAGTTGCTGAAATCCGGAAGTCGCTCAACACGCTTTTCATCCAAATGAGTTGAGTTGAACAACTACCCGCTGAGATGTATTCCGCTTCGGCAGTCGAGAGTGCAATGCAGTTTTGCTTTTTACTATGCCATGCAACAAGACAATGGCCAAGATAAAAACATGCACCACTCGTACTTTTCCGATCATCCACAGATCCTGCCCAATCGGCATCTGAGTATCCAATAATATCTAGACTTGTTCCCATAGGATACCAAATTCCGAAATTAATGGTTCCTTTGATGTACCGGATGATCCGTTTCACCGCTTTCAGGTGAACCTCCTTTGGTGCTGATTGATATCTCGCGCAAATCCCAACACTAAAGGATATATCCGGGCGACTAGCTGTGAGGTAAAGTAGACTTCCAATCATGCTGCGATAAAGTTTCTCGTCTACATTCTCACTAAGAGATTCACTTCCTAATCCCTTATTGCTAGTTCCCATAGGAGTAGGAAAATCTTTAGAATCTTCTAATCCGAATTTCTTTACCAACTCCTTTGCATACTTGGATTGACACAGATGGATGCCTTCACCATTTTGTTTCACTTGCAATCCAAGAAAGTATGTCAGTTCCCCCATCATAGACATCTCAAATTCGCTTTCCATGGTTTCTGCGAATTTAGAAGCATCATTATCCTTTGTTGCTCCAAACACAATGTCATCGACATAGATTTGTGCAACAATGAAGTTATTTTGATAATGCTTCACAAAGAGAGTCTGATCTGCTCCCCCTCGAGTATAGCCCTTCTCCAAAAGGTGCTTTGTCAACCTTTCGTACCACGCTCGCGGTGCTTGTTTTAAACCGTAAAGAGCCTTTTTCAAACGAAAAACATGGTTAGGTAGTTTACAGTCTACAAATTCGGTTGAGCCACATAAACTTCCTCATTTAAAAACCCATTTCAAAATGCGCTCTTAACGTCCATTTGAAAGAGTTTTATTTTAAAGTGACAAGCAATAGCGAATAAGATACGAATGGACTCGAGTCTAGCTACAGGGGCGAACGTTTCATCAAAGTCTATACCTTCTATTTGAAAGTAGCCTTGAGCAACTAAACGTGCTTTGTTCCTGATGAGGGTACCATCCTCATTTTTCTTGTTCTTGAAAATCCATTTAGTACCGATCACATTGTGTTGCTTCGGAGGCATCGTTAATTCCCAGACTTTGTTGCGTTCAAACTAATGGAGCTCTTCCTGCAGTGCTTCAATCCAGTAGTCATCCTGAAGAGCTTCATCGATATTCTTTGGTTCGATCATGGAAACGTAACAAGCGAATCCACAAACCAACTGTCTCCGAGTTTTGACTCCTTCTTGTGGGTCTTCAATGATGTTTGATTCAGGATGATCCTTGGAGATGCGTAACATTTGATGTAATGGAGTACTCGGAGGTACATGAGATGATTCCTGCACATTAGATAGACTTGAAGAACCATTAGATGCATCATTAATATTGGAAGTATTATCATGAGAAGATGCACTTACAGGAGTATCATCATCAAGAGAGATATCAGGGGTAGATTTATCAGATACAGAGTGGAAAGCTTCATCTACTTTAACATTTATAGATTCTACGATCGTTTTAGATTCCAAGTTAAATACCCGATATGCTCTACTATTTGTAGAATACCCCAAGAAAATCCCTTCGTCACTTCGAGAGTCAAATTTTCCAAGATTTCCGCAGTCACGTAAAATGTAACATCGACTCCCAAAGATGCGAAAATATTTGATGTTGGGTTTTCAACAACACCATAGTTCATATGGTGTATTTAACGTTCCCGGGCGCAAATAAACTCGATTAATAACATAGATTGCAGTGTTCACAGCTTCAGCCCAAAAATGTAGCGGTAAATTCCGGCTGTGAAGCATAACACGTGTCATCTCTTGTACAACTCTGTTTTTGCCCTCGACAACACCATTCTGTTGAGGTGTATAGGGTGCTGAGAATTCATGCTTAATGCCATTGGAAGTGCAAAAATCAATGAATTTAGAATTTATGAATTCTCCACCTCTATCACTTCTAACACGAATGAACTTTTCATTCTTTTCAATCATAATACGAAGGCAAATCTCGTGAAAAGAATCAAAAGTATCAGCTTTCTCTTTTAAAAATGCTACCCAAGAATACCTAGAGAAATCATCAACCAATAAGAAAATATACCATTTACCTCCCAAGGATGGTTGACGTGTCGGCCCCATAAGATCCATATGCAATAATTCTAAGGGCCGTTTGGTACCGACGTGATTCAAGGATGAAAGAAGAATTCACCTTTACGTACCCAAACCTTTCGAGTTTTGGTGTACGTCGGAAATGATTGTGAAGTTGATACCTTTGGTGAAAGCGTCTTATTTGATCCATTGCTTTTCCTTGACGTCGTCGTCTTGTTTGATGAACTACCGAGGCTCTTTTCCTTCAAAGAATTTGCATTTGATTTCCGAGGAATCACCCTTTTGGTAGTCGTTGCAAGATGTGCTTGAGTCGAGCGTTTGGCTCCCATCTCGCAATTTCTCCTTATGTGCCCTGCAAAATTACAACGAAAACATACCTTAGTGCTTGACGATTCCGAGGAGGGTGAAGTAGGCTTGTTGTCGTTGCTTGTCGTGAATTCCGGTGTCGGAGGAGGAGATACCGACTGAGGCACAAAAACTGTCCCAACTGAACTAAAATTGTCTTCAGTTCGATTGTATCCAAGGCCGAACTTGTTTGATTGACCAATACCAAGAAGCTTATCCAACTTACTCCTTCCTGATGAAAATCGCTGTAAGTCATCCTTGAGTTGGAGAATGGTCTCTGTCATTTCCAATTTTTCCTGTCGAGCCCCGCCGTTGAGCTTCAAGAAGTAATTCGCTTTGTTCACCATATCTATATAATTCTTCTCGAATTGCTCATTGGACTCTTGAAGGGAAACATTTGCTTTTATCAGATTATCCCTTTCCACTTCAAGATCGGTCGAGAGTGAAGTTACCCTTTTTACTTCTTCGAGATCCTGCAATCTCCCTCTCAACCCCTTGTTTTGCTTAGCCAGTTTCTTTGAATCCCTCAAAAGTCTGTGATAGGCTAGAGCAAAATCTTTACCTTCCGAATCATCCGATTCATCGTCCGTTGCAATCTTTTCAACAGTGGAGTTGGACAATGACTCGGATGTACTTGCCATTAAGCACATGAAGGGTGAAGATGTGGACGCATGGAACGCTGTTGCGTTGTCTTCTTCATCACTTGACGATGACTCATTTGACGATGAGGTGTCATCCCAAGTGACGGCTTGCATCGCCTTCTTCTTGGACGGATTCTTATTTGGACATTCCGTTGAGATATGGCCGTATCCTCGGCACTTGAAGCATTGGACTTGTCCTTCTGTGCTTTTCTTATCCTTAGAAAAACCCTCTTGCTTTCTTGGTTTGAAACTTGAAGAACCTTTGCCTTTCTTCGACTTTACGAAGGATGGAGTTTTGCTTGAGTTACCCCTTCGAAAGTTTCGGCGAAATCTTCTTGTCAAGAGAGCAAGCTGCTTCTCAAAGTCCTCCATAGATAGGTTCTCGTCATCGCCTGAGGAGGATGAATCCGCGTCTTCTTCTTTTGTTGTTTTCAACGCATAACCTGAAGACTTAGAAGAGGATGCCTTTCCCGAAGAATAGTTAGTAGGAAATGTCATTTCATAAGTTTGTAATGAACCAACTAATTCTTCTACACGGATTTCGTCCGGGTGTTTAATAGTTTCAATGGCTGTAACCTTGGAACGAAATCTTTCAGGAAGAGTTCTTAATATTTTTCTTACAACTTTAAATTCTCGAATCTTCTCTCCCAAGTTAGCACATGAGTTTACGATGTCTTGCAATCGTGTGTAATAGTCTGTGAACGATTCATTTTCTGCCATGAAAATAGAGTCAAACTTGCTCGTAAGCATTTGCAGTTTCTGAATCTTCACAAGGTTAGTTCCCTCATGCGTAACTTGAAGAACATCCCAGATTTCTTTCGCAGTCTCACATGCCGAGACGCGAGAGAACTCTGTTTGAGATAAGGCATTAAATAAAGCATTAATTCCCTTGCCATTGTAAGAAGAAAAATCTATCTCTTCCTTGGTCCATTTCGATCTAGGTTTGATGGTGCGAACATCACCAATAATTTCAGTTGGATTAGTCCATCCTAATTCAATTGATTGCCACACCCGTTCGTCGATGGAAATTAAAAAGACTTTCATCCGTACTTTCCAGTACGCATAATTTGTTCCATCGAAGAACGGAGGTCTGTTGATGTTTCCACCTTCAACCATTGTTTACAACCCTATTCCCGCTCTGATACCACTTGTTGGGTTATGTATAATTGGATCTAAATAGGGGAAAAAAATACCTAGAGGGGTGTGAATAGGTGTAAACAATAAACACTCAAAAATCTTTGCGATATAAAACCCAATGCGGAAAAATAAATAACACGCAGAGATTTTTACGTGGAAAACTCCAAACCGGAGTAAAAAACCACGGGACCGATAACACGGTGAAATCCACTAGAATTAAACACGTACAAGGTGATATACCGTACTCACAGACGACTCAACCTTTTCCATACGCTCCTAGTTGATCTTCTCCGCTCGCTCCACGACGCTTCTCGAATCCACGATCTGCGTCCAACGCCGAATCCACGGCGTCCAACGTCGAGTCCACGACGTCCGACTGAATCCACGGTCTTCACCCAGTAGCATGCTTCGAATCCACGAACGTACCTCGCTCCGAATCCACGAGAGCGGTAGCACCTTGAATCCACAAGGCCACGCGAGTCCACGCGCCGATTTTGGGATAAATCGTTGTTTTTTGGGTGGTGATGATCCGCCGAATACTTAGATTAGAAATAGATCGGAAATACCATCTAAGTATTCATTGATTTGATTCTACTCAAAATGTGAGTATGAAAACCTAGAATCAAATCAATCAATATAGATGAAGAAATATAAGATAGAATCTATGATTTCCTTTCTTCTCTATATGTGGATCTTAGGCCGTATATAAGATGACGGCTTTTAGGTTTAGCGGCTTCTTTTTGGATTAACCCTAGAAAAAGAATCATAGGGTCTATTTATAGGTTAGAAACCCTTGGAAGAAGATAAGGATCAAAAAACTATCTTTTTCTGGAATTTTACATGACGACGATCCGGATCGGAGTTCGGCGATCCGGATTGAAGTAGCGAGAAAAACAGTTTCCAGAAAAACGAAGGTTCGGGATCCGGATCGAAGTGCCTGATCCGGATCGTTCATACAGTTCACCAAACATCAACGTTCGGGATCCGGATTGCAAAGCCTGATCCGGATCGCTCAAATAAAATGGTAAACCCAGTGTTCGGGATCCGGATCAAAGGAAGCTAAGATCCGGATTGAACTGGTGTATGAACGAACAACCTTCGGGATCCAGATTGCAAAGTCTGATCCGGATCCTGAACATGTCCCATGTCCAGTTTTTGATATTTATGCAATTACAAGTTCATCCAAGTGTTTCTACACTATAAGAAGTATTCGGATCACCAAAGATATTAAGTTAAACATACCTGATCCTTTTGAATTCTTCTTTCTTGAGATTGAGTTATATGATCCAACCTTCTTTACCTTCAATCTTCAAGACTTAACCGAATTCACGAAATACGCCAACTTAAATTTCGTAACAACGCCCACGGCCCGTAAACTGAGGTGGTGGCGGTCGGGGCGGCCTCCAGGAACTGGCCTGTCCCCCATCATCAGGCGCTGGTCGCTTTCTCTCAGAACTCTGAGCGACCAAGCCTCCACGTCTAGCGACGACGTGGTCTCCCCTCTCAACCCACTACGCATGATCCACTGCCTCTGACAAAGTCTGAAGCCTCTGGGCGTGCACCAAGGTATAGATCTCTGGGCGTAGACCCATCTCAAAGAGCTCCACCTGGTGCAGTCCTTCCCTAGCAACATAGGGTACGCAGTTGAGCAACTGCGTGAACTCCTGGAAGTAGTCCCACACTGTCCGGTCACCCTGCTGAAGATTCTTCAAATCATCTTCTAGCTTTTTCTTCACGCTCGTGGAGAAATAAGTATCAAGGATCATCCTCCTGAACTCCGACTAGGGTAGCTGTCGGGTGATCTGAAACTCTAAGGGCTCGACCCGACGCCACCAAGCATCTGCATCCCCCTCTAGACAATGTACGGCCATATGCACTCTGAATCTCGGATCAATGAAGAAATCTCTGAACAACTTCTCCATTGATGCTAACCACGATCCTATCTCCCATGGGTGAGTGCTCCGCCTAGAGAACCGAGGTGGTCCTCGCTGACAAAACTAGGTGAGTTTGTCAGCAAACTCCTGCTCCTCCGCTGGGGTCAAAGGCCTGATCACTCCCTGAGCCCCACTGCTCGACGACGGTGCCGTAGGGACTGGTGGAATAGTCGGCGGTACAACTGGTGGTACAGGGGCCTCTACAGTAGTAGGAGGAGGTGCCCTAACCTGGGCAAGCAACTGCTCGAACCTTTGCTCCTGTCGGCGGTGACTCTCCGCCAACTGGGCCACCATAGCCCTCAGCTCACTAATCTCTGATGGCCCGGACTGCTCCGGCACCTCCGGGGGTGTAGGAGTACCCCGGGTAGGAATCTGCCGCCCAGGAGGCATCCTGCCACACAAGAAACCACGGGTCAGTAAACAAAACCACCCTCGACCCAATCCAGCGAAAGTCATAGACATCCCCCTATTTCTGTAACCTTATGTTGTCTGCAGCCAACATAATAGTCCACCAGAAATAGGATATGCCAGTCCCTCTCCACTCACAGGAAGAGTTAAAAATAAATTGCCGACTTTCGCAAAATATCGCGTCACTCACGCCCTGCCATCCTAGGGTCTGCCAAAAGCCTAGGGTTTCCTAAGTCCCAATTGACCTATCCCTAAGCTCTGATACCAACCTAATCTGTCACGCCCCGGGTGTAAACCAGAACTCGGGCTTGTCCACAGATCCGCCGTGCACACGGTATTTTCCATGTACACGATGCGCTGGTAACCTGCTCAAATATAAATGAAATAATAGAGAAGCATAAAAGCAGAGCTAAACTAAAACTAGTACATCTCAGACAAATGCTGGAAATAAAAGTACGACATAACTCTCATAAATATACATGTGTCTCTCCCAGCTCACGAAATAAATACAACCAGCTGGCCGCAGCCAGACCCAAAATAAAAGAAAATACAACCGTCTGAATGTACAGGGGATACATCAAAACTACTAAACTCGAGCTCGGGGCAGTAGCTATCTAATCAGCGATCCTCTTACCTCGGTCCTGGGAAGAGGGTCCCGCAACTCCCGTAGAGGACTCTGCAAAACAAAGGGGAAAACAAAAGGGAAAACAGGGGGGGTAAGAACTACTATAAAAACAGTAGCCTCCCCTAGTGGGTAGACCTCAAACTCAGACATGCCCACTAGGACTACCGGAGGCGAAAATAAAATAAAGGTGGTAAGCTATAAGTAAATCTACTGATGAAAAAGCTACCACTAATATGCCTCTAAAATGCCCAGCTAAAAGAATAGCTAAAAGTATGCATCAGAATGTCAAAGCCTGACTGACTGAACCCAGTCAATACACCAGTAAACACTGGTACTACCTGCTCTGCTGTCAACTCAAGAACCCAGTATCTGATCGGCACACGGCACGATCCTCAAAGTATCCAATCGACCGGCACACGGCTCGGCCCTAAGCCTACTCCGGAGTGGCACTCGAGGGGAGCGACCCACACGAGTAAAGTATGTAACCATAAGTATCTGATATAGCAGGACTGGATCAAGACTCTAAGTAAGTGGGTAAGACCATCCACTAAGGAAGCCCGATCCCTCGCCTCCAATCTAATGTAATAATAATAATAATAATAATCCGGTCAACCGCCCACAGTCCGCGGTTGCCGCAATACCCAACCATCAATCCCCATCTGTCCCAAAATCTGAACATCTGTCTACACTATCCCAGACCCTGCTCGAACCCGAGCACACTATCCCCTAAGACTAGACAACAGGAGAAAGAATAAAAAGCATGGTTTCTCCTAAATCAATTCCAGCATGATAGTGTAGCAGAAAAAGGTGGCCTATCTAGGTGACCATACAAGCATGCAAAAGTCCTTTACTTAATAAAATGATTTCAGTGTTCTAGTTCTTAAATGATTCACAGTATGCCTTGGTTTGAATATCTGAAATACTAACATGCCATAAGCTAATTCATACACCTGCATATGTCCCCCAATTATACATAAAGCATGATAAGGTTTTAGCCCATTATTATCAAAAGGTTTAATCAATTTATCCTTTGCCAAGAAATATTAATTCACTAATTACTAGTCCCCTAAAGATGCAAGTGCTAACAACCAATCGATACTTTCATACAAGCATGCTAAGTTCGTCCCACAGATACAGCTATCAACATGATTTAGGAACACCTCTTAGTATGCCTAGTGGGTGATCAAAAGTGAGAGGTGACAACGGTACCCACCTCGAGCGCTAAATCGTGGTCCCCAAAGGTGCAGTCCACGCTCGGCCAAAACCAAGTCTACAACACTGCACAAAATTCCCCAGAAGAAAATACATATTTTAATCACACAAAGCGTCACAAAATCTGTCCCAAAATACACAGTCCAAAGTTGCCCTATTTTCACCTGCGAAAAATACCCAGAAAAATCCACGAAAAATACTGTCGCGATCCTCGCGACGAACCCGTCGAAACAAGTACCTCCACGCCCAAATCCGAGTTTCCTACGCTGAGATGCAAATTCGACAAGGGGAACACCCCAACAAACACTGTACAGAAATTCTGTAACAAAGAACTACAGTAAAAGGAGATTTTCACCTTCGGAAAATATTCCAATAATTCAGGAAAAAATCCAAGAGATTCCTTGCGAAGTGAAGATGAAAAATGCCTCTTGAATCGCCTCGATTTGACGTCTGTGCAAAAAGATACAGCTAAAACACCGCAGTGCTGTCCAAAAATCCGCGAAGAAAAGTGGGTCAAATGGAAGCTCGGGAAACTCCAAGGTCAGCACGGAAAACGAGGAAACTCAAAACACAGAAGTTGGAGCCCTACCTGTCGCGAGTCCAACGGTGCGAGAATCACCTAAATCAGAGGTCGGGGTGAGTCGGGGGAGTCCGCACACTGAAAAGGGGCGAAGCGGGTCGCCGGTGAACAAGCGTCGCGCCGCGCCGTAAAATCGCAAACCTTGGGATGCGTGCCTCCGAAAATTCCCAGGGATCCACCAAGGTGAAGAGTACTGTGAGGGGAAAAACTCTCCTGAAGAGTCCACAGTGAAAAAGAGTCCAAAAACCCGAAAAAGAAACCAAGGAAGCCTATTTATAGGCCCACCCCACCACTGAAATAGGCCGGTTTTTGGGCGCAAAATCCGGGCGCCAGGATCCGAAAACGCGGTCGCAGCTTCCGTCCGACGCGCCCGAAAGCCTGTGGTGCTGCCACGTGTACACATAACACGGGACAGCGGTGCAGCGGCCTCCGGCACGCGCCACGCGTCCCCCCGCGGTCAGCGGGGGTAGGTACGGCCTGCCTCTCGCGTGACGACGCGTGGCGCACTCGAGTGCGGCCGACCACGCGTCAGGCGCCGCTGCGCGCTCCGTACCGAGGCGCCTCCCCCCACACGCACCGTGGGCCGCGCCTTCGTGAGCCCGCCAATGCCAGGCTGCCACGTGTCATGCGCCCGGTCCACCGAAGCCGCGCAAAATCGCTGAGCCGCGCCGTGTGCGCCAACCACTCCGCGCACGCCACGCGTCTCCCGCCCGCGGTCCATGCACCGCCGCGCGTCCCCGTGGACCGAGCTGCGTGAGCCGGCCAATGATAGGCCGCCACGTGGCTCAGACCGGTCCACGGTCACCCCCCATGCACCGAAAATCCCCGAAAACTTCCGGAAGCCCATTTTTGGTCATCCGGACTCCAAATTTAACAAGCAAATAGCCGTTTTCAAGCGTTTTTCCGCGCTGAATCCAAATCCAACCTCAGTTTGGCCCAAAACCTTTTGTAAAATTCGGCAAATGCAGCCGAATGCCAAATCAGCTAACAATGTCTCACAGGGTCCATCTGTGGCATCCCCTTGATGCACCATGGGCCAGACACCAACACTAGGTGTCCTACATAGTGGATTCATCGGAAAGGTTACATGGGAAAATCTGGACCACTACACATCGGTCCATAGTCCAAATGAGCCGAAACTTGACGTGCTCGATCCTCAGGCTCCCACGGTTCCAATGAACCAGAAATCACTAAAAAACTCCTCCCGATCACTGAGATACAAGCCAAACACCGAGGTAACCCTAAATCACCCAAAACGGTAATTCCGCATCAATCTGTCCACAAAATAGTAAAATACCACCTTCGAGATGCCCTCCAAAAATTTTAAGAAAAATACGGTTGCGATCCTCGCGAAGTGTAGATAGAAATCGAGTACTCAAACACCCAATTCCTTCACCTGGAAGCCAAGAAAAAGCTAAAATATGCTCCGCTGTCCAGAAAAATCCACAACAAGGAAGGGGTCCAAAGATGCTCAGTAAAACCCCAAAAAAATCCAAAATGGAGAGAAGTACAAAATACCAAAGTCGAAGGCTTACCTCTCGTGAAGCTCCTGAACTAAAAATCGGCTGAAAACTCCAAGGATTCAGCTCGGGGGAGCTCGTGGACGAAGCGTCGACGGAAAAGATCGGTGTCGAAGAAGCGTCGAAGCTCACGGAGTCGGGGAGGAAAAAGATTAAACGACCTCTAAAAATCCTCTGGAATGCCAAATCGCGAAGAAGAGTCGTAGAGGAATCACCCTGTCGAAGGAGGCCTAAAAAAAGTTTCCAAAAACTCATCAAATGCTGCCCAAGAGGGGCTATTTATAGCCGAAATCCTAAAAAAAGCCATCTCAGATTCGGGCTGCGGATCCGGGCGCCCGGATCTGCACAGTGCGGCGCTAGCATGCATGGCACGTATCCAAGCCGCCTCTGCGCAGTGCCAGGAAGCGCGGGATGGCACCATGCTTCCCACGCCTGCACTCCGCGCGCCCTGCGCATGCGCGGTGGTTGGCGCCGTCCAATAGGGACGCGCCACGTGGTCAGGCGTGGTCCACGACGGGGTGCACGCAACACTGATTGCGTCGTGTCCTGCACCGCCGCCCTACCAACCACAGCCCGCCACGTGTCCCCGCCCGCCTCCTCGCTGGTCCCGGTGCACGCGCAAGTGGGCCGGTCCAGCCGGCTTAAAAAATCGGCCCATTAGCCCATTTTGTCCGAAAATAGCCGTTTTTTGCTGTTTTCGCGCCCTGAGTCCGTTTTTGGCGTTCGTTTGATACACAACGGACTCGGTACAACAAAAATAAGTGTTTTCTCACCGCCGACCACACAGTCAAAATATACGGGGCCTCGGGACTCCACAGTACCGGTACACTCCTGAGAAATTGAAAAAAAAAAAAGATAATGAATTGGGGGGAATGTGTACCGGTACACTGCTGCGTTCTTCATAAAATTACTAGGGAACAGCTCATGAAGAGAGGGAGAGAGGGGGAGAAAGAGAAAGCTTGAAAAAAGAAGAATATGGGTTTGGGGAGGGGGGCGAGAAGAGGAAACCCTACCGGTCGGGGAGGCGAGGGAATTGAAGTATGCACAGAGCTCGTCGTCGATAGAGGAGGCAGTGGCCTGATCGGGGGCGTCGCCCTCGCAAAGGCGTAGTAGATTCTCGAAGCGAGAGAGAGAGAGAGGGAGTAGGAGGAGAGAGAGAGGGATTGGGAATGTGATCGAGAGAGAAGGAGGAAAAAGGAGGGAAAGGGTGTGGAAAAAAAATTGAGTGACAGAATTACATATTTTTTCAAATAAAAAATTCAGAATAATTCTCACCATTCTTTCAAAAGGTGTATAATATACACCCCCGAAAGGGGTGTACAGATATCTTTTTTTTTTTTAACAGATGTACAAGTAGCATTGTTTTTGTTTTTTGTTTTTTGTTTTTATTTTTTATCCTGGTGCAGCTGGCAATAGATGTTTCTACACTCTTCTACAAACACAACCGAAAAGTCTTACCAACAGCCCAGCCCATACCCCACCCCCCCCCCCCCCTCCCCCCAACATTCCTCGCCCAACGAACGGAGGAAAAAAGAAAATGGTTCCCACTACCGCTTTCGCACCGCCTTCGCAATCGTCTCTCCTCTCCCTCCGCCGCCCCCCTTCCTCCAAACCCTACCTCTCCTCCTCCTCCTCCTCCAAACCCTTCCTCTCCTTCTCCTACCCCCGCCACCGCGGCTTCCTCGTCTCCCCCTCCTCCCTCGCCGCGGTTGCCGACTCGCAAGCGGCTGCGCCGACTCCTATAGCGCGGGAGGTCAAATTCGAAGAAGAACTCGGCGGCGGAGGCGGAGGTGGGGGTGGAGGCGGCGGCGGTGACGGGGAGGGATTTGGCGGCGGCGGCGAAGGAAGCGGCGGCGGAGGCGAGGAGGATTCGGGTGAGAAAAGGGAGAAGGGCGGGATGTCGATGTCGCAGAAACTCACTTTGGCTTTTGCTGCCCTTGTTGGAGGTAATTGCAATGCAAATTCGATTTCTATATCTTCTTTATTCTTATCTGCAAGATCTTGGAGGTACTATTTTGTTATTAACATTAAAAAAGTAGCAGTTGGTTCAATAAGATGTTTGTACTTAAGATACTGTAGGAGTCCCATTCATTCGAAGCTTTGATTCTTATGATGATAGGGTCTCGTATCAGACTTTTGAGTTAGGTAGCATTATTTGTAGTTGAATTCGAAGTGTATGATTAATGCAAACTATATGGTGAATGTTGTCTGTAAATATGTTAAATTAAATCTTGTATCTGTTCTATTATCCATTTGCCGTTTGAAATGTTTTTGTGGGAGGTTACTTGAAAGATGTTTCTTCTATACTACCCCAGGTGGATTCTGTGACGAAATGTGCTTACAAACTTTATTTAGGGCAGAAACTAGCAGAACTATTCAAATGGATCTAATTAGGATTTTATACTACTTTTGGAGATTATTGGAGAGGATTTGTTGTAAATCTTATTTTCGATAAGAAAACGGAAAATTTATCCTCATTATTAATCTCAAACTTAAAAGTAGACAAGAAAACCACCAAGCCAGAATTTTAGCCTTAGGGGGCCCAAAAATATATTATACAAAATATATTAATTTTTAAAAATTATTAATAAAAAATTATATATAAGTAATTTTTTTGTTCATTAGCTTTCGAGTTTTAATATATATTTTTTTAGAAAAAGAATAGAGTATAGTTATCTTTACCATTAAAATAATAATATTTTAGATATCTATAAAAAAAAATTATTTTAAAAAATCAAGTATTAAAATTTAGTATAATTTGCAAATCAAGTATTACGATATATCAAAAAATAAAGTATTAATATTTTTCATAATTTTCAAATCAAGTATTACGATACGTTTGAGTCAATTAAATTGATATTTCGTGGTCCACAAGATAACATTATTTTTTTTTAAAAAAAAATCATTTTGGCCCCTAAAATTTACACTATTTTTATTTTTTTTAATAACTTAATAATGGACTGATATGTAATTTTAAAAATGTTGGGGGGGCCATGGCCACTGTGGGTCTCCACATAGCTTCGTCCCTGCACTCAGCAATGTAAAGCTTAAATTTTTTTTGAGCGTGCCTCAGCTTTGAAGCACTTGCCATTTGCCCCATTAGCTTCCCAAGGAGCAAACCATTTGTTAGTATCTCGTATACATCTCTGCTTGGCATAATGTCTCTTATTTTTATTAGTAAATCACTAAGCTTGAGTATGCTTGAAATGTAAAATAAGTAAATGTTTGGCTTGAATATTATCGGATATCCAATCAAACTCTAGGAGGCCCATTTGCCATCTTTTATACCAAGAAAAAGGATGGTATTAACTATTGTACATGCTATTTGGAGTTTTGAAACAGAAAAAAAAAGGATACACAAGCATTTTGCTAGTCACTTGGAGGCCTTTTTTTTCAATGCTAATAATCTGGAGTAGTGTATGACAAGGCATGCCTGAGTTTGTGCATGAGGCATGTACCTGAGTATGTTGGCACAAGGCACAAGCTTCTGCGTGTCACTGCATCTGAGGGGCATGCCTCAGGTTAGGTGCAAGGTGCAACATGAAGTGTGCAACTTCTGATATGTTAAGTTAAATGGGTCTTTTGTCTCTTATATAGAAGTTTTGTTCATGTGATGGCTTTCTTTTTTTTCTTTTGTAAGTACTATCATCTTGCCTTTTAAGCACCTCATGAATTTGTGCTGCATAACTATTTTACTACTTTGCTAAAATATTTGGTATCTACATATACTAGGTTTTTCTCTTTTCTTTCTGAATATACTTATTTGTGAATAGTTATTTTGGTAATTTCTTGTTAATGTGTTATTGTATCATAATCAAATAGTTTGTAGGCTGGTAAAAAGGGATTTTATTTTTCTTCAAAATTTGTATGAAGATGCGCCCTACCTTCTTCAGCCACTCATTGGACAACACGATAGATAATAAGCTGACAAACAATAAGAATAAAGGAACGAAAGTAAACCATAGTAGCAAAGGGATAACTACGAGAATAGTAAGAGAAATACAGGAAAAGCCGCTATTATAAAAATCATTCAGTATACATGACCATCATGAGGAAATGGAATAAACCCAATCACAAATGCCATGTTGATCCACAGACCTCAGGCCATACCACAAACTTGCTCGATGTGCCGGTGCAAACAAACACCAACCGCACTAACCGCAGCACTGCAATAACCGCATGGGGTCCCCTCACGCATAAACACCGTGTAGGGATCACGGGTCAAGTACGACCACCTCTCCAAAAAAGTACACTATCACGGTGGCCAAACTGCTAGTGTGCGTGAAATGCGCCAAGAGCGTGACGATAAAAAAACAGATCCAATCAACCACAACGATCAGTCGCATAGTGATAAGCAAATAAAACCGACCCGGAAGGTCAAACAGGAAGTCAAAGAAAGGACTATACATCTAAATCACCTAGATGTCCATAAGAGTCCCTATTCTACAATATTCCGTCAAGTAATTTCAAACCACCGTAAAAGTTCACTATTCTGCTTACACTAATTCCAAGAATTAGCTAAGCAACACAATAGCCGTGTTAAGTGAACACCTACGGCAAAAGGTCTCAACCAATACAACTACGGAAGCTATCACAATAACCGTGAAGGAAGGTAAACACATTACTTGACAAAAATTCAGGAAGCAACAATAAAAAGGAGAAAAGAATCGAGTTAACCAGGTCGACAATATTCTCAACTTCGGATTGGAGTAACCACCTCAACCGGTGATTAACCCGAGCTCGCGGCTCACCCACTAATATTCTGTGAATCACTCGGACCTAACCAAAGTCCACTAATAGTCATTATATTGAATGACAATAACCGGCGAATTAGTGGTCCCAACCACTATGCCAAAGTCCCGTTTGTTCCACTTGACCGGAACGATTACTCGATTCTCGAACCGTCAGACCGATCGGTTCCTCGATAAAAAACGTGACCCGAACAACTTTGCCGTCGTTCGAATGAGAATAATCAGTCCAAGGGTCCAACCCGCCATGTTCACGCTGTCCGGCGATGCCTAGACGTGCGATTTGCACCTAAAAACCCCACCGATGTACAAAATTACACTAAGTAAAAGTCTACGCAAAATTTCGGCCATACCTTTGATCCCCCGACTCGGAATCAGTCCGACGTTGATTTCGGACATCACATGATGTCTCGGACGTCGTGCCACTCTCCAGGGTCCGTTCGGCATCCAAAAACTTGAATCCGGGTCAACCGGAGCCACAACCGATGAACACACGCGATAATTACACTACCGCTGGACCGGAATGTAATTTAAGGTAATTTATTAGCACAAGAGGGGTTTCGGGATTCCCGTGCTCGGATGTCGGAAGATTGGTGGCCGCCGGAACGTAAAATGGTGTACTGTTGTCCAATTCTCAAGAACTGGGCAGCAACCGCGTCTCCGGATCGATCTGCCGCTGAATCGGGGTTCGTGTCGATCTCGGACGATCACGATAGCGACTTGATGATTAGTGACGCGACGGACGGTGATTTGGAGGCTCAAAGGTGTCGCTGCGAAGTCCGTGACGGAATTCGGGCTAGCTCGGATTAGCCTCAGGTCACAACCCAGAGAGAGAACTCTGTGAGGGAGAGAGGGCTAGGGCACTAGTGGGGAGCACACGGGAAAACAGATGCCCGCAAGCACGGGGGAGGAGAGGGGGCGCTTGGGATGGTGGCTCTGCTCCACCCGCACACGGCCGACCCGCGGCCTAGGCCTAGCGCGGCGCTGCGGCCCGGGCCTGGCGCGGCGCTGCGGCCCGCTCGGCTGGGCGCCCTTTTGCAGAGAACGGGTGCCTGGAAAGGGAGGGGGCAAAAATCGTGGGCTCTGGCCCAGGACAGCGCGTACGGTTGCGTGCTAGGGCGGCGGCGGCTCCCGCACGCGCGCTTGCGTGGTTGGCGGGGTACTGCGGAAATAGACGCCCGGATCCGATCAGGGAAGGCCCTAACCCACCCAAACTCTAGGGTTCTCCCGCTCCAGCTTTGTGGCGAGGCGAGGGCGGCATATAGACGAGGGGAAGGGGAGAGGGTGTTTGCGGCTGTGTGAGGGAAAAGAGAGAGGATTTGGGGATAGGTTTTGTGATGCCCTAATCCTACTCCTCTTAATGACCATTTTTGTTTATTTACCCCTACGTCCCCAAGCCAGATATTTTTCTCCATTTGGACCCTAAATTTCAAAATTTGGATTTTAAATTTCTCAAAATGTGTGCAGGTTGTCAAATCGAACCCTAATAACCGATTTTTTGAATTCTCACGCGTCGCCGTGTTTTTTTCCGAATTCACCAAGAACCGGTTTTTCGGTCCGACTTACTCGCCAAACACGTAATTCCGTGAGATCCGGGTATCGGATTTGAGATCCGATTGAACTGCTGTTTTCAATTCAGGCTCGCCATCGAAGTGACGATTTTATTTTCTGAAAATCTCACTTGATGACATAGTTGGTTGATTTAAGAGCAAGGTTTTAAGTATCCATCGCACGGGCCGTATCTACCGTGCCGTACCGTGCCAACAAGATACCGGCACGATACAGTTCCCGTGCCGATGACACAGTACAAAACCCTTTTTTCTTAAAATTATTAAGTAATTTTCTTAATAAAGTTCAAAATATTTGATAAAGATACATAATAAGCAATTAAAAAATTTTGTTGCTAAAGAAATTAAATATTTCATGCCATTATGTGTCGGCACGCATGTATTTTTTGTGATCGGCACTCATCGGCACGGCTCGGCACGCACCGTGCCGTACCGTGCCGGCAAGTTTTCGGCACGACCCCGTGCCACGGCACTTAAATCCTTGTTTAAGAGGAAATCTCCCATTTTCGCAATTTTTTGAAAAATTCTGTTTTTCTCGCTTTTCCGTGCAACCAGCACAACAAACTAAAAAACAGACTTGACCACTCCCTTCAGCATAGATTCACCAATAATCTGATGATTTAATTTCTGAGAATTAAATCCTCATTATGCTGAAAATAATGCGCTCTTTCAATTTTCCGGAATAAATTCCAAATTTTTATTTAAATTTTCGAATTCACAGATTCAAATTTGAAATTGAAAATACTATTATTACAATTAAGGACCATGTTACTAGTTATTTTCTTAACATTTTGGTTCAATTGATATCTAGTTCAATCATATAAATCTGTTCTTGTAGGGCGACTAGTAATCTGGATGATACTTAGATTTTGAAAGTAATGTAAATGAAAGAGTTAGGTTAATAGCCATAATGTGTTTGGAATCTATGGGCTGGTGGGGCACCGGAGTCTGATGAGCTGGAAAATGATAGTGAGAAATCAGTATGTTCATTTACCAATGTTTGAATGGATTTGCATCTGGACAAGTTGAATAGTTGCCATTTCAGATAGAAAATAACTGAATATCACTAATCAGGCCAACAATTTGAGTGATATGCCCTAGGATTTTTTTCTTCGAGTGTGGAAACTATGGGACTAGTAGTAGGATTGATTCTCATATAGGTCGTTGAGATAAATAGTATTTAAGAAATTTGACAATTAGGAGCATAGAGACTTTGTTGTTCTCTGTTGGAGAAGCCTAATGTCAGTACTGTCTAGCATAGGAATGGGTCATCATTGAGATGTTGCAACATCATAAATTTAATGCATTTAATCAGCTCTACTTTTCCTTTTCTTTTTGATGCCACCTTTGGGTTTGACATCAACCGCTAGATATATTTCTCCAGTTTTAATTCATTCATATTCACTTTTTAGTCATGCTATATTGTCTGATCAATTAGGGCTGTAGAGGACTTTGGTCACCTGCTAGCCTGATCCCTTGCTTATTCTGCCCCAAGGCACAATGGCCAATCCCATCTCTTCAGCTGAACAATTTTTGCTGATCGAGCGTTCAGAACTTCATCTGTGTTCGAATCCTACGGTACACTAGAGATCAGAGATTTTGGAAGAAAAAACAAGTTGTTTCTCTTTTTCCTCTGAAAGTCTTGAGAATTCAGCATCTAACGAACTGAGCTGTTTTAGCACTAAAAATGGTTCGTTCTATTCCATATCTCTATGGGGAAAAGGAACTCCGAAAGGAGTCAATCCAAATTTACTTTTATCAACATAAGGTCGGATGTTTCCGTGAGCAGTAAGCAGCGGATCTCCCATTTTTTTGGGAAAAGCTGGTGGCCTTTTTGGCGTGTTAATTCTTTCGATGGGGGAACGCGAGATGACTTTGGGTTTTGTTGATTTATTACGTGATGATGTGAGAACATTCAACTCACAGATTGGATCGTGAATGCAAACATTGGATAAAGATTCCAAGTTTTTTTTTTTTTTTTTTCAAGTTTACATTATTATCAATTTTCTTCCTATCTTTTGCAAAAAAAGAAACCTTTTGAATGTACAATGCAATTTCGGTAGTAATTTTCCATTTCAGTTGGAAAATGCGTGTCTTCTTGTTACTGGATGCTCCATAGGAATAAATCTTCGTTACTTTTTTCTGTTGAAATCTGACCCCAGTAGTTTCCCATTCATAGAGAAAAAAAATTTGAGCTCTAGCTCTCCTTATTAGTTTTATTATGGTTAATGGTCCGTTATCTAAGTTGCCCAAGAGAGCTCAGCGAAGCGTATCATCTAAAGTAGGACTTTCATGTTCATTTGAATATGTATTTTGTCTCAGGTTTGCCTAGAAGTTCTAAGAATTATGATACTGTATAGGTGATTGTTGATAGGTTGACTAAGTCTACCAAGCGGGTCATTCAGTCCCAATCCGGAGGACACGACTCTAAGAGCATCTGCCTGACCATTCCAATTGTATATGGACAGACTAGGAACCCTTCTGAGAATTGAATTTCAACCAGAGAATCAAACATAGACATTACTGTCGAGAATCTGACCAAAAAATTTGGAACCAATCTGGCTTTATATCTCTCAATAGATCCATCAGCCTTATGTTTCACCGTAAAGACCCACTTGCAACCTATGGGTCTCTTTCCTGAATATAGCTTTAAACGGCGGCTATACTGAACTGCTCGCCTGACAGCTTTGGCTGCTCAACGTGATACCACCGCTTCTCCTACCTCACTGCCACTATCTAAAAAGCTGCTCAATAGCTGCGCGCAAAATGCCTATACGAACTCAATTTCTTATTTTAGGATAGAGATGTAGAACTAAACAAAAAGGGGTATTGGGGATGAAAAAACAACCGCAGGTTTATTTATTTCTGGACAGACAATTTCAAAATCCCGTCCTGTTTCTCGCATAATTTATGTCTCATCAAGAGATGCTTGTATACCAAAAGTTTCAATAAAAGTCCTCACAGTTTTACCACCCGACCCGGTAATACTCATTTTGGTAACGTCCAATGCCAAAGTCATAAAATGAGAAGGTCATTTCCCTTCAAAGATATTTTAAGAGAGGTTATAACATGATTTCCCTTAAAAGATTATTTCTTATTCTGACTCTAAATTTACCATAAAACCCAACTCATTATCCTGTGTTCAGTTTGATTAGGATCACACAGTAGAACCCATTTGTCATGGGATTTAGACTCGATTTCTATTTTAATCAGACACTAGTCCAACTCGTCCCAAAGTATTAGCCAACTTTGGGCATACAATAGAGTTTGGTAGATAGCAGATGTTAGTTTGTTTAGAATTTAAAAAGTGTTTGAGAGGTAGAAGTTGAGGACAATTTTTTAATTTTCAGTTTTTGGCCTGGCATGCATATTTGGATTTAACGTGGATACCCTCTTTCTTTTAGCATCACTAGCATGAACCATACTTGTTAAAGTTGTTCAAGGAATTAAACTTTCTGAATGCTTCAGCATTTTTTGTGATAATATATGCCAACCTGTTCTCACAACATTGCTATGAAGTTGAACTTGTGTTCAGAAATTGATACACTATATGAGTTCAAAGATTTAAAATTCAAGATTACGAGAAAGGCTAGTCTCTACTTTTGTCTTATAGTCTTGACTATTCTAATTTTCTTAAGATATCCTAACTATTCTAATTTTCTCAAGATATCCTAACTATTCTAATTTTCTCAAGATATCCTATTCATGAATGATCAGGATTTGTTATGTGTGCTCTGAACTCTAGCTAGCCAATTCATGTTCACACAAAATATACTTGAGAAAAAACATAAGGAAAATTTTCTGATGTTGTACAAGATGGTCCGGGTCTATAATGGATAAGGATCCTCATCTTTAGCTTGCCATAACAATAGATAGTTAGATACATTATGGGTGACTCCTTCCATTTGTGCTGGACTGGATGTGCAGCAGGTTGCAACATTTTTTGGTGCAAATGATGGAGATTGGGTTCTAATTGGGATCTATTCTAGATTGGACCAATCAAGGCTGAAGATGCAGCTCTGTAGAGTCAACACACCACTCTGGAGCTGACTTCATGTTGGACAAATGAAGATAGAGCTTGTGCTATCTGTGCCAGTCCAGATCGCTCCCAGCAGTCCAAACCACACCACCAGTTAATGTAGGTTTTATGTCCTGAACACTCCTAGTAGGAGCTGGATATTTTACTGCTTACTCTAATACTTTTAGAAACGGAGGAGAAACACGATACTTATTGCTTTGGGAGCTTTGATACATTTTTGGGCTAGAGTTTTGCGAGAGTAAATGGGCACTAGTACTCTTGAATTATAATGAAATCTTTGCTTCGTCTCTACCTGCAGTAGGTTTTTCGCTGAACTATATTTATCGATGCCCACTTTGTTTCTTTTAAATTTTTCTTGTTTTCTTGTTATTTCACTTTGCTGATGCCTCTCAAGTGTTTGTGAAGTTGCTTGTTATGTGACACGCCTAGGATTTGGAATAGTTAATACGACTAAACCTCTTAATCCGGGTATAACATTTAGGGTGGTGGTTAGGTCCAAAAGGTTAAGAGGGTAAGCGTGTGAAAGTTAGAGTAAATCTAGGATGGGTGATCCCCTTGGGAAGTGGGCTTCACAATTGGTATCAAAGATAATCACCAGTTGGAAATGTCGGATGGGTCTCGGCTGAGCTAGGGTCATACAACAAATAGAGCATGTCTGGCTGACGACCGTTGTGAGTGAAGCACGGCTCCCCACAAGGTCAACTAAGGGTAACGAGGTGAGTCTTACATCGCCTAGTTCTTGTGATTGTGCTTGAGCCTGACGAGGACGTTAGAGCTTAAAAGGGAGATGAAAGTGACACCCTCAGGATTTGGAATAGTCCTATATATCACGTTCAATAGGACTAAACTTGTTAACCCGGCTATAGCATTTCGGGTGGTGGTTAGGCCCAAGAGGTTAAGAGGGTTAAGCGTGCCAGAGCTAGAGTAGTTCTAGGATAGGTGACTCCCTGGGAAGTGGGGCGTCACAGCTTTGTTGACAAGTTTCCACCACATTAAACAGATATTTAGAGCTTGCTTTGATATAATGAACTGTTATCGGAGTCTCCATTGTGACAACATTATTGCCCTCCAAAGTGATTGTGATGCATTAGTTCCTCTCGAATGAAATTGAAGCAACTTTTTTCTTTTACATTTGTTTAGTCCTTGCTTTTGTTCAAGTACTTACGAGTACCGGCTATGAGAGGAATTTTTAGACCCAAAGTGTCGCTGTAGAATTTTTTTTTATTAATAGACTTAAAAATATTATTATAATCATAAAAGTAGTCTTTTAAAAAAGTTATTTATAAAACTGGGCCTATACGGTGAATGAATCACCACTTTCTAAATGTGGCAAATTATTCACCGCGTTTTTTAAAATATTAAAATTATTTTTAGTGTTTAATAATATACATCCTTCAGAGTTCGGATGCAAAAAATATATAAGTTATGCAAGAGCGGTGAATAATTTACCGCTTTTAGAAAGTGGTGAATAATTTCCCGCTTTCTAAATGCGGTAAATCATTCATTGCTTAAGCCTAATTTTATAAATAAAATTCTGGATGTCTATTCTTACAAGTAAAAAGTTCTCTAGGCTTAGTAGCCCAAAAACCCCATCGTTGTATCCATTGTTTCAACTCTCCCAGGTCCCCTCTTTGTTGGGATATTTTAGGAATTATTATGATGTTTCCTACTTTGTTCCTAAAGGTCACACTGGGTTATTCCAAGACAACCTGTTAAGAGAAGTTCCCACCTTCTCACAGAACAACCTCTGGTTTTATTTTTATACTTTGCTATTTTGATGATAAACTGTGGAAAATATGATGATTTTTGTAGACTAATACTTTGCAACCAACATTACTAATATATGATTTTTGTTACATTATAGAAGCAATATTCTTATATACTAGACAGTATAAATTGGTATATATGACAATATTATTAAATTAGAAATACAATTCTGAAAGAACTAACTGACCTTGTATCGGGCCTTGCGGGCTAAGAAACATTATTCACGATATTATTTATTTTTTAATTTATAATATATACATATGTATAATATACTTATATCATATATGATATTATTGTTCCGTAAGTGACATCGATTCTTAATAAGACTATGAATATTTTGTATCAGAAAACTGGGATAAATGAAATATAATTTTTTGCCAAGTTACTATTCTTAAGTCAAATTTGGCAAGTTTAGTAGAAAGGTAGTCGTGATAATTTGGGATGTCCTCCAGAACAAGAAATTACTAGTCAAACTCATATTATAATCCGATCTTTCTTGTCTAAAAGTATTTGCCATTTCTGGGGACAAAAATATGTTTTGTTCAAGAATTTATCTCCGAACCAAACACTGTTTCAAACTTCACATCCGGCTGCAATGTAGGAGAGTTTTCTTTGTAACACACCTATAATTGTGCACTCGTCCAAGTATGCAAAATAAAGGTTTGGAACTGCTTTTGACAGAATGAGAGCTTCAGCAGTTTTTCACTCTCATTTAGTGCAATTAACTGCAAAAGACCACCTTGAGCTCTTAGCTTTCAGAATGTTTTATTCCATTAACTTTCAGAATGTTTCATTCCATTCTAGATTTTGCGCTGTGAATAGATTCATTATCTATTAAACAACAACCTTGTTGTTTTATTGCAGACTGATCTATAGGCCTTATGTTCTTATGTTGTCGGAAAATTTGTTAACTCTATAGATGTGCATGTTAATCGTTGATGATAATGAAGATTTTTAGTTTTGAATATAAAAGTAATGTTCAAAGTACAATTGGGTTTGAAATGCTTGGATTTGCTCAAATGCCCGGGATGTTGTAAACTTACTAAATTTTAACATATTTTATTCAAATTAGGAGCAAGCATTTTAGATTTGGTAAAAGTATAGAAAACTGAAAGTATCAGTTAGTGTACGAGAGAATTCACTACCTTGTGGTTTCATTTACTGAACTTAACTATCGTATGGTTATTACTGTTCCATTCCACTGAGGAATCCCACAAACAGTAGTAGTAGTATATGGAGTCGTAAGCCGATTCAAAATACATCTGGGCACAAAACAGAGTCATGAACCTCGTAAATCATTTCTAACGTACCGTTGATAGAGGTTCTGAAAGCCTAATAATACAATGAATGTGGAGTAGCTGAGTGTAACAAATGAAACCACAAGGCAAAAATCAAACCTAGGGGGAGGGATTTGAAGTTTTCCTTTAAGAGTAAGTAAACCAGAAGGAAGAGTTTATGGAAAATTAGCTTGGGACTCAGTGTGCCATACTAGTGTCTAAGAGTTTCCCTCTAATGTGAGGCATATAATGATGTAGGACAAATTAGAAAAACTCTAATCTGTCTTGCTAGTGATAAGCTCAAAATATGTTTAAAATTAAAATTAGAATTTTTTTAGAAATTATAGATTAATTTTCATATTTTTTTTAAATTTTTTTAAAAAATAATGAAATTTAAATCAACTTTCGGAATTAAAAAAAGATTTAAAAGAAAAATCAGAAGGAAGGTTGAGAGAGAATTGAGAAGATAGAACAGATAAAATGAGAAAAGAAAGAAAAGATAAACGGCAGGAAGGAGTAAAGGAGAAGGAGATACCATGCCTGCAGTCAAAACACAAAACTCAAATTTTATTCCATCATCACTCGTCTTTTAAATTAACAAGGCATTGGCAAGTTTAAAACAAATCCCACAGATTTAGGGATTTTTTCTAAACCGAAAATATTCAAACAAACCTAAACAATATCCTAATTTTTAGGAATTTATTCCACATGATAAATCCTAAAAATCATAAAAAAACAATCAAAACAAATTAACAAATTGAATAATTCAGAAAATTAGGAAAAAAAATTAAAACCTAATCCTATCCACATCCGATTCTGCATCATTTGCTTCTGCTGCGCAGGATCTCGTCCTCGAGATCATGATGATCAACAATAGAATGCTACTAATACATTGGATCATCAGAAAGATGAAGTGGTGCAATCCATTGCCGGCATCTCGAACAACCTTCATGAGTAGCATTTTAATCGCAGCATTATAGGAAGAAAGATCGGCGTCCAGAAGTTTCACATCACTTGATTTATGTAGAAGTGAAGAAGTAGTTTCACATCACTTGATTTATGTAGAAGTAAAGTGGATGTACACTGCAACTATATCCGGGTTTGCAAACTCTTCTCTGATGATGAAAGTGGAGAATTCTCAGTTGTCGGTGGTGGTTGGATAGTTGACGCCTTTACAAACTTTTGAGATGGCTTCGAAATTGGTGGAGACGATGGAGATGGTGAAGGATTAGAAATAATTGGAGTTGGTGGTATGACAGGAGGTGAAATCAGGATAGAGGACATGATTGTTGGATAAGAATTCAAGGGTGGTGGAGGTTTATGAAGGGTTTAGTTTAGGACAAAGTTGTTTTATTTCGGCTAATTGTTGATTGTTTTGAACCAAGTTCAAATTTATTTGGTTATGTGCAACTTGAAGAGATTGGCAATTAGTTTGTAACTTTTCGAAATGGGTGTTGATCGAAAGCTCAAAATTTTTAAACATTGAGCTAAAGTTCTACGTTTGTCGGCATTTTGAAAGTTAATTTATGGATCAATTTTTGTCTCTGATACCAAAACTGATATAGGACAAATTAGGAAAACCCTAGTCTATCTTGCTAGTGATAAGCCCAAAAGATGTTTAAAATTAAAATTAGAATTTTCTAGAAATTGTAGATTAATTTTCAGATTTTTTTAATTTTTTAAAAAAATTAATAAAATTTAAATCAACTTTTGAAATTTAAAAAATATTTAAAAGAAAAATCAGAAGGAAGGTTGAGAGAGAATAGAGAAGATAGAACAGAGAAAATGAGAAAAGAAAGAAAAGATAAAACTTTTAGGAAGAAGAATTTTGCAGGTGCACGCGGCAGGAAAGGAGTAAAGGATAAGGAGATACCATGACTGTCAAAACACAAAATCCAAATTTTATTCCATCATCACTCGTCTTTTAAATTACAAGACATTGGCTATATTTATAGCCGTCAATCTATAACCTTAGTCTAAAACAAATCCTACGGATTTAGGGATCTTTTCTAAACCAAAAATATCTAAACAAACCTAAACAATATCCTAATTTTTAGAAATTTATTCCACATAATAAATCTTAAAAATCATAAAAAAAACAACCAAAACAAATTAACAAACCGACTGATTCCGAAAATTAGAAAAAAAAATTAGAACCTAATTCCATCCACATCTGATTCTGCGTCAGTAGGACTTTGGATTTTTATAAATAGGACCATTGTAAAATTTTTATAAATAGGACCATTGTAAACTTTTTAATTAAGAGTTAATGAAATTGAAGCAAAGCTTAAGTTTGGCCAATACCTCTTCTCTGCCCTCAAATTTTCTGCATCCGGCCATCTTCTACGGGAGATCACAGATCATGCAGAATGGTGTGTTTTATCTTAACTCGTAAGTCGTCCACACCCTTGACTTTTATCTCAAGTTGGTTTCAATCATGATGTGGTGTTTCCTTTGAAATTTCACATCGACTTCTTTCTGCTACAACAAGCAGGCTATGCAACATTAATTTTATCCCTTTTGGAGAGGATATGAGAAATTATTTTTGTTGTTGGCTAGTTTAGATTATTACAAATTATGTTTGATAGTTACAGGAGCTTTTCCGGAAAGCGATGGTTTTGTTTTGCTTTTGTTTATTCCGTTTCCTAATAGTAAACACTCATAATTACCGAGTTGGCATAAACTTCCCGAGAGTTGCCTGCTAAATACCAGTCCCTTCACGGTGCTAGTATTTATCAAGCAACTTTGTAAGGGTAGTATGCTTCTTATTCGTTGAACCTAAACCTTCTTGGATGTTTGTTTCACCTGGATGTCGTACAACAGCGGGAGGAGTGATGGGATATGTGAAGGGAGGAAGCCAAAAGTCACTAGCTGCTGGAGGCATATCAACCTCGATCCTGTATTATGTCTACACACAACTCCCTGTGAGACCGGCCTTTGCATCGGCAATCGGACTAGGTGTGTGGACGAATTAAATTTCTACTATGATCTCACTTGCATGTGTGATACGTCACTTCTCTCTACTGTTTAATCCAAAACCAATTATAGTATTTATTTCCCTCTAATTCACTTCACAGGCATATCTGGTGCTCTTCTGGCGGTGATGGGCTCCCGCTTTAAGAAGTCGGGGAAGATATTTCCTGCGGGTGTTGTATCTCTTGTGTCCTTAGTCATGGTTGGCGGCTACTTCCACGGTATTATTCGCAGCACGCATGCTTGACATCCGGTACAGTGTGATGACATCTGGAATGCATCTTTTTGGCATTTTAGCAAGTTCCTGCTAGTTTGCATACACTCTTAAAGACTCTTTGTATCCTCAAATTTTCGTAAGTCTTTTTTTGTAGATGCTCAAAAGTTTCTACTGACTGTTATGAGATTATGAGAAGTTTTGTTTCTTTTTTCACGAAGAGGGTGCTGCATTTGTCATGTCTATTTCATCTTAGTTGTATAATGCACGAGTGAACATTTTCCATATATTAGGCATTAAATTGTCGTATTTAAGATGATCTTTTCATTTGTTGTTTCTTTGGTAAGCGTAGAACAATTAAGCCTTATGTTAAGTAGGGGTGTCAACGAGCCGAACATGAGCGAGCTGGAGCCAGCTCGAGCTCGGCTCGAGTTCGTGACGAGCTCAAAAAGTCCAGCTCGTGATCGGCTCGTGATGTATTCGAGTTGGCTCGTGTTCGGTTCGTTAGCTCGATTAATTAATTCAAAAGTAACTCGTTAGCTCGTGGCTCGGCTCGTTAGTTCGGCTCGTTAGCTCGATTAGAAATTAAAATATAAAAAAACACATTAATATTTAACAGCAAAGAGTACATTGAAAAAGCTTAATTTATAGCAAATTATAATAATTTACAAGTAAACACAACAATATAAACTTCTTTACTCTATAACATATTTGTTCAAATAAAAAGATATTATCACACAACAATTTAAAATATATTTTACAATAACAAGGATTAACAACAAAAAATAGGCACAGAGAAACCAATGTGCAGCAAATGACAATACCATAATTCATTCAAAATCCACCAAAATTTAACACATTACCAAAATAAAGTTACAATTCAACAAAATAAAATTCACCATTCAAAATCATAGAATTACAAACCCTAATATAATAGTAATACAAACCACAGTCAAACAGTTTAAAATATGTTTCAAGTTTTTTAAGTTAGTAATGAAATGAAAATTATGCACTCCTTGTTACAATTCATTCCTTCCATTGCTCTTCAATGATTGTTAAGGTTGTCAGCATCCTAAAAAAGGTTAAAAAAATAATTTATGAATAAAAATAATTATTATTAAATTCAAATGTAAAGATTTTTACCATCCTGAAAAGTATACAACAAAGAGAGCTCTTGTCCACCCCTACTTCCAACCTTTCAAGGCAAAAAACAAAGACAAATTTTAGAAATGTGAACAAATTAATATTCTTTATATAGCTCAATAGCATAATTATGATTCATACCTCTAAAATTAACTACATAATGTGAACTTACTAAAAAATTATGATTCATACCTCTAAAATAACACACTGTGAACTTACTAATTATGATTCATACCTCTAAAATTAACTACATACTGTGAACTTACTAATTAAATATGATTAAATCTCATATTTGATTTATCTGTTTTTAAATGGTTATGAGAATGCACATGACAATGAACCTTCAATACAGTTTTTGTTAGCAAAGTATGTGTTTCGAGACTTATCCTGTTAAATTTGGAATGAATTTTTTCATATAGATGCTTCCTGATTATCTTCTGGCTATTATGGGTAGTTATAATTTCACAGAGATGTCAAATTATCTTTTTGATAGTAGCTTTGTCAAATGTCAATGGACTAATGCCGAGCTTTGTATGGTGAAGGTTTTTGAATAGAAGAGCATGGAACAAACTCTAGAATCTGAATAAATGCTGAATCTAAGAATTTAGGACTGGCCTATTGGTATTATAACTTATAAGCGACTAAAATCTTAGGCAGGAACTGATATATCTCACAGCAGGAATGGACCATTAATTCTATTTTTTACATACTCAAAAATATTGATAAATTCACCTTTAGTTATCAATTAGTTGTGTTGATTTTCATACCTCTAAAATAACTGCAAGCAACGTCGGTGGAGCGGCGAAACGAGGCTACTCTGGACTCTGGAGTGCGGTGGGGAGGCGCCGAGGCGACACCGAGTGCGGCGGAGAGGCGCCGAGGCGACTCCGACTCCGAGTGCGGCGGAGCGGCGGTGCGGCGGATTGGGAGAGATTGGAGAGAGCTAGAGAGGCAGTCGCAGGCTCGCAGCTAGGGGTGGCAAAATGAATCCGCCGCAGCCTGGGTCCTGGAAGAGATTAGAGAGAGCTAGAGAGTAGAGATAGAGCTAAGAGAGGCAGTGGCAGCTTTTTTTAGGGCAAAATGAATTAGGGTTAGAAGTTTAGAATTGTGAGTTGTGACTTGAGAGTTGAGAGATCTTGTCCCTTCAAATTTTAATCTAATGGTTGAAATTTTATATATAAATGGGCCTCTTTATAGATGGGCCTCTTTATAGATGGACCTCTTTATGTAAATAAGCCTCTTAACAATTAAGTTGAGCTTTATATTAAATTTGGGCTAAAAAAT
The DNA here is from genome assembly GCA_029204045.2 of Tillandsia leiboldiana. NCBI lineage: Eukaryota > Viridiplantae > Streptophyta > Magnoliopsida > Poales > Bromeliaceae > Tillandsia > Tillandsia leiboldiana. The sequence goes on from CM055060.1 coordinate 27,255,147, forward strand.
AAATAATAAAAATTTATATTATATATATAATTATAATTTATATATATATAATATAAAAAATATATATTCGAGCTGTTATCGAGCCGAACACGAGCGAGCTGACCCCAGCTCGTGTTCGGCTCGTTTATTAAACGAGTTGAAAAATTCGGCTCGGGTTCGGCTCGTTTACTAAACGAGCGAGCCGATGTCGAGCTCATTTCGAGCCGAACACGAGCCGGCTCGCGAGCAGCGAGCTGGATTGCCACCCCTAATGTCAAGTACCGGGCTCCTTTTTAAGAATATTTTTGAAATCAAGTTTATTGGAGAGCCGGAGATTAAGTTGAAGCCTGTTTAACATCATTTTAAGCTTGGCCCGGGGCGCGACTAGTATTGTATGTGTACGGCGTAGAAATACAATGCATACATCACACACTATAATAAACACACGAATATATCTGCAGCAAGATGAAGACAATGGGATAAGAGCTACAGAAATAAGATTAACCATATGCATCTTACAGATTATTACAATTAAACAACACCATAATCATGAACCAAAAATCCTTGAAACAACAAATCTTAACATTGACATAGACCATCTATCTAAATCTTAATAGTTAACAAGCGATCAAAACACCAAAGAGAACTAACAGAAGTAATGTCTAAAACTATAATAGGGCTCTTTTAAAAAATTAGCTCTCTAAAAATTTTTAATTTAAAAAATGGTCCTACAAAATTTGAAATTATAAAAATGGTCCTATGTCTGCCACGTGTGTACTACGTGTGCGCCATGCGGACGGGCTGAGAGCTGAGTTGTGTTAAGTTGAACACGGTGAATGATTCACCGTGTTTAAACAAATAAATCTACAACAATCAAGATATCAAACAAACAACCTAAACGACGACGTCTTTCGGTCCTTCTTTGTTGATTTTCAGGATATGTGCTCTTATACATACTACACTTGCTCCTACTACTTCCAGCCCCTTCATCCATATTATTGCGAATGCGAGTAGATTTGGGTCATCATTTCTTTCTTCTCTCGTATGGTGGAAGTATAGGTGAGTCATATGACTCAACCCAATAACACCGATCGGGAACCGGATGGAACTGTGGTAGTATGTGTTATGGAAGAATTCGGTAGTACACCAACGAGATTATAGACTATAATAATCTATGTTAATGTATAAGGAACTGCAACAAGATAATATATGTGAACAAGATATTCCTGTTAGTTACAAACACAAATATGAACATATAGAATTTATTCCATTGATAATCACTTGGTATTGTAAATCTCTTTCAGTAAGAACTTCAAACTCTTGAGCTCCATATCGCCGAACTGTATGCGCTCTAACAATTGACATTCGGCTATTGATAGTCTTATCCGCATTCGATACAAATTGAGTAAACATTGCTAGTACCTCTTTACGATGTTTTAGAAAGAATTCAATCACTCGATGTAATGTTGTAATTACAAAAGTTGTAATTGGTAAGCCACGAACTCCCCTTGACACCCCATTTAAACTTTTCGAATGGTTCGTTGTCATAATACCGAATCGTCGACCACTATCGAAAGCCTTAGCCCAATATGTCCTATCGGCATGAAGTTTGTCAACCCATAGCCAAGCATCATCATCCATTGCTTTCAATTCATCTTTTAACGTGTAATATTCTCGCTCTTCTGAGGCACTGCTGATGGTATAATTTTTTTTAAGTAGGTGTTTTGCTTTAAAATGAACAATCATATTAGCTTTCATGCGTCGCAAACACCATCCATGAGCATAACCTTCTGATGGTGGGAATACAAGTGCAACAAGATTCGCAAATCCTTTAAAACTATTCGAAATTATTGTAATAACTCGAGATCGTGTTATGTATCTCCATAGACAATTTAGAAACCACTCCCAACTCGAGCCATTCTCCCTCTCGCATATTGCGAATGCTAGAGGGTACAAACCACCATTGGCATGAACACCTGTGGCAATTAATGCATGGCCTCCGTATTTTCCATACAAGTGCATGGCATCAATACTAAGTATTGGCCGACAGTACAACCAACAATGAATCGAGGGTTCAAAAGCCCAAAAAGCTCGTGCAAACATTCTTGAAGTATTCGCCACTCATATATTTTCAATCTTTGTAATAGTTTCGGGATTTGTTGCTTCTAACATTGAGAAATATTGAGGAAGGTCACAATATGATTACTCCCAACTACCGCATATAATTTGTAATGTTTTATTTCGTGCCCGCCAAGCCATACTATATGAAATGTTAACGTGGAACTCACTCCGAACTCGGGTTTGAATTTCTATAGGACTCATAGCAAGCCTTGCCTTCATTGTGGGTAGTATATGTTGACATATAAAAGAAGATGTACAATTCCGATGCGTTGTTTTCAAAATAGGAATCATGTATGTATGCGGTCCTGCATAAGTCCTTACTTTAAAATGTGATGAACCTTTGGGTCGAGAGGCATGCAATATCCATGGGCAAGAATTAACCAAACATCTCACAGTATATATACTTGTATTTGATTTAACAACTCTAAGTTGCACATTATGTTCAATGTGCCATCGATCCAAAGCATTCACCAAGGACGTCTTGTCAGAAAATACCCGATTAATCCATGCATCATCACTCGGAGGACCCTGATCAATATTTTGTTCAACAACGATTTGATGAATTAATTCATTACCCAGTAGAAAACGCTGTCGGTGATCTTCAAATTCTTCGAATTCTACCGGATCCTCCACATCATCGTTGTTGACATATGAATTTTCAATCCATTCAATACCTTCATCTTGAATGGCACATGTGACAGAATTTAAATTGCCATCATGATCAAAATTCATAGATTGTGGGATATCGTCAGTATCATCATCTGTAGAGTCCTTATCAGTTCCACTTACATGCTCATCGTCACTTCTATTTATTTGCTCATTATTACTTTTCATTACATCCTCATTTTCATTTGTATTTCTCATTTTTCCAATCAGTGCATTCTTGAGCATTAGACGATGAACCTTCATATATATTATGATGGATAGTTGATCTGCAAATGTATTTAGGATTAACTATTCGAATTGATTCATACTTTATGTAACTAAATTGTATAATCACTTACCGCTCATCAACTCCACCGAATAAAGATGGATCCACAGTAGTATATGGTAATGATGTACTCACTGGCACACATAGGACTTCATACACTCTGTAACACTTAAAAGTCTAAATTATTCATTTTTCGCACCTATACTAATAAAGGACAAAGAATGAAATACAAAATTAAATTGAATAGTACTTCATACCTTGATGTACGAATTCGTCCGAGATCGACATAATCTCTTTGGTAATCACTATTGCGCATTCTCGTGGAGTAAACAGAGATTGGACGGTCACGTGTCGTCAAAACTTGCTTCTCTACATATATTTTTATGCAACCATGAAATGAAAAAAAATTCATCACCTATAATCCTATGGTCACTTGATATGTCAAGTAATTCCCATTCATTATGTCCCATTGGACATCGAAATGTTATGCGTAGACGGAATTCTGCTCGATCATAATTAGTTACCTTGTATATTTTTATTTCGAAATTCCGAAATATGATGTCGCGGCGAATTCCGACCAATTCTTTATAACCACCAATGTATTGCGGTATATTATTGTTCACGACTAAATTCCCGTCGCAATGAATATAAAAAGGAACACATTCACCAAATAAAATAATATTATACAATATTATACAATATCACAATAAAATTATAAAATTGACTATTATGTGAAATCAAAATTTACAGATTTGCGGATAGCGTCGGCGCGAGTTCTGTGTCAATGGAGGGCGCGAATTCTGGTGACAGTGAGAGAGTGAGATGATAGTCACACAGAGAGAGTGAGAGAGAGGAAGAGATGAAGAGATAGAGTGAGTGTGTGTGTGTGTGTGAGGGAGAGGGAGAGGGAGAGAGACAGAAAGAAATTATCTTTCTATCTCAGGGAGATAGAGAGAGAGTGAGAAAGAGAGAGAGAGAGTGAGTGAGAGCCAGAGAGAGTGAGAGAGAGAGAGTGAGTGAGAGCCAGACAGAGAGAGAGAGAGTGAGAGAGAGATGGGGGTGGCTCTGCGGCTGCTCGGGAAGGACATAGACAGAGAGAGAGAGATAGAGATCTAGAGAGAAAGAGAGAAAGAGAAAGAGAGAGAGAGAGATTTAGAGAGAGAGTGAGAGAGAGAGCAATGTAGGGGGGGCGGCGGCGGCGGCGGATAGTGTAGTGCCCACGATTTGTCCTTTTAGTCACTTTCGGTGTGTGTGTTATTTTTCTTATTTTTGTCTTGTGTCGATTTCATTGGTTTTGGCTTTCTTGTTGTAGAGCTCATTAAAGGGAGAACGGCGGTGCGATCGGCTCGAAAATCCGATGAGCGAATCTCTTGGTATGATTTTTCTAATTTAATGGGTGGAAAAAGCTGTTTAAATACCCATTAATGATTTATGGTGCTTTAAAATCCGTGCGAACGAATAGGGCATTTCTATTATTTTGGCACGCAAATCGAGAAAGAAATGGTTAAAGCGGTTAGAAAATCTCTTATAAATATAAGGGGATCGGGGATCGGTTTTAATTTACACATTAGAAAATTTGAAATAAGAAAACCCTCGTTCCCCGTTTTTAAAAAAGAGTGATTCATCTTTTTTCTCGTTGTGCGCGCCGGAGATCGGAATCGGAAACGCCGTCATCGTCGGAGGCCGGATTCGGGAGCACCATCACCGTTGGATACCGGAGAACAGAGAGCGGAGTCCGGGCATCGCATCGTCTTCCCCGTCGTTAAAAGGTTGGTTCTTGGCTTTTCGTTAACACCGTCTTCGAACTCGTGGGGTTTTCTGTGCTTTCGTTTGCGTTTCTTGGGATTTCCGTCGGAGCGGGAGATTTGGGTGGAGTCGCCGCCGCCGCCGTTGGCTTAGACGGGAGGCCGCCGCCGCCGTCGGATGAGATGGGAGGCTGCCGCCGCCGTTGACGAGGTTGCTAGGCCGTCGTCGCCATGCCGAGCCTTGTTTTGGCTTCGACGGGGGCCGCGACGCGCCGCCACCGCTCGATTTGTTGCGTCGCGCCGCCGCTTCGCATGCAAGCCGCGCCGCCGCTTCGAATGCAAGCCGCGCCGCGCGCCGCTGGTGTCCGTAAGCCGCGCCGCGCGCTGCTGTCTACAAGAGGGCGCCGCGCGCCGCGTGCATGAGTACATTGCAGATTTCTACCGGCTGTTGGCTTGTGTATCGCACGTGGCCAGGGATGAGGCGCATCGGATCTACATGTTTGAGCGAGGGTTGCGCCGGGACATTTATCAGTTTGTTCGTTGACTCAGATTACAGACTCTGGAGGCCTCTATAGAGCAGGCACTCTATGTTGAGCGCGGGGAGGCGGTGATGGAGGAGGTGGCTCCAGCTCCTGCAGTGATCCCAGGGGCGAAGCGCTCGACACCGATGGATGAGGGGCAGTCGAGTCGGCAGGGACCCCCGAGACCTCCACGATTCCATCCTCAGGGTTGTGGGTATCAGGGGCGCCAGAGATCAGGAGCATCTCGTCAGTCTCAGCAGCAGCAGTAGCAGCAGCGTCGACCGCCTCGGCAGCAGCAGCCTTCGCAGCAGCAGCAGACCTCGCGGCAGCCACGCCCGGACCGATGTGTTATTTGTGGAGGGCCGCACTCACCGATCCAGTGTCCTCAGAGGCAGGGCCGTTGTTTCCGTTGCGGGCAGACGGGCCACTTCCAGGGGTCGTGCCCCAGAGCAGGTCATCCAGTTCCTTCCTCGGCTTCAGCACCCTCTGTTCCTCATCAGACGGCATGACCTTCTGCGGCCTACGGTAGGCCCGATCATGCTTCATCTTCCTCGCGACAGCCAGAGCGACGACCCCCAGCGCCGAGCGGGCGAGTCTATGCCACTTAGGTTGAGGATGCTAGAGCGGCTGACCACATCGTCGCAGGTATTATTTTGATTTCTGCAGTTCATACTCGAGCTCTTTTTGATATCGGCGCATCGCACTCATTCATTAGTAGAGCATTGGCATCCCTATATGGTATAGAGGTAGTTTCTTTATCGCATGCATTAGAGGTTCAGATTCCAGATCATGTCTTGTATGTCGAGGAGTATTGTAGGGATTGCCCTGTACAGTTGGGACCCTGGATCTTGCCGGCAGACTTGCTTGTCTTGCGGCAGCTCCAGGATTTCGATGTTGTACTCGGCATGGATTGGTTGTCGCGGTATTTTGCCACCATAGACTACAGAGAGAGGACGGTGACCCTCTGCGAGCCTAGACAGGAGGAGTTTGTCTTCAGAGGCTGCCAGAGCTCCTTGTTTGCAGTGACTATTTCTTCGGCGAGGGCTAGACGGATGATGAGTAGAGGCTGCACCGCTTTCTTGGCGACGATTGTAGAGGTGTCTACGGCGGCACTGGGGCTCGAGGATATCCCTATTGTCCGCGAGTTCCCAGATGTGTTTCCCCCGGAGTTGACGACTATGCTGCCGGAGAGGGAGATAGAATTTGTGATTGATGTGGTTCCAGGAACCACACCAATCTCAAAGGCACCTTATAGGATGGCACCTGCCGAGTTGAGGGAGTTGAAGGCCCAGTTACATGACTTGATGGACCGGGGTTTTGTTAGACCCAGTGTATCTCCGTGGGGAGCGCCGGTGTTATTTGTGAAGAAGAAGGATGGGTCGCTTCGATTATGTGTGGATTACAGGGAGCTGAACAAAGTGACCATCCGGAACAAGTATCCTCTACCACGGATTGATGATCTGTTCGATCAGCTACAGGGAGTGTCAGTGTTCTCGAAGATTGATCTCCAGTTAGGTTACCACCAGCTGAGGGTGAGGGCCGAGGACATCCCCAAGACGGCTTTTAGATCCCGGTACGGGCATTATGAGTTCACTGTTATGCCTTTTGGTTTGACTAATGCCCTGCTGCATTTATGGATTTGATGAACCGGGTATTTCAGCCGTACTTGGACCAGTTTGTGGTTGTGTTCATAGACGACATTTTGATTTACTCCCGGAGTGATATAGAGCATGAGGAGCACTTGAGGATAGTGCTGCAGATTCTGCGAGAGAAGAAGCTGTATGCCAAGTTTAAAAAGTGCGAATTTTGGCTTCGGGAGGTTGCATTTTTAGGCCACATTGTATCAGCCGCAGGAGTGGCAGTAGACCCGACGAAGATTGATGCTGTTCGGGATTGGCCGAGACCGACGACGGTTACCGAGGTTCGGAGCTTTTTGGGCTTGGCAGGCTATTATCGTCGGTTTGTGGAGGGCTTTGCGAAGCTCTCTACCCCCCTGACCAGTTTGACTAGGAAGGGGATAAAGTTTGTTTGGATTGAGCAGTGCCAGCAGAGCTTTGAGGAGCTGAAGAGGAGATTGATTTCGGCGCCGATTTTAGCACTGCCAGTGATGGGTGATGGATTCGTGATCTATAGTGACGCCTCTCACAGCGGTTTGGGATGTGTTTTGATGCAGCATGGTAGGGTAATTGCTTATGCTTCACGGCAATTAAAGGATTATGAGAAGAATTACCCTACTCATGATTTGGAGTTTGCAGCTGTGGTGTTCGCGTTGAAGTTGTGGCGGCATTACCTCTATGGAGAGCACTGCGAGATTTACACTGATCATAAGAGTTTGAAGTACTTGTTTACTCAGAAGGAGCTGAATTTGAGGCAACGCCGGTGGTTGGAGTTACTAAAGGACTATGATGTGAGCATCCTTTATCATCCCGGCAAGGCCAATGTTGTAGCAGATGCTTTGAGCAGGAGGTCAGTGCAGAGGTTGAGCATGTTGATCACGCAGCAGGCACCGCTAGTGGAGCAGTTGAGGCGTTTACAGATTGAGGTGGTATCCCCTGGGGTCTCTGCTAGACTCATGTCTATGGTCTTGCAGCCCACTCTATTGGACAGGATTAGAGAGGCACAGAGTGAGGACCCCCATTTGATGAGGATCAGAGTGCAGATTCAGACAGATCATATAGGAGATTTTTCAGTGGATACCTCGGGAGTACTACGGTACAGGGACCGAGTGTGTGTGCCTGCGGATCCTGAGATTAGAGACCAGATTTTGAGAGAGGCCCATTATACACCTTATACCATTCATCCTGGTGGTACTAAGATGTATAAGGACCTCAAGGAACACTTTTGGCGGTCCGGAATGAAGCGGGACATTGGAAGATTTGTGGCTCATTGTTTAACTTGCCAGCAAGTGAAGGCAGAGCACCGAGTTCCTGCTGGCAAGTTGCATAGTCTTCCAATTCCCGAGTGGAAGTGGGACCACATCACTATAGATTTCGTCACAGGACTGCCGAGGGCGCAGAGTGGAGCCGACGCGATTTGGGTTATCGTGGATAGACTCACCAAGTCTGCACACTTCTTGCCTGTACAGATGACTTGGCCGTTGGAGCGTCTTGCACAGTTGTATTTGGATGAGGTGGTGAGGCTGCACGGTGTACCTGCCTTGATTGTATCAGATAGGGACCCAACATTTGTATCGCATTTTTGGGGGAGTCTACAGTCAGCCTTGGGGTGACAGCTCCGGTTTAGCACAGCATTCCACCCACAGACTGATGGACAGTCCGAGCGCACCATACAGACCCTCGAGGACATGTTGAGAGCGTGCGTTATGGATTTTGGAGGAGGGTGGTACCGGCACTTAGCATTGGTTGAGTTTGCGTACAACAACAGCTATCAGGCGAGCATTCAGATGGCTCCGTTTGAGGCGTTGTATGGACGCAAGTGCCGGTCGCCCTTGTATTGGAGTGACGTGGGTGAGAGGAGGACTTTGGGACCTTATTTACTGCTGGAGGCAGAGGAGAAAGTCAGATTAGTTCGCCGACATCTTGAGACAGCCCAGAGTCGTCAGAGGAGCTACGCTGATACTCGGCGGCGAGACCTAGAGTTCCAGATTGGCGATCATGTCTTTTTGAAGGTCTCGCCTTCGAAAGGGGTCCGGAGATTTGGAATTCGGGGAAAGCTCAGTCCCCGCTTTATTGGACCCTTCGAGGTACTTGAGAGAGTAGGCCCTGAGGCTTACAGAGTTGCCCTTCCTCCACGCCTGGCCGGAGTTCATGATGTTTTCCACGTCTAGGTTCTGAGGAGATATGTTTTCGATCCTTCGCACGTGATTGACTTCACTTCCTTGGAGGTCGGCGAGGACCTTGGATATGAGGAGCGCCCATTGCGAATTCTTGCTCGTGAGGTGAGGGAATTGCTCAACCGGGCCATTCCGTATGTGAAGATCTTGTGGAGCAATCACGAGGAGCGTGAGGCTACTTGGGAGCTTGAGACGGTGATGAGAGATACCTATCCCTTTCTGTTCGAGACTTCCGGTTGAGGTACGCCTGTTTTGTTTTCTTTGTTTCGGGGATGAAACTTTCTTTTAGTGGGGGAGGATGTAGTGGTCCAGAATCCCATGCAACTTTTCCGGTGAATCCATTGTGTAGAACACCTAGTGTTGGTGTGTCTGGCCCATAGTGCATCAAAGGGATGCCACAGATGGACCCCGTGAGGTATTGGCCTTCGGCTACATTTGCCGAAATTTTGAAAAGGTTTTTGGCCAAACAGAGGTTGGAATTAGATTCAGCGCGGAAAAACGCTTGAAAACGGCTATTTGCTTGTTTGATTCTGAGTCCGGAGGCCCAAAAACAGACTCCCGAAAGTTTTTATTGGATTTCGGTGCATGGGAGGGGCCGTGGACCGCCGGCATGCCACGTGGCGGCCTGTCATTAGCCGGTTTACGGCGCTCGGTCCACAGAGCGTCGCGGCTGGGTGCACAGACCCGGCGCAGGGACACGTGGCACCGCCTGATTGGCGGGCTCCTGGTGAGCGGTCTACAGAGTTGGCGCGGCGGTGCATGGACCAGGGCGGGGACACGTGGCAGTCCCTGGTTGGTCGGTGCACGCGGCGCGGTCCACGGAACCCGAAGTAGTGTGCGTGGACCGTGTTGGGTTATATGTAATATAGATCTAAATAGGGGAAAAAACACCTAGAGGGGGGTGAATAGGTGTAAACAATAAACACTCAAAAAATCATTGCGCAATAAAACCCAATGCGGAAAAATAAATGAACACGCAAGATTTTTACGTGGAAAAACTCCAAACCGGAGTAAAAAACCACGGGACCGATAACACGGTGAAATCCACTAGAATTGAAACACGTACAAGGTGATTTAACGTACTCACAGACGACTCAACCTTTTACCATACGCTCCTAGTTGATCTTCTCCGCTCGTTCCGCAACGCGTCTCGAATCCACGATCTGTGTCCAACGCCGAATCCACGGCGTCCAACGTCGAGTCCACGACGTCCGACCGAATCCACGGTCTTCACCCAGTAGCACGCTTCGAATCCACGAACGTACCTCGCTCCGAATCCACGAGAGCGGTTGAACCTTGAATCCACAAGGACACGCGAGTCCACGCGCCGATTTTGGGGAAATCGTTGTTTTTGGGTGGTGATGATCCGCCGAATACTTAGATTAGAAATAGATCGGAAATACCATCTAAGTATTCATTGATTTGATTCTACTCAAAATCTGAGTATGAAAACCTAGAATCAAATCAATCAATTATAGATGAAGAAACATAGAATTAAATCTAGTATTTCCTTTCTTCTCTATATGTGGATTATTCTTTCACGGCCGTCTTTTTCAATATATGCCGCTCTTTCTATTTTATCATCCTTAGCCCTAGAAAAAGAATCATAGGGTCTATTTATAGGTTAGAAACATTTGGAAGGAGATAAGAATAAAAAACCTACCATTTCTGGAAATTTTACGGACGGCGATCCGGATCGGATTTCGGCGATCCGGATTGCAGTAGCAAGAAAGACGGTTTCCAGAAAAACAATATTTCGGGATCCGGATCGAAATGGCTGATCCGGATCGTTCATACAGTTTCACCAAACATCAACGTTCGGGATCCGGATTGCAAATCCTGATCCGGATCGTGCAAGTAAAAAGGTAAAACTAGTGTTCGGGATCCGGATCATGAGATGCTGCGATCCGGATTGAACCAGTGTATGAACGAACACCCTTCGGGATTCGGATTGGAATGTCTGATCCGGATCCTGAACATGTCCCATGTCCAGTTTTTGATTTTTATGCAATGAAAAATTCTTCCAGGTGTTTCTACACTACAAGAAGTATTCGGATCACCAAAAATCTTTAGTTAAACATACCTGATCCTTTTGAATTCTTCTTTCTTGAGATTGAGTTAAATGATCCAACCTTCTTCACCTTCAATCTTCAAGACTTGAACCTTTCACGAAATTACGCCAACTCAAATTCCGTAACAATCTCCCCCTTTGGCAGTTTCGTGACAAAACACAAATCCACTAAAGAAAATTCAAAAAGATATTTTTGTTGCTATCACCATACAACAAAAATTTACAATGGAGATCCAAAAATTTTAAAAACATGAGATAAACTCCTAAAACAGACTCTAGACTTAGACATCTGTACTCTCTGCACACAGAAATCATTCTTGACAAAAAGAATCGTTAGATACCTCAAGAATTGAAACATACAAAACCAAGTACAGAGATAGAGTTTATCTGATCTTCATGACATTTGAGAATTCAGATATGTAAGAGAATCATAGTCAAAAACCAACATATCTTCTATGCATTCAAAAACCAAATGTCACAAAGTGTTAGTCCAACATCAACTTGTTAGTCATATTACATGCCCAAATAGTTAGTCGAATAGTTAGTAGAGACAGGCAACAAATCACAAGAGAAAAAACCAAAGTTGAAGTTGAAGTGATACTTACCTTGATGTTCACACAGTTTTCACATCATCATTGTTCAAGTTCTCTCTAAACTCTCTCCCCCTTTTTGTCACAAAGTTAGCCAAAATTGCAAGACAAGGAGAGTTAAAAAGTTTAAATACAAATTAAGAAACTTGAGAGTTGAAGGAAACAAACCAAGTACGTAAGACCCTGCAAAAGAGAGGATTAGAAGGAAACTTCATGGAGAATCGTCAGAGCTGATACACCCAAGCTTCTGAAACATTTTCTTGATCCGTTTATTCATGGAAGCTTGCTCCTTCTTCACTTCTTTGAGATCTTGGATCATCACAGCTTGTTCTTTCTTGACTTCTTTGAGATCTTCCTTCATTTTAGCGAACTCAACAGACATCCGTTCTTGTTCGTTGGAGAGTCGCTGTTGTTCTTTAAAGATTGAGCTGACAGAAGCATCATCATCAGAGGTGGATGGAGGTGCCTGCTGTGCTGGTGGAACAGGAGCTGTAGAAGTAGTTGCTTGTGGTCGAGCTCTTTGTCGAATTGGAAGAGATGGAGGATCATCTTGTTTTGTCGATAGAGACTTCACAATTGTTGTCTCATTAATGGTGCCCAAACTGTACATGTATGAGCTCGCGCTTGTATCGACTTTAAACTTTCTAAGGATGCGCATGATTATCATTGGGTAGGGTAGTCTCTCTGTGGGGTGAGAGTGTTCCACATACCGTGCCATCCTTGACCAAATGAGATAAGGAATATTCAAGTTTGCTCCCATCAATGCGGCCGGGTTTCCAAGAAGATAAAGGAATAACATCCTGTCCCATCGAAGAACCTTCGTATTCATGTTGGGAAGAATGTTGTAGCAGACAATGAAGTTTATATACCGAAACTCTGGTCGAAGCTCTTTAGAGAAAATAGAATTTCCGGTTGACAAAGTATCCGGAACACAAATTCCATTGACTACAACTCTCCAGGAGTTGTCGTTGAAGCTTTGAGTTTTTAGGTAATGGAGTCCATCAGCTTTGGCTGTCATACCTAGCACATCTCCAATCAGTTGGGGTGTGACTTTGATTTTGATATTTTTAACCAAAGTATGAAATTCTCGACGTCCATCATCATGATCAATTAGACTTGCAGCGTTCTGATAAAACATTCGAACTGAGTGTGGACAGTACCCAGTAGTCTCAGGGAAGTTGCAAATTTGAGCAAGACCAACCTGGTCAAACAAAATCCCAAAGACTGCAGATCGTTCCTTCATTGGTTTGACATTGACATGTCTCTCGCCAATGCATTCCCTCTTCTCAAAATCCTTGATTCTTGCGGAGCTGATGAAGTCTTGTGGAGGAGGCTGTCTAGCAACTGGTTGCTCAATGGAAATTCCTTGAGCACTGCCTCTTTTTCTTGCACCGGTTTTTCTTCTTGTCCCAACTGGATTTGGATCCATAGGGGCTTTTCCTTTTTCAGCTGCAGTAGGCTTTGAAGCTTTTGATGTTTCCGCAGGAGCTTTTCCTTTCGAAGCAGTGGGTGCTGTTGCTTCAACTTGAAGCTCATCCCAATCAATTGATTCCGTTTCCGACTCCGTATCGGAATCATCTTTAGCTTTCTTTGCTTTCTTAGCCCTCTTGGGCTTGACAGTGTCCTTGACATGAACCATGGCAGCAAGTAGGAAAATAATCCATGTGATCACCATTTTGATCGCTAGTGAAAAATGTATCCTGTGAAGAGCAACTCAAGAACACATGAAAAATTGTTCATTTTCAAAAATTAGAAGAATTGTACCCACACAATCATAATCATGTAGAGAGACTAAAAATCAAATTAGTTTTGCAAAAAGAATTTTAAAAATAGATCAATTGCATGTTTTTCAAAAATTCCTATTATATGCCCTAAAACAGAATTTTCAGAAATCGAAGCCCAAAAATTCCTTAATCAGGAGAATACCTAGCATATAATCAAAACTAATCTACCCAGAGTTCTTATTTCAAAAGAAATTTGACCAAAAACCATTCACAAACGAAAAGGATAGAAAAATCTCATCACGTTTTGAAGAAAATAGAGAATACCTGTGAAAAACGAGATTTTGATCAATAAAACTTACTTGGATTCGAAGAACTTGAGTTAGGAAAGCTCCAAGGTGCAAGAATTCTAGAGAGAGAAGCTCTAGAGACTTGAGAACAAAAGATTAAGGTAAAGGAAATCAAAACCCTCTTGTTCTTATTAAAACCCTAGCCGTGATCCGGATCGGATCGAGATTTCGATCCGGATCGGCTAGCCGCAGGAAGAAGCCTGCGTTCGGGATCCGGATCACTTATCCCGATCCGGATCAGCTGCAACTTTTTCTTCCGAAAAATTTAGAAAAAATCCATAAAATCCAGAAAAAGTATGTAAGCATTTTAGCACATCAACTTTAAATAAAAATCATCGTTTCATGTCAAGAGAAATAAATTATGTTAAATCTATCAATAACATTCAAATAATGACATGACAATTTACAGAAATTAAAACATTTAAAGTTGATCAAGTTCAAACACATCCATCATGATCTTATGAGTACGGCGTTTATCAAATCATTAAAATGGTAAAGAAAATGAATTACCAAGATCAATAGATGTTTGAAATCCCAAATAAATTATATAATGTATCTAGTCAATCTGTTGAAGAGAGTGGCTCTTTGAGCATCTTTCATTAAAAAAAAACCACCTTATACCAATCTTGAAATTTGACGGAGTCAAGTATTTCAATCATGCATTTTATTTAATCAAAAATTACAAACCCATGCTTGGTATACATGTGGTAGCTGCACACAGTACTCGGACGACCGAGGTGGTAGCTCTTTCCTCCATGTGGTGGTAGTTTTCACACTCCTCATTGGGATGTAACTCTTTCCACATCTTTTGAGCATTTTACTTTTCTTTGACTCCCCCTCAATTGGCTATCAATTAATTTAAGATATAAAGTATTCAACCAAGGATTGATCTCGAATTCATACTCAACTAAATAGTCAAATAAGATAAAAACAATACCAAGAGATCATTGAGAGAGAAATTGACTTTGATCAATTAAAAATGGTTTAATTTAAATAAATGATCAATGCATCAACTGAATTATTATGATATCCAAAGCATAATAAATTTCTAATCATATGAAAGGATGCAAGTAAAGTCAATAATACACATGCTCAATTAATGTACTATGTATAAAGATAGATAAAGAACAAAAACACAAAAACAAAACCTAACCTAAGCAAAAGTTTCAAAAAGAAGTTTATTTCAAGGAAAGCATTCCAATTGCTTTACGCAAATGAATAAAACGTTTTTGATCCAAAAATTTTGTTAAAATGTCAGCTAATTGATCTTCAGTTGAAATATATGAAAGTTGAAGAGTATTTGATTCAACTAGCTCTCTAAGAAAATGATATCTAAGTTCAATGTGTTTTGTTCTAGAGTGCAACACAGGGTTTTTGGAAATGTTTATAGCACTAGTGTTGTCACAAAGAATTGTTACCGAAGTTGCTGAAATCCGGAAGTCGCTCAACACACTTTTCATCCAAATGAGTTGGGTTGAACAACTACCCGCTGAAATGTATTCCGCTTCGGCAGTCGAGAGTGCTATGCAATTCTGCTTTTTACTGTGCCATGCAACAAGGCAATGGCCAAGATAGAAGCATGCACCACTCGTGCTTTTCCGATCATCCACTGATCCTGCCCAATCGGCATATGAGTATCCAACAATATCCAAACTAGTTCCCATAGGATACCAAATTCCGAAATTAATTGATCCTTTGATGTACCGGATGATCCTTTTCACCGCTTTCAGGTGAACCTCCTTTGGTGCTGATTGATATCTCGCACAAATCCCAACACTAAAGGATATATCCGGGTGACTAGCCGTGAGGTAAAGTAGACTTCCAATCATACTTCGATACAGTTTCTCGTCTACATTCTCACTATGTGATTCACTTCCAAGTCCCTTGTGGCTAGTTCCCATTGGAGTCGGAAAATCCTTCGAATTTTCTAAGTCAAACTTTTTAACCAACTCCATTGCATACTTGGATTGACACAAGTGAATACCTTCATCATTTTGTTTAATTTGCAATCCAAGAAAATAAGTCAATTCGCCCATCATGGACATCTCAAATTCGCTTTCCATGGTCTCCGCGAATTTAGAAGCATCATTATCTCTTGTTGCGCCAAATACAATGCCATCGACATAGATTTGTGCTACAATGAAATTGTTTTGATAATGCTTCACAAAGAGAGTCCTGTCAGCTCCCCCTCGAGTATAGCCCTTCTCCAAAAGGTGCTTTGTCAACCTTTCGTACCATGCTCGCGGTGCTTGTTTCAGACCGTAAAGAGCCTTTTTCAAACGAAAAACATGGTTAGGTTGTTTATGGTCTACAAAACCTTTCGGTTGAGCCACATAAACTTTCTCATTTAAAAACCCATTTAGAAACGCGCTCTTAACGTCCATTTGAAATAATTTGATTTTAAAATGACAAGCAATAGCAAATAGTATACGAATGGACTCGAGTCTAGCTACAGGGGCGAAAGTTTCATCAAAGTCTATACCTTCTACTTGAGAGTAGCCTTGAGCAACTAATCGTGCCTTGTTCCTGATGATAGTACCATCCTCATTTTTCTTATTCTTGAAAATCCATTTGGTACCTATCACATTGTGTTGCTTTGGAGGCTTCGTTAATTTCCAGACTTTGTTTCGCTCAAATTGATGGAGCTCTTCCTGCATTGCTTTAATCCAGTAGTCATCCTGAAGAGCTTCATCTATATTCTTTGGTTCGATTAAAGATACGTAGCAAGCGAATGTAGAATACCGGGACTTCGGTTAGTCCACCGACCTCGCAAGATGGCGCGGAGCGCAGGATTTGCTTGGGACGAGTTCCAATTGAGTTTACAGATGAGTTCGGGTTGATTCGGATCATCGCGGAAGCCCCAGCTTGGTTCGGGGGTTTCCGGGCTTTGTACGCCGTTAGAGGCTAGTTTGGGAAGCACCGACTCCACTGTGGTCTGCGAAAAAATTGGGAAACACTTGGAACAGGTGTATTTTATGATTACAGCGGATTTCGGGAGGTTCCGGAATGACGCGGAGGACCCGAAGGAGAAAAGTGAGTTGGCACTGGCAGTTTTGGAGCCGGTTTTTGGATTGAGCGCACAGACTCAACGGTTGAGCTTTTTGAGGAGAAAAAGCTTTGAGCATGTGTATTTTCTGATTACAGCGGGGTTCGGGAGGTTCCGGGCCGGTGCGGAGACCCCGAAGTCAAAAGGTGACTTGGAGTTGACCTAAGTTGGATTATTTAATTATTTAATTTAATGATTTGGATTTTTTTGCTTGTGAGGGGATTAGAGATGGAAGAGAGTGAGAGAGGGAGTTTTCTTTAATTAATTGTGCCAGCTGCCTCTCACCTACACCCCCCCATGCCCATTTAATTAGCTCTGCCACTAATTAAATGGGGTGCCACGTCATCATCCCTCTCACCTTTTTTAAAACAGAGTAATTTTGCAAAAACAGAGGATGAGAGGAAGAGGGAAAAGAAGGTAGATGAAGAGGAAGAAAGAATAAAATAAGAGAAGAGTGTTTATGATTTTGAAGGGATTTTTCCTGCGGTTGGAGGCCGAGCGAGAGCGCGGCGAGCGGCGCGCGCGACGTTTTCGTTTTATAAGAGGTATGTGCTGTTTCGAAAGGGGGGGTGTTTGTGCGGCGCGCGGTGCACAGCGCGCGCAGCGCGCGCGGCGGGCGCGCGGCGGGCCCGCGACGCCAGGCGCGCGGCGCGCAGTGCACAGCCCGCGCAGCGCGCGCGGCGGGCGCGCGACGCGCAGGGCGCGCGGTGCGCAGCGCGCGCGGCGCGCGGCGAGGCGCTCTGCAGCGGGCGGTGCGCTGCAGCGCGGCGTGCTTTTGGCGGCAGCTGCAGCGTGCCGTGCGAGCGGGCGCGCGGGGTTTCCTGCGGCGTGGGCTCTTGGGAGCTAGTTTTAATTTGGATTTTTGATCTTTCCTCTCTCTCTCTCTCTCTCTCTCTCTCTCTGTGTTTTTTACAGCAACTTCGTTCGCGGCGAGCTTGGTGCCGCGCGAGCTGTTGGTGCCGACGGTGACGGCACGTGGATCACCATCAGATTTTGGAGCAGCGGCAGTGAGGGAGCCTTCACTTCTTGGAGTGGGCTGCAAGTGGTGATTTGTGGTGGATTAAAATAAGTGTGAATGTGTGTATTTGGAGCCTGGCAAAGTGTATTTGAGCAGTAAGTTGAAGTAATTTGTGTATGTGAGCATTTGTGATTAAGTACACATTGTTTTAGTTGTGATGGGAACTTAAGAGTTTATGTTGGAGCTGCTTGTGCTGTGGGAGTGTGTGTGTATTGTGGACTTAAGTGGACTGTGTATGTGGGTGCTATGGAATTGATGCATTGTGTTTATGTAATCTTTAACTATTGTATGCATATGGAGCCTGGGCAGTGTGAAGTGTGTGCTGAGTATGTGGGTGTGTGTAGGTGAGCTTTGGAGCTGCTTGTACTGCTGGTGGTGTATATAAGATATATAAGTTGTTCTTGGGCTGTGACACTTTGGTGGTGGTGTGGTGAACTTGTAGTTTTATGTGGTTGGGGGAAGTAAGTTGTATTTTAAATACTGTGGGACTTGGTTATGTTAACTGTGCATTTGTGTGCTGTTGGTGACACTTGGAAGCTCTGTTTTGGCTGGGGAATGATCAGAGTGCGCCGGGATTTTTTGGGTTGTGGACTCGGGGGAAAAAAAAAAAATTTATTCGAGCTCCCGGGATTCTTCCAAGTTTGCGGCAGTGTGCTGCGCGCGGCGCGTTTTTGGAGTTTCATCAATTCGAGGGTTCAGCACTACACCGACTTCAGCGTTGCCTACGGAATGCGTTTTCAGGTGGGTTGGAATTTCTTCGAAATTTATGGAATGCCCTTTAATTCTTCTGTAAGCATATTGATCATGTTTAGCTTATTTATTATATTGATAAATCTGATAGTTGCTTAGAAATAGTAGAATGACGTTCTTGAGCCCCAGATATGTTTAGTATGATCTAGAGGTTATTTGACACTAGACTGCATGTTCATTTGAGATTCAGGCTGCATCTGGACCTTCATATATTTTTAGTACCCCGTTTTAAGTAAAACTCCATTTTAAAAAGGGTTTTTAATTGTTGAGAACATTATGAATGGTCCAGATTGTTCGAGTTGATTGTGTACTCGTGCCAGAGGGCCGAGTGTATTTTTAGAGCATCGTCTGTCGAGTTCTAGTGTCACGAGGGTTCTTCTTCCTTGTTGGGATGATGGGTTTATTCTAGATCATGGATTGTGTTTATGATTTAGTGGTAGAGGTAGTTCTCCCACTTAGTTTTGAGGATATTTGGGGTTCTGGCAGATCGAGTCGCGGGGGGTTTCCCGGCTCAGCCATGGTCATGCATTATCAGATTGAATCGTTGAGGGTTCTCTGACATACGGGTGAGAGTATTTGGGCTATTTCATGTTTGAGTCGAGGTTCTTTTCCGACTGAGTTGTGTTTTCGAGCTTTGAGATACCGATCTGTTTGATCATGGATATAGCCTGCATGTGCCGCATATTTGAGACAGTGAGACAGATGTGATACTTGAGTTCGGTGGGGTCGCTCCCCTCGAGCTACGCCCCGGGTGCGATGATGATACCGAGCCTGACGAGGCTACGATGTGATATGCGCCTAGTTCATATACTAGAGGTCGCTTGATACCCCTGGCCGAGTTACCATGGGGTCACTTTGGATATGCGCCTAGTTGATTTACTGGTGGTCGCTTGATACCCCTGGCCGAGTTACCATGGGGTCACTTTGTGTGAGATTGAGATAGTCGGTCTAGGACGCCCCACGTAAATCCCGTCCTCTTGTGGATGCGTGGTAGTGGGCAGGTGCGTTCCTAGACGACAGGCGCAGGCTAGACTGAGCCAGTTTTGGCTGTCTTTGAGATTGGGTGTTATGAGCGGGTAGTTACATATTATGTTCTTAGATGGTTTCTCCTGAGAGCATTGATACTGAGGCATTTTAGCAGTAGCGAGAGTATGCATAGCATGTTTATGATAGACTTTCCTTTGAGCATTATGTTTGCGACAATTAGCTGTAGTTTTCCTTCAGCTTATCTATCTATCTATCTATCTATCTGCATATCTATCTGTTTTGCCTCCAGTAGACTTAGTGGGCATACCGTGGTATTGGGACGGTACCCACTGAGATCTGCCTTCTGCAGTAGATCTCACACCCGCTGCGGTGACAGGTTGAGGTAGCTGTTCGGGCTTGGTTCGCGCGGAGACAGCAGATCGAGGTGAGGACGTGGCCGATTAGTTCCTTACCAGCTTTGAGAGTCAGAGGTAGATGTACCGTTTTTATTTTATGACTCCACTTTTGTACTGGACATTCTGAGAGACTTGTGAGGATTGTTTTATTTTTTCATAGTTTATCAGACTTGTATTGAGGATTTTCTTTTATCCAGATGTTCAGTTGATTTCCATAGCTATTAGTTCTTTTCAGCTCTGATACATGTTAGCTATAGATCTTTTGCAGGTTAGACGCTTCGTCTGTGCGGCAGTTTCCGCACAGACGGCGGATCTGTTGGCGAGCCGGGTCGCAGTTTCGACCCGGGGCGTGACAGCGAATCCACTAACCAACTGCCTCCGAGTTCTAACTCCTTCTTGGGGTCTCCAATGATGTTTGATTCAGGATGATCCTTGGAGATGCGTAAAGTTTGAGGTAACGGAGTACTCGGAGGTACATGAGACGATTCCTGCACATCAGATAAACTTGAAGAACCATAGATGCATCATTAATATTGGAAGTATTATCATGAAAGATGCAATGGCAGGTGTATCATCATCTAGAGAGATATCGAGGTAGATTTTTCAGATGCAAAGTGAAAATCTTCATCTACTTTAACATTTATCGATTCTACGATCGTCTTAGATTCTAAGTTAAAAACTCGATATGCTCTACTATTTGTAGAATAACCCAAGAAAATTCCTTCGTCACTTCGAGAGTCAAATTTTCAAGATTTTCGCGGTCACAGCCAACATAACACCGACTCCCAAAGATACGAAAATATTTGATGTGGGTTTTCTACCCCACCATAGTTCATATGGTGTATTTAACGTTCCCGGGCGCAAATAAACTCGATTAATTACATAGATTGCAGTGTTCACAGCTTCAGCCCAAAAATATAGCGGTAAATTCCGGCTGTGAAGCATAACACGTGCCATCTCTTGAACAACCCTGTTTTTGCGCTCGACAACACCATTCTGTGGGTGTATAGGTGTGGGTGAGAATTCATGCTTAATACCGTTTGAAGTGCAAAAGTCAATGAATTTAGAGTTAACGAATTCTCCACCTCTATCACTTCTAACACGAATGATCTTTTTCATTCTTTTCAATCATAATACGATGGCAAATCTCGTGAAAAGAATCAAAAGTATCAGCTTTCTTTTTAAAAATGCTACCCAAGAAAATCTAGAGAAATCATCAACCAATAAGAAAATATACCATTTACCTCCCAAAGATGGTTGACGAGTTGGCCCCATTAAATCCATGTGTAAAAGTTCCAAAGGCCGTTTTGTACCAACGTGGTTCAAGTTCTTGTGTGCAGTCCTGAACTGTTTTCCCTTTTGACAACCGCCGCACACAATGTTTGTTCAAATGAAAGTTTAGGAACCCCCTTGACCACATCTTTGTTTGAAATTCTAGCAAGTTCCTTAAAATTTATGTGACCTAGCTTTCATGCCAAAGTGTTTCATTATTCAAAGAGGCTAAGTTACAATTTTCAGAAGTTTTACTAGGAACAAATAACAATTGTTTTCAGATCTAACCCCCTTTAAAAGAATACATGGTCCTTATCAGTTACAACACATTCAACAGATGAAAAGTTAACTGAAAAACCATTGTCGCAAAGTTGACTTATGCTAATGAGGTTAGTCTTAGGCCTTCTACATATAACACATTATTTAGACGGGCCATCTGGAATAGCTACTGTTCCTTTTCCAACAATTTTGGAAGATCGACCGTCTCCGAAAACAACGAGTCCTCCGGAGATTTTCTCAAAGTTTTGAAAACTTTTTTGTCCGGTCATGTGACGGGAACATCGCTATCCAGATACCAAGACGAATTATCATATGCATGCAAGGAAACATTAGTAACCAGACAAGGGTAAATTTCACCTTTGCGCACCCAAACCTTTTTGGAATGCGTCGGTAATGGTCGTGAGGTTATTCTCCTAGGTGAAGGCATCTTGTCAGATCGATTGCTGCTCCTTGATGATGTCGTCTTGCGCGGTGAACTACCAAGGCTCTTTCATTTGAAAAGTTTTGCTTGAATTCCGGGGAGGCGCCTTTTTGGTAGTCGTTGCAAGAAGTGCTTGAGTTGAGCGTTTGGCTCCCATCTTGCAATTCTCCTTATGTGCCCTAAAATACCACAACGAAAACATACCTTAGTACTTGACGATCCGCGAGGAGGATGAAGTAGGTGTTGTCGTTGCTTGTCGTTAGTTCCGGTGTCGGAGGAGGAGATACCGATGGGGCACAAAGACTGTCCCACTCGAACTTGGACTGTTTTCAGTTCGAGTGTACCCGAGGCCGAACCGATTTGTTTGACCAAGACCAAGAAGCTTATCCAACTTACTCCTTCCAGAAGAGAATCGCTGCAAGTCATCCTTGAGTTGGAAAATGGTCTTTGTCATTGCCAGGTTATCCTGTCGAGCCTCGTTGTAGAGCTTTGAGAAGTGATCCGCTTTATCCACCAGTTTGTATGTTCCTTCTCAAAAAGCTCATTGGACTCTTGAGGGAAACATTTACTTTAATCAGATTTTCCCTTTCCACTTCAAGAGCGTTTGAGAGAGAAGAGTGCCCTTTTTGCTTCTTCTTCGAGATCATGCAATCTCCTCTCAAACTCTTGTTTTGCTTAGCCAGTTTCTTTGAATCCTCAAAAGTTTGTGGTAGGCTAAAAACAAAATCTTCACCTTCCGAATCATCCGATTCATTGTCCGTTGCATTCTTTTCAACAGTGGAGTTGGACAATGACTCGGATGTACTTGCCATTAAGCACATGAGGGTGAAGATGGGACGCGTGGAATGTCGTTGCGCTTCTTCTTCATCACTTGAGGATGACTCATTTGACGTGAGTTGTTTCATCCCAAGTGACGACTTGCATCGCCTTCTTCTTTGACGGATACTTGTTGGGACACTCGTTGCAATGTGACCGTAGCCTTGACATTTGAAACATTGTAGTTGTCCCTCTGAACTTTTCTTATCCTTTGAGAAGTTCTCTTGCTTTCCTGACTTGTAAGTTGAAGTACCTTGCCTTTCTCGACTTTCCGAAGGATGGAGATTTACTTGAATTACCCCTTCGAAAGTTACGGCGAAACTTCCTTGTCAAGAGAGCGAGTTGCTTCTCAAAGTCCTCCATAGATAGGTTCTCGCCATCGTCTGAGGAGGATGTATCCGCGTCTTCTTCCTTAGTTGTTTTCAACGCATAACCTGAAGACTTAGAAGAGTGTCACGCCCGGGTGTAAACCAGAACCCGGGCGTCTACAGATCCGCCGTGCATGCGGTATTTCCCACATACACGAAGCGTCGGTAACCTGCTCAGATAAGAAATAATAATAAAAGAGCATGATAAACAGAGCTAAACTAAAATACTGTATCCGACAGAAGCTGGAATAAAGAGTACAACAGTGGAATAAAAATACAGATGTCTCTCCCAGCTCACCACTAAATATACAAACAGCTGGCAGAGAAGCCAGACCAAAAAAGAAATAAACAAAAGCTGTCTGAGAAGACCAGGTAC
>CM055060.1:27278796-27345185 GCA_029204045.2 Tillandsia leiboldiana
TGGGATTTCCGTCGGAGCGGGAGATTTGGGTGGAGGTCGCCGCCGCCGCCGTTGGTTAGACGTGATGCCGCCGCCCCGTCGGATGAGATGGGAGGCTTCCGCCGCCGTTGACGAGTTGCTAGGGGCCGCGTCGCCATGCCGAGCCTTGTTTTGGCTTCGACGGGGCCGCGACGCGCCGCCACCTACGGCTCGATTTGTTGCGTCGCGCCGCCGCTTCGCATGCAAGCCGCGCCGCCGCTTCGAATGCAAGCCGCGCCGCGGCGCGCTGGTGTCCGTAACCGCGCCGCGCGTGCTGTCTACAAGAGGGCGCCGCGCGCCCGTGCATGAGTACATTGCAGATTTCTTCTACAACCGGCTGTGGCTTGTGTATCGCACGTGGCCAGGGATGAGGCGCATCGGATCTACATGTTTGAGCGAGGTTGCGCCGGGACATTTATCAGTTGTTTCGTTGACTCAGATTACAGACTCTGGAGGCCTCTATAGAGCCAGGCACTCTATGTTGAGCGCGGGAGCGGTGAGGAGGAGGTGGCTCCAGCTCCTGCAGTGATCCCATGGGCGAAGCGCTCGACACCGATGGATGAGGGCAGTCGAGTCGCAGGGAACCCCCGAACTCCACGATTCCATCCTCAGGGTTTTGGGTATCAGGGGCGCCAGAGATCAGAGCATCTCGTCAGTCTCAGCAGCAGCAGTAGCAGCAGCGTCGACCGCCTCGGCAGCAGCACCTTCGCAGCAGCAGCAGACCTCGCGGCAGCCACGCCCGGACCGATGTGTTATTTGTGGAGGGCCGCACTCACCGATCCAGTGTCCTCAGAGGCAGGGCCGTTGTTTCCGTTGCGGGCAGACGGGCCACTTCCAGGGGTCGTGCCCCAGAGCAGGTCATCCAGTTCCTTCCTCGGCTTCAGCACCCTCTGTTCCTCATCAGACGGCATGACCTTCTGCGGCCTACGTAGGCCCGATCATGCTTCATCTTCCTCGCGACAGCCAGAGCGACGACCCCCAGCGCCGAGCGGCGAGTCTATGCCACTTAGGTTGAGGATGCTAGAGCGGCTGACCACATCGTCGCAGGTATTATTTTGATTTCTGCAGTTCATACTCGAGCTCTTTTTGATATCGGCGCATCGCACTCATTCATTAGTAGAGCATTGGCATCCCTATATGGTATAGAGGTAGTTTCTTTATCGCATGCATTAGAGGTTCAGATTCCAGATCATGTCTTGTATGTCGAGGAGTATTGTAGGGATTGCCCTGTACAGTTGGGACCCTGGATCTTGCCGGCAGACTTGCTTGTCTTGCGCAGCTCCAGGATTTCGATGTTGTACTCGGCATGGATTGGTTGTCGCGGTATTTTGCCACCATAGACTACAGAGAGAGGACGGTGACCCTCTGCGAGCCTAGACAGGAGGAGTTTTGTCTTCAGAGGCTGCCAGAGCTCCTTGTTTGCAGTGACTATTTCTTCGGCGAGGGCTAGACGGATGATGAGTAGAGGCTGCACCGCTTTCTTGGCGACGATTGTAGAGGTGTCTACGGCGGCACTGGGGCTCGAGGATATCCCTATTGTCCGCGAGTTCCCAGATGTGTTTCCCCCGGTTGACGACTATGCTGCCGGAGAGGGAGATAGAATTTGTGATTGATGTGGTTCCAGGAACCACACCAATCTCAAAGGCACCTTATAGGATGGCACCTGCCGAGTTGAGGGAGTTGAAGGCCCAGTTACATGACTTGATGGACCGGGGTTTTGTTAGACCCAGTGTATCTCCGTGGGGAGCGCCGGTGTTATTTGTGAAGAAGAAGGATGGGTCGCTTCGATTATGTGTGGATTACAGGGAGCTGAACAAAGTGACCATCCGGAACAAGTATCCTCTACCACGGATTGATGATCTGTTCGATCAGCTACAGGGAGTGTCAGTGTTCTCGAAGATTGATCTCCAGTTAGGTTACCACCAGCTGAGGGTGAGGGCCGAGGACATCCCCAAGACGGCTTTTAGATCCCGGTACGGGCATTATGAGTTCACTGTTATGCCTTTTGGTTTGACTAATGCCCTGCTGCATTTATGGATTTGATGAACCGGGTATTTCAGCCGTACTTGGACCAGTTTGTGGTTGTGTTCATAGACGACATTTTGATTTACTCCCGGAGTGATATAGAGCATGAGGAGCACTTGAGGATAGTGCTGCAGATTCTGCGAGAGAAGAAGCTGTATGCCAAGTTTAAAAAGTGCGAATTTTGGCTTCGGGAGGTTGCATTTTTAGGCCACATTGTATCAGCCGCAGGAGTGGCAGTAGACCCGACGAAGATTGATGCTGTTCGGGATTGGCCGAGACCGACGACGGTTACCGAGGTTCGGAGCTTTTTGGGCTTGGCAGGCTATTATCGTCGGTTTTGGAGGGCTTTGCGAAGCTCTCTACCCCCCTGACCAGTTTGACTAGGAAGGGGATAAAGTTTGTTTGGATTGAGCAGTGCCAGCAGAGCTTTGAGGAGCTGAAGAGGAGATTGATTTCGGCGCCGATTTTAGCACTGCCAGTGATGGTGATGGATTCGTGATCTATAGTGACGCCTCTCACAGCGGTTTGGGATGTTTTTGATGCAGCATGGTAGGGTAATTGCTTATGCTTCACGG
The DNA here is from genome assembly GCA_029204045.2 of Tillandsia leiboldiana. Lineage (NCBI taxonomy): Eukaryota > Viridiplantae > Streptophyta > Magnoliopsida > Poales > Bromeliaceae > Tillandsia > Tillandsia leiboldiana. The sequence continues at coordinate 27,281,415 of CM055060.1, forward strand.
CAATTAAAGGATTATGAGAAGAATTACCCTACTCATGATTTGGAGTTTGCAGCTGTGGTGTTCGCGTTGAAGTTGTGGCGGCATTACCTCTATGGAGAGCACTGCGAGATTTACACTGATCATAAGAGTTTGAAGTACTTGTTACTCAGAAGGAGCTGAATTTGAGGCAACGCCGGTGGTTGGAGTTACTAAAGGACTATGATGTGAGCATCCTTTATCATCCCGGCAAGGCCAATGTTGTAGCAGATGCTTTGAGCAGGAGGTCAGTGCAGAGGTTGAGCATGTTGATCACGCAGCAGGCACCGCTAGTGGAGCAGTTGAGGCGTTTACAGATTGAGGTGGTATCCCCTGGGGTCTCTGCTAGACTCATGTCTATGGTCTTGCAGCCCACTCTATTGGACAGGATTAGAGAGGCACAGAGTGAGGACCCCCATTTGATGAGGATCAGAGTGCAGATTCAGACAGATCATATAGGAGATTTTTCAGTGGATACCTCGGGAGTACTACGGTACAGGGACCGAGTGTGTGTGCCTGCGGATCCTGAGATTAGAGACCAGATTTTGAGAGAGGCCCATTATACACCTTATACCATTCATCCTGGTGGTACTAAGATGTATAAGGACCTCAAGGAACACTTTTGGCGGTCCGGAATGAAGCGGGACATTGGAAGATTTGTGGCTCATTGTTTAACTTGCCAGCAAGTGAAGGCAGAGCACCGAGTTCCTGCTGGCAAGTTGCATAGTCTTCCAATTCCGAGTGGAAGTGGGACCACATCACTATAGATTTCGTCACAGGACTGCCGAGGGCGCAGAGTGGAGCCGACGCGATTTGGGTTATCGTGGATAGACTCACCAAGTCTGCACACTTCTTGCCTGTACAGATGACTTGGCCGTTGGAGCGTCTTGCACAGTTGTATTTGGATGAGGTGGTGAGGCTGCACGGTGTACCTGCCTTGATTGTATCAGATAGGGACCCAACATTTGTATCGCATTTTTGGGGGAGTCTACAGTCAGCCTTGGGGTGACAGCTCCGGTTTAGCACAGCATTCCACCCACAGACTGATGGACAGTCCGAGCGCACCATACAGACCCTCGAGGACATGTTGAGAGCGTGCGTTATGGATTTTGGAGGAGGGTGGTACCGGCACTTAGCATTGGTTGAGTTTGCGTACAACAACAGCTATCAGGCGAGCATTCAGATGGCTCCGTTTGAGGCGTTGTATGGACGCAAGTGCCGGTCGCCCTTGTATTGGAGTGACGTGGGTGAGAGGAGGACTTTGGGACCTTATTTACTGCTGGAGGCAGAGGAGAAAGTCAGATTAGTTCGCCGACATCTTGAGACAGCCCAGAGTCGTCAGAGGAGCTACGCTGATACTCGGCGGCGAGACCTAGAGTTCCAGATTGGCGATCATGTCTTTTGAAGGTCTCGCCTTCGAAAGGGGTCCGGAGATTTGGAATTCGGGGAAAGCTCAGTCCCCGCTTTATTGGACCCTTCGAGGTACTTGAGAGAGTAGGCCCTGAGGCTTACAGAGTTGCCCTTCCTCCACGCCTGGCCGGAGTTCATGATGTTTTCCACGTCTAGGTTCTGAGGAGATATGTTTTCGATCCTTCGCACGTGATTGACTTCACTTCCTTGGAGGTCGGCGAGGACCTTGGATATGAGGAGCGCCCATTGCGAATTCTTGCTCGTGAGGTGAGGGAATTGCTCAACCGGGCCATTCCGTATGTGAAGATCTTGTGGAGCAATCACGAGGAGCGTGAGGCTACTTGGGAGCTTGAGACGGTGATGAGAGATACCTATCCCTTTCTGTTCGAGACTTCCGGTTGAGGTACGCCTGTTTTGTTTTCTTTGTTTCGGGGATGAAACTTTCTTTTAGTGGGGGAGGATGTAGTGGTCCAGAATCCCATGCAACTTTTCCGGTGAATCCATTGTGTAGAACACCTAGTGTTGGTGTGTCTGGCCCATAGTGCATCAAAGGGATGCCACAGATGGACCCCGTGAGGTATTGGCCTTCGGCTACATTTGCCGAAATTTTGAAAAGGTTTTTGGCCAAACAGAGGTTGGAATTAGATTCAGCGCGGAAAAACGCTTGAAAACGGCTATTTGCTTGTTTGATTCTGAGTCCGGAGGCCCAAAAACAGACTCCCGAAAGTTTTTATTGGATTTCGGTGCATGGGAGGGGCCGTGGACCGCCGGCATGCCACGTGGCGGCCTGTCATTAGCCGGTTTACGGCGCTCGGTCCACAGAGCGTCGCGGCTGGGTGCACAGACCCGGCGCAGGGACACGTGGCACCGCCTGATTGGCGGGCTCCTGGTGAGCGGTCTACAGAGTTGGCGCGGCGGTGCATGGACCAGGGCGGGGACACGTGGCAGTCCCTGGTTGGTCGGTGCACGCGGCGCGGTCCACGGAACCCGAAGTAGTGTGCGTGGACCGTGTTGGGTTATATGTAATATAGATCTAAATAGGGGAAAAAACACCTAGAGGGGGGTGAATAGGTGTAAACAATAAACACTCAAAAAATCATTGCGCAATAAAACCCAATGCGGAAAAATAATGAACACGCAAGATTTTTACGTGGAAAAACTCCAAACCGGAGTAAAAAACCACGGGACCGATAACACGGTGAAATCCACTAGAATTGAAACACGTACAAGGTGATTTAACGTACTCACAGACGACTCAACCTTTTACCATACGCTCCTAGTTGATCTTCTCCGCTCGTTCCGCAACGCGTCTCGAATCCACGATCTGCGTCCAACGCCGAATCCACGGCGTCCAACGTCGAGTCCACGACGTCCGACCGAATCCACGGTCTTCACCCAGTAGCACGCTTCGAATCCACGAACGTACCTCGCTCCGAATCCACGAGAGCGGTTGAACCTTGAATCCACAAGGACACGCGAGTCCACGCGCCGATTTTGGGGAAATCGTTGTTTTTGGGTGGTGATGATCCGCCGAATACTTAGATTAGAAATAGATCGGAAATACCATCTAAGTATTCATTGATTTGATTCTACTCAAAATCTGAGTATGAAAACCTAGAATCAAATCAATCAATTATAGATGAAGAAACATAGAATTAAATCTAGTATTTCCTTTCTTCTCTATATGTGGATTATTCTTTCACGGCCGTCTTTTTCAATATATGCCGCTCTTTCTATTTTATCATCCTTAGCCCTAGAAAAAGAATCATAGGGTCTATTTATAGGTTAGAAACATTTGGAAGGAGATAAGAATAAAAAACCTACCATTTCTGGAAATTTTACGGACGGCGATCCGGATCGGATTTCGGCGATCCGGATTGCAGTAGCAAGAAAGACGGTTTCCAGAAAAACAATATTTCGGGATCCGGATCGAAATGGCTGATCCGGATCGTTCATACAGTTTCACCAAACATCAACGTTCGGGATCCGGATTGCAAATCCTGATCCGGATCGTGCAAGTAAAAAGGTAAAACTAGTGTTCGGGATCCGGATCATGAGATGCTGCGATCCGGATTGAACCAGTGTATGAACGAACACCCTTCGGGATCCGGATTGGAATGTCTGATCCGGATCCTGAACATGTCCCATGTCCAGTTTTTGATTTTTATGCAATGAAAAAGTCTTCCAGGTGTTTCTACACTACAAGAAGTATTTCGGATCACCAAAATCTTTAGTTAAACATACCTGATCCTTTTGAATTTCTTCTTTCTTGAGATTGAGTTAAATGATCCAACCTTCTTCACCTTCAATCTTCAAGACTTTGAACCTTTCACGAAATTATGCCAACTCAAATTCCGTAACAATCTCCCCCTTTGGCAGGTTTCGTGACAAAACACAAATCCACTAAAGAAAATTCAAAAAGATATTTTTGTTGCTATCACCATACAACAAAAATTTACAATGGAGATCCAAAAATTTTAAAAACATGAGATAAACTCCTAAACAGACTCTAGACTTAGACATCTGTACTCTCTGCACACAGAAATCATTCTTGACAAAAAGAATCGTTAGATACCTCAAGAATTGAAACATACAAAACCAAGTACAGAGATAGAGTTTATCTGATCATCATGACATTTGAGAATTCAGATATGTAAGAGAATCATAGTCAAAAACCAAACATATCTTCTATGCATTCAAAAAACCAAATGTCACAAAGTGTTTAGTCCAACATCAACTTGTTAGTCATATTACATGCCCAAATAGTTAGTCGAATAGTTAGTAGAGACAGGCAACAAATCACAAGATAAAAAACCAAAGTTGAAGTTGAAGTGATACTTACCTTGATGTTCACACAGTTTTCACATCATCATTGTTCAAGTTCTCTCTAAACTCTCTCCCCCTTTTTGTCACAAAGTTAGCCAAAATTGCAAGACAAGGAGAGTTAAAAAGTTTAAATACAAATTAAGAAACTTGAGAGTTGAAGGAAACAACCAAGTACGTAAGACCCTGCAAAAGAGAGGATTAGAAGGAAACTTCATGGAGAAATCGTCAGAGCTGATACACCCAAGCTTCTGAAACATTTTCTTGATCCGTTATTCATGGAAGCTTGCTCCTTCTTCACTTCTTTGAGATCTTGGATCATCACAGCTTGTTCTTTCTTGACTTCTTTGAGATCTTCCTTCATTTTAGCGAACTCAACAGACATCCGTTCTTGTTCGTTGGAGAGTCGCTGTTGTTCTTTAAAGATTGAGCTGACAGAAGCATCATCATCAGAGGTGGATGGAGGTGCCTGCTGTGCTGGTGGAACAGGAGCTGTAGAAGTAGTTGCTTGTGGTCGAGCTCTTTGTCGAATTGGAAGAGATGGAGGATCATCTTGTTTTGTCGATAGAGACTTCACAATTGTTGTCTCATTAATGGTGCCCAAACTGTACATGTATGAGCTCGCGCTTGTATCGACTTTAAACTTTCTAAGGATGCGCATGATTATCATTGGGGTAGGGTAGTCTCTCTGTGGGGTGAGAGTGTTCCACATACCGTGCCATCCTTGACCAAATGAGATAAGGAATATTCAAGTTTGCTCCCATCAATGCGGCCGGGGTTTCCAAGAAGATAAGGAATAACATCCTGTCCCATCGAAGAACCTTCGTATTCATGTTGGGAAGAATGTTGTAGCAGACAATGAAGTTTATATACGAAACTCTGGTCGAAGCTCTTTAGAGAAAATAGAATTTCCGGTTGACAAAGTATCCGGAACACAAATTCCATTGACTACAACTCTCCAGGAGTTGTCGTTGAAGCTTTGAGTTTTTAGGTAATGGAGTCCATCAGCTTTGGCTGTCATACCTAGCACATCTCCAATCAGTTGGGGTGTGACTTTGATTTTGATATTTTTAACCAAAGTATGAAATTCTCGACGTCCATCATCATGATCAATTAGACTTGCAGCGTTCTGATAAAACATTCGAACTGAGTGTGGACAAGTACCCAGTAGTCTCAGGGAAGTTGCAAATTTGAGCAAGACCAACCTGGTCAAACAAAATCCCAAAGACTGCAGATCGTTCCTTCATTGGTTTGACATTGACATGTCTCTCGCCAATGCATTCCCTCTTCTCAAAATCCTTGATTCTTGCGGAGCTGATGAAGTCTTGTGGAGGAGGCTGTCTAGCAACTGGTTGCTCAATGGAAATTCCTTGAGCACTGCCTCTTTTTCTTGCACCGGTTTTCTTCTTGTCCCAACTGGATTTGGATCCATAGGGGCTTTTCCTTTTTCAGCTGCAGTAGGCTTTGAAGCTTTTGATGTTTCCGCAGGAGCTTTTCCTTTCGAAGCAGTGGGTGCTGTTGCTTCAACTTGAAGCTCATCCCAATCAATTGATTCCGTTTCCGACTCCGTATCGGAATCATCTTTAGCTTTCTTTGCTTTCTTAGCCCTCTTGGGCTGACAGTGTCCTTGACATGAACCATGGCAGCAAGTAGGAAAATAATCCATGTGATCACCATTTTGATCGCTAGTGAAAAATGTATCCTGTGAAGAGCAACTCAAGAACACATGAAAAATTGTTCATTTTCAAAAATTAGAAGAATGTACCCACACAATCATAATCATGTAGAGAGACTAAAAATCAAATTAGTTTTGCAAAAGAATTTTAAAAATAGATCAATTGCATGTTTTCAAAAATTCCTATTTATATGCCCTAAAACAGAATTTTCAGAAATCGAAGCCCAAAAAATGCCTTAATCAGGAGAATACCTAGCATATAATCAAAACTAATCTACCCAGAGTTCTTATTTCAAAAGAAATTTGACCAAAAACCATTCACAAACGAAAAGGATAGAAAAATCTCATCACGTTTTGAAGAAAATAGAGAATACCTGTGAAAAACGAGATTTTGATCAATAAAATTACTTGGATTCGAAGAACTTGAGTTAGGAAAGCCCAAGGGTGCAAGAATTCTAGAGAGAGAAGCTCTAGAGACTTGAGAACAAAAGATTAAGGTAAAGGAAATCAAAACCCTCTTGTTCTTATTAAAACCCTAGCCGTGATCCGGATCGGATCGAGATTTCGATCCGGATCGCTAGCCGCAGGAAGAAGCCTGCGTTCGGGATCCCGATCACTTATCCCGATCCGGATCAGCTGCAACTTTTTCTTCCGAAAAATTTAGAAAAAATCCATAAATCCAGAAAAAGTATGTAAGCATTTTAGCACATCAACTTTAAATAAAAATCATCGTTCATGTCAAGAGAAATAAATTATGTTAAATCTATCAATAACATTCAAATAATGACATGACAATTTACAGAAATTAAAACATTTAAAGTTGATCAAGTTCAAACACATCCATCATGATCTATGAGTACGGCGTTTATCAAATCATTAAATGGTAAAGAAAATGAATTACCAAGATCAATAGATGTTTGAAATCCCAAATAAATTATATAATGTATCTAGTCAATCTGTTGAAGAGAGTGGCTCTTGAGCATCTTTCATTAAAAAAAAAACCACCTTATACCAATCTTGAAATTTGACGGAGTCAAGTATTTCAATCATGCATTTTATTTAATCAAAAATTACAAACCCATGCTTGGTTATACATGTGGTAGCTGCACACAGTACTCGGACGACCGAGGTGGTAGCTCTTTCCTCCATGTGGTGGTAGTTTTCACACTCCTCATTGGGAATGTAACTCTTTCCACATCTTTTGAGCATTTTACTTTTCTTTGACTCCCCCTCAATTGGCTATCAATTAATTTAAGATATAAAGTATTCAACCAAGGATTGATCTCGAATTCATACTCAACTAAATAGTCAAATAAGATAAAAACAATACCAAGAGATCATTGAGAGAGAAATTGACTTTGATCAATTAAAAATGGTTTAATTTAAATAAATGATCAATGCATCAACTGAATTATTATGATATCCAAAGCATAATAAATTTCTAATCATATGAAAGGATGCAAGTAAAGTCAATAATACACATGCTCAATTAATGTACTATGTATAAAGAATAGATAAAGAACAAAAACACACAAACAAAACCTAACCTAAGCAAAAGTTTCAAAAAGAAAGTTTATTTCAAGGAAAGCATTCCAATTGCTTTACGCAAATGAATAAAACGTTTTTGATCCAAAAATTTTGTTAAAATGTCAGCTAATTGATCTTCATTGAAATATATGAAAGTTGAAGAGTATTTGATTCAACTAGCTCTCTAAGAAAATGATATCTAAGTTCAATGTGTTTTGTTCTAGAGGCAACCACAGGGTTTTTGGAAATGTTTATAGCACTAGTGTTGTCACAAGAATTGTTACCGAAGTTGCTGAAAATCCGGAAGTCGCTCAACACACTTTCATCCAAATGAGTTGGGTTGAACAACTACCCGCTGAAATGTATTCCGCTTCGGCAGTCGAGAGTGCTATGCAATTCTGCTTTTTACTGTGCCATGCAACAAGGCAATGGCCAAGATAGAAGCATGCACCACTCGTGCTTTTCCGATCATCCACTGATCCTGCCCAATCGGCATATGAGTATCCAACAATATCCAAACTAGTTCCCATAGGATACCAAATTCCGAAATTAATTGATCCTTTGATGTACCGGATGATCCTTTTCACCGCTTTCAGGTGAACCTCCTTTGGTGCTGATTGATATCTCGCACAAATCCCAACACTAAAGGATATATCCGGGTGACTAGCCGTGAGGTAAAGTAGACTTCCAATCATACTTCGATACAGTTTCTCGTCTACATTCTCACTATGTGATTCACTTCCAAGTCCCTTGTGGCTAGTTCCCATTGGAGTCGGAAAATCCTTCGAATTTTCTAAGTCAAACTTTTTAACCAACTCCATTGCATACTTGGATTGACACAAGTGAATACCTTCATCATTTTGTTTAATTTGCAATCCAAGAAAATAAGTCAATTCGCCCATCATGGACATCTCAAATTCGCTTTCCATGGTCTCCGCGAATTTAGAAGCATCATTATCTCTTGTTGCGCCAAATACAATGCCATCGACATAGATTTGTGCTACAATGAAATTGTTTTGATAATGCTTCACAAAGAGAGTCCTGTCAGCTCCCCCTCGAGTATAGCCCTTCTCCAAAAGGTGCTTTGTCAACCTTTCGTACCATGCTCGCGGTGCTTGTTTCAGACCGTAAAGAGCCTTTTTCAAACGAAAAACATGGTTAGGTTGTTTATGGTCTACAAAACCTTTCGGTTGAGCCACATAAACTTTCTCATTTAAAAACCCATTTAGAAACGCGCTCTTAACGTCCATTTGAAATAATTTGATTTTAAAATGACAAGCAATAGCAAATAGTATACGAATGGACTCGAGTCTAGCTACAGGGGCGAAAGTTTCATCAAAGTCTATACCTTCTACGTGAGAGTAGCCTTGAGCAACTAATCGTGCCTTGTTCCTGATGATAGTACCATCCTCATTTTTCTTATTCTTGAAAATCCATTTGGTACCTATCACATTGTGTTGCTTTGGAGGCTTCGTTAATTTCCAGACTTTGTTTCGCTCAAATTGATGGAGCTCTTCCTGCATTGCTTTAATCCAGTAGTCATCCTGAAGAGCTTCATCTATATTCTTTGGTTCGATTAAAGATACGTAGCAAGCGAATGTAGAATACCGGGACTTCGGTTAGTCCACCGACCTCGCAAGATGGCGCGGAGCGCAGGATTTGCTTGGGACGAGTTCCAATTGAGTTTACAGATGAGTTCGGGTTGATTCGGATCATCGCGGAAGCCCCAGCTTGGTTCGGGGGTTTCCGGGCTTTGTACGCCGTTAGAGGCTAGTTTGGGAAGCACCGACTCCACTGTGGTCTGCGAAAAAATTGGGAAACACTTGGAACAGGTGTATTTTATGATTACAGCGGATTTCGGGAGGTTCCGGAATGACGCGGAGGACCCGAAGGAGAAAAGTGAGTTGGCACTGGCAGTTTTGGAGCCGGTTTTTGGATTGAGCGCACAGACTCAACGGTTGAGCTTTTTGAGGAGAAAAAGCTTTGAGCATGTGTATTTTCTGATTACAGCGGGGTTCGGGAGGTTCCGGGCCGGTGCGGAGACCCCGAAGTCAAAAGGTGACTTGGAGTTGACCTAAGTTGGATTATTTAATTATTTAATTTAATGATTTGGATTTTTTTGCTTGTGAGGGGATTAGAGATGGAAGAGAGTGAGAGAGGGAGTTTTCTTTAATTAATTGTGCCAGCTGCCTCTCACCTACACCCCCCCATGCCCATTTAATTAGCTCTGCCACTAATTAAATGGGGTGCCACGTCATCATCCCTCTCACCTTTTTTAAAACAGAGTAATTTTGCAAAAACAGAGGATGAGAGGAAGAGGGAAAAGAAGGTAGATGAAGAGGAAGAAAGAATAAAATAAGAGAAGAGTGTTTATGAGTTTTGAAGGGATTTTTCCTGCGGTTGGAGGCCGAGCGAGAGCGCGGCGAGCGGCGCGCGCGACGTTTTCGTTTTATAAGAGGTATGTGCTGTTTCGAAAGGGGGGGTGTTTGTGCGGCGCGCGGTGCACAGCGCGCGCAGCGCGCGCGGCGGGCGCGCGGCGGGCCCGCGACGCGCAGGCGCGCGGCGCGCAGTGCACAGCCCGCGCAGCGCGCGCGGCGGGCGCGCGACGCGCAGGCGCGCGGTGCGCAGCGCGCGCGGCGCGCGGCGAGCGCTCTGCAGCGTGCGGTGCGCTGCAGCGCGGCGTGCTTTTGGCGGCAGCTGCAGCGTGCCGTGCGAGCGGGCGCGCGGGGTTTCCTGCGGCGTGGGCTCTTGGGAGCTAGTTTTAATTTGGATTTTTGATCTTTCCTCTCTCTCTCTCTCTCTCTCTCTCTCTCTGTGTTTTTACAGCAACTTCGGTTCGCGGCGAGCTTGGTGCCGCGCGAGCTGTTGGTGCCGACGGTGACGGCACGTGGATCACCATCAGATTTTGGAGCAGCGGCAGTGAGGGAGCCTTCACTTCTTGGAGTGGGCTGCAAGTGGTGATTTGTGGTGGATTAAAATAAGTGTGAATGTGTGTATTTGGAGCCTGGCAAAGTGTATTTGAGCAGTAAGTTGAAGTAATTTGTGTATGTGAGCATTTGTGATTAAGTACACATTGTTTTAGTTGTGATGGGAACTTAAGAGTTTATGTTGGAGCTGCTTGTGCTGTGGGAGTGTGTGTGTATTGTGGACTTAAGTGGACTGTGTATGTGGGTGCTATGGAATTGATGCATTGTGTTTATGTAATCTTTAACTATTGTATGCATATGGAGCCTGGGCAGTGTGAAGTGTGTGCTGAGTATGTGGGTGTGTGTAGGTGAGCTTTGGAGCTGCTTGTACTGCTGGTGGTGTATATAAGATATATAAGTTGTTCTTGGGCTGTGACACTTTGGTGGTGGTGTGGTGAACTTGTAGTTTTATGTGGTTGGGGGAAGTAAGTTGTATTTTAAATACTGTGGGACTTGGTTATGTTAACTGTGCATTTGTGTGCTGTTGGTGACACTTGGAAGCTCTGTTTTGGCTGGGGAATGATCAGAGTGCGCCGGGATTTTTTGGGTTGTGGACTCGGGGGAAAAAAAAAAATTTATTCGAGCTCCCGGGATTCTTCCAAGTTTGCGGCAGTGTGCGCGCGCGGCGCGTTTTTGGAGTTTCATCAATTCGAGGGTTCAGCACTACACCGACTTCAGCGTTGCCTACGGAATGCGTTTCAGGTGGGTTGGAATTTCTTCGAAATTTATGGAATGCCCTTTAATTCTTCTGTAAGCATATTGATCATGTTTAGCTTATTTATTATATTGATAAATCTGATAGTTGCTTAGAAATAGTAGAATGACGTTCTTGAGCCCCAGATATGTTTAGTATGATCTAGAGGTTATTTGACACTAGACTGCATGTTCATTTGAGATTCAGGCTGCATCTGGACCTTCATATATTTTTAGTACCCCGTTTTAAGTAAAACTCCATTTTAAAAAGGGTTTTTAATTGTTGAGAACATTATGAATGGTCCAGATTGTTCGAGTTGATTGTGTACTCGTGCCAGAGGGCCGAGTGTATTTTTAGAGCATCGTCTGTCGAGTTCTAGTGTCACGAGGGTTCTTCTTCCTTGTTGGGATGATGGGTTTATTCTAGATCATGGATTGTGTTTATGATTTAGTGGTAGAGGTAGTTCTCCCACTTAGTTTTGAGGATATTTGGGGTTCTGGCAGATCGAGTCGCGGGGGGTTTCCCGGCTCAGCCATGGTCATGCATTATCAGATTGAATCGTTGAGGGTTCTCTGACATAGCGGTGAGAGTATTTGGGCTATTCATGTTTGAGTCGAGGTTCTTTTCCGACTGAGTTGTGTTTTCGAGCTTTGAGATACCGATCTGTTTGATCATGGATTATAGCCTGCATGTGCCGCATATTTGAGACAGTGAGACAGATGTGATACTTGAGTTCGGTGGGGTCGCTCCCCTCGAGCTACGCCCCGGGTGCGATGATGATACCGAGCCTGACGAGGCTACGATGTGGATATGCGCCTAGTTCATATACTAGAGGTCGCTTGATACCCCTGGCCGAGTTACCATGGGGTCACTTTGGATATGCGCCTAGTTGATTTACTGGTGGTCGCTTGATACCCCTGGCCGAGTTACCATGGGGTCACTTTGTGTGAGATTGAGATAGTCGGTCTAGGACGCCCCACGTAAATCCCGTCCTCTTGTGGATGCGTGGTAGTGGGCAGGTGCGTTCCTAGACGACAGGCGCAGGCTAGACTGAGCCAGTTTTGGCTGTCTTTGAGATTGGGTGTTATGAGCGGGTAGTTACATATTATGTTCTTAGATGGTTTCTCCTGAGAGCATTGATACTGAGGCATTTTAGCAGTAGCGAGAGTATGCATAGCATGTTTATGATAGACTTTCCTTTGAGCATTATGTTTGCGACATATTAGCTGTAGTTTTCCTTCAGCTTATCTATCTATCTATCTATCTATCTGCATATCTATCTGTTTTGCCTCCAGTAGACTTAGTGGGCATACCGTGGTTATTGGGACGGTACCCACTGAGATCTGCCTTCTGCAGTAGATCTCACACCCGCTGCGGTGACAGGTTGAGGTAGCTGTTCTGGCTTGGTTCGCGCGGAGACAGCAGATCGAGGTGAGGACGTGGCCGATTAGTTCCTTACCAGCTTTGAGAGTCAGAGGTAGATGTACCCGTTTTTATTTTATGACTCCACTTTTGTACTGGACATTCTGAGAGACTTGTGAGGATTGTTTTATTTTTTCATAGTTTATCAGACTTTGTATTGAGGATTTTCTTTTATCCAGATGTTCAGTTGATTTCCATAGCTATTAGTTCTTTTTCAGCTCTGATACATGTTAGCTATAGATCTTTTGCAGGTTAGACGCTTCGTCTGTGCGGCAGTTTCCGCACAGACGGCGGATCTGTTGGCGAGCCCGGGTCGCAGTTTCGACCCCGGGGCGTGACAGCGAATCCACTAACCAACTGCCTCCGAGTTCTAACTCCTTCTTGTGGGTCTCCAATGATGTTTGATTCAGGATGATCCTTGGAGATGCGTAAAGTTTGAGGTAACGGAGTACTCGGAGGTACATGAGACGATTCCTGCACATCAGATAAACTTGAAGAACCATTAGATGCATCATTAATATTGGAAGTATTATCATGAGAAGATGCAATGGCAGGTGTATCATCATCTAGAGAGATATCGAGGGTAGATTTTTCAGATGCAAAGTGAAAATCTTCATCTACTTTAACATTTATCGATTCTACGATCGTCTTAGATTCTAAGTTAAAAACTCGATATGCTCTACTATTTGTAGAATAACCCAAGAAAATTCCTTCGTCACTTCGAGAGTCAAATTTTCAAGATTTTCGCGGTCACGCCAAACATAACACCGACTCCCAAAGATACGAAAATATTTGATGTTGGGTTTTCTACCACACCATAGTTCATATGGTGTATTTAACGTTCCCGGGCGCAAATAAACTCGATTAATTACATAGATTGCAGTGTTCACAGCTTCAGCCCAAAAATATAGCGGTAAATTCCGGCTGTGAAGCATAACACGTGCCATCTCTTGAACAACCCTGTTTTTGCGCTCGACAACACCATTCTGTTGAGGTGTATAGGGTGCTGAGAATTCATGCTTAATACCGTTTGAAGTGCAAAAGTCAATGAATTTAGAGTTAACGAATTCTCCACCTCTATCACTTCTAACACGAATGATCTTTTCATTCTTTTCAATCATAATACGATGGCAAATCTCGTGAAAAGAATCAAAAGTATCAGCTTTCTCTTTTAAAAATGCTACCCAAGAAAATCTAGAGAAATCATCAACCAATAAGAAAATATACCATTTACCTCCCAAAGATGGTTGACGAGTTGGCCCCATTAAATCCATGTGTAAAAGTTCCAAAGGCCGTTTTGTACCAACGTGGTTCAAGTTCTTGTGTGCAGTCCTGAACTGTTTTCCCTTTTGACAACCGCCGCACACAATGTTTTGTTCAAATGAAAGTTTAGGAACCCCCTTGACCACATCTTTGTTTGAAATTCTAGCAAGTTCCTTAAAATTTATGTGACCTAGCCTTTCATGCCAAAGTGTTTCATTATTCAAAGAGGCTAAGTTACAATTTTCAGAAGTTTTACTAGGAACAATATAACAATTGTTTTCAGATCTAACCCCCTTTAAAAAGAATACATGGTCCTTATCAGTTACAACACATTCAACAGATGAAAAGTTAACTGAAAAACCATTGTCGCAAAGTTGACTTATGCTAATGAGGTTAGTCTTAAGGCCTTCTACATATAACACATTATTTAGAACCGGGCCATCTGGAATAGCTACTGTTCCTTTTCCAACAATTTTGGAAGATCGACCGTCTCCGAAAACAACGAGTCCTCCGGAGATTTTCTCAAAGTTTTGAAAACTATTTTTGTCACCGGTCATGTGACGGGAACATCCGCTATCCAGATACCAAGACGAATTATCATATGCATGCAAGGAAACATTAGTAACCAGACAAGGGTAAATTTCACCTTTGCGCACCCAAACCTTTTTGGAATGCGTCGGTAATGGTCGTGAGGTTATTCTCCTAGGTGAAGGCATCTTGTCAGATCGATTGCTGCTCCTTGATGATGTCGTCTTGCGCGGTGAACTACCAAGGCTCTTTTCATTTGAAAAGTTTTGCTTTGAATTCCGGGGAGGCGCCTTTTTGGTAGTCGTTGCAAGAAGTGCTTGAGTTGAGCGTTTGGCTCCCATCTTGCAATTTCTCCTTATGTGCCCTAAAATACCACAACGAAAACATACCTTAGTACTTGACGATCCCGAGGAGGATGAAGTAGGCTTGTTGTCGTTGCTTGTCGTTAGTTCCGGTGTCGGAGGAGGAGATACCGACTGGGGCACAAAGACTGTCCCACTCGAACTTGGACTGTTTTCAGTTCGAGTGTACCCGAGGCCGAACCGATTTGTTTGACCAAGACCAAGAAGCTTATCCAACTTACTCCTTCCAGAAGAGAATCGCTGCAAGTCATCCTTGAGTTGGAAAATGGTCTTTGTCATTGCCAGGTTATCCTGTCGAGCCTCGTTGTAGAGCTTTGAGAAGTGATCCGCTTTATCCACCAGTTTTGTATGTTCCTTCTCAAAAAGCTCATTGGACTCTTGAAGGGAAACATTTACTTTTATCAGATTTTCCCTTTCCACTTCAAGAGCGTTTGAGAGAGAAGTTGCCCTTTTTGCTTCTTCTTCGAGATCATGCAATCTCCCTCTCAAACTCTTGTTTTGCTTAGCCAGTTTCTTTGAATCCCTCAAAAGTTTGTGGTAGGCTAAAACAAAATCTTCACCTTCCGAATCATCCGATTCATTGTCCGTTGCATTCTTTTCAACAGTGGAGTTGGACAATGACTCGGATGTACTTGCCATTAAGCACATGAAGGGTGAAGATGTGGACGCGTGGAATGTCGTTGCGCTTTCTTCTTCATCACTTGAGGATGACTCATTTGACGTTGAGTTGTCATCCCAAGTGACGACTTGCATCGCCTTCTTCTTTGACGGATACTTGTTGGGACACTCCGTTGCAATGTGACCGTAGCCTTGACATTTGAAACATTGTAGTTGTCCCTCTGAACTTTTCTTATCCTTTGAGAAGTTCTCTTGCTTTCCTGACTTGTAAGTTGAAGTACCCTTGCCTTTCTTCGACTTTCCGAAGGATGGAGATTTACTTGAATTACCCCTTCGAAAGTTACGGCGAAACTTCCTTGTCAAGAGAGCGAGTTGCTTCTCAAAGTCCTCCATAGATAGGTTCTCGCCATCGTCTGAGGAGGATGTATCCGCGTCTTCTTCCTTAGTTGTTTTCAACGCATAACCTGAAGACTTAGAAGAGTGTCACGCCCCGGGTGTAAACCAGAACCCGGGCCCGTCTACAGATCCGCCGTGCATGCGGTATTTCCCACATACACGAAGCGTCGGTAACCTGCTCAGATAAGAAATAATAATAAAAGAGCATGATAAACAGAGCTAAACTAAAACTACTGTATCTCAGACAGAAGCTGGAAGTAAAAGAGTACAACAGTGGAATAAAAATACAGATGTCTCTCCCAGCTCACCACTAAATATACAAACAGCTGGCAGAAGCCAGACCCAAAAAGAAATAAACAAAAGCTGTCTGAGAAGACCAGGTACCCAAAAGCCCCAGCTACGTGCTACAACCCTCGGATGGCTCTCTATCTAGTCTGCAATCCGCTTACCTCGATCAGTTGCTGACGGCCCAGCAACTCCCGCAGGGGACTCTGCAAAACAAGGGGAAGAAAGAAACAAGAAAAGACAATGGGGGTAAGTACTACTATAAACAGTAGCCTCCCCTAGTGGGTAAAGCCTCAGCTCAAATATGCCCACCAGGTAATCAGAGGCAAAAGGGGAAGAAGAGAAAGGGGGGTGAAGCTATGAATGACAACTGAAGAAGTGCTACCCCTAATGTGCCTCTACATGATAAACTAATAAGTATGGAAAAGTATGCATCGGTATCAAGAAGCCTGTCAAAACGACCCAATCTAACGCCAGTGGACACTGGCACTGCCTGCTAATCTCATCTGTGGGGATACTGACCGACTACTGCCTGATACGGTCATGTCCCCAACGTAAGTAACAGATCGGCATCGGCCCGTCCGATCAAGCTCGAAAGTAATAATAGACCGGCATCGAACCGTCCGGTCGCACACTCCGGAGTGGCACTCGAGGGGAGCGACCCACACGAGTAAGGAAATCACTGTACAAACATCTCTGTAACCACTGTCTCATAATAGCAGGACTGGATCATGACTATGATCAAAGTGGAAAACTCCATCCACTAAAGGAAGCCCGATCCCCAAAACCCCCAATCTGATGCAACAGTAACAACCCGGTCAACCACCCAAGATCCGTGGTCGCCGCAACACCCTGTCAAAAGCCCAACCTGTCCCAAATCCCCAATACCTGGCTACACTGTCCAACACACGCTCGAACCTGAGCGACTATGCCGCAAGTCTATCGATAATAGGAGAAGAAAAGAATAAATGCATGGTTTCTCCTAAGTCAAGTCCCAAAAGATAGTGTAGCAATAAAAGATGTCAATATTTAAGAGACCCGTTTAATCATGCATTGTCTCAATATGTTGTCCATTTTCCAAGAGTAATAGTTCAGAGTGACATAAGCTAAAGTGACAGTCTCATAGAATATTTAGCAATTTTATAATCCTCAACTATTATTTTAACCCTAAACATGCAGTCCAACAATTTCCACATGGATCAAATAACAATTTATCAAAGATCAATCAACCAATAATTAATTCCCTAGAGCATGCAAGGTTACTAATAATACTTTGGGCCTCAAAAATGAGGGAACACTCTGATGTTCCTAGTGGGCATACCAAAGGAGAGGAGTACAACAACCACCCACCTGAAGTGCTAACTGTCCGGATCCGTACAGCAAGAAAATACCAAAACTCCAAATCCTTGCTCCCACAATTTAAGCTCGCTCGCAATATTCCTGGTACAATACAAAGCTCGCTAATTACACTTAGGCTCCCAAATATAACTCTTATAATCCCCATACAACAACAGTCCCGAAACTGTTAAATTATCACCTGCAGAAAGTGCCCAGAAAATTCCAAGAAAAATACCACAGCGATCCTCGCGTCGATAGCTTCGCAACGGTACCTTGCACGCCCAAATCCGAGTTCGGTAAGTCAAGATAAAAATTCGGCAAGGTGGTACACTCAAAAGATTTCAGCACAAAAGACTGTAGCACTGTACACAGAGAAACAGTGATTCTCACCTCTGATGAAATCTCAGAAAAATCCAATAAAAATACGAGCGCGTTCCTTGCGATCCGTAGATGAAAAAGTTGTATAAGCTCGTTTCCGTCAGATGCTCGTGCACAAAGATATGGCCAAAATACCCCGCTGCTGTCAAGGAAGTCCACACAGAAAATGGGGGCACTGTTTGCCTCGGGATCCGTGCCAAAACCTCGAAAAGAGAAAGCGCGACCAAAACGAAAGATGAAGTCCTACCTCTTAGGAGTCTACCGGCGCAAGAATCACAGCAAAATGATCTCGGAGTAGCCCAGGGGAGCTAAAACACTATCGCTGCGCCGAAGAAGAACCCAGGAATGCAACGTCGCGCCGCGCCGTAAAATGGGGAACCTCGGGATTCGAGCCTCCAAAAATCCTAGAACTTGGCAGGAAGATCAAGCACTTGAAGATGAAAATCTTCCAAGAAGGGAGCTCGAGGAGATCAAGCTTGGATTGAGAGGAAAAAGCCAAAGAAGAGGGCTCGGGCTGCCTATTTATAGGCTGAGAAAAACATTTGGAGAAATACCCAATGTGTCCCAAGTTCCGGGCGCGCACAGTGCGGCCCGGCCCAGCCCGCAGGTTTCGGGCGCGCACAGTGCGGCCCGGCCCGCCAAGATTCGGGCGCGCACAGTGCGGCCCGGTCCACCACACAGCCCAGTCCGCTAACACCCCGGGCCCCACTGCACCCGGTGCACCTGCGCCCGCCAATGGCGACGCGACACGTGGCCCGGCCACCCGTGCACCGCGCACGTCGCGCCGTGGACCGCGCACGTCGCGGCTGACCCGGGCCGTACGGCCACCTGCCCCGCCGTACGGCCGCCTGCCCCCGGCCACCCACTCCACCGGTTGCGTGGACCGGGAGCACAGCACCGAACCAATAACCTCACGCCACGTGTCCACCCGGTCCACCGTGCACCCGGACCAAATTCCGTGGACCGCGTCTGCAGCACCGGCCAACCGCAAAGCGCCACGTGGCCCGCCCCCCGGCGCACGACCTCCGCGGTGGACCGCGCGCCTGCCCGCGCTCCCGGGCGACTGCCCGCGCCCTGCCCGCGCCCTGTGCCGCCGCCTGCCGCCTGCCCGAGGCGGCGCCGCCGCCCGCCGGCACTGCCCGCCGCCGCCGGCGATCGCCGGAAACACTGTTCCGGCGTGAATAGTAACCGCAGCCCAAAAACAGTAAGTAAATAGCCCATCTTGACCGTTTTCGCGCGCTGATTCCAAAAACGACGTCCATTTTGCCAAATTCCAAACCTATAATTTGCCGGAGGCTCCCGCAAACCCCAAAAACTGCCAAAACTTCCGGGAGTCCGCTTTTGGGCATCCGGACTCAGAATTAAGCAAACAAAAAGCCATTTCCAAGCGTTTTTCCGCACCGAACCCAAATCCACCCTCTGTTTGGCCAAAATCCTTTCCTAAAATTCGGCAAAAGCAGCCGAAGGCCAATACAGCCAACTAAAGCTCACAGGGTCCATCTCTTGTGTCCAAATAGGCGCGCGAACACCGCCGACAAGCCACGTAGGCTTCCAGAAGCTGCTGGTGACACTGTAGAAGCCCTGCAAAGATCCGGGTCACCACAAAGAGGATGCTTTTCCAGAAGAATTGTTAGTAGAAAATGTCATTTCATATGTTTGTAATGAACCAACTAATTCTTCTACACGCATTTCGTCCGGGTGTTTAATAGTTTCAATGGCTGTAACCTTTGGGCGAAATCGTTCAGGAAGAGTTCTTAAGATCTTTCTTACAACTTTAAATTCTGGAATCTTCTCTCCCAGGTTAGCACATGAATTTACGATGTCTTGCAATCGTGTATAGTAGTCCGTGAAAGATTCATTTTCTGCCATAAAAATGGAGTCAAATATGCTCATAAGCATTTGCAGCTTTTGAATCTTCACGAGGTTAGTTCCCTCATGTGTAACCTGAAGAACATTCCAGATTTCTTTCGCAGTCTCACATGCCGAGACGCGAGAGAATTCAGTTTGAGATAAGGCATTAAAAATAGCATTAATTCCCTTGTCATTGTAAGAAGATGAATCTAACTCTTCCCTGGTCCATTTCGACCTAGGTTTGATGGTGCGAACATCAGCAATAATTTCAGTTGGATTAGACCATCCTAATTCAATTGATTGCCACACCCGTTCGTCGATG
Source organism: Tillandsia leiboldiana (assembly GCA_029204045.2). Taxonomy (NCBI): domain Eukaryota; kingdom Viridiplantae; phylum Streptophyta; class Magnoliopsida; order Poales; family Bromeliaceae; genus Tillandsia; species Tillandsia leiboldiana. Next base: position 27,301,288 of record CM055060.1, read on the forward strand.
GAAATTAAAAAGGCTTTCATCCGTACTTTCCAGTACGCATAATTTGTTCCATCGAAGAATGGGGGTCTGTTGATGTTTCCACCTTCAACCATTGTTTACAACCCTATTCCCGCTCCGATACCACTTGTTGGGTTATATGTAATATAGATCTAAATAGGGGAAAAAACACCTAGAGGGGGGTGAATAGGTGTAAACAATAAACACTAAAAAAATCATTGCGCAATAAAACCCAATGCGGAAAAATAAATGAACATGCAAGATTTTTACGTGGAAAAACTCCAAACCGGAGTAAAAAACCACGGGACCGATAACACGGTGAAATCCACTAGAATTGAAACACGTACAAGGTGATTTAACGTACTCACAGACGACTCAACCTTTTACCATACGCTCCTAGTTGATCTTCTCCGCTCGTTCCGCAACGCGTCTCGAATCCACGATCTGCGTCCAACGCCGAATCCACGGCGTCCAACGTCGAGTCCACGACGTCCGACCGAATCCACGGTCTTCACCCAGTAGCACGCTTCGAATCCACGAACGTACCTCGCTCCGAATCCATGAGAGCGGTTGAACCTTGAATCCACAAGGACACGCGAGTCCACGCGCCGATTTTGGGGAAATCGTTGTTTTTGGGTGGTGATGATCCGCCGAATACTTAGATTAGAAATAGATCGGAAATACCATCTAAGTATTCATTGATTTGATTCTACTCAAAATCTGAGTATGAAAACCTAGAATCAAATCAATCAATTATAGATGAAGAAACATAGAATTAAATCTAGTATTTCCTTTCTTCTCTATATGTGGATTATTCTTTCACGGCCGTCTTTTTCAATATATGCCGCTCTTTCTATTTTATCATCCTTAGCCCTAGAAAAAGAATCATAGGGTCTATTTATAGGTTAGAAACATTTGGAAGGAGATAAGAATAAAAAACCTACCATTTCTGGAAATTTTACGGACGGCGATCCGGATCGGATTTCGGCGATCCGGATTGCAGTAGCAAGAAAGACGGTGTCCAGAAAAACAATAGTTCGGGATCCGGATCGAAATGGCTGATCCGGATCGTTCATACAATTTCACCAAACATCAACGTTCAGGATCCGAATTGCAAATCCTGATCCGGATCGTGCAAGTAAAAAGGTAAAACTAGTGTTCGGGATCCGGATCATGAGATGCTGCGATCCGGATTGAACCAGTGTATGAACGAACACCCTTCGGGATCCGGATTGGAATGTCTGATCTGGATCCTGAACATGTCCCATGTCCAGTTTTTGATTTTTATGCAATGAAAAATTCTTCCAGGTGTTTCTACACTACAAGAAGTATTCGGATCACCAAAAATCTTTAGTTAAACATACCTGATCCTTTTGAATTCTTCTTTCTTGAGATTGAGTTAAATGATCCAACCTTCTTCACCTTCAATCTTCAAGACTTGAACCTTTCACGAAATTACGCCAACTCAAATTCCGTAACAGACCGGGTGCGGGGGACACGTGTCGGCGCGCCATTCGCGGGCTCACGAGGCACGACGCACGGGACGTGGGCGAGCGCCTCGGGGCGCGTGCGTGGCAGGCGGCCAGGCGGCGCCTGCCCGCACGTGTGACCGCGACAGTAGCGGGATAGGTGGCGCCCGGCCATTCGTGGGCGCCACCTATCCGTTTGACCGGGGAGACGCCACGTGGCGGCACCGTGCGCGTCGGTCTCCAGGAGGGCCACGTGGCCACTCCCAGCGCGCCCCGCACAGCTGTTTGCTGTGCGGGACACGTGGCTGCACGAGGGGGATTCGGGCGCTTCCCCTCGGTGTGGTGTTCCGCCGGATTCGGGCGCCCGAATCGTGGTCCAGCGCTCGAATCCGGGGACACATTGGGCATTTTCGGATTAGTTTTAGTGGGCCTATATATAGCCCGAGCCGCATTCACCTTGGGTTTTTTCGCATTTCCGGGCCATTTCTCACCTCGATTTCTTCAGAGGAGTTGATCCTCGTGCTGTGCTGCATCCATCTATGGATTTCTGGGATTTTACATGGCACGCTTTTCAAAATTTCCATTTATTTGGCGCGTCGCGACGTTCCTTCGCCGGTGTTTCCTTCCGTCGCGTTTCGGTGCGCAAGCTCCCCCGGCCTACTCCGACCACCTTTTTGAGCCATTCTTTCGCCGTTGGATCCGCGACAGGTAGGACTACGATCTTGGTATTTTCAGCATCCCCTAGTTTCGGGTTTTTCTTGGAGTTTTTCCATGCTTACTGGGACCCATTGTTTGCTGTGAGGATTTCGGGGACAGCAGGTGGTTTTGTGGATTTTTTCGCGCTCGAGCGTCGGATTGAGTCGTGCCTATGCACTTTTTGCATCTACTCGTCGCGAGGATTATCGCCGTATTTTTCTGGGATTTTTCTGAGGCTTTCCCGGAGGTATATTTTCTCCCTTTATCTCTGTGCATGGGATTACAGTTGTGTTATTGTGAGGTTGTGTGCACCCTATGTTGTGGAATTTGTAACTCGGCCTACGGGGCTCGGATTTGGACGTGCAGGTACCCGTTTCGAAGGTCTCGACGCGACGATCACATCAATTTTTTTGTCGGATTTTTTGGAGCCCTTTCTGCAGGTGAATATTTTGCATCTTTGGGACTGTTCTGCAGGTTGTGTATACTTGGTTAATTTTCGGATTAAAGTGTAACTGTGAACCTTGTGTTGTACCCAGGAGGGTTTGCGAGTATTGCTGGACCCGTTGGATCTGGAGATATTGATTTCTGGATATTTTCAGCTGTGGGACTTTGGATAGTTCAGCTCTTCAGGTGGGTTGCCTCGTCTTCAAGATCTACGGACTGTGCATTAATTCTATCTGTATAGGAACTTGCATGTTGTGAATGTGTTATGTAGCATTATAAAATGTGAGAGTTGACATTTCCTATTGTTATGTTGGTGATCATGTGATCCTTTCTCTTCCTTCAAGCTGTTAAATTATTTATTATCTTGGAACTTGACCTAGCACCCCCGCCATATGCTGCATGTTCAACCAGACTTGTAGAAAACTCCAACTTGGGCTAGGTTATTATTGCTTTAGACATTCCCACACTGACATTTATTGGTTCATCCTGGACTTAGAGTTTCCTCGCCCGGGTAGTGGGCCGAGAGGTCGGGTTGTTGTGGGATGCATTTTACACTCGTGTTTGGGGACCGAGTGGAGTCTGATAGCAGTCTGTAGATCAGTGTTTCTTTTGGGAGCCGTCTGAGTGACAGTGGGTCTCGGTTGTGTAGTTTTCCAGCCTGTGAGTGAGACAGTGTTTTGTTGGTTACAGCCGATCTTGTTGATCGAGGATTTGGATTATAGCCTGCATGAGCCACATGTGAGCTCGACAGAGATGCGCGGATACTTTCCTCGGTGGGGTCGCGCCCCTCGAGTGCCACTCCGGAGTTGGGCTTGTTACTTGCTATCGCGACTTGTTGACGCAGTCCCTCTGGCTGGGCCAGTTTTGGCAGTCACGGACGCCCTACGTAAGTCCGGTCCTCCGTGGATGTAACGGCAGTAGGTAGGCGCAGGTTTGACTGGACCCGATGTGGCAGTCAGTATAGATTGGGTGATCTGAGTTGAGAGTTAGTAGATGCACCATGTTCCCTTCTGTTCCATTCCTTGAGCATCTAGATAAAGGCATAGTAGCTGTAGAGTTTATTTTTTCCAACTTTTCCTTCCAGCACTGCATTTATTACTTTATGACTCTAGTAGACTTAGTGGGCAGACCGTCGGGCTTTTTGGCGGTACCCACTGAGAACTACTGTGGGATGTAGTTCTCACACCCGCCGTGGTGTATTTTTCCCCAGGGACTTCTACTCCTGTTCCTGCTGCTCCAGTTGCTGCTTCTTCAGATCGAGGTAAGGGAGTCGCCAGATAGATCCCTACCAGTCGTCTTCCTGAGCGAGAGTAGTGGTATCCCCTTTTTAGATTTTGAGAGTTACATTTTGAGAGACCTTTGTAGTGAGGTTCAGAGTTGTACTTTTCTTTTATAGCTGAGAGACTTATGTTTTTTGGTGAGGACTTGGGTTGTATATTTGTGGAGATGTATTTACTTTATTTCAGCAATTACTTTTCAGCTCTGATATCTGTATAGTGTAGATGATCTTTTGCAGGTTAGTCGCTACGTCTATACGGGGCTTCCCGTATGGGCGGCGGATCTGTTGGCGAGCCCGGGTCGCAGTTTCGACCCCGGGGCGTGACAGGTTGGTTCTTTCTCGTCTGTGAGTTGGATGTCCTATTTTGGGAGCCGTTGGGTTGACGACGGTCCCGGCTGTTGAGTACTTCCAGCTAGTGGGTTAGTATTGTGAGTTGGACATTGTCGATCTGATTGATCGTGGATTTGGATTATAGCCTGCATGAGCCATATTGAGCTCGACAGAGATGCGCGGATACTTACCTCGGTGGGGTCGCGCCCCTCGAGTGCCACTCCGGAGTTGGGCCCGTTACTTTGCTATCGCGACTTGTCGACGCAGTCCCTGTGGCTGGGCCAGTTTTGGCAGTCACGGACGCCCTACGTAAGTCCAGTCCTTCGTGGATGTAATGGCAGTAGGTTGGCACAGGTTTGACTGGACCCCATGTGGCAGTCACTGTGATTGGGTTGATTGAGTATTGGGGTTAGAGTCGATGCATAATTTTCATCTGTATCACCCTTTGAGCATTGTAGATAGAGGCATGATAGTTGTAGACTCTTTCCAGCTTATCTTTTTATTATTACAGTTTTCCTGTTATCTTATGCCTCTAGTAGACTTAGTGGGCAGACCGTCGGGCATGGTGGCGGTACCCACTGAGAACTACTATGGGATGTAGTTCTCACACCCGTTGTGGTGATTTTTCCCAGGGACCCTTTCTCCAGTTCCTGCAGCTCCAGTTGCTGATCCTTTGTTTTTGCTGATTGACGTGAGGGAGTCGCGAGCCCGTTCCCTACCAGTCCTTGGAGTATAGCTATTCCCTTTTTTGGAGCTTAGTAATACAGTCTGCTGGATTATTATTGTTAGTTACTTTTGAGGGTTTTATTTTTGAGAGACTTTTGTAGTGAGGTTCAGACTTGTACTTTTGGAGTTGTATTATTTTATTTCAGTAGTCTACTTTTCAGCTCTGATATCTGTATAGCTGTAGTATCCTTCTTTTTGCAGGTTAGACGCTTCGTCTATACAGGGCTTCCCGTATGGGCGGCGGATCTGTTGGCGGGCCCGGGTCGCAGTTTCGACCCCGGGGCGTGACAGATTAGAGTGGTATCGGAGCCTAGGTTGTAGGTCATTATGGACTTAGAAACCCTAGGCTTGTGGTTGGACCGTAGGATGACTACGTGAGAATCGTGATTTTTTTTTAGCGAGAGTCCTGGTTGAGTTTTATATCTCTCCCAAGGGACGGGATGAGTGATTGGCATGTTTATTCTCCTAAGCGATTATGTTGGCTGCAGACAACATAATGCTATGGAATGGATAACATGTCCTAGACTTTCGCGGGATTGGGTGGAATGGTTGTTGTGTCTTGATGTTTGTTATTGTGTAGTGGACTGCGATGCCCCTGAGACGTCGTGCAGTGAGGAGGGCACATCCCGCATCTGATGAGTAACCCGAGCAGCGGGAGGCTGAGCTATCAGAACAGAGCGAGACCCAGGAGTTATGTGTTACGGCTTTTTGTATTGGCATATTTTGTGAGTTGATTTGTTGAGTTGAGTCGGAGTCTTGAAGTGATCAAATTGTCAATCAGCAATCAAAGACTCAGAGAAGATTCAACAAGAGCTCAAGTTGACACTTAGTGTTTTGAGTCTTGAAGATTGAAGTTGAAGAATTGTGGATCTTATACATCAATCTTAAGGAAAATGGATTCGGAATGATCAGGTACGTTTAACTAAATAATTTTGGTGATCCGAATTCATTTGAGTAGTTTAGAAACACTTGGATATGTTTTCATTACATAAAAATAAAAAACTGGACATGGGACATGTTCAGGATCCGGATCAGACATTCCAATCCGGATCCCGAAGGGTGTTAGTTCATACGCAAATTCAATCCGGATCCAAGCCCTTTCTGATCCGGATCCCGAACATGGGTTTTTGCTGAACTGTATGAACGATCCGGATCAGGCACTTTGATCCGGATCCCGAACCTTGTTTTTTCAGGAATTGCTGAAAAAAGACGACGATCAGGATCGCCGTAAATCTGATCCGGATCGTCGTGCGGGAAAGTTTCTGTTAAGACAGTTTTTGATGCTTATCTCTTTCCAAAGGTTTCTAAACTATAAATAGACATTTAGGGTTTCTCTAAAAATGACCGATCAATTTATAAAACACTTGAGAGCAACCCTAGAGGCGAGGTTTTTATCGTTCTTCTTTATAGCCTCTTTTAGGTCAATTCGACGGTTCTTTCAAGATCATATCTTTTGTCGAATTGATCTAGTCTTTGCTTAGAGATTTCTTCTACGGTTCCTCAATGAGAATCTAAGCAAAGGATCACCATCGAAGCCTATATTCTTTATCGGCTATTTGCGTCGTGGATTCGACGTAGCATTGTGGATTCGATGTGTTGAAGGCGTTTCGTGGATTCGAAACGTGTGCTCGTGGATTCGAGTGGCGTTCGTGGATTCGAACGTGTGCAGTGGACGTGCAATCGGTGGAGCGCAAGGTCCGAAGAAGTTGAAGGAGGGGTTGAATCCGTGGAGACGGTAATCACCTTGTTATTCTTTTTTTCTTAGTGGATTGTTATTGCGTGGACGTCCAATCGGTGAGCGCAAGATCCGAAGAAGTTGAAGGAGGGGTTTGAATCCGTGGAGTCGGTAATCACCTTGTTATTCTTCTTTTCTTAGTGGATTGTTATTGCGTGTTGGTCCCGTGGTTTTTCTCCTGGATTGGAGTTTCCACGTATATCTCGGTGTGCTATTCTTATTTTCCGCATTGGTTTTTATTTTGCACTGAGATTTGGTTTTATAAGTATTATACCTATTCACCCCCCCTCTAGTTGTTTGATAGTACCTATTTAGATCCTTGTGGATCTTTAAAAACCAACAATTGGTATCAGAGCGGATTTTAGGCTTATCTATCATGATGGGTGAAAGTGGTAATATTTATAGACCTCCTCTTTTTGATGGGACTAATTATGCTTATTGGAAAGTGCGGATGAGAGCGTTTCTCATCTCAATTGATGAGCGGGTATGGCAAATCGTGGAATACGGTTGGGTGCATCCTGTTGAGGAAGTAGGAAATTCTACTACCCCAAAACCTCGCTCTAGATGGTCCAAAGTGGAATTTGAAAGATCTTCTTACAATGGGAAAGGTATGAACGCTCTATTTAATTCTCTTTCCCCGACTGAATTTACACGAATTTCCGCGTGTGAAACCGCGAAGGAAATTTGGGATATTCTCAAAATTACACATGAGGGTACTAATCTTGTAAAAATTCAAAAGCTCCAGATGCTTACAAGTCAATTTGACTCTATTCATATGGAAGAGCATGAATTGTTTACAGATTATTACACTAGACTTCAAGATGTAATCAATACTTGTGCTAATTTAGGAGAAAAGATCCCGGAGTCGAAAATTGTAAGAAAGATACTTCGGACTCTTCCGGAACGGTTTAGGGCAAAAGTTACCGCCATTGAAACCGTTAGTCATCCGGATGAGATGAGTGTAGAGGAATTAGTAGGTGATTTGCAAACTTATGAAATGACTTTTCCTACTAATCAAGTTTCTTCCAAGTCTTCTTCTAAGCTTACAGGTATTGCATTCAAATCAACAAAGGAAGAAGATAGCGAATCAAGTTCCGACGATGAAATCTCTTTTGCCGATTTTGAAGAACAATTGGCGCGGATCGTAAAGAAATTTCGTCGGAAGTTTTGGAAGAATCGAACCGATGGATCTACATCCTCGAAACCAACTAAAGGATCATCGGGTTCTAAATCCTCTAACCTCAAAAACTTTGCAAAACCTTCTAAAGAAAAGGAAAAAGATGAATTCGAAGGGGAAATCCGATGTTATAGATGCAAAGGCTATGGCCATATTTCAACGGATCGTCCTTCTCCGAAATTGTATAAAAAGAAGGCTTTGCAAGCGAAAACTTGGGACGATTCTACTTCTAATGAATCGACCTCAAGTAAAGAGGAAAATGCCATTGCTTTTCATGCCTCTCAAATTCCCTCTTCTAATTTGTGCTTATCATCTTTAGTCACTGACTCTACTCCTTTGATTTTGTATGAAACATCAACAACCGGCGGATAGTCATCAAGTGAGGGGGAGTCGGACGAAGAAGAACTCGTTGAGGCATATCAACAACTTCTTACGGAATCAAAGAAGATGGCCAAACATATTAAGAAGTTGAGGAAGCAACGACTTGAAATTCAAGACGAGAATCATGCTTTAAAGATCAATCTTCATGATCTCGAGGAGGAACGAGAGCTTTTATTGGATAATAATAAAATCCTCCAAGAAAAGTTAAATCAATCGGAAACGATCCTTAATTCCTATATTAACAAGATTGATTTTCTTGAAAAACAGTTTGAGGAGATTCATGTCACCAATCAAGCTTTGACCAAGCAAGTTCATCAACTCAAATCCGACATACAAAGGATTCCAACCGGTTCGAAGAAACTTGATTGTATGTCCGGATTAGGTCAAACAAGCAAGGTTGGTTTGGGATTTTAAAAGGACCAAACTGTGAAGGCTTCAAGTTCCACGACTAAATTGAAAGGAAGAACTTGTTACCAATGTGGACTTGAAGGACACTTGGTGAAGGATTGCCCGAAAAAGAGAAAGAAAAATCCTTCGGCAACTTCATCTATGGAACGGACTCAACGGACTCAAAAGATACATCAAGTCAGAGGAGTTCACTCAACCCACCAAAGGTCCGAGCCACAACATCAATCATACAAGTGGATCACTGCGAGGCAAAGACCTAAGGTGGATCAACAGTCAAAGCTATCATCTCCCAACCACAATGAATCAAGACAACCCAAAATCCGACGATTTTGGATTCGGAAAGGTGATATCTTTCCTTGTCTTAAGTTCTAAATTGCTTATGACTGTATGTAATGCTTTGATTGGTTTTCCTTTCATATTTTTCTAATTCTCTGCATTACATGTTTTCAATGCTCTTCGTTTTTATGTTTTGTTTTTGAACAAAAGGGTTTTAATGAACAAGTGCATTAAATAAAAAGGGTTTTCACTTTCAATCACTCCAATTTAATTTTATATGAATTATCAACTTTACTCCCTAATCATAATTCTTGAAGATACTTCATTATAAGAGTTTTTGATAATTATATTCATCAAATTTTAGTAATCATGTGTGATCTTTAGATGATTATTCTATCTCGGTTGTGTGAGTTCTTTGTGATAAATATGAGATAACCGATTGACTAAAATTTGGGATTTAATTCTTTCACATAAGAGATTGTATTTTCGTACAAGGGTAATGAAATGAATTGCAAAAGATGTGGAAAGAGTTACATCCGAAAGGAGTGTGAAAACTACCACCACATGTTGGAAAGAGCTGCCACCCCGGTCGTCTGGTCTGTGTGTGAAGCTACCACATGTTATGGATGCTTGATAGTATTTTATGAGAAAATCTTTAGTTGAAGCTTTTGGAGATTTATATGCAAAGTTCTTATATTTTGAACAATCTCCTGGTTGGTATAAGGTGGGATAGTTGAAAGATGCTCAAAGAGCCACCCTTAGGTATTTTAGTGCTTATCTCAAATTTGAAAGGGTAGAAATCAAATTGATGTCATTTGGAAATCTCTGCAAGTCATCTTTGTAAATCCGTTACATCTTGATAGACTTTGGATCTCAAGACTATTTTTGATGACTTGTGTTTGACGTATATAATGTGAAAAACGGTTTATAATATTTTATCTTTGTTTTTCATGATTTCGGAGTAAATCTTTTTAATTTTTGTGAAATTAATTGGATTGAATGACATCTATGTGATCTCATATTATTTTCAAGCACTTAAATTGTTTTCTTGATGGAATACAAATCGGTAATTCAATTATTTCAAAATCTGGATTTGTTTCAAGAAATTATTTGTTTTTTGCTTTCGAGTACCGGTACGCAATCTATGTTTTTGTTATATACCGGAATTGAGCTTTTATCTCTCTTTCTCTATGAACTAATGTTGTTAGTGATTTCCTTTTGTCTAGTATGTTCACTGTTTGACAATTTGTGACAAAAAGGGGGAGAAGAGAAATAGGGGGAGATGGAGATGAGATCATCGAGATAGGGGGAGATGATGAAAAAGGAGCCGAAAAACAAAAAGAACCAAAAGGACGAATCAAATGTAGGATTTACATTTAATTTCTAACGACTGACTTTTGATTTTGTTTGGAGTTTTGTTTTGCAGGAATTACATCACTTTAAGACTCCAAGTCCTAAGTCATAGAGTTTGTTCTAAGACTGGTTCAAATGTATTTTTGTTTATTGGATCTTTCACGCAAAGAAAGTCAATGTTTTGGTGATGACATTGAGTTTCGATTTTTTGGTTTAAGATGAGTGTCTTGAGCGTTTTATGTATTTTTGGGTTTTGTCACGAAATTGCCAAAGGGGGAGATTGTTACGGCTTTTTGTATTGGCATATTTCGTGAGTTGATTTGTTGAGTTGAGTCGGAGTCTTGAAGTGATCAAATTGTCAATCAGCAATCAAAGACTCAGAGAAGATTCAACAAGAGCTCAAGTTGACACTTAGTGTTTTGAGTCTTGAAGATTGAAGTTGAAGAATTGTGGATCTTATACATCAATCTTAAGGAAAATGGATTCGGAATGATCAGGTACGTTTAACTAAATAATTTTGGTGATCCGAATTCATTTGAGTAGTTTAGAAACACTTGGATATGTTTTCATTACATAAAAATCAAAAACTGGACATGGGACATGTTCAGGATCCGGATCAGACATTCCAATCCGGATCCCGAAGGGTGTTAGTTCATACGCAAATTCAATCCGGATCCAAGCCCTTTCTGATCCGGATCCCGAACATGGGTTTTTGCTGAACTGTATGAACGATCCGGATCAGGCACTTCTATCCGGATCCCGAACCTTGTTTTTTCAGGAATTGCTGAAAAAAGACGACGATCAGGATCGCCGTAAATCTGATCCGGATCGTCGTGCGGGAAAGTTTCTGTTAAGGCAGTTTTTGATTCTTATCTCTTTCCAAAGGTTTCTAAACTATAAATAGACATTTAGGGTTTCTCTAAAAACGACCGATCAATTTATAAAACACTTGAGAGCAACCCTAGAGGCGAGGTTTTTATCGTTCTTCTTTATAGCCTCTTTTAGGTCAATTCGACGGTTCTTTCAAGATCATATCTTTTGTCGAATTGATCTAGTCTTTGCTTAGAGATTTCTTCTACGGTTCCTCAATGAGAATCTAAGCAAAGGATCACCATCGAAGCCTATATTCTTTATCGGCTATTTGCGTCGTGGATTCGACGTAGCATCGTGGATTCGATGTGTTGAAGGCGTTTCGTGGATTCGAAACGTGTGCTCGTGGATTCGAGTGGCGTTCGTGGATTCGAACGTGTGCAGTGGACGTGCAATCGGTGGAGCGCAAGGTCCGAAGAAGTTGAAGGAGGGGTTGAATCCGTGGAGACGGTAATCACCTTGTTATTCTTCTTTTCTTAGTGGATTGTTATTGCGTGGACGTCCAATCGGTGAGCGCAAGATCCGAAGAAGTTGAAGGAGGGGTTTGAGTCCGTGGAGTCGGTAATCACCTTGTTATTCTTCTTTTCTTAGTGGATTGTTATTGCGTGTTGGTCCCGTGGTTTTTCTCCTGGATTGGAGTTTCCACGTATATCTCGGTGTGCTATTCTTATTTTCCGCATTGGTTTTTATTTTGCACTGAGATTTGGTTTTATAAGTATTACACCTATTCACCCCCCCTCTAGTTGTTTGATAGTACCTATTTAGATCCTTGTGGATCCTTAAAAACCAACATTATGGGCCCAAATGGCATAGATGTCGGAGGCTGTCCGACGCCAGGAGGAGGCCATGGAACATTTGATGCGCCTGTCGAAGCAGAGAGCACAGCCAGTTGCAGCACCGCCTGAGTGTCCTCCAGCACCTTCTTCCCATGCAGTAGCATCTCCAGCTGTACCAGTGGCACCGATTGAGCGAGCAGCCCCCTCCGTGTCGATGTGTAGTGCCAAAGCACTGAGGCAGGGTGGATAACTGATAGTAGATGAGCTTTGAGACATCATCGATCGATGGAACCAGTCCCGGCAGTCTGATCCACCCCGATTCGCAGGATTGAGAATGGAGCCGTGGGAGGTAGAGTCTTGGATCACAGCGATGGAGTGACTCTTTGAGACTCTTTTTGTCGAGGATAGGTTTCAGGTCTTTTGGCGACAAATTTTCTAGAGCACAATGTCGAGGCCTGGTGGCGGCGAGTTCGACCTGTCGGTCCGCCTGGGACCCAGCTGCTTACTTGGGCGGAGTTCCGCAGCCTTCTTCTTAGAGTTTTCTTCCCCGAGAGTGTTAGACAGAGGCTGGAGGAGGAGTTGAAGAATCTCCGACAGGGAGACCGTACTGTGTAGGAGTACATCGTGAATTTCAACCGGCTATTGGACAGTGTACCACACGCGGCCAGGGACGAGGCGCATCGGATCTATATGTTTGAGCGAGGTTGCACCGTGATATTTATCAGTTCGTCCGTTCGCGCAAACTGCAGACCCTGGATGCCTCGATGGAGCAGGCCCTTTATACCCGTCCTGGGAGTATAGCTATACCCCTTTTTGGAGCTTAGTAGTACAGTCTGCTGGATTATTATTGTTAGTTACTTTTGAGGGTTTTATTTTTGAGAGACTTTTGTAGTGAGGTTCAGACTTGTACTTTTGGAGTTGTATTATTTTATTTCAGTAGTCTAGTTTTCAGCTCTGATATTTGTATAGCTGTAGTATCCTTCTTTTTGCAGGTTAGACGCATCGTCTATACGGGGCTTCCCGTATGGGCAGCGGATCTGTTGGCGGGCCCGGGTCGCAGTTTCGACCCCGGGGCGTGACATAAGGTGTATAATGGGCCTCTCTCAAAATTTGCACTCGGATCTCGGAGTCCATTGGCACACATGCTCGGCCCCTGTACCGCAGTACTCCCGAAGCATCCACTAAAAAGTGCCCTGACTGCTCACTCGGAATCTGATCTCTAATCCTGGTCAAGTGGGGGTCCACACTCTGACTCTCCCTGATCCTATCCAGTAGAGTGGGCTGCACGACTAAAAGACGATAGTCTAGCAGAGACCCCAGGGGACACAATGTAATGGTCCAGATTTCTATGCTTTATTTTTCGTGAATCCAATGTGTAAAACACCTGTTGATGCTGTGTCTGGTACATAGTGTATCAAAGGGATAGCACAGATGGACCCATTGAGGTATTTATTGTCAGATCGGCCTTTGGATGTATTTGCCGAATTTTAGAAAAGATTTTGGGCCAAATAGAGATTGGATTTGGATTCAGCGTGGAAAAATGCTTGAAAACGGCTATTTGCTTGTGGGGGGGACCGTGGACCGCCGGCTTGCCACGTGGCGGCCTGTCATTGGCCGGTTCGCAGCGCTCGGTCCATGGAGCGTCGCGGCTGGGTGCATGAGCCCAGCGCAGGACACGTGGCAGGCGTGGATTGGATGGCTTTTGGTGCGCGGTCCACGGGGTTTGAGCGGCGGTGCATGGATTTGTGCGGCGGTGCAGGGGTTAGAGCGGGGGGACACGTTTCGACCCCTGGTTGGTTGGCGCTGGGTGCGTGGTCCACGGAGTGTTGGGTTATATGAAATACGGATCTAAATAGGGGAAAAAACACCTAGAGGGGGGTGAATAGGTGTAAACGTATAAACACTCAAAAAATCGTTGCGATAAAACCCAATGCGGAAATAAACATAATACGCAAGATTTTTACGTGGAAAACTCCATCACCGGAGTAAAAAACCACGGGACCGATAACACGGCAGAAATCCACTAGAATTAAAACACGTACAAGGTGATTTACCGTACACACTTACGACTCAACCTTTTCCATACGCTCCTAGAGGATCTTCTCCGCTCGCTCCGCGACGCTTCTCGAATCCACGATCTGCGCCCAACGCCGAATCCACGGCGTCCAACGTCGAATCCACGACGTCCGACCGAATCCACGGTCTTCACCCAATAGCACCCTTCGAATCCACGAACGTGCCTCGCTCCGAATCCACGAGAGCGGTTGAACCTTGAATCCTCAAGGACACGCGAATCCACGCGCCGATTTTTGGGGTAAATCGTTGTTTTGGGTGGTGATGATCCGCCGAATACTTAGATCAAAGATAGATCGGAAATACCATCTAAGTATTCATTAGTTTGATTCAACTCAAGATGTGAGTATGAAAACCTAGAATCAAACTAATCAATATAGTTGAAGAAACATAGAGTATTCTCTAATGATTTCCTTTCTTCTCTATATGTGGATCTATAGCCGTATAAAATGATATATGAAAATGACGGCTATTGACTATGTGGATTACCCTAGAAAAAGAGTCATAGGGTGTATTTATAGGTTAGAAACCCTAGGAAGGAGATAAGAATCAAAAACCTAACATTTCTGGAAGTTTTACGGACGGCGATCCGGATCGTCTTAGCTGTGATCCGGATCGTCATAACGATTCAGCCAATTCCAGAAAAATGAAGGTTCGGGATCCGGATCGAAGTGCATGATCCGGATCGTTCATACAGTTTACCAAACATCAACGTTCGGGATCCGGATTGCGAAGCATGATCCGGATCGTTCAAGGAAAATGGTAAACTCACTGTTCGGGATCCGGATCAAGAGACTACGATCCGGATTGAACTGATGTATGAACGAACCACCTTCGGGATCCGGATCGAACAACCTGATCCGGATCCTGAACATGTCCCAAGTCCAGTTTTTGATTTTTATGCAATGAAAGATTCTTCCAAGTGTTTCTACACTACAAGAAGTATTCGGATCACACAAAATCTTTAGTTAAACATACCTGATCCTTTTGAATTCTTCTTTCTTGAGATTGAGTTAAACGATCCAACTTTCTTCACCTTCAATCTTCAAGACTTGAGACTTTCACGAAACTACGCCAACTCAAATTCCGTAACAATCTCCCCCTTTGGCGGTTTCGTGACAAAACATAGATCCACTAAAGAAAATTCAAAAAGATATTTTTGTTGCTATCACCATACAACAAAAATTTACAATGGAGATCCAAAAAACAATACATGAGTTAAACTCCTAAAACAGACTCTAGACTTAGACATCTGTACTCTCTGCAAAAAGAAATCATTCTTGACAAAAGAAATCGTTAGATACCTCAAGAATTTCATATCATTCAAAAACCACAACCAGATATGAAGTTTATACTCATTTATACTTACCATGACATTTATACATTCAGATATGTAAACAGATCATAGTTAAAACACCAACATATCCTTTTTGCAAACAAAAACCAAATGTCATGAACATGTTTGTGAACATCTTATATATATAAAGATATGTAATTTGATCAAGGTTAAGAACCAACATATCTTCTATGCAATCAAAAACCAAATGTCACAAACTTGTTAGTCCAACATCAACTTGTTAGTAATAATACATGCCCAAATAGTTAGTCGAATAGTTAGTCGAGACATGCAAACAATCACAAGATGAAAACCAAAAGTTGAAGTTGAGATCATACTTACCTTGATGTATACAAAATCTTCATCATCAAGATTTTCACAATCATTGTTCAAGTTCTCTCTAAACTCTCTCATTGTTCTAAACTCTCTCCCCCTTTTTGTCACAAATAAAGCCAAAAATTACAGAAGTGGAGAGAATGGTTAACAGTTTAAGTTCGAGAACTAAAAACTCAAATTAAAACTTAAAAACCTGCACAACAGTAGGATTTAAACATATGCATAATAAACAGAAATTAGAAGGATACGGATTATTCAGACTCGTCTGAACTGATACAGCCGAGGATTTGGAAAATCTTCTTTATTCGCTTGTTCATTGCTGATTGATTTTTATTTACCTTCTTTATTTCTTCCTTTACCTCAATCAGTTCATTTGATATACGTTCTTGCTCGTTGGAGAGCCTTTGCTGTTCTTTATAGATTGAGGTAACAGAAGCATCATCATCAGAAGTTGATTGTGGTGCTTCTTGTGCCGGAGGTGCTGGTTGAGTTGGAGGAGCTGCTGCCGGTGCAGAGGTTGTTGCTTGTTGTCGTTGTTCTCGTTGCCGGTGAAGAGGTATGAAAGGTTCATCTGGCTTCGTCGAAAGAGACTTTACAATTGTCGTGTCATTGATCGTTCCTAGACTGTGCAGATAGGAACTCGCATTTGTGTCAGCTTTAAATTTGCGAAGAATGCGCATGATGATCATTGGAAAAGGTAGTCTCTCTGACGGATGAGCTTGCTCCACATATCGTGCCATCCTTGACCAGATGATGTAGGGAATGTTTAAGTTAGCTCCCATTGCTGCTGCGGGGTTTCCAAGTAGATAAAGGAATATCATTCTTTCCCACCGAAGAACCTTTGTGTTCATGTTTGGAATAATATTGTAACAAACAATAAGATTTAAGATGCGGTACTCAGGTCGTAGTTCTTTCGAGAAAACGGAGTTTCCTGTCGACCGAGTATCTGGAACACAGATTCCATCAACTACCACTCTCCAGGAGAAGGTGTTGAAGTTTTGATTCTTCAGGTAATGAGTGCCATCGGCTCGGGCGTCCATCCCTAGTACTTCACCAATTAGTTGAGGCGTTACTTTGATTCTGACATTCTTGACTAATGTTTGAAAATCCCGACGCCCGCTTTCCTGATCAACTAGATAGCAGGCATTCTGATAGAACATCCTCACTGAGTGAAGACAATACCCAGTGGTCTCCGGGAAATCGCAAATGGGAGCAAGACCTCTCTGGTCAAACAAAGTCCCGAACGTCTGAGAACGTTGCGTTAAGGCTTTTACATCAACATGCCTTTCTCCAATGCATTCTCTGTTTTCAAAATCCTTTATTCTAGCCGAGCTGACAACTTCTTGTGGAGGTGCTTGCTGTGCTGGTTGCTCAATGGAGATTCCTTGTGCACTCCCTCTTTTTCTCGCACCAGTTTTTCTTTTTGTTCCAACTGGACTTGGTTCCATTGGTGCTTTCCCTTTTTCAGCTGCAGTAGATTTTGAAGCTTCAGCAGTTGCTTTCCCTTTGGAGACAATGGGAGCAGCTTGCTCGATTTCGATGTTATCCCAGTCGATCGACTCTGTCTCTGATTCAGTGTCGGAATCAACCTTAGTCTTCTTTGCTTTCTTAGCCTTCTTAGGCTTGGCAGTATCCTTGACATGAACCATGGCAGCAAGTAGGAAAATAATCCAAGTGATCACCATTATGATTGCTAGTGAAAAATGTATCCTGTGAAGACCAACTCAAGAACACATGAAAAATTGTTAATTTTCAAAAATTTGAAACATTGTACCCAAACAATCATAATCATGCAGAGAGACTAAGAATCGAATCAGTTTTGCAAAAGGACTTTTAAAAATAGATCAATTGCATGATTTTCGAAAATCCTTATTATATGCCCTAAAACAGAAATTTTAGAAATCGAAGCCTAAAAATCCGTTAATCAGGAGAATACCTAGCATATAATCAAAACTGATCTACCCAGAGTTCTTATTTCAAAAGAAATTTGATCAAAAACCATCCACAAACAAAGTTAATCCAAGAAATACATCACGTTTGAGGAGGAAAAGAGAAAAACGGTGAAAAACCGAGATTTTGATCAATAAAACTTACTTGGAACTGAAGAACTTGAGTTTGAAAGCTTCCCGGAAGGATGAAATCTAGAGAGAGAGGCTCTGGAAACTTTGGAACAAAAGATTGGAGTAAAGAAATCAAAAACCCCTTTCGTTCCTTATAAAACCTAGCCGCGATCCGGATCAGTTCATAACTGCGATCCGGATCGGCTACCCGCAGTGAGAAACTGCGTTCGGGATCCGGATCGGCAGATACAATCCGGATCGTCAGCCCGCAGGAGAATTCCTGCGTTCGGGATCCGGATCATCTAGCCCGATCCGGATCGACCCCAACTTTTTCTTTAGAAAATTTCAGAGAAATTCAAGAAAAACCAGAAAAAGATTGTAAGCACAAATGTGTATCAACTTTAAACAAAGATCATCGTTTCATACAACAAGAAATAGATTATGCCAAATCTATCAATAATATCCAAAAATGAAACGAAAATTTACAAGAATTAAATCCCTTAAAGTTGAACACCTTCAATCACATCTAACTTGATCTTATGAGTAATGCCTTTATTAAATCATCAATTCAGTAAAGAAAATGGAATACAAAGATCAATAGATGTTTGAAATCCCAAATATAATAGATAATGTATCTAGACAAACTGTTGGAGAGAGTGGCTCTTTGAGCATCTTTCTTTAAAAACCCACCTTATACCAACCTTGAAATTTGACAGAGTCAAGTATTTCAACATGCATTTTACTTAATCAAAAATTTGAACAACCATGCTTGGTATACATGTGGTAGCTGCACACAATACTCGGACGACCGAGGTGGTAGCTCTTTCCTCCATGTGGTGGTAGTTTTCACACTCCTCATTGGGATGTAACTCTTTCCACATCTTTCGAGCATTTTACCTTTTCTAAGACTCCCCCTCAATTGGCTATCAATTATTTAAGATATAAAGTATTCAACCAAAAATTGATCTCGATTTCATACTCGACTAAGCAGTCAAATAAGATAATGACTATACCAAGAGATCATAGAGAGAGAGAAATTGACTTTGATCACTCAGAAGATGATTTAATTAACATAAATGATCATTGCAACAGTGAAATATTATGATGGCAAAAGCATAATAAATTTCTAAATGTGCGAAAAGATGCAATTAAAGTCAATTATGATCTATGCTTAATTAATGTCCTATGTACAAACATAGATAATGAACAAAACAAAAACAAATACAAAACCTATCCTAAGCAAAGATTTCAAAGAGAAGATTATTTCAAGGAAAGCATCCCAATTGCTTTTCGTAAATGGATAAAACGTTTTTGATCCAAAGGTTTTGTTAGAATGTCAGCTAATTGATCCTCAGTTGAAATATATGAAAGTTGAAGAGTATTTGATTCAACTAGCTCTCTAAGAAAATGATATCTAAGTTCAATATGTTTTGTTCTAGAGTGCAACACAGGGTTTTTAGAAATGTTAATAGCACTAGTGTTGTCACAAAGTATTGTTACCGAAGATGCTGAAATGCGGAAGTCGCTCAATACGCTTTTCATCCAAATGAGTTGAGTTGAGCAACTTCCAGCTGAAATGTATTCCGCTTCGGCAGTCGAGAGTGCTATGCAGTTCTGCTTTTTACTGTGCCATGCAACAAGGCAATGGCCAAGATAGAAGCATGCACCACTCGTGCTTTTCCGATCATCCACTGATCCTGCCCAATCGGCATCTGAGTATCCAACAATATCCAAACTTGTTCCCATAGGATACCAAATTCCGAAATTAATTGATCCTTTGATGTACCGGATGATCCTTTTCACCGCTTTCAGGTGAACCTCCTTTGGTGCTGATTGATATCTCGCGCAAATCCCAACACCAAAAGATATATCCGGGCGACTAGCCGTGAGGTAAAGTAGACTTCCAATCATACTTCGATACAGTTTCTCGTCTACATTCTCACTATGTGATTCACTTCCAAGTCCCTTGTGGCTAGTTCCCATTGGAGTCGGAAAATCTTTACAATTTTCTAGATCAAACTTTTTGACCAACTCCATTGCATACTTGGATTGACTCAAGTGAATGCCTTCATCATTTTGTTTAATTTGCAATCCAAGAAAATAAGTCAATTCGCCCATCATGGACATCTCAAATTCGCTTTCCATAGTCTCCGCGAATTTAGAAGCATCGTTATCTCTTGTTGCGCCAAATACAATGTCATCGACATAGATTTGTGCTACAATGAAATTGCTTTGATAATGCTTCACAAAGAGAGTCCTATCAGCTCCCCCTCGAGTATAGCCCTTCTCCAAAAGGTGCTTTGTTAACCTTTCGTACCATGCTCGCGGTGCTTGTTTCAGACCGTAAAGAGCCTTTTTCAAACGAAAAACATGGTTAGGTTGTTTATGATCTACAAAACCTTTCGGTTGAGCCACATAAACTTCCTCATTTAAAAACCCATTTAGAAATGCGCTCTTAACGTCCATTTGAAATAATTTGATTTTAAAATGACAAGCAATAGCAAACAGTATACGAATGGACTCGAGTCTAGCTACAGGGGCGAATGTTTCGTCAAAGTCTATACCTTCTACTTGAGAGTAGCCTTGAGCAACTAATCGTGCCTTGTTCCTGATGATAGTACCATCCTCATTTTTCTTGTTCTTGAAGATCCATTTGGTACCTATCACATTGTGTTGCTTTGGAGGCTTCGTTAATTCCCAGACTTTGTTTCGCTCAAATTGATGGAGCTCTTCCTGCATTGCCTTAATCCAATAGTCATCCTGAAGAGCTTCATCTATGTTCTTTGGTTCGATCAAAGATACGTAGCAAGCGAATCCACAAACCAACTGCCTCCGAGTTCTGACTCCTTCTTGTGGATCTCCAATAATATTCGATTCCGGATGATCCTTGGAGATTCGTAACGTTTGTTGAAACGGAGTACTCGGAGATATATGAGATGATTCCTGCACATCAGATACACTAGAAGAACCATTAGATGCATCATTAATATTGGAAGTATTATTATGAGAAGATGCACTAGCAGGAGAATCATCATCTAGAGAGATATCGAGGGTAGATTTTCCAGTTTCAAAGTGAAAAGCTTCATCTACTTTAACATTTATAGATTCTACGATCGTCTTAGATTCAATGTTAAATACTCGATATGCTCTGCTATTCGTAGAATAACCCAGAAAGATCCCTTCATCACTTCGAGAGTCGAACTTTCCAAGATTTTCACGGTCACGTAAAATGTAACATCGACTCCCGAAGACACGAAAATATTTGATATTGGGTTTTCTACTAAACCACAGCTCATATGGTGTATTTAAAGTTCCTGGGCGCAAGTAAACTCTATTAATGACATAGACAGCGGTGTTCACAGCTTCAGCCCAAAAATGTAACGGTAAATTCCGGCTATGAAGCATCACACGCGCCATCTCTTGAACAACCCTGTTCTTGCGCTCAACAACACCATTCTGCTGAGGTGTATAGGGTGCCGAGAATTCATGTTTGATTCCATTTGAAGTGCAAAAATCAATGAATTTTGAATTTATGAATTCTCCACCTCTATCACTTCTAACACGAATGATCTTTTCATTCTTTTCAATCATAATACGATGGCAAATCTCATGAAAAGAGTCAAACGTATCGGCTTTCTCTTTTAAAAATGCTACCCAAGAAAACCGAGAGAAATCATCAACCAATAAAAAGATGTACCATTTACCTCCCAAAGATGGTTGACGGGTCGGCCCCATTAGGTCCATGTGCAAAAGTTTCAAGGGCCGTTTTGTACCGACGTGGTTCAAGTTCTTGTGTGCAGTCCTAGACTGTTTTCCCTTTTGGCAACCACCACACACAACGTTTTGTTTAAATAAAAGCTTTGGAATCCCCTTGACCACGTCCTTGTTTGAAATTCTAGTAAGTTCCTTAAAATTTAAGTGACCTAGCCTTTCATGCCAAAGAGTTTCATTATTCAAAGCAGCTAAGTTACAATTTTCAGAAAATTTATTAGGAACAACATAACAATTGTTTTCCGATCTAACCCCTTTTAAAAAGAAGACATGGTCCTTATCAGTTACAACGCATTCAACAGATGAAAAGTTAACTGAAAAACCATTGTCGCAAAGTTGACTTATGCTTATGAGGTTAGTCTTAAGGCCATCAACAAATAAGACGTTTTTCAAAATCGGGCCATCTGGAATAGCTACCGTCCCTTTTCCAACAATTTTGGAAGATCGACCGTCTCCGAAAACAACGTGTCCTCCGGAGATTTTCTCAAGATTTTGAAAACTATTTTTGTCACCGGTCATGTGACGGGAACACCCGCTATCCAGATACCAAGACGAACTATCATATGCATGCAAGGAAACATTGGAAACAAGACAAGGGAAAATTTCACCTTTGCGCACCCAAACCCTTTTGGAGTGCGTCGGTAATGGTCGTGAAGTTATATGCCTAGGTGAAGGCGTCTTGTTATAGCGATTGTTGTTCCTTGATGTAATCGTCTTGCGCGATGAACTACCAAATCTCTTTTCATTTGAAAAGTTTTGCTTTGATTTTCGGGGAGGAGCCGTTTTGGTAGTTGTTGCAAGAGGTCTTTGAGATGAGCGTTCGACTCCCGTCTTGCAATATCTTCTTATGTGCCCTGAAACACCACAACGAAAACATACCTTAGATCTTGACGATCCCAAAGAGGATGAAGTAGGTTTGTTGTCGTTGTTTGTCTTGAATTCCGGTGTCGGAGGAGGAGATACCGACTGAGGCACAAAAACTGTCTCACTCGAACATGGACTGTTTCCAGTTTGAGTGTATCCGAGGCCGAACCTATTTGATTGACCAAGACCAAGAAGTCTATCCAACTTACTCCTTCCTGAAGAGAATCGCTGTAAGTCATTCTTGAGTTGGAAAATGGTCTTTGTCATTTCCAGGTTATCCTGTCGAGCCTCGTTGTAGAGCTTTGAAAAGTGATTCGCGTTATCCACCAGATTTGTATGTTCCTTTTCAAGTTGCTCATTGGACTCTTGAAGGGAAGCATTTTCTTTTATCAGGTTTTCCCTTTCCACTTCAAGAGCGTTTGAGAGAGAAGTCTGTAGAATGCCGGTTTTTAATTTGAGCCTACCGACTCTGTTGTTGAGCTTTTTGGGTGAGAAAAGCTGCGAGCATGTGTATTTTCAGTTTACAGCGGAGCTCGGGAGGTTCCGGGCTGCGGCAGGAAGCCCGAGGTCGAAAAGTGAGTTGTTGGGGCATTTTGGTTTATTTATTTAATTATTGTTTTTTTTAAAAGGGGATTTATTTGTATTGGTTTCTCTTTTTTTTTCCTTGCTGTGGCTTGTGGGGAGCTGGCAGAGGGTGGGAGAGAGCATTTAATTAGTGGTAGGTGGCTAATTAATTTAGTCTCCTTTAAAGTCTTGCTTGCTGCTTGTTTATTCAAGTGCCTCCACCTCACCCTCTCCACCTCACCTCTCTTCTCCATCAAGCAAGCAAGCAGCAGGGGATTTCGATTGGCTCGGTGAAGCTGAAGCTCGAGTGAGGAAGAAAAGGGAAGGAGGCCTTTTGGGAGTAAACCGACTGTTGGTTGCCGGGGAGCGCCGAGCGAGGTGCGCGCGACGGCAACGACGAGGTTGGTGTTCATTTTGGTATTTTTAATTCTTGGGTTTTTTGAATTCTTTTCTTCTTCTTCTTTCTTTTCTTTCCCCGTGGTTGCGGCTGTGCGGACTCGTTGTCCGGGGTGGCTGTTACTGTGCAGGCCGCGCGCGCGCGATTTTTTTTGACGGCGCGTGGCTGCGAGTGCTGCCGCTGCGCGGGCGCGCATGGGCGCCGCGCGCAGCGTGCGCCCTGCTGCCATTTGTGTGCAGCAGGGCGCCGGCTGCTCAGGGCTGCGGCATGGGGCCACGCGGCCCAGCAGGCCGCGCGCTTGGCGCGCGGCACTGCAGGGGTGCCGCGCGGGCGGCCCCCGTGCCGCGCGGCACTGCAGGCCGCGCGCTTGGCGCGCGGCACTGCAGGGGTGCCGCGCGGCACTGCGGGGGGTGCCGCGCGGGCGGCCCCTGTGCCGCGCGGCATTGCAGGCCGCGCGCGAGCGCGCGGCACTGCAGGGGGGTGCCGCGCGGGCGGCCCCCGTGCCGCGCGGCATCGCAGGCCGCGCGCGAGCGCGCGGCACTGCGAGGGTGCCGCGCGGGCGCCCTTGGGGCCCCGCGGCCCCGCGGCCTGGGCGCGCGGCCCTGCAGGGTGCCGCGCGGGCGGCCCATCGGGCCCCGCGGCCCTGCAGGCCGCGCGCGGGGCGCGCGGCCCTGCAGGGCGCCGCGCGGGCGGCCCATGGGGCCCCGCGGCCCTGCAGGCCGCGCGCGGGGCGCGCGGCCCTGCAGGGTGCCGCGCGGGCGGCCCATGGGGCCCCGCGGCCCTGCAGGCCGCGCGCGGGGCGCGCGGCCCTGCAGGGCGCCGCGCGGGCGGCCCATGGGGCCCCGCGGCCTGCAGGCCGCGCGCTGGGCGCGCGGCCCTGCAGGGTGCCGCGCGGGCGGCCCATGGGGCCCCGCGGCCCTGCAGGCCGCGCGCGGGGCGCGCGGCCCTGCAGGGCGCCGCGCGGGCGGCCCATGGGGCCGCGCGGCCCTGCTGGCCGCGCGCGGGGCGCGCGGCCCTGCTGGGCGCCGCGCGGGCAACCCTTGGACCGCGCGGCATTGCCGGCCGCGCGGCTGGCCGCCGCCGCGCGGGGCCGGGTTCTTTGGGCCGTTCGGCCGTGGACCGCTCTGTGCCGTTGCCTTCGGCTCGGCGGTGCGCCGTGGCGGGTGCGCGATGGTCCTTCCGCGCAACGCTTGGCGTTCCTTCGTGGGCGGATTGGTTTGTACCGCTGTTTTGAGCGCGGTGTTGGGCCGCGGGTTTTTCTGACCCCTGTCTTCGCCGTTTCCGCAGTGGTGGCTTTGCGCAAGCTCTCTTCGTGACCGGTGGTGCACGTTTTGCCGCGGGGAGCTGCTGGTTTGCTTCGGGACCTTCTTCTAGCGCGCGACGTTGCGGGTTCAGCACAGGTGGGTTGTTTTATTTAGAAATCGCGATTGCTCTACATTGCTCCGAAATGCAAAGGTATTGTGTTCCTTTTCATTATTACTCTTATCTGGTAACCGACTGGATGTCGTTCTAAATCGTTGGAAACCCCTTGTGAGTTTGGATCTCGTGCCGGGGGCCGAGAAAGGGGGATCCCTGGATTTTCTAGCTTTACTCCAGAGTCTCATGATGTTGTAGCATTACCAGATTTAGTCGAGGGTTGGTTTTCCGACTAGATTGTGAGTAGAGTCATTCGAGTTGTCCGATCTATTTGATCGAGGATTATAGCCTGCAGATGCCGCTTGCTGAGACAGTTGTGACTTGATTCTTACCCGGTGGGGTCGCACCCCTCGGGTCACGCTCCGGACGCGTTGAGATATTGATACCCCTGGCCGTGCTACCAGGTGGGTACTCGCCCCTGGCCGTGCTACCAGGCGGCTACTTGAGAGAGATAGAGACAGTCGGACAGGACGCCCCACGTAAATCCCGTCCTAAAGTGGATGTGTGGTGGTGGGCAGGTGCGCTCCTAGTCGACAGGCGCAGGCTTGGCTGGCCCCTATGGGCAGTCGTTGAGATTGGTGACATGAGCGGGTGGTTGTGGCATATGTTCTTAGATAGTTTTCCTTCGAGCATAGTATTGAGGCATATAGTGGTAGATTTATTTCCCGCATGCATATCTATCTATCTATCTATCTATCTATCTATCTATCTGTTCTTGCCTCCAGCGGACTTGGTGGGCGCACCGTGAGTTCTGACAGCGGTACCCACTGAGATCTGCCTTTGCAGTTGATCTCACACCCGCTGCGTGTGACAGGTGTTCCTGAGGCGTCTTTTCCAGGCTCAGCTCGTGCGGAGTCCTCTGACCGAGGTAAGGGCGTCGCCGACTAGTTCCTACCCGAGTTGGTCGAGTCAGAGATAGAGTGACCTGTACCTTTTTGGTTTCCTCTTTTGTACTAGACAGTGGTACTGTACTTATGTTTTTGTGAGATAGTGGACTCTTGTACTTGGACTCTTTTATTTAGTGATTTCAGTTTCCGTTCTTCTTACTGCATAGCTTCTTTTCCGCTCTGATACTTGTGTAGCGATAGATCTCTTTGCAGGTTGGACGCTTCGTCTGTACGGCAGTTTCCGTACAGACGGCGGATCTGTTGGCGCGCCCGGGGCGGGGTTCGACCCCCGGGGCGTGACAGATTTAGGTGGTATCAGAGCCTAGGTGTATAGGTCATTGGGGACTTAGAGACCCTAGGCTTTTGGTTGGACATAGGATGACTGTCGTGAGAGACGAGATTGTAGCGAGAGTCCTGATTGTGTAGCAACTCCCCCAGGGGTTTGGGGTGAGTGACTTTACGTGTTACTCGCTAAAAGTGGTTATGTTGGCTGCAGACAGCATAATGCTTTAGAACGGGTAACAGGTATAGACTTTCGCTGGATTGGGTCGTGAGAGTTCCTTCTCTAACCCTTGTTTTCCTTTTTGCAGTTGCCTGAGATGCCTCCGAGACGTCGCGTGACGACGAGGGCACTTTCTGCGGCGGACGATGAGCCCGAGCAACAGGAGGCCGCGCAGGACGAGGTCCTGGAGCTGCGGGCCCAGGTGGCCCAGATGTCTGAGGCGTTGCGACGCCAGGAGGAGGCGGCCAAGCGCCAGGAAGAAAGTATGGAGCGGATGATGAGGTTACTCGAGCAGAGGACATCACCAGCTGCACCTCCAGTGGCGACCTCGTCGACCTCGTCCCCGATCGCCCCGTTGTCAGAGGCAGAGCAGAAGGAGCTCACGGATCGACTAGCCTACATGTCCAAGTTTCGCCCTCCGCTTTTTGCAGGACAGAGCTCAGAGCCTTGGGAGGCGAAAAACTGGATTGCAGCGATGGAGAAGTTGTTTGAAAACCTGTTTATCAAGGAAAAGCATCAAGTGCACCTAGCCACGCACTTCTTGGAAAAGGACGCCGAGACCTGGTGGCGTCGTGTACGGCCTGTGGGACCGCCGGGTGTACCTTTGCTGTCTTGGGCTGAGTTTCGTGCTTTGCTGCTCGGGGTCTACTTTCCCGACAGCGCAAAGCAGAAGCTAGAGGGGGACTTGCGACGGCTACAGCAGGGGGATCGGCCCCTCGCGACGTATGTTCTTGAGTTTCAGCGGCTGTTGGGTAGCGTGCCTCACGTTGCCCGGGATGAGGCCCAGAGAGTTGAGCTGTTTGAGAAAGGTCTGCACAAGGATATTTACCCTCACGTTCACTCATTTAGAGCCCAGACTTTGGATGCGGCGATTGATCACGCACAGTGGGTTGACAGAGGCACCGTGGTTATGTCTGAGCAGGGGTTGGCGCCTGGGGCTAGTTCGGGGGAGAAGCGCCCGGCGCCATCTGAGATTGGGCAGTCTAGCAGGCCGAGGCCCCCGAGACCGCCACCGTTCCAACCTCGGGGCCGCGGGTCGCAGAGGAGACAGGGATCGGGGGGCCCTCGACCCCCTAGGCAGCAGCAGCAGCAGCAGCAGCAGCAGCGGAGGCGCGCTGACAGATGTGTGATATGCGGCGGCCCCCACGCTCCTTCGCAGTGTGATCAGCGGCAGGGCCGGTGCTTCCAGTGTGGGCAGGCAGGGCATCGGGCATGGTCTTGTCCTAGAGCGGGATCAGCCGCGGCATCGACAGCTTCGGCTCCTTCACCGCCCTTCCCGACGGGCGGGGCTTCGGCAGGTGTTGGCCAGGGGGATAGGGCCACTTCGTCGCGGCAGTCAGACAGGCGACCACCCCCAAGTGGGAGAGTCTATGCAGCTCAGGTCGAGGACTCGGGGACAGCTAGCCACGTGGTGGCAGGTATTATCCTTATCTCATCTATCCGCACTAGAGCTTTATTTGATACCGGAGCATCGCATTCATTTGTCAGTAGGACTTTTGCATCCATGCATGGGCTTGGGATAGGGCCGTTAGAGCGTGCTCGGGAGGTTCAGATACCTGAGCACGTGCTACTCGTGGAGGAGTGTTGTTGGTCCTGCCCAGTGCGGCTGGGGCCCTGGTTGTTGCCTGTTGACCTTTTGGTCCTAGGTCAGCTCCGGGATTTCGATGTAGTGCTAGGTATGGACTGGTTGACTCAGTATTATGCTACCATCGATTGTAGAGAGAGGACTGTGACCCTTCGTGAGCCTGGGCAGCAGGAGTTCGTTTTTAGGGGTTGTCAGAGCACTCTTTTTGCTGCAACGATCTCTTCTGCTCGAGCACGTCAGATGATGAGTCGTGGATGTATCGCTTTCTTAGCTACTGTTGTGGAGGTGCCTACGGCGATGCCTGGGCTCGAGGACATTCCTATCGTCCGAGAGTATCCAGATGTGTTCCCTCCAGAGTTATCGTCCATGCCGCCGGATCGAGAGATTGAGTTCGTGATTGATGTAGTTCCCGGAACTACACCAATCTCTAAGGCACCCTACAGGATGGCCCCGGCAGAATTGAGGGAGTTAAAGGCTCAGCTGCAGGATCTTTTGGATCGCGGGTTTGTGCGACCTAGTGTTTCTCCTTGGGGAGCCCCGATTCTGTTTGTAAAGAAGAAGGACGGGTCACTTAGGCTTTGCGTGGACTACCGGGAGTTGAATAAAGTGACCGTCAAGAACAAGTATCCACTTCCTCGGATTGATGATCTATTTGATCAGCTTCAGGGAGCTACGGTCTTCTCGAAGATAGATCTTCAATCCGGTTACCACCAGCTGAGGGTGAGGGCCGAGGATGTTTCCAAGACGGCGTTTAGGACTCGGTATGGGCATTACGAGTTCACAGTGTTACCTTTTGGTTTGACGAATGCCCCGGCTGCGTTTATGGATCTGATGAACCGAGTGTTCCAGCCGTACTTGGACCGTTTCGTGGTGGTTTTCATAGATGACATTTTAGTATATTCCCGTAGCGATTCTGAGCACGAGGAGCACTTGCGGATAGTGCTACAGCTTCTGAGAGAGAAGGAGTTGTATGCCAAGTTAAAAAAGTGCGCCTTCTGGCTTCGGGAAGTCTCTTTTCTGGGCCATGTGGTATCAGCCGCAGGTGTGGCAGTGGACCCGACGAAGATCGACGCGGTTCGGGATTGGCCTAGACCGACGACGGTGACTGAGATACGGAGTTTTTTGGGCCTTGCGGGCTACTACCGTCGGTTTGTAGAGGGCTTTGCGAAGCTCTCTACACCCCCTCACCAGATTGACCAGGAAAGGGGTAAGGTTTGATTGGTCAGAGGAGTGCCAGAAGAGCTTCGAGGAGTTGAAGCAGAGGTTGACTACAGCGCCGGTCCTTGCACTACCAGTCATGGGAGAGGGGTACGTGATTTACAGTGACGCCTCCCACAGCGGCCTCGGATGCGTGTTAATGCAGCATGGTAGGGTAATTGCCTTTGCCTCGCGCCAGTTAAAGGATTATGAGGAAAAATTACCCTACGCATGACCTTGAGCTAGCTGCCGTTGTTTATGCCCTGAAGATCTGGCGTCATTATTTGTATGGTGAGCACTGCGAAATCTTCACCGATCATCAGAGTCTGAAATATCTGTTCACCTCAAAGAGAACTCAACTTAAGGCAGCGCCGGTGGCTTGAGCTGCTAAAGGATTACGACTTGAGTATTCTGTATCATCCTGGCAAGGCCAACGTGGTCGCGGATGCTTGAGCCGGCGATCAGGACAGACCATGAGCATGCTTATTACCCAGCAGGGACCACTGAGAGAGCAGCTGAGGAGTTTGGGTTTGGAGGTGGTGGCCCCTGGGGCTTCCGCAAGACTGATGTCTATGGTCTTGCAGCCCACCCTGCTGGACAGGATTAGAGAGAAGCAGAGTGGAGACCCCTATCTCGAGGGGATTCGAGACCAGGTGCAGCGTGGCCAGGAGGGGGACTTTTCTGTGGACGTAGCGGGAGTACTTAGGTACAGGGACCGCTACTGTGTGCCCGTGGATTCTGAGATTAGAGAGTTGATCCTTAGGGAGGCCCACTATACACCTTACACCCTCCACCCTGGGGGGACAAAGATGTATAGAGATTTGAGGGGGCAGTTCTGGTGGCCAGGCATGAAGAGGGACGTCGGTAGATTTGTAGCTCATTGTCTAACTTGCCAGCAGGTTAAAGCAGAGCACCAGGTTCCAGCGGGCAAGTTGCAAAGCCTACCAATCCCTGAGTGGAAGTGGGATTGCATTACTATGGATTTTATTGTTGGACTGCCGAGGACTCAGAGTGGGGCTGACGCCATTTGGGTGATAGTAGATCGTTTGACCAAATCAGCTCACTTTCTGCCGATTCAGTCAGGTTGGACCTTGGAGAGGTTAGCGCAGTTGTACCTGGACGAGGTTGTGAGGCTTCATGGGATACCAGCTTCTATTGTATCAGACAGGGACCCGAGGTTCACTTCGCAGTTCTGGAGGAGCTTACAGGGGGCCTTGGGGACCCAGCTTCAGTTTAGCACCGCCTTTCACCCACAGACCGACGGACAGTCCGAGCGGACTATTCAGACTCTGGAGGACATGTTGAGGGCTTGTGTCTTGAGCTTTAGTGGCAGTTGGGATCGACATTCTGAGGCTAGCAGAGTTTGCCTACAACAATAGCTTCCAGGCGAGCATCCAGATGGCGCCCTATGAAGCCTTGTATGGTAGGAAATGTCGATCGCCCCTGTGTTGGAGTGACGTGGGTGAAAGGAAAACCTTGGGGCCTGATTTACTTTTGGATGCTGAGGATAAAGTGAAGGTTATTCGGCGTCATCTAGTGACTGCGCAGAGCCGACAGAGGAGCTACGCCGATAGGAGGCGGCGAGACTTGGAGTTTCAGGTGGGAGAATCATGTGTTTCTGAAAGTCTCGCCCGCTAGAGGGATACGGCGCTTTGGATGTGCGCGGGAAGCTGAGCCCGCGTTTTATTGGACCATTTGAGATTTTAGAGCGCATCGGACCGGTCGCCTATCGGATTGCTCTACCGCCTCGATTGTCGGGTACTCACGATGTATTCCATGTTTCTGTTTTGAGGAAGTATGTGTATGATCCCTCACACATACTGGATTTCACTTCCCTTGAGATGGATGAGGAGCTGCACTTCCAGGAGCGCCCGATGCGAATTCTTGCTCGTGAGACGAGGGAATTGCGCAATCGGGTTTTACCTTATGTAAAGGTACTTTGGAGCCACCACGATGAGAGAGAGGCTACTTGGGAGCCCGAGGATCAGCTGAGGATTGCCTACCCTGATCTATTTGAGACCCCTTCATGAGTTTTGAGCTTTTTGGGTTTCGAGGACGAAACCGTTTGAAGGGGGGGAGAGTGTAGTATGCCGGTTTTTAATTTGAGCCTACCGACTCTTCTGTTGAGCTTTTTGGGTGAGGAAAGCTGCGAGCATGTGTATTTTCAGTTTACAGCGGAGCTCGGGAGGTTCCGGGCTGCGGCGGAAAGCCCGAGGTCGAAAAGTGAGTTGTTGGGGCATTTTGGTTTATTTATTTAATTATTGTTTTTTTTGAAAAGGGGTTTTATTTGTTTTTTTTTTTTCCTTGCTGTGGCTGTGGGGAGTGGCTTGGGTGGGAGTGGAGCATTTAATTAGTGGAGGTGGTAGGTGGATGTTCCTTTAATTAGTGCTTTAATTAGTGCTTGTTTATTCAAAGCCTCCACCTCACTCTCCACCTCTCTCTTCTCATCAAGCAAGCAGCAGCAGGGCCTTTCTTTTGGCTTGGTGAGGCTGAAGGAGGAAGTGAGAGAAGAGAAAGGAAGGAGGCCTTTTGGGAGTAAACGCCTGTTGGTTGCCGGGGAGCGCCGAGCGAGGTGCGCGCGACGGCAACGACGAGGTTGGTGTTCTTTTGCTTATTTTTAGTTCTTGGGTTTTTGAGTTCTTCTTCTTCTTCTTTCTTTTCTTTCCCCGCTGTTGCGCTGTGCGGACTGGTTGTCCGGGTGGCTGGTGCTGCTCGAGCCGCGCGCGCGCGATTTTGGCGACGCGTGGCTGCGAGGGCTGCCGCTGCGCGGGCGCGCATGAGCGCTGCGCGCAGCTTGCGCCCTGCTGCCATTTTCGAGCAGCAGGGCGCCGCTGCTCTGCTCGGGGGCCGCGCGGCCCTGCAGGCCGCGCGCGGCGCGCGGCCTGCAGGTGCGCGCGGGCGGCCCTGTGCCGCGCGGCACTGCAGGCCGCGCGCTTGGTGCGCGGCCCTGCAGGGTCGCCGCGCGGCACTGCAGGGGTGCCGCGCGGCGGCCCCTGTGCCGCGCGGCACTGCAGGCCGCGCGCTGGGCGCGCGGCCCTGCAGGGTCGCCGCACGGCACTGCAGGGGTGCCGCGCGGGCGCCCCCTGTGCCGCGCGGCACTGCAGGCCGCGCGCGGGTGCGCGCGGCACTGCAGAGTGCCGCGCGGGCGGCCCTGTGCGCGCGGCACTGCAGGCCGCGCGCGGGGGCGCGCGGCACTGCGGGGGGCCGCGCGTGCGGCCCCTGTGCCGCGCGGCACTGCAGGCCGCGCGCGGGGGCGCGCGGCCCTGCATGGGGCCGCGCGGGCGGCCCATGGGGCCCCGCGGCCCTGCAGGCCGCGCGCTGGGCGCGCGGCCCTGCAGGGGCCGCGCGGGCGGCCCATGGGGCCCCGCGGCCCTGCAGGCCGCGCGCTGGGCGCGCGGCCCTGCAGGGGGCCGCGCGGGCGGCCCATGGGGCCCCGCGGCCCTGCAGGCCGCGCGCTGGGCGCGCGGCCCTGCAGGGCGCCGCGCGGGCGGCCCATGGGGCCGCGCGGCCCTGCAGGCCGCGCGATGGGCGCGCGGCCCTGCTGGGCGCCACGCGGGCGGCCCATGGGGCCGCGCGGCCCTGCAGGCCGCGCGCTGGGCGCGCGGCCCTGCAGGGCGCCGCGCGGGCAACCCTTGGGCCGCGCGGCGCTGCCGGCCGCGCGGGGCCGGGTTCCTCGGCCTGTTCGGCTGTGGACCCCTCTGTGCCGTTGTCTTCGGCTCGGCGGTGCGCCGTGGCGGGTGCGCATTGGTCTCTCCGCTCAACGCCCGGCGTTCCTTTGTGGGCGGCTTGGTTTGTACCGCCGTTTTGTGCGCGGGTTGGGCCGCGGGTTTTTTTCTGATCCCTGTTTTCACCGTTTCCGCAGTGGTGACCTGGCGCTAGCCTTCTTCGTGACCGTGGTGCACGATTTTGCCGCGAGGAGCTGCAGGGTCGCTTCGGGGCCTTCTCTTAGCGCGCGTTATTGCGTATTGTGCTCAGGTGGGTTGTTTTATTTAAAAGTCTCGGTTTGCTCTACATTGCTTCGAAATGCAAAGGTATCGTGTTCCTTTTCATTATTACTCTGATACCAGGATTCCTGGATTTTCTAGCTACTCCAGAGTCTCATGATGTTGTAGCATTACCAGATTTAGTCGAGGGTTGGTTTTCCGACTAGTTTGTGAGTAGAGTCATTCGAGTTTTCCGATCTATTCGATCGAGGATTATAGCCTGCAGATGCCGTTTGCTGAGATAGATGTGACATGATCCTTACCCGGTGGGGTCGCACCCCTCGGGTCACGCTCCGGACGCGTTGAGATATTGATACCCCTGGCCGTGCTACCAGGTGGGTACTCGCCCCTGGCCGTGCTACCAGGCGGCTACTTGAGAGAGACAGAGACAGTCGGACAGGACGCCCCACGTAAATCCCGTCCTCAAGTGGATGTGTGGTGGTGGGCAGGTGCGCTCCTAGTCGACAGGCGCAGGCTTGACTGGCCCCTATGGGCAGTCGTTGAGATTTGGTGACATGGGCGGGGTTGTGGCGTATGTTCTTAGATGGTTTTCCTTCGAGCATAGTTTTGAGGCATCTAGTAGTAGATTCATTTCCTGCATGCATATCTATCTATCTATCTATCTATCTATCTATCTGTTTTTGCCTCCAGCGGACTTGGTGGGCGCACCGTGAGTTCTGACAGCGGTACCCACTGAGATCTGCTTTTGCAGTTGATCTCACACCCGCTGCGTGTGACAGGTGTTCCTGAGGCGTCTTTTCCAGGCTCAGCTCGTGCGGAGTCCTCTGACCGAGGTAAGGGCGTCGCCGACTAGTTCCTACCCGAGTTGGTCGAGTCAGAGATAGAGTGACCTGTACCTTTTTGGTTTCCTCTTTTGTACTAGACGGTGGTACTGTACTTATGTTTTGTGAGGTTGTGGACTCTTGTACTTGGACTCTTTTATTTAGTGATTTCAGTTTCCGTTTCTTCTTACTGCATAGCTTCTTTTCCGCTCTGATACTTGTGTAGCGATAGATCTCTTTGCAGGTTGGACGCTTCGTCTGTACGGCAGTTTCCGTACAGACGGCGGATCTGTTGGCGAGCCCGGGGCGTGGTTCGATCCCCACCCGGGGCGTGACACGTGGTGTGTTTAAGCAAGTCGCTTAGCACTGGGTTTTCGCGAGTTAGCGTTGGGGGCGCTGGACGCCCAACTGTTTCGGTGCTCCTGGAGCACAAGTATCGTTTAGCCAGTGGGTGCGGATTAGGTGGCATATTAGCCTTTGCCCAGTGTGGCCAGAGTCGGTAGAAAGTACGGGTCACGGATTGACGACTGGTTAGTTGGTTTTCGCTCAGTGGAGCATAGTGGTCGCGTGGCAACGATTAGCGGGTTCGCTTGAGGACGATCCGTGCCTGGACCATGTTTGTGGACTGTGGGCCTGTAGCCCAGTGGCAGGCGCAGTCGGCTGTGAGAGACAGCGGCCCGAGGCCTGATGGCGGGGCATGATAGAGATTTGGTCGGGACGGTAGTCCGAGCGATGACCCGGGAACGTGGAATGCCACGTGTAAGCCTTGAGGCTATTAGTACACTGAGAGTGTGGTATGACCAGGCCGTAGAGCTAGTGGTGATTGAGGTACTGTAGCTCCTAGTGGGAGTATTGGGGTAGTAATCCTAAGTGTGGATCTGCCCGTATGACGTTTGGATCTGCGTGCTACCGAGAGCTATTGCACAGTGTGGGACTAGCTTCGGGCTATAGGCCCTATTGGACCATGGTCCGTGAACCTGTGAGTAGTCCGAGATATCGGGTTAGCTGAAAACCCGTGGACTTAGAACGCTAGTAGCGTGTGTGATGGCTGAGAACTTGAGGATTGGCCTCTGCACTCCACATCAGGCAGCGGAGTGACCGGAAATTGCGGTAACCGTAATTGGTTGCGGATGCAACCTCCTTGGGAAAGATAAAGTGATCGCGGAATTAAAGTGAAGATTTCGCAAGATGAGACTTCGCCTTTGTGGCAATTGAGAGAGCAAGTGCTCAAATGTGTCTCACCCCTACTTGGTGAAAGTGGCCAGACACCAGGTCTGAGTTTGTCCCTAAGTTGAGATAGGGATTCATGGATGAGCTGCTCGTGTAATTGTGGGCGAGCAGGCAATGTGATGCCGGTCACAAGGTTCAGTGGGCCCCGTAGGGAGGGCAAGATTTCCCCCTCTTGGTCAAGTAGGAGTCGAGATGTGACTCAAGTTTCGAGGACGAAACTTATTTTAAGGGGGGTAGAATGTAGTGAACCGGAATTTGGAATATAAATAAATGGAAATAAAAATAGTATGAAATACTATTGTTTATTGAGGTGAAGAATGACCTGGAAATGAATTGGGCCCAAATCAGGATTAAAATAAGATATCTAGAATCGTATGTGAGAAAGTGGGCCCAGACTGTAAGTGGAAAATTCATAGTCTCGAAAAGTTCCGAGAAAATTAAGGGAGCTCCGTAAATATGTTTTTCGGCCACAGTAAAGGTTGCGCGTTGATCGGACACCCGGATTGAGAGAACGGGCTCCGCCAGCGAATTCAAATTCAGTGGGACTTTTGGCAAATCAAAAAGGGTCCTGGAATTCCCAGCGTAGGGTTTGCTGGTTGTTCGGCAGCTTCCGGTGGCCTTGGCCCTGATTGAACGCGTGTCTGGCCCAATAAATGGAATTGTAGTGCAATTTGGGCACAAGCGTTGGAAACCAGGCTTAAAAAGAGATCGCGTGGGTCATTGGAGGACCCGTCGAGTGTCCAGCGGTGGTTTTGGCGCGTCGTAGATGTCAAATTCGGACCCCGGGCGAAGTATGGATTGAATATTTCCTCTCCGGGCGCCTCCGGAGAATTTTAGAGTTGGAATTTGGCAAATCGGGCTTCAGAATTGGACCCGGTGTGGAGAACCAGATCAGTGGGCTATCCGGGGGAATTCGGCAAATTTCTGAATGAGAATTTGGAGAAACGTATATCGTTTTTGGACTCAGCGCGCGAAATCGCTAAGAATGGACTATTTATTTGTTGGATTTGGAGCCCGGTAGGCGTGCGCACTTTTCGAGGCGAAGCGGCACGCAAATCGAGGCGTCGCGGCACGCAAACCGAGGCCTGCGCGGCACGGACCCGAGGAGGCCGCGTGTCAGAACACGCGTGGGCGCGCTGGGAAGCGCACCCGCCTGCGCGGGGGCACATGGGGGGCCGCCACGTGGCGGGCTCCCACTAGCGGCCCCCCGGTCACGGGCGCGTGGGCACTGCCCGTGTCACGGGCGCGTGTCACGCGCCTGTGCGCAGGCAGCGCGGCCGCGTGGCGCGCAGGGGCGCGGCCACGTGGCCGCTGCTTCGTTGCATGGTCCCGGTGCACCCGAATGAGTGCTGTGGACCGGCGGGTGCACCGTGAACCGCGGGCGGTGGACTACCTTTTCCCCTCTCCCTCTTTTTCTTCTTCTTCTTCCTCCCCACAAGCCACCTCCTTTCCTTCTTTCGTTTTCTTCTCCAACCGAGCGAGAGGGAGAGTGAGGGAGGAGGTTGTGGGAGAAGGCGTTTCGCGTCGCGGGCCTCGTGGAGCGCGCGAGGCTTCCGATGGGGGCGTTACGGCGGCGGCGGCGCGGTCGGGTAAGTCCCGCGCTTTGCTTTTACTGTATTTTTGCACAGTTTGGGGGCGTTTTGTGGGCCTTGGTTTAACCCCTAACTCTCATCTGTGTTAGGGACCATATCTTGCTACACCGTTTTGCGTGCGGACCCCGATGGTGTGCACCGTTTTGCGTGCGGTCTCCGTTTTTCGCGCGGGTTCTGGCATCGTGCTCCGTTTTGCGCGCGGGTGCAGAAAATATGCGCAGTTTTGGGCACAAACCCGGAAAATATACACCGTTTTACGTGCAACATTGGAAAAGGGACTTGCACCGTTTTGCGTGCTAGTGCGAGGTATGTGCTCCGTTTTGCGCGCAGGTTGGACTAACGGACACCGTTTCGTGTGTAGGTTCTAACAATGCATCTCGTTTTGCGTGCAGGGCTGGATGAAGGTGCACCGTTTTGCGTGCAACCCTATAGTGGAGCGTGCACCGTTTTGCGTGCCAATACGGGGTACGTGCTCCGTTTTGCGTGCGTTTTGGACCGGTGCGCGTCGTTTTGCGTGTAGAATCTAATGGTTTGCATCGTTTTTCGTGCAGGCTAGGAAAATGATGTGCACCGTTTTGCGTGCAACCCTACAGTCAGACGTGCACCGTTTTGTGTGCAGATTTGAGGTACGTGCACCGTTTCGCGTGCAGGTCGTGTTGTCGCGCATGGTTTTGCGTGCCGGTTAAAGTGACGCGCACCATTCTACGTGTGGGTTATTAATTTAATAACGTGCACCGTTTTGCGCGCAGGTTTGGTGAACGTGCACCGTTTTGTGTGCAAGCTTGAGGGAACAAGTGGAATCGCGCGGAGACCAATTGCAAGTGTCTACAAGCAATTGGGGACACTACAAGGTGGGGGATTCTGCCGAAATTGGGTGACCTCTCCCCTTGTTCTTCTGCTTTTCGATTCGAAGCATGATAGTAGCCTGTTAGAGGCGTTAGGTAATTATGATTATGATTGCCTGTGTAGAAGGACACAGATGAAAAGTGCAACTGTTGGTTGCCAGAGATAGAGGAATAGATGTGCATGTGCAAATGGACACAGAGCAAAAGTGCAACTGTTGGTTGCCAAAGATATATGATGATTATGCATGCGTAGAGATAATTATTATTTTATGAATAATATGAAAATAATTGTATGCATGAAAAAGGATTAGCTATTATGATTGTGATCCTGTTAGGGTATGACCCTAGGAATCATGTGACATAAGGAAAGGAAACATGTTGGTAGCAAGACTAGGAGAAAACCTAGTTTCAGGGTTCACTGAGTGACATCAAAACTTAGGAGATTATCCTAGGGTTGGACGAGTGGCATTGTCTTAGGTGATAACCTAAGGACACTGGATAGAGTGATCAACATAGAGTCAAGGAACTCTAGGATGAGTATAATATGGAACTTATGTAAAGGGAACCTAAAGTGATCCAGAGGAGTTTAAACTCACAGGCAAGGAATTATAGTCAGAGTAACTCTAAGTTAAAAGTGAAATCAAAAATAGAGTCAAGTGAACTCTAGGATTCAGTAAGGAATCAGGAAAGTGGGATAAGATCCCAAGGTTAAAGGATTAAACAAATATAACCCTAAAGAGTCATAGGGTGTCTGGGCAAATGGACGATAACTTTAACTTCAATCTGAGTTAAACAAAGAAAATGAAATGTGTAAGAATCCAGGAGACTCTCTGGTTACCCGTGTGGCAAGACCTAGGGTAAGGGATGAAAAAGTGATTAATAAGCCAGACAAGCAAATTGCTCAAGATAGAGCTAAAATTTGGTTAATAAGCAAGACAAGTAAATTGCTTAAGATAAAGAAAATGTAAATGACGCCTTCGAATTTGAGACTCGTCAAGTGGAGCAGGACTCCCTGGGCAGTGACCCGTCGGACGAGGTACTTTCGAAAGGCTTAAAGTTAAGCAAGCTAAAAGTGGCTAAGAGCATAAAGAGAATGTAAATGGCACCTTCGAATTTTAGACTCGTCAAGTGGAGCAGGACTCCCTGGGTAGTGACCCGTCGGACGTGGTACTTTCGGAAGGTTTAAAGCAAAAGCAAATAGCTAAATGCTCAAAGGAAAGAGTGATAGTAATTGCCAGTGGCAATGTGAGCTGGAGACTCAAGTGAGAAAGAAAAGAAAAGCAAGTGCTTAAAAGTAAAAATAAAGACGAATGCGTAAAGTGCAGAAAAGGGCTGAGCGCCCAGAGGAAAAGAAATGAAAGATAAGAAAAGATAATAAAACGGGCGTCCTTCGAAGGTTGAAATGTGGTTCTGTGGGACGTAGAGGGTTTGCCCTCTCCCCGGGCGCACCTGGATCGGACGTAAAGGGCAGCCCCCTCTCCGATAGCTGGTGGCCCGAAGAACACATTTACTTCGTAGGACGGGGTAACACTTACGGGTGTTATCGGCAACCTTAGAAATCTTATCTGATGGTAGCAGGACTACCGGGCTTGGGCCCGTTGGATAAGAGTTTCTAAGGGTTAACTTGAACTAAAGCACCAGAACTTAAAGAATAAAGAGAAATTAGAGTGGCCAAGGTGGCCGGGTTAGTTTAACCCTGTGTACAGCGGCATAGTGGCCGAGTTGGTGCTTAGCAGCCTAGTGTGGCTAGACAGAGTAGTGCTGGGTCGATGAGTACACACAGATAGTGTAGTGATCATGTATATTGCATAGCCGCATTTTGATGTTGAGGATTTTAGTTTCCTAGCACTATTATTATTGCTTCCATTGGACCAAGTGGTGTAGGACACTTTTTCTCGGTGGTTGAACCCACTGGGAACTCTGTCAGGAGTTCTCACACCCTTGGGTGCCCCCCCCCCACAGGTTCAGGTATGGATGCAGCGATCGCGTCGGTTCAGAGGCAGACGGCGAGGTATACGACAGGGGCAAGAGCCCAGCAGCGTAGAGACCTAGAGGGTCTAGCAGAGGTACCTTTCTTTTATGTTTCGAGTGAACCATGTATTGTGAGGAAAAGATTGTAATATTATTTTAGTTGCAAGTTGAGAGTTGTAAAATGTAATAAAGTTCATTATGGTTCATTCTTATCATGCTTTCATTTCCGCTTTAACTGTTTGTTATTGAATGAAAGTTTTAAATTAGTAGTGATCTTACTCTGATATTATATCTCATCATACACATTGTTTTGATTCGAGATGGATGTTACCGTTCCTTTCGGGTAGCGTGAGGTCGTGCCCGATTGGCGGGTCTGTCGGCGTGCCCGAACCGTACAATTTGTCGGTCCCGGGTCGTGACAGCAAGTGTCGATCACCGCTTTATTGGAGTGACGTGGGCGAGAGGCGGACCTTGGGACCAGATGTATTGATAGAGGCAGAGGAGAAGGTCCGAGTGATTCGAAAGCATCTTCAGACTGCCCAAAGTCGACAGAGGAGTTATGCCGATGTTCGGCGACGAGACTTAGAATTTCAAGTTGGAGATCATGTATTCCTGAAAGTCTCGCCGTCCAAAGGAATCAGGAGATTCGGCATTCGTGGAAAGCTTAGCCCCCGATACATTGGACCCTTTGAGGTATTGGGGCGTATCGGGCCAGTTGCCTACCGACTCGCACTTCCTCCAAGGCTTGCTGGTGTCCATGATGTATTTCATGTTTCTACGTTGAGGAAGTATATCTTCGACCCATCGCACGTCATCGACTTCACACCGCTTGAGATTAGCGAAGATTTGAGGTATGAGGAGCGCCCACTGCGAATTCTGAACCGAGAGGTGAGAGAATTGCGCAATCGGGCCATTCCCTATGTGAAAATCCAATGGGGCAATCATGACGAGCGCGAGGCTACATGGGAGCTCGAGTCGGAGATGAGGAATGCTCACCCCTACTTATTCGAGACATCGGACTGAGGATTATTGTTTAGTCTCGTTTCGAGGACGAAACTCTATTTAGTGGGGGAGGATGTGATGATCCGAACTCCCGCAGGAACTGTGCAACATTAAACAGTGACTGTAGAGAGCTCGTACGGTGCAACGGAGCTTGTAGAATCGAAATTGGACCTTAAAAATAGACTCAGCGCGAAAATCGGAGCAAATGGGATTTTCCGGGGGCTTTCGGCAAAATTTCGGATGAGAATTTGGCGAAATGGACGTCGTATTTGGACTCAGCACGCGAAAACGATCGAAACGGTATATTTACTTTAATTTTTCGGCACCACGGTACTGTTCACGCCGGAACAGAAACTCCGGCCGCCGGAATTACTGTTCCGGCGAGCGGCGAGCGGCGGCGGGCGGCGGCGCACGGCGGCGGGCAGCGGCGCAGCGGCGGAGTGCGGAGGCACGCGGCGCGGGCAGCGCGGGCAGGCGCGGGCAGCGCTCGGGTGCGCGGTCCATGGGCCTGGCGTGCACCGGGAGCACCGAAGACCTCCTGTGCCACGTGGCGCTTCCCCATTGGCCGGCCGGCTTCTAGAAGCACGTGGAAGGTGACACGTGGCGCTCCCCTATTGGCTGACAGGATCCGAAAACCCGGAGCGCGGACCGGCATGTGCACCACGTGGGACACGTGGCAGAATTTGAGTGGACTTGCATGGGTGTTTCCAGTAATGTGGACACGTGGCGCTCTGTGATTGGCCAAATCCGGTGTTTCCTCCTGTTCTGTCCGAGCCCAAGAATATTCCCTTGGCCCATTATAAATAGCAATCCCCACCCCCTCTCATTCCCACCTCAATTTGCGAGCCTTAGAGTGAGAATCAGGGCATGTGCCCTCTATGAAAAATTTTCCTCTCTCTCTCTCTCTCTCTCTCTCTAAAATCTCAGAATTTTTGGAGTTACAGATAGTGAGTTATCTGCGACGCGGCGCACTGCGACGGTTTTCTTTTTAGGCCCATTTCCCGTCGCAGTTCCGTCGGAAATTCCCTGAGTGCTAACTAGGAGGATTTTTGGACGATTTTCACGACAACGCGTTCCTAAGAGGTAAGGCTTCGATTTCCGTGTTGATCACTTTGCTCCATTTCGTACTTTTGGCACGTTTCCCGTGGCCTCTTTGACCCCCCTTTTTGCTGTGGAAATTTCTGGACAGCGTCAACTTCTCCGATTTTTCTTGGCGTAGGAGCATCAGATCGAGTCGTTTAAAGAGTCGATTTTGATCTACTCTTCACGAGGAACGCAACCGTATTTTTCTGGATTTTTCTGAGCACTGTACAGAGGTGAAAAACTCCTCTCTTTTCGTGCCATTTGAAAAATAGCAAAAGATGTATTTTTATGAATACTATAGTTACACGCTGTGCAATGTGTGTTGCTGTAGGGCATCATTTTCGGCAGACAGTAGTTTTAGAGGACTGTGGACAGCCAGGAGACTATCTGGGTGTGATCTGAGCTGTTCAAGGTGGGCGGTTGTTGCTTACCTCATTTTTGACAAGCTCACTTGGATTACTGGAACTCCCCTAAAATTTAATATGACAATTGATGAGAACCACTGGGACAAACTATATATAATTGATAAGAACCATTGGGACAAACTAACAGGACAAATTAACAGGACAAACTAACAGGACAATTGATGAGAACTATTGGGACGAATTAATATGACAATTGACAAGAACCGCTGGGACGAACTCTCCTAAATTTAACCCCACAGATTATATGATGACTTATATTGGGACACTGTGATTGGGACAAAGGCTATAATCTCGCATGCAAATAACTTTTATTCAGTAAATCAATCTTCTTTTAAAATAAATATTTGACACTATTTTACAGCTTTTAAAGATAAGACAGTTGCATGCATGACTGAACATCTAGTGAGGCCACTATCATATTGGGATCTGAACATGTTTCATTGTTGTCCTTTGCATCTAGATATTTGTTGCTCAGGTATGAGCAGGGGTTGGGATAGTATAGTCAAGTTTGTACTAGATGTGGACTTGTGGGGTCTTGCGTTGACCCGCGACAGTAGGCGGTCGACCAGATGTTTATCCTTGCATCAAATTGGGGTTGAGACTGGTTTTATTGCATCAGCTGGGGATCGGGTTTTCCTAGTGGTGGTTTTCCCCTCTGATCATAGTCATGATCCAGTCCTGCTGTTTTATGGCACTTCTGATACTTATTACTGAGA
Source organism: Tillandsia leiboldiana (assembly GCA_029204045.2). Lineage (NCBI taxonomy): Eukaryota > Viridiplantae > Streptophyta > Magnoliopsida > Poales > Bromeliaceae > Tillandsia > Tillandsia leiboldiana. Next base: position 27,343,822 of record CM055060.1, read on the forward strand.
TATTTTACTCGTGTGGGTCGCTCCCCTCGATTGCCACTCCGGAGTGTGTTGCAGACATGCTTAGAGTCTTTGAGACTCCTATCCCCTATCGGTGTTATGCGTTGGCCAGCATACCCGATTTGGCAACTATCCCCTATCGGTGTTATGCATTGGCCAGCATACCCGATTTGGCAAGGCACAGCAGCAGTACCAGTTTTACTAGTGACACAAGACTGAGTTATTTCAGGCAGGCATGTTTGGTATTGTTGCATATAGTCATTTCATGCTACATGGCATTTAGAGGCATAGTGGTGATAGTTTCTTTTTTTCAGCAGCCTTTATAGCTTACCACTGTTCTTTCTTGTTGCCTCGAGTAGTCCTAGTGGGTGCGTCAGAGTTGAGGTTTTACCCACTAGGGGAGGCTACTGGTTTATCTGGTAGTTCTCACCCCCATTCTTGTTTCTCTCTTTCTTCTTCTTATTTTGCAAAGTCGTCTGCGGGAGCTGCTAGGCCATCGCAGCTGATAAAGGTAAGGGATCGCTGAGTAGATAGATCTCCTGTGAGACTGAGAGTGGATATTAGACAGATGTTGTACTCTTTTACTCAGACTGTGGTATTTTGGGTCTGGCGCTGGCCAGCTGACTGTATTATTTTGGTGAGCTGGGAGATTATTGTACTTATTACAGCTTTATTTGTAGTTCCAGTCTGAGATACTATGTGGTTCTTCTACTTCAGCTCTGTATTATGCTCTTTTATTGTTCATATTATATCGGAGCAGGTTACCAGTGCTTCGTGTACGCGGGAAATCCCGTGTGCACGGCGGATCTGTTGGCGAGCCCGGGTTCCGGGCGTGACACCAATTATGCTATCATGGATTGTCGTGAGAGGACAATGACCCTCCGCGGACCTGGTCAGAAGGAGTATGCTTAGAGGAGCTAGAGTACGATAGAGGTTGGTCGTGGTCGTATCGCATGGCTTACGACTGTGGAGGAGGTGCCTACGGTGGCACGGGACTAAGGATTATCCTTCTTGCCATGTGATCCCGGTGAGAGTCTACCAGATCTGTTATTGAAGCCGTCGTCTACTGAAGTTGAGGTCGAGAATAGTGGTCGACATAGTTTTGGAACTGCGCCAACTTCGATAGCACCTCTGGAGTATCCCGCGTAAGACAGAGACAGGTAGAGAGCTGTAGCGCAGTTGCGGGATCTGATGGATCGAGAGGTCTGTTTGACCCAGTGCCACGTTGTGGTTACACAACGGTGAGGGTTCTTTGATGGTTTGAGCACAAACAGATTGGTTTGTGTTTTTGGTGGTTGTCCTTGGGAGTCTGAGAGCATTATGGATCCATATAGTCGGGGCTTGTGCCCTGTTAGAGTTCGGGACCC
>CM055060.1:27345285-27371754 GCA_029204045.2 Tillandsia leiboldiana
CAGCGTGCGCCCTGCTGCCATTTGTGTGCAGCAGGGCGCCGCTGCTCCAGGGCTGCGGCATGGGGCCGCGCGGCCCTGCAGGCCGCGCGCTTGGCGCGCGGCACTGCAGGGGGCCGCGCGGGCCCCCGTGCCGCGCGGCACTGCAGCCGCGCGCCTGGCGCGCGGCACTGCAGGGGTGCGCGCGGCACTGCGGGGGGTGCCGCGCGGGCGGCCCCTGTGCCGCGCGGCATTGCAGGCGCGCGCGAGCGCGCGGCACTGCAGGGGGGGTGCCGCGCGGGCGGCCCCCGTGCCGCGCGGCATCGCAGGCCGCGCGCGAGCGCGCGGCACTGCGAGGGTGCCGCGCGGCGGCGCCTTGGGGCCCCGCGGCCCCGCGGCCTGCGGCGCGCGGCCTGCAGGGTGCCGCGGGGCGGCCCATCGGGCCCCGCGGCCCGCAGGCCGCGCGCGGGGCGCGCGGCCCTGCAGGGCGCCGCGCGGGCGGCCCATGGGCCCGCGGCCCTGCAGGCCGCGCGCGGGGCGCGCGGCCCTGCAGGGTGCCGCGCGGCGGCCCATGGGGCCCCGGCCTGCAGGCGCGCGCGGGGCGCGCGGCCCTGCAGGGCGCCGCGCGGGCGGCCCATGGGGGCCCGCGGCTGCAGGCCGCGCGCTGGGCGCGCGGCCCTGCAGGGTGCCGCGCGGGCGGCCCATGGGGCCCCGCGGCCTGCAGGCCGCGCGCGGGGCGCGCGGCCTGCAGGGCGCCGCGCGGGCGGCCCATGGGCCGCGCGGCCCTGCAGGCGCGCGCGGGGGCGCGCGGCCCTGCAGGGCGCCGCGCGGGCAACCCTTGGGCCGCGCGGCGCTGCCGGGCGCGCGGCTGGCGCCGCCGCGCGGGGCGGGTTCTTTGGGCCGTTCGGCCGTGGACCGCTCTGTGCCGTTGCCTTCGGCTCGGCGGTGCGCCGTGGCGGGTGCGCGATGGTCCTTCCGCGCAACGCTGGCGTTCCTTCGTGGGCGGTTGGTTTGTACCGCCGTTTTGAGCGCGGTGTTGGGCCGCGGGTTTTTCTGACCCCTGTCTTCGCCGTTTCCGCAGTGGTGGCTTAGCGCAAGCTCTCTACGTGACCGGTGGTGCACGTTTTGCCGCGGGGAGCTGCTGATTGCTTCGGGACCTTCTTCTAGCGCGCGACTTTGCGGGTTCAGCACAGGTGGGTTGTTTTATTTAGAAATCGCGATTGCTCTACATTGCTTCGAAATGCAAAGGTATTGTGTTCCTTTTCATTATTACTCTTATCTGGTAACCGACAGGATGTCGTTCTAAATCGTTGGAAACCCCTTGTGAGTTTGATCTCGTGCCGGGGGCCGAGAAAGGGGGATTCCTGGATTTTCTAGCTTTACTCCAGAGTCTCATGATGTTGTAGCATTACCAGATTTAGTCGAGGGTTGGTTTTCCGACTAGATTGTGAGTAGAGTCATTCGAGTTGTCCGATCTATTTGATCGAGGATTATAGCCTGCAGATGCCGCTTGCTGAGACAGTTGTGACTTGATCCTTACCCGGTGGGGTCGCACCCTCGGGTCACGCTCCGGACGCGTTGAGATATTGATACCCCTGGCCGTGCTACCAGGTGGGTACTCGCCCCTGGCCGTGCTACCAGGCGGCTACTTGAGAGAGATAGAGACAGTCGGACAGGACGCCCCACGTAAATCCCGTCCTAAAGTGGATGTGTGGTGGTGGGCAGGTGCGCTCCTAGTCGACAGGCGCAGGCTTGGCTGGCCCCTATGGGCAGTCGTTGAGATTGGTGACCATGAGCGGGTGGTTGTGGCATATGTTCTTAGATAGTTTTCCTTCGAGCATAGTATTGAGGCATATAGTGGTAGATTTATTTCCCGCATGCATATCTATCTATCTATCTATCTATCTATCTATCTACTGTTCTTGCCTCCAGCGGACTTGGTGGGCGCACCGTGAGTTCTGACAGCGGTACCCACTGAGAGCTGCCTTTGCAGTTGATCTCACACCCGCTGCGTGTGACAGGTGTTCCTGAGGCGTCTTTTCCAGGCTCAGCTCGTGCGGAGTCCTCTGACCGAGGTAAGGGCGTCGCCGACTAGTTCTACCCGAAGTTGGTCGAGTCAGAGATAGAGTGACCTGTACCTTTTTGGTTTCCTCTTTTGTACTAGACAGTGGTACTGTACTTATGTTTTTGTGAGATAGTGGACTCTTGTACTTGGACTCTTTTATTTAGTGATTTCAGTTTCCGTTCTTCTTACTGCATAGCTTCTTTTCCGCTCTGATACTTGTGTAGCGATAGAGTCTCTTTGCAGGTTGGACGCTTCGTCTGTACGGCAGTTTCCGTACAGACGGCGGATCTGTTGGCGCGCCCGGGGCGGGGTTCGACCCCCGGGGCGTGACAGATTTAGGTGGTATCAGAGCCTAGGTGTATAGGTCATTGGGGACTTAGAGACCCTAGGCTTTTGGTTGGACATAGGATGACTGTCGTGAGAGACGAGATTGTAGCGAGAGTCCTGATTGTGTAGCAACTCCCCCAGGGGTTTGGGGTGAGTGACTTTACGTGTTACTCGCTAAAAGTGGTTATGTTGGCTGCAGACAGCATAATGCTTTAGAACGGGTAACAGGTATAGACTTTCGCTGGATTGGGTCGTGAGAGTTCCTTCTCTAACCCTTGTTTTCCTTTTTGCAGTTGCCTGAGATGCCTCCGAGACGTCGCGTGACGACGAGGGCACTTTCTGCGGCGGACGATGAGCCCGAGCAACAGGAGGCCGCGCAGGACGAGGTCCTGGAGCTGCGGGCCCAGGTGGCCCAGATGTCTGAGGCGTTGCGACGCCAGGAGGAGGCGGCCAAGCGCCAGGAAGAAAGTATGGAGCGGATGATGAGGTTACTCGAGCAGAGGACATCACCAGCTGCACCTCCAGTGGCGACCTCGTCGACCTCGTCCCCGATCGCCCCGTTGTCAGAGGCAGAGCAGAAGGAGCTCACGGATCGACTAGCCTACATGTCCAAGTTTCGCCCTCCGCTTTTTGCAGGACAGAGCTCAGAGCCTTGGGAGGCGAAAAACTGGATTGCAGCGATGGAGAAGTTGTTTGAAAACCTGTTTATCAAGGAAAAGCATCAAGTGCACCTAGCCACGCACTTCTTGGAAAAGGACGCCGAGACCTGGTGGCGTCGTGTACGGCCTGTGGGACCGCCGGGTGTACCTTTGCTGTCTTGGGCTGAGTTTCGTGCTTTGCTGCTCGGGGTCTACTTTCCCGACAGCGCAAAGCAGAAGCTAGAGGGGGACTTGCGACGGCTACAGCAGGGGGATCGGCCCCTCGCGACGTATGTTCTTGAGTTTCAGCGGCTGTTGGGTAGCGTGCCTCACGTTGCCCGGGATGAGGCCCAGAGAGTTGAGCTGTTTGAGAAAGGTCTGCACAAGGATATTTACCCTCACGTTCACTCATTTAGAGCCCAGACTTTGGATGCGGCGATTGATCACGCACAGTGGGTTGACAGAGGCACCGTGGTTATGTCTGAGCAGGGGTTGGCGCCTGGGCTAGTTCGGGGGCGAAGCGCCCGGCGCCATCTGAGATTGGGCAGTCTAGCAGGCCGAGGCCCCCGAGACCGCCACCGTTCCAACCTCGGGGCCCGCGGGTCGCAGAGGAGACAGGGATCGGGGGGCCCTCGACCCCCTAGGCAGCAGCAGCAGCTAGCAAGCAGCAGCAGCGGAGGCGCGCTGACAGATGTGTGATATGCGGCGGCACCCACGCTCCTTCGCAGTGTGATCAGCGGCAGGGCCGGTGCTTCCAGTGTGGGCAGGCAGGGCATCGGGCATGGTCTTGTCCTAGAGCGGGATCAGCCGCTGGCATCGACAGCTTCGGCTCCTTCACCGCCCTTCCCGACGGGCGGGGCTTCGGCAGGTGTTGGCCAGGGGGATAGGGCCACTTCGTCGCGGCAGTCAGACAGGCGACCACCCCCAAGTGGGAGAGTCTATGCAGCTCAGGTCGAGGACTCGGGGACAGCTAGCCACGTGGTGGCAGGTATTATCCTTATCTCATCTATCCGCACTAGAGCTTTATTTGATACCGGAGCATCGCATTCATTTGTCAGTAGGACTTTTGCATCCATGCATGGGCTTGGGATAGGGCCGTTAGAGCGTGCTCGGGAGGTTCAGATACCTGAGCACGTGCTACTCGTGGAGGAGTGTTGTTGGTCCTGCCCAGTGCGGCTGGGGCCCTGGTTGTTGCCTGTTGACCTTTTGGTCCTAGGTCAGCTCCGGGATTTCGATGTAGTGCTAGGTATGGACTGGTTGACTCAGTATTATGCTACCATCGATTGTAGAGAGAGGACTGTGACCCTTCGTGAGCCTGGGCAGCAGGAGTTCGTTTTTAGGGGTTGTCAGAGCACTCTTTTTGCTGCAACGATCTCTTCTGCTCGAGCACGTCAGATGATGAGTCGTGGATGTATCGCTTTCTTAGCTACTGTTGTGGAGGTGCCTACGGCGATGCCTGGGCTCGAGGACATTCCTATCGTCCGAGAGTATCCAGATGTGTTCCCTCCAGAGTTATCGTCCATGCCGCCGGATCGAGAGATTGAGTTCGTGATTGATGTAGTTCCCGGAACTACACCAATCTCTAAGGCACCCTACAGGATGGCCCCGGCAGAATTGAGGGAGTTAAAGGCTCAGCTGCAGGATCTTTTGGATCGCGGGTTTGTGCGACCTAGTGTTTCTCCTTGGGGAGCCCCGATTCTGTTTGTAAAGAAGAAGGACGGGTCACTTAGGCTTTGCGTGGACTACCGGGAGTTGAATAAAGTGACCGTCAAGAACAAGTATCCACTTCCTCGGATTGATGATCTATTTGATCAGCTTCAGGGAGCTACGGTCTTCTCGAAGATAGATCTTCAATCCGGTTACCACCAGCTGAGGGTGAGGGCCGAGGATGTTTCCAAGACGGCGTTTAGGACTCGGTATGGGCATTACGAGTTCACAGTGTTACCTTTTGGTTTGACGAATGCCCCGGCTGCGTTTATGGATCTGATGAACCGAGTGTTCCAGCCGTACTTGGACCGTTTCGTGGTGGTTTTCATAGATGACATTTTAGTATATTCCCGTAGCGATTCTGAGCACGAGGAGCACTTGCGGATAGTGCTACAGCTTCTGAGAGAGAAGGAGTTGTATGCCAAGTTAAAAAAGTGCGCCTTCTGGCTTCGGGAAGTCTCTTTTCTGGGCCATGTGGTATCAGCCGCAGGTGTGGCAGTGGACCCGACGAAGATCGACGCGGTTCGGGATTGGCCTAGACCGACGACGGTGACTGAGATACGGAGTTTTTTGGGCCTTGCGGGCTACTACCGTCGGTTTGTAGAGGGCTTTGCGAAGCTCTCTACCCCCCTCACCAGATTGACCAGGAAAGGGGTAAGGTTTGATTGGTCAGAGGAGTGCCAGAAGAGCTTCGAGGAGTTGAAGCAGAGGTTGACTACAGCGCCGGTCCTTGCACTACCAGTCATGGGAGAGGGGTACGTGATTTACAGTGACGCCTCCCACAGCGGCCTCGGATGCGTGTTAATGCAGCATGGTAGGGTAATTGCCTTTGCCTCGCGCCAGTTAAAGGATTATGAGAAAAATTACCCTACGCATGACCTTGAGCTAGCTGCCGTTGTTTATGCCCTGAAGATCTGGCGTCATTATTTGTATGGTGAGCACTGCGAAATCTTCACCGATCATCAGAGTCTGAAATATCTGTTCACTCAAAGAGAACTCAACTTAAGGCAGCGCCGGTGGCTTGAGCTGCTAAAGGATTACGACTTGAGTATTCTGTATCATCCTGGCAAGGCCAACGTGGTCGCGGATGCTTTGAGCCGGCGATCAGGACAGACCATGAGCATGCTTATTACCCAGCAGGGACCACTGAGAGAGCAGCTGAGGAGTTTGGGTTTGGAGGTGGTGGCCCCTGGGGCTTCCGCAAGACTGATGTCTATGGTCTTGCAGCCCACCCTGCTGGACAGGATTAGAGAGAAGCAGAGTGGAGACCCCTATCTCGAGGGGATTCGAGACCAGGTGCAGCGTGGCCAGGAGGGGGACTTTTCTGTGGACGTAGCGGGAGTACTTAGGTACAGGGACCGCTACTGTGTGCCCGTGGATTCTGAGATTAGAGAGTTGATCCTTAGGGAGGCCCACTATACACCTTACACCCTCCACCCTGGGGGGACAAAGATGTATAGAGATTTGAGGGGGCAGTTCTGGTGGCCAGGCATGAAGAGGGACGTCGGTAGATTTGTAGCTCATTGTCTAACTTGCCAGCAGGTTAAAGCAGAGCACCAGGTTCCAGCGGGCAAGTTGCAAAGCCTACCAATCCCTGAGTGGAAGTGGGATTGCATTACTATGGATTTTATTGTTGGACTGCCGAGGACTCAGAGTGGGGCTGACGCCATTTGGGTGATAGTAGATCGTTTGACCAAATCAGCTCACTTTCTGCCGATTCAGTCAGGTTGGACCTTGGAGAGGTTAGCGCAGTTGTACCTGGACGAGGTTGTGAGGCTTCATGGGATACCAGCTTCTATTGTATCAGACAGGGACCCGAGGTTCACTTCGCAGTTCTGGAGGAGCTTACAGGGGGCCTTGGGGACCCAGCTTCAGTTTAGCACCGCCTTTCACCCACAGACCGACGGACAGTCCGAGCGGACTATTCAGACTCTGGAGGACATGTTGAGGGCTTGTGTCTTGAGCTTTAGTGGCAGTTGGGATCGACATCTGAGGCTAGCAGAGTTTGCCTACAACAATAGCTTCCAGGCGAGCATCCAGATGGCGCCCTATGAAGCCTTGTATGGTAGGAAATGTCGATCGCCCCTGTGTTGGAGTGACGTGGGTGAAAGGAAAACCTTGGGGCCTGATTTACTTTTGGATGCTGAGGATAAAGTGAAGGTTATTCGGCGTCATCTAGTGACTGCGCAGAGCCGACAGAGGAGCTACGCCGATAGGAGGCGGCGAGACTTGGAGTTTCAGGTGGGAGATCATGTGTTTCTGAAAGTCTCGCCCGCTAGAGGGATACGGCGCTTTGGAGTGCGCGGGAAGCTGAGCCCGCGTTTTATTGGACCATTTGAGATTTTAGAGCGCATCGGACCGGTCGCCTATCGGATTGCTCTACCGCCTCGATTGTCGGGTACTCACGATGTATTCCATGTTTCTGTTTTGAGGAAGTATGTGTATGATCCCTCACACATACTGGATTTCACTTCCCTTGAGATGGATGAGGAGCTGCACTTTCAGGAGCGCCCGATGCGAATTCTTGCTCGTGAGACGAGGGAATTGCGCAATCGGGTTTTACCTTATGTAAAGGTACTTTGGAGCCACCACGATGAGAGAGAGGCTACTTGGGAGCCCGAGGATCAGCTGAGGATTGCCTACCCTGATCTATTTGAGACCCCTTCATGAGTTTTGAGCTTTTTGGGTTTCGAGGATGAAACCGTTTGAAGGGGGGGAGAGTGTAGAATGCCGGTTTTTAATTTGAGCCTACCGACTCTGTTGTTGAGCTTTTTGGGTGAGAAAAGCTGCGAGCATGTGTATTTTCAGTTTACAGCGGAGCTCGGGAGGTTCCGGGCTGCGGCAGGAAGCCCGAGGTCGAAAAGTGAGTTGTTGGGGCATTTTGGTTTATTTATTTAATTATTGTTTTTTTTAAAAGGGGATTTATTTGTATTGGTTTCTCTTTTTTTTTCCTTGCTGTGGCTTGTGGGGAGCTGGCAGAGGGTGGGAGAGAGCATTTAATTAGTGGTAGGTGGCTAATTAATTTAGTCTCCTTTAAAGTCTTGCTTGCTGCTTGTTTATTCAAGTGCCTCCACCTCACCCTCTCCACCTCACCTCTCTTCTCCATCAAGCAAGCAAGCAGCAGGGGATTTCGATTGGCTCGGTGAAGCTGAAGCTCGAGTGAGGAAGAAAAGGGAAGGAGGCCTTTTGGGAGTAAACCGACTGTTGGTTGCCGGGGAGCGCCGAGCGAGGTGCGCGCGACGGCAACGACGAGGTTGGTGTTCATTTTGGTATTTTTAATTCTTGGGTTTTTTGAATTCTTTTCTTCTTCTTCTTTCTTTTCTTTCCCCGTGGTTGCGGCTGTGCGGACTCGTTGTCCGGGGTGGCTGTTACTGTGCAGGCCGCGCGCGCGCGATTTTTTTTGACGGCGCGTGGCTGCGAGTGCTGCCGCTGCGCGGGCGCGCATGGGCGCCGCGCGCAGCGTGCGCCCTGCTGCCATTTGTGTGCAGCAGGGCGCCGGCTGCTCAGGGCTGCGGCATGGGGCCGCGCGGCCCTGCAGGCCGCGCGCTTGGCGCGCGGCACTGCAGGGGTGCCGCGCGGGCGGCCCCCGTGCCGCGCGGCACTGCAGGCCGCGCGCTTGGCGCGCGGCACTGCAGGGGTGCCGCGCGGCACTCCGGGGGGTGCCGCGCGGCATTGCAGGCCGCGCGCGAGCGCGCGGCACTGCAGGGGGGTGCCGCGCGGGCGGCCCCCGTGCCGCGCGGCATCGCAGGCCGCGGCGCGAGCGCGCGGCACTGCGACGGTGCCGCGCGGGCGCCCTTGGGGCCCCGCGGCCCTGCAGGCCGCGCGCTGGGCGCGCGGCCCTGCAGGGTGCCGCGCGGGCGGCCCATGGGGCCCCGCGGCCCCTGCAGGCCGCGCGCGGGGCGCGCGGCCCTGCAGGGCGCCGCGCGGGCGGCCCATGGGGCCCCGCGGCCCTGCAGGCCGCGCGCTGGGCGCGCGGCCCTGCAGGGTGCCGCGCGGGCGGCCCATGGGGCCCCGCGGCCCTGCAGGCCGCGCGCGGGGCGCGCGGCCCTGCAGGGTGCCGCGCGGGCGGCCCATGGGGCCCCGCGGCCCTGCAGGCCGCGCGCGGGGCGCGCGGCCCTGCAGGGCGCCGCGCGGGCGGCCCATGGGGCCGCGCGGCCTGCAGGGTGCCCGCGCGGGCGGCCCATGGGGCCCCGCGGCCCTGCAGGCCGCGCGCGGGGCGCGCGGCCCTGCAGGGCGCCGCGCGGGGCGGCCCATGGGGCCGCGCGGCCCTGCTGGCCGCGCGCGGGGCGCGCGGCCCTGCTGGGCGCCGCGCGGGCAACCCTTGGGCCGCGCGGCGTTGCCGGCCGCGCGGCTGGCCGCCGCCGCACGGGGCCGGGTTCTTTGGGCCGTTCGGCCGTGGACCGCTCTGTGCCGTTGCCTTCGGCTCGGCGGTGCGCCGTGGCGGGTGCGCGATGGTCCTTCCGCGCAACGCTTGGCGTTCCTTCGTGGGCGGATTGGTTTGTACCGCCGTTTTGAGCGCGGTGTTGGGCCGCGGGTTTTTCTGACCCCTGTCTTCGCCGTTTCCGCAGTGGTGGCTTTGCGCAAGCTCTCTTCGTGACCGGTGGTGCACGTTTTGCTGCGGGGAGCTGCTGGTTTGCTTCGGGACCTTCTTCTAGCGCGCGACGTTGCGGGTTCAGCACAGGTGGGTTGTTTTATTTAGAAATCGCGATTGCTCTACATTGCTCCGAAATGCAAAGGTATTGTGTTCCTTTTCATTATTACTCTTATCTGGTAACCGACTGGATGTCGTTCTAAATCGTTGGAAACCCCTTGTGAGTTTGGATCTCGTGCCGGGGGCCGAGAAAGGGGGATCCCTGGATTTTCTAGCTTTACTCCAGAGTCTCATGATGTTGTAGCATTACCAGATTTAGTCGAGGGTTGGTTTTCCGACTAGATTGTGAGTAGAGTCATTCGAGTTGTCCGATCTATTTGATCGAGGATTATAGCCTGCAGATGCCGCTTGCTGAGACAGTTGTGACTTGATTCTTACCCGGTGGGGTCGCACCCCTCGGGTCACGCTCCGGACGCGTTGAGATATTGATACCCCTGGCCGTGCTACCAGGTGGGTACTCGCCCCTGGCCGTGCTACCAGGCGGCTACTTGAGAGAGATAGAGACAGTCGGACAGGACGCCCCACGTAAATCCCGTCCTAAAGTGGATGTGTGGTGGTGGGCAGGTGCGCTCCTAGTCGACAGGCGCAGGCTTGGCTGGCCCCTATGGGCAGTCGTTGAGATTGGTGACATGAGCGGGTGGTTGTGGCATATGTTCTTAGATGGTTTTCCTTCGAGCATAGTATTGAGGCATATAGTGGTAGATTTATTTCCCGCATGCATATCTATCTATCTATCTATCTATCTATCTATCTGTTCTTGCCTCCAGCGGACTTGGTGGGCGCACCGTGAGTTCTGACAGCGGTACCCACTGAGATCTGCCTTTGCAGTTGATCTCACACCCGCTGCGTGTGACAGGTGTTCCTGAGGCGTCTTTTCCAGGCTCAGCTCGTGCGGAGTCCTCTGACCGAGGTAAGGGCGTCGCCGACTAGTTCCTACCCGAGTTGGTCGAGTCAGAGATAGAGTGACCTGTACCTTTTTGGTTTCCTCTTTTGTACTAGACAGTGGTACTGTACTTATGTTTTTGTGAGATAGTGGACTCTTGTACTTGGACTCTTTTATTTAGTGATTTCAGTTTCCGTTCTTCTTACTGCATAGCTTCTTTTCCGCTCTGATACTTGTGTAGCGATAGATCTCTTTGCAGGTTGGACGCTTCGTCTGTACGGCAGTTTCCGTACAGACGGCGGATCTGTTGGCGCGCCCGGGGCGGGGTTCGACCCCCGGGGCGTGACAAAGTCGCTCTTTTTGCTTCTTCTTCGAGATCATGCACTCTCCCTCTCAAACTCTTGTTTTGCTTAGCCACTTTCTTTGAGTCCCTCAAAAGTCTGTGGTAGGCTAGAGCAAAATCTTCACCTTCCGAATCATCCGATTCGTTGTCCGTTGCGTTCTTTTCAACAGTGGAGTTGGACAACGACTCAGATGTACTTGCCATAAAGCACATGAAGGGTGAAGATACGGACGCGTGGAATGCGGTGGAGCTCTTTTCTTCATCACTCGAAGACGACTCATTTGACGTTGAGTTGTCATCCCAAGTGACGACTTGCATCGCCTTCTTCTTTGCCGGATACTTGTTAGGACACTCCGTTGCAATGTGGCCGTAGCCTCGACATTTGAAGCATTGTAGTTGTCCTTCTGAACTTTTCTTATCCTTTGAGAAGTTCTCTTGCTTTCTTGACTTGTAACCTGAAGTACCCTTGCCTTTGTTCGACTTTCCGAAGGATGGAGATTTGCTTGAATTACCCCTTCGAAAGTTGCGGCGAAACTTCCTTGTCAAGAGAGCGAGCTGCTTCTCAAATTCCTCCATAGAAAGGTTCTCGTCATCGTCTGAGGAGGATGTATCCGCGTCTTCTTCCTTAGTTGTTTTCAACGCATAACCTGAAGACTTAGAAGTGGATGCCTTTCTAGAAGAATTGTTAGTAGTAAATGTCATTTCATAAGTTTGTAATGAACCAACTAATTCTTCTACACGTATTTCGTCCGGGTGTTTAATAGTTTCAATGGCAGTAACCTTTGGGCGAAATCATTCAGGAAGAGTTCTTAAGATTTTTCTTACAATCTTAAATTCTGGAATCTTCTCTCCCAGATTAGCACATGAGTTTACGATGTCTTGCAATCGTGTATAGTAGTCCGTGAAAGATTCATTTTCTGCCATTAAGATAGAGTCAAACTTGCTCGTAAGCATTTGCAGTTTCTGAATCTTCACGAGGTTAGTTCCCTCATGTGTAACCTGAAGAACATCCCAGATTTCTTTCGCAGTCTCACATGCCGAGACGCGAGAGAATTCAGTTTGAGATAAGGCATTAAAAATAGCATTAATTCCCTTGCCATTGTAAGAAGATGAATCTAACTCTTCCTTGGTCCATTTCGACCTAGGTTTTAAGGTGCGAACATCACCATTAAATTCAGTTGGATTAGACCATCCTAACTCAATTGATTGCCACACCCGTTCGTCGATGGAAATTAAAAAGGCTTTCATCCGTACTTTCCAGTACGCATAATTAGTTCCATCGAAGAACGGGGGTCGGTTGATGTTTCCACCTTCAACCATTGTTTACAACCCTATTCCCGCTCCGATACCACTTGTTGGGTTATATGAAATACGGATCTAAATAGGGGAAAAAACACCTAGAGGGGGGTGAATAGGTGTAAACGTATAAACACTCAAAAAATCGTTGCGATAAAACCCAATGCGGAAATAAACATAATACGCAAGATTTTTACGTGGAAAACTCCATCACCGGAGTAAAAAACCACGGGACCGATAACACGGCAGAAATCCACTAGAATTAAAACACGTACAAGGTGATTTACCGTACACACTTACGACTCAACCTTTTCCATACGCTCCTAGAGGATCTTCTCCGCTCGCTCCGCGACGCTTCTCGAATCCACGATCTGCGCCCAACGCCGAATCCACGGCGTCCAACGTCGAATCCACGACGTCCGACCGAATCCACGGTCTTCACCCAATAGCACCCTTCGAATCCACGAACGTGCCTCGCTCCGAATCCACGAGAGCGGTTGAACCTTGAATCCTCAAGGACACGCGAATCCACGCGCCGATTTTTGGGGTAAATCGTTGTTTTGGGTGGTGATGATCCGCCGAATACTTAGATCAAAGATAGATCGGAAATACCATCTAAGTATTCATTAGTTTGATTCAACTCAAGATGTGAGTATGAAAACCTAGAATCAAACTAATCAATATAGTTGAAGAAACATAGAGTATTCTCTAATGATTTCCTTTCTTCTCTATATGTGGATCTATAGCCGTATAAAATGATATATGAAAATGACGGCTATTGACTATGTGGATTACCCTAGAAAAAGAGTCATAGGGTGTATTTATAGGTTAGAAACCCTAGGAAGGAGATAAGAATCAAAAACCTAACATTTCTGGAAGTTTTACGGACGGCGATCCGGATCGTCTTAGCTGTGATCCGGATCGTCATAACGATTCAGCCAATTCCAGAAAAATGAAGGTTCGGGATCCGGATCGAAGTGCATGATCCGGATCGTTCATACAGTTTACCAAACATCAACGTTCGGGATCCGGATTGCGAAGCATGATCCGGATCGTTCAAGGAAAATGGTAAACTCACTGTTCGGGATCCGGATCAAGAGACTACGATCCGGATTGAACTGATGTATGAACGAACCACCTTCGGGATCCGGATCGAACAACCTGATCCGGATCCTGAACATGTCCCAAGTCCAGTTTTTGATTTTTATGCAATGAAAGATTCTTCCAAGTGTTTCTACACTACAAGAAGTATTCGGATCACACAAAATCTTTAGTTAAACATACCTGATCCTTTTGAATTCTTCTTTCTTGAGATTGAGTTAAACGATCCAACTTTCTTCACCTTCAATCTTCAAGACTTGAGACTTTCACGAAACTACGCCAACTCAAATTCCGTAACACAGAGTTCCCCGCGCGGGTGCATGGACCCGTCGCAGGGACACGTGGCGGCATGCCATTGGCGGGCTCACGAGGCGCGGCACATGGGGGCGCGGGCTGGCGGCTCGGGGCGCGTGCGTGGCAGGCGGCCAGGCTGTGCCTGCCCGCATGTGTGACCGCGACAGGGCGGGGGACGCGTGGCGCCCGGCCATTCGCGGGCGCCACCTACCCACTTGACCGGTCGGTGCCACGCGTCGGCACCAGGCGCGCCTGCACAGCTGTTCGCTGTGCGGGACACGCGTCCCTCACCTGGGAGGGCCACGCGGCGGCAATTGATGCGCCCCGCATAGCTGTTTGCTGTGCGGGACACGTGTCAGCATGGGGTGAATCCGGGCGCGTCGGACGGGAGGTGTGCGGCCCCTCTTGGCGGATTCGGGCGCCCGAATGTTGGGCCCAAATCCGCCAGGCCCATGTAGTGGGCCGAGGCCTATAAATAGGATGTTTGGGCCACCTTTTCACCCTTTTCTGAGCAGTTTCTCACAGAGCGTTCTTCAGGAGTTTTCTTCCTCCCTCTGAGCTACACCCCACAGAGAATTCCTGGGATTTTTAGTGGCACACATCGCGAGGTTCTCATTTTTACGGTGTGACGCGACGCTCGTTCATTGGTGACCGCCTTCATCACGTTTCAGTGCGAGGACTCCCCCAGCTTACTCCGACCTCCGATTCAGGCGATTCTCACGCCGTTGGACGCACAACAGGTAGGTCTCCGATTTCTCTATTTTGAGCTCCCTCTCTTTTCGAGTCTATCTTGGAGTTTTCGGAGCTTCCTTTTGACCCTTTTTCTTTCGCGGAGTTTTGGACAGCGCTGTGGTATTTTTGTAGGGGAGGACGTAATGGTCCATATTTCCATGCTTTATTTCCCGTGAATCCAATGTGTAAAACACCTGTTGATGGTGTGTCTGGTCCATAGTGTATCAAAGGGATAGCACAGATGGACCCATTGAGGTATTTATTATCAGATCGGCCTTCGGCTGCATTTGCCGAATTTTAGAAAAGGTTTTGGGCGAAACAGAGGTTGGATTTGGATTCAGCGTGGAAAAACGCTTGAAAACGGCTATTTGCTTGTTAAATTCTGAATCCGGATGCCCAAAAACGGACTCCCGGAAGTTTTTAGTGGTCCCTGGTGCATGGGGGGGACCGTGGACCGCCGGCTTGCCACGTGGCGGCCTGTCATTGGCCGGTTCGCAGCGCTCGGTCCATGGAGCGGCGCGGTTGGGTGTGTCACGCCCCGGGGACGAAACTGCGACCCGGGCTCGCTAACAGATCCGCCATCTGTACGGAAACTGCCGTACAGACGAAGCGTCTAACCTGCAAAAAGAATCAACTACAGTATACAGATATCAGAGCTGAAAGTAAACTACTAAAACTGAAATCCAAACACTGTACAACTGAAAATAAAAACAATATCCATCTCCCAAATTCGATCATATAAAGAGTCCTCTGATACAAAAACCCAAAAGGGAGATATCTCCAAAAACATCAGTGTACAAGCTCTCAATACAAATATCCTCACTACATCAGTCTCTCAAACTGTAAAATAAAGTGCAACTCTATACCTCACAACAAAGGTCTCTCAACAGAGGAAAAAGAAGTAAACTAATCTACTGAAGCTCTCCTCTGAAGGGGTACCGCTACACTCCAATGACGGGTAGGGAACTAGCTCGCGACTCCCTCGCCTCGGTCAGAAGGATCAGCAACTGGAGCAACAGGAACAGGAGAAGAAGTTCCTGGGGAAAAAGACACCACGACGGGTGTGAGAACTACTTCCCACAGTAGTTCTCAGTGGGTGCCGTCAACAAGCCCAACGGTCTGCCCACTAAGTCTACTAGAGGTAAAAGATAACAGTGCAATGAAATCTGAACAAGAAAAGCTGGAGCTACTCTACAGCTACCATACCTCTATCTAGATACTCAAAAAGTGGAACAGATGAAAGTAAAAGAGACCACTCGCACCCAAGGTGCTCAATAGACCCAATCGAACTGACTGCCTCATAGGGTCCAGTCAAGCCTGCGCCTGTCGACTAAGAACGCACCTGCCCACTACCACACATCCCCATGAGGACGGGATTTACGTGGGGCGTCCTGCCCGACTAACTCACCCCTCGCGCAAAACTGCCTCAACAGGCCTATCGTATCCACAGCGGCATCTCAGGGACGCGACTCTAACTGAGGAAAACGGCGCGGCATAGAGTATCACAAATTGGCATAAGCAGGCTATAGCCAAAAACCACGCTCACTCCCAGAACGGTAGGACTCAAGATCCCCAAATATCTCGCACAACAGTCGGAGCACTCTCTACGACTCAGCTGATCAGCTCACACGGAACACGAGACACTAGCCTCTCCAACAGCTCGCAGCACAAGGCACACTGGCTGGAGGTACTCCACAGCCAGGAACGACCCACAACTCAAGCTAACAATACTGGTCGGACAACACTCAACGACCTGGGATCACCGTTAACCCCAACGGTTCCCAACAACACTGGCTGGAAGATACTCGACGGCCCGGGACTACCGCCTGCTCAACGGCTCCCTCCCACGACAGCGCAACAGGGATACTAGACCTCCCGGGACTACCGTTTACCCAAACGGCTCCCGGCACAGATAAGCAACCCGCTACAACTACCAGACTCCACTCTGCTCCCAAGCACGAGTGCAAACGCATCCCATACTAAAAGAAAATCCCGACCTCTCGGCCCACTACCCGGGCGAGGATAACACTATGTCCAGGGATAGAAAAACAGTGTGGGTGTCTAAACATAATTAACCCTAGCCCAAGTGAGGGTTTTCTACTGGTCTGGTTACACATGCAACATATGACAGGGGTGCTAGGTAAAGTTCCAAGATAGCTGTATTAACAGATGATAAAAAGGAATAACCATTCCAACAATCTAGCATGCTACACAAGGAAATAAACTATCATGCATAGTCCTACATCAATAGAATTAATGTACAGTCCATAAAACATGGAGATAAGGCCACCCACCTCGATTTGCCACAAATTGCTCGTAGACACTCGCAATTGGCCTCTACGCGATCCGCACGCAAAACGATGTCCGCTACCGGAGTTCGCACGCAAAACGGAGCACGATGCCGGAATCCGCACGCCAAACGGAGTCCGCACGCAAAACGGTGCACGGTGCCGGAGTCCGCACGCAAAACGGTGCACGGTGCCGGAGTCCGCACGCAAAACGGAGTCCGCATGCAAAACGGTGCACGGTGCCGGAGTCCGCACGCAAAACGGTGCACGGTGCCGGAGTCCGCACGCAAAACGGAGTGTTATGGAATTTGAGTTGGCGTAGTTTCGTGAAAGTCTCAAGTCTTGAAGATTGAAGGTGAAGAAAGTTGGATCATTTAACTCAATCTCAAGAAAGAAGAATTCAAAAGGATCAGGTATGTTTAACCTAAGATTTTGTGTGATCCGAATACTTCTTGTAGTGTAGAAACACTTGGAAGAATCTTTCATTGCATAAAAATCAAAAACTGGACTTGGGACATGTTCAGGATCCGGATTAGGTTGTTCGATCCGGATCCCGAAGGTGGTTTGTTCATACACCAGCTCAATCCGGATCGTAGCCTCTCTTGATCCGGATCCCGAACACTGAGTTTACCATCTTCCTTGAACGATCCGGATCAGGCTTCGCAATCCGGATCCCGAACGTTGATGTTTGGTGAACTGTATGAACGATCCGGATCAAGCACTTCGATCCGGATCCCGAACCCTCGTTTTTTGGAATTACCTGACTCGTTACGACGATCCGGATCACAGCTAATCCGATCCGGATCGCCGTCCGTAAAATTTCCAGAAATGTTAGGTTTTTGATTCTTATCTCCTTCCTAGGGTTTCTAACCTATAAATAGACCCTATGATTCATTTCCTAGGGTAAGCCGATAAAAGGGAAAATAGCCGTCATTTTCATATATCATCTTTTACGGCTCCAGATCCACATATAGAGAAGAAAGGAAATCATTAGAGAACACTCTATGTTTCTTCATCTATATTGATTAGTTTGATTCTAGGTTTTCATACTCACATCTTGAGTTGAATCAAACTAATGAATACTTAGATGGTATTTCCGATCTATCTTTGATCTAAGTATTCGGCGGATCATCACCACCCAAAAACAACGATTTACCCCAAAAATCGGCGCGTGGATTCGCGTGTCCTTGTGGATTCAAGGTTCAACCGCTCTCGTGGATTCGGAGCGAGGCACGTTCGTGGATTCGAAGGGTGCTATTGGGTGAAGACCGTGGATTCGGTCGGACGTCGTGGATTCGACGTTGGACGCCGTGGATTCGGCGTTGGGCGCAGATCGTGGATTCGAGAAGCGTCGCGGAGCGAGCGGAGAAGATCCTCTAGGAGCGTATTGAAAAGGTTGAGTCGTAAGTGTGTACGGTAAATCACCTTGTACGTGTTTTAATTCTAGTGGATTTCTGCCGTGTTATCGGTCCCGTGGTTTTTTACTCCGGTGATGGAGTTTTCCACGTAAAAATCTTGCGTATTATTTTTATTTCCGCATTGGGTTTTTATCGCAACGATTTTTTGAGTGTTTATACGTTTACACCTATTCACCCCCCTCTAGGTGTTTTTTCCCCTATTTAGATCCTTATTATATATAACCCAACAAGTGGTATCAGAGCGGGAATAGGGTTGTAAACAATGGTTGAAGGTGGAAACATCAACCGACCCCCGTTCTTCGATGGAACAAATTATGCGTACTGGAAAGTACGGATGAAAGCCTTTTTAATTTCCATCGACGAACGGGTGTGGCAATCAATTGAATTAGGATGGTCTAATCCAACTGAATTTATTGGTGATGTTCGCACCTTAAAACCTAGGTCGAAATGGAACAAGGAAGAGTTAGATTCATCTTTTTACAATGGCAAGGGAATTAATGCTATCTTTAATGCCTTATCTCAAACTGAATTCTCTCGCGTCTCGGCATGTGAGACTGCGAAAGAAATCTGGGATGTTCTTCAGGTTACACATGAGGGAACTAACCTCGTGAAGATTCAGAAACTGCAAATGCTTACGAGCAAGTTTGACTCTATCTTAATGGCAGAAAATGAATCTTTCACGGACTACTATACACGATTGCAAGACATCGTAAACTCATGTGCTAATCTGGGAGAGAAGATTCCAGAATTTAAGATTGTAAGAAAGATCTTAAGAACTCTTCCTGAACGATTTCGCCCAAAGGTTACTGCCATTGAAACTATTAAACACCCGGACGAAATACGTATAGAAGAATTAGTTGGTTCATTACAAACTTATGAAATGACATTTACTACTAACAATTCTTCTGGAAAGGCATCCACTTCTAAGTCTTCAGGTTATGCGTTGAAAACAACTAAGGAAGAAGACGCGGATACATCCTCCTCAGACGATGACGAGAACCTTTCTATGGAGGAATTTGAGAAGCAGCTCGCTCTCTTGACAAGGAAGTTTCGCCGCAACTTTCGAAGGGGTAATTCAAGCAAATCTCCATCCTTCGGAAAGTCGAACAAAGGCAAGGGTACTTCAAGTTACAAGTCAAGAAAGCAAGAGAACTTCTCAAAGGATAAGAAAAGTTCAGAAGGACAACTTCAATGCTTCAAATGTCGAGGCTACGGCCACATTGCAACGGAGTGTCCTAACAAGTATCCGGCAAAGAAGAAGGCGATGCAAGTCGTCACTTGGGATGACAACTCAACGTCAAATGAGTCGTCTTCGAGTGATGAAGAAAAGAGCTCCACCGCATTCCACGCGTCCGTATCTTCACCCTTCATGTGCTTTATGGCAAGTACATCCGAGTCGTTGTCCAACTCCACTGTTGAAAAGAATGCAACGGACAACGAATTGGATGATTCGGAAGGTGAAGATTTTGCTCTAGCCTATCACAGATCTTTACGGGATTTAAAGAAACCGGCTAAGCAAAACAAGGGGTTGAGAGGGAGATTGCAGGATCTCGAAGAAGAAGTAAAAAGGGTAACTTCTCTCTCGACCGATCTTGAAGTGGAAAGGGATAATCTGATAAAGGCAAATGTTTTCCTTCAAGAGTCCAATGAGCAACTCGAGAAGAACTATATAGATATGGTGAACAAAGCGAACTATTTCTTGAAGCTCTACGGCGAGGCCCGACGGGAAAAATTGGAAATGACAGAGACCATTTGCCAACTCAAGGATGACTTACAGCAATTTTCTTTTGGAAGGAGTAAGTTGGATAAACTTCTTGGTCTTGGTCAAACAAACAAGTCCGGCCTCGGATACAATCGAACTGAAGACAATTTTAGTTCGGTTGGGACAATCTTTGTGCCTCAGTCGGTATCTCCTCCTCCGACACCGGAAATCATGACAACCAACGACAACAAGCCTACTTCATCCTCTTCTGAATCGTCAAGCACAAAGGTATGTTTTCGTTGTAATTTTGCAGGGCACATTGAAAGAAATTGCAAGATTGGAGCTCAAAGATCAAATCAACCACATCTTGCAACTGCTACCAATAAGTTCACTCCATGGAATTCAAAGAAGGATTTTCCTAAAGAAAAGGACATTGGTAGTACTTCAAACAAGACGATGACAAAAGAAAAAGACCAATCTTGCAAGACGTCTTCATCAAGGAAAACTTCTCAACCATTGCCAACATACTCCAAAACTCAAAAGGTTTGGGTATGCAAAGGTGAAACCCCTCCTTGTCTTTAATCGTTCTACGATTAAATCTTGTGTAGTTTATGTAGACTATTTTCTTTTCTTCTTTTTCTTTTGGCCGACCCGTCAACCATCTTTGGGAGGTAAATGGTATATTTTTTTTTATTGGTTGATGATTTCTCTCGGTATTCTTGGGTAGCATTTTTAAAAGAGAAAGCTGATACTTTTGATTCTTTTCACGAGATTTGCCTTCGTATTATGATTGAAAAGAATGAAAAGATCATTCGTGTTAGAAGTGATAGAGGTGGAGAATTCATTAATTCAAAATTCATTGACTTTTGTACTTCAAACGGTATTAAGCATGAACTCTCTGCACCCTATACACCTCAACAGAATGGTGTTGTCGAGCGCAAGAACAGGGTTGTTCAAGAGATGGCGCGTGTGATGCTTCATAGCCGGAATTTACCGCTACATTTTTGGGCTGAAGCTGTGAACACTGCTGTCTATGTCATTAATCGAGTGTTCTTGCGCCCGGGAACGTTAAACACACCATATGAACTATGGTGTGGTAGAAAACCCAACATCAAATATTTTCGCATCTTCGGGAGTCGGTGTTACATTTTACGTGACCGTGAAAACCTTGGAAAGTTTGACTCACGAAGTGACGAAGGGATTTTCTTGGGGTATTCTACTAATAGTAGAGCATATCGAGTTTTTAACTTGGAATCTAAGACGATCGTAGAATCTATAAATGTTAAAGTAGATGAAGCTTTTCACTTTGGATCTGGAAAATCTACCCTCGATATCTCTCTAGATGATGATTCTCCTGCTAATGCATCTTCTCATGATAATACTTCCAATATTAATGATGCATCTAATGGCTCTTCTAGTTTATCTGATGTGCAGGAATCATCTCATGTATCTCCGAGTACTCCGTTTCAACAAACGTTACGAATCTCCAAGGATCATCCGGAATCGAATATTATTGGAGATCCACAAGAAGGAGTCAGAACTCGGAGGCAGTTGGTTTGTGGATTCGCTTGCTACGTATCTTTAATCGAACCAAAGAACATAGATGAAGCTCTTCAGGATGACTACTGGATTAAAGCAATGCAGGAAGAGCTCCATCAATTTGAGCGAAACAAAGTCTGGGAATTAACGAAGCCTCCAAAGCAACACAATGTGATAGGTACCAAATGGATCTTCAAGAACAAGAAAAATGAGGATGGTACTATCATCAGGAACAAGGCACGATTAGTTGCTCAAGGCTACTCCCAAGTAGAAGGTATAGACTTTGACGAAACATTCGCCCCTGTAGCTAGACTCGAGTCCATTCGTATATTATTTGCTATTGCTTGTCATTTTAAAATCAAATTATTTCAAATGGACGTTAAGAGCGCTTTTCTAAATGGGTTTTTAAATGAGGAAGTTTATGTGGCTCAACCGAAAGGTTTTGTAGACCATAAACAACCTAACCATGTTTTTCGTTTGAAAAAGGCTCTTTACGGTCTGAAACAAGCACCGCGAGCATGGTACGAAAGGTTGACAAAGCACCTTTTGGAGAAGGGCTATACTCGAGGGGGAGCTGACAGGACTCTCTTTGTGAAGCATTATCAAAACAATTTCATTGTAGCACAAATATATGTCGATGACATAGTATTTGGCGCAACAAGAGATAATGATGCTTCTAAATTCGCGGAGACCATGGAAAGCGAATTTGAGATGTCCATGATGGGCGAATTGACTTATTTCCTTGGATTGCAAATTAAACAAAATGATGAAGGTATTCACTTGAGTCAATCCAAGTATGCAATGGAGTTGGTCAAAAAGTTCGATCTAGAAAATTGTAAAGATTTTCCAACTCCAATGGGAACTAGCCACAAGGGACTTGGAAGTGAATCACAAAGTGAGAATGTAGACGAGAAACTGTATAGAAGTATGATTGGAAGTCTACTTTACCTCACGGCTAGTCGCCCGGATATATCCTTTAGTGTTGGGATCTGCGCGAGATATCAATCTGCACCAAAGGAGGTTCACCTGAAAGCGGTGAAAAGGATCATCCGGTATATCAAAGGATCAATTAATTTCGGAATTTGGTATCCTATGGGAACAAGTTTGGATATTGTTGGATACTCAGATGCCGATTGGGCAGGATCAGTGGATGATCGGAAAAGCACGAGTGGTGCATGCTTTTATCTTGGCCATTGCCTTGTTGCATGGCACAGTAAAAAGCAGAACTGCATAGCACTCTCGACTGCCGAAGCGGAATACATTTCAGCTGGAAGTTGCTCAACTCAACTCATTTGGATGAAAAGCGTATTGAGCGACTTCCGCATTTCAGCATCTTCGGTAACAATTCTTTGTGACAACACAAGTGCAATTAACATTTCTAAAAACCCTGTGTTGCACTCTAGAACAAAACATATTGAACTTAGATATCATTTTCTTAGAGAGCTAGTTGAATCAAATACTCTTCAACTTTCATATATTTCAACTGAGGATCAATTAGCTGACATTCTAACAAAACCTTTGGATCAAAAACGTTTTATTCATTTACGAAAAGCAATTGGAATGCTTTCCTTGAAATAAACTTCTTTTTGAAACCTTTGCTTAGGATAGGTTTTGTATTTGTTTTTGTTTTGTTCATTATCTATGTTTGTACATAGGACATTAATTGAGCATAGATCATAATTGACTTTAATTGCATCTTTTCGCACATTTAGAAATTTATTATGCTTTTGCCATCATAATATTTCACTGTTGCAATGATCATTTATGTTAATTAAATCATCTTCTAAGTGATCAAAGTCAATTTCTCTCTCTTTATGATCTCTTGGTATAGTCATTATCTTATTTGACTGCTTAGTCGAGTATGAAATCGAGATCAATATTTGGTTGAATACTTTATATCTTAAATAATTGATAGCCAATTGAGGGGGAGTCATAGAAAAAGTAAAATGCTCAAAAGATGTGGAAAGAGTTACATCCCAATGAGGAGTGTGAAAACTACCACCACATGGAGGAAAGAGCTACCACCTCGGTCGTCCGAGTATTGTGTGCAGCTACCACATGTATACCAAGCATGGTTGTTCAAATTTTGATTAAGTATAATGCATGTTGAAATACTTGACTCCGTCAAATTTCAAGGTTGGTATAAGGTGGGTTTTTGAAGAAAGATGCTCAAAGAGCCACTCTCTTCAACAGATTGTCTAGATACATTATCTATTATATTTGGGATTTCAAACATCTATTGATCTTTGTATTTCATTTTCTTTACTGAATTGATGATTTGATAAAGGCATTACTCATAAGATCAAGTTAGATGTAATTGAAGGTGTTCAACTTTAAGGGATTTAATTTTTGTAAATTTTCGTTTCATTTTTGGATATTATTGATAGATTTGGCATAATCTAATTCTTGTTGTATGAAACGATGATTTTTGTTTAAAGTTGATACACATTTGTGCTTACAATCTTTTTCTGGTTTTTCTTGAATTTCTCTGAAATTTTCTAAAGAAAAAGTTGGAGCCGATCCGGATCGGGCAAGATGATCCGGATCCCGAACGCAGGCTTTCTTCTGCGGGCTGACGATCCGGATTGGACCTGCCGATCCGGATCCCGAACGCAGTTTCTCACTGCGGGTAGCCGATCCGGATCGCAATCATGAACTGATCCGGATCGCGGCTAGGGCTTTATAAAGAACAAAAGGGTTTTGATTTCTTTTACTCCAATCTTTTGTTCCAAAGTTTCCAGAGCCTCTCTCTCTAGATTTCATCCTTCTTGGAAGCTTTCAAACTCAAGTTCTTCAACTCCAAGTAAGTTTTATTGATCAAAATCTCGGTTTTTCACCATTTTTTCTCTATTCCTCCTCAAACGTGTGAATTTCTTGGATCGACTTTGTTTGTGGATGGTTTTTGATCAAATTTCTTTTGAAATAAGAACTCTGGGTAGATTAGTTTTGATTATATGCTAGGTACTCTCCTGATTAACGGATTTTTAGGCTTCGATTTCTAAAATTTCGGTTTTAGGGCATATAATAAGGATTTTCTAAAATCATGCAATTGATCTATTTTTAAAAAAGTCCTTTTGCAAAACTAATTTGATTCTTAGTCTCTCTACATGATTATGATTGTTTGGGTACAATTTTTCAAATTTTTGAAAATTAACAATTTCTCATGTGTTCTTGAGTTGTTGCTCACAGGATTTTAATCTTCTTAAAGCACTTGGATCAATGGGATTCTCATGGATCATTCTTTTATTGGTCACCATGGTGCACACTCGGGCCACAAACAAGTTAAAAAGAGCTAAGAAAACACAACAAAAGGGTGAGTTTCATGTGATCAGCGATACAGAAGTAGATTGTCACGAGGTAGATTGGACTGAATTGACAGATGATGATGACACATTGCCTGAACAAAAGGCGTCTGATGGTTCAAAAGGAAAAGCGTCCGATGCATCGAAAGAAAAAGCACCCATGGACAAAGGTAAAGCACCTATGACTGCACCAACAATCTCGGTGAAAAGGAAACGACTCGCTCGACGGTTTGGACGAGCACGTGGTTTCATGTCTAACGAACCGATTATTCCGGATTCACCACCTCGTGAGGAACAAGTGTTCGTTAATGCGGATCGCCTAAGGGCATTTGAGAATCGTGAATGCATTGGTGAGAGGCATGTCAATATTGAGGCTCTACGAGATCACTCTCCTGAGTTTGGCGTTCTGATTGAACAAGCAAACCTTATTCAAGTTTGTCGATTTCCAGAAGTGCTTGGATACTGTCTGCATCTTGTAAGGGCCTTCTATACAAATGCACGGCACCTTCGTGAAATTGAAAACGGTCCAATGGAATTTTACACGAACATCCAAGGCACAAGATTCAAAATTACTCCACAATTGATTGGCGAGGTTTTGGGAATGCCTGCCAGCAAGACAGGAGTTAATTACTTGAAGGGAAAGGTATTAACGAACACTGTGTGGCAAATGGTTATAAAGGGAATTTGTTTGGAAGGAACGCAATCAACGGAGAAATCGATCAGATCCAAGGAACTTCGTCTTGAGTACCGATTTCTAAACTTCATCACTTGTTACAATATCCTTCCAAATTTGCAGACGAAAGTCTTGAGATGGGATCGAATGCTATTTTTGTATCTCTTAGGACATCCGTCTGAGGCAATGGGATTGAATATCAACATTCCATACATTATTTGGAATAGAATGACAAGATATGTTGAGCACCCTCATCCCACAGAAAGAATTCCATTTCCACTGATTATAATGAGGATTTTGAAGAAATTTCAGGTTGACATTACCTCACCGACTTATCATCAATGTTTGGGTATGATCGATGAGTCCACCGTTGTGAAGTCACTTCACAAATTGCCCCATGTCACTCCAGTCCCAACGTGCGGAACGAAACCTAGTAGCGGCACTTCCGCGTCACCATCACAACCAGCACCCACACCAGCGGATGAAGCATCAGTCTCATCCATCTACAAAGAACAACAACGATTATCTGTTGAGCAGGAACAGATCTCGAAGGCACAGACGAGAATCTCCAATGAGCTCGAGCTCATCATGGCAGCTCACATTACCATAACTAAGAAGATCAATTCTATGAACAAGCTGGTGAAAAAGATGTTCTCAAAGATGGGCTGCACGAGCTCTGAAGACTCCGAATCTGATGACTGATTCCTTCTTTTTATTCTTTTGCAGATTTTTAATCTTTTTGTGCAGGTTTTTCAGTTTTTAGGACTTACTTTTAGTTCTAGTTCTTAAATTTCGGAACATTTTCGTTGATATTTTTTAACTCTCCTTCAATTTTTGTTTTGGTAATTTTGGCTTTGTTTGTGACAAAAAGGGGGAGAGAGTTTAGAGAACTTGAACAATGATATTGTGAAAATTGTGATCTTGTATACATCAAGGTACAATGATGAACAATGATGACTGCATCAAGGTACAATGATGAACAATGCTGATGAAGATTTTGTATACATCAAGGTAAGTATCACTTCAACTTCAACTTTGGTTTTTATCTTGTGATTGTTTGCATGTCTCGACTAACTATTCGACTAACTATTTGGGCATGTAATATGACTAACAAGTTGATGTTGGACTAACATTTTGTGACATTTGGTTTTGAATTGCATAGAAGATATGTTGGTTTTTGACTATGATTCTCTTACTTATCTGAATTCTCAAATGTCATGATGATCAGATAAACTCTATCTCTGTACTAGGTTTTGAATGCTAAATATTCTTGAGGTATCTAACGATCTCTTTTTGTCAAGAATGATTTCTTTGTGCAGAGAGTACAGATGTCTAAGTCTAGAGTCTGTTTTAGGAGTTTATCTCATGTTTTTAAATTTTTGGATCTCCATTGTAAATTTTTGTTGTATGGTGATAGCAACAAAAATATCTTTTTGAATTTTCTTGAGTGGATCTGTGTTTTGTCACGAAACCGCCAAAGGGGGAGATTGTTACGGAATTTGAGTTGGCGTAGTTTCGTGAAAGTCTCAAGTAA
>CM055060.1:27371854-27424947 GCA_029204045.2 Tillandsia leiboldiana
GTAACTTAGTTTATTTTGAGCCTGTCTGCCTTTTGTTGCAATATATATTACTGTTAGTTGCTCTGACTAATTGGCCATTTCGTAGTTGCACTCCTATGCTTGATTATTATATCAGTCTATTAATGCTTGAGCCTGTCTTTCCATTGATTCAGTGATTTGCTACCTTATGCCTGCTTTATACCTGCTTCCTTGTTGTTCGCCCGTTATGTTGCTAAATACATGATCTTTTAAAATAAATGTTTTTTACCAAGCCTTGTAGGGTAGCCTGAGTCTGTTCTTGTTTGATAGGACGAGGGTAACGCTCTACGAGGGTTGGGACCCAAAAACCTATTGTTTTCAAAGGTTTTCTTAAAAACATGTGTTTAGTTGCATAAGGGGTTAGTCTGTCTGATTGGGTGAGATGTTGAGCCATGCCTGTTATCAGTTCTATTCTGCCTTACATGATTATTCTTAGTGCCTCTGGTATTTATATCTTATCTTGGAACATTTCCATGGTTGATGAGTAAGCCTGTTTGTCCTGCCGATCAAATGATACACTGCTGAGCACATAGATTTGTATAACTGATGTCTTTACCGAGTTTCGTAGGGTCGCCGGAGTCTGTTCTTGTTTGATAGGACAAAGGCAATTGCTCTACGAGGTTTGGAAACCCAAGCTTCGTAGTGTCGCCTGAGTCTGTTCTTGTTTGATAGGACGAGGGCAATGCTTTTCGGGGTTTGGACTTTTCAAAACAGTTTTCTTAAAAAAATATGTGTTTAAGTTTTGTATCATTTGGTTGGTTTGTGTGGTTGAGTTGAGTTTATATGTGAGCTTCTGCTGAGTTGAGATTTGCCTTGATCTTGCATATGAGTTGAGATTTATTGCTGAGTGTTCCTGCATAAGTGTTGAGATTCAGTTGATCTTGTCATTGCATCCCAGTGGGGATTTCCCGGCTTGTTGCCGATTACCCGGTCAGTGGACCATGAGCTTGAGCATTTGCATATGATTCGCCCGCACCATTGTACTTCACGAACATCAGCGGATTTGCTACCCGTAGCGATGTTCTTTACCGGTAAAGTGGTTAGCTGTGGCAACCCGTGACCCTCAGTGGAGGGAATGCCAACCAGGTGGTGCCAGGTGGGCAGCCTTGCCTGAGGTCTTGTGAAGGCCAATATGGTAGCTTGTGATTGGGTCTTTGTGTTTTCATTTATTTGATGCATGTGTAGTTAAGTTGCTTTAACATGCTTCTTTGATTCTTTGATCTGGCTTCTAGTTATCTACCTTTATATGATTCTTTGTGATGCCTTTGATTATAGTTTCATTGTTATCTGGCTGATTGTCCTAACTCCTTGATGCGTTGATTATCCTGATACATGTTTGTCCTGTTTTAAATTCCGCTAAAATTATCTCCTATGCTCGTACCCAGATTATAAGTTTTGCTTTCTTTACAGCACCAGTTATATATCTGCTTTACCCTAACCCCTGATCTATTACTATCCTCTAGCATTGTATACCAGTAGGTACGATCTGCTATTTCTCGGCTCGTCGTGCCCACTGGGATACACTCCGGTGTGTCTCACACCCTCGGGTGACTGTTTTTCAGGTCGAGCGGGTGTTGAGATGTCGGGACGAGTTGGTGAGATCACGAGATAGAGCTTGAGCCTGGACAGCCGATAAGATCAAGTATTTAGTTATTTGTTGTATCAAGTGTAATGCAATGTAATTGAGAAGTTATTGATATTGTAATTTAATCTTGCTTAGTAGATGTACGTAGTTAGTACTCTGATTGTATGCCAAGTGAGCCGGTCATATATAGAAAAGGCTCAATCCCCAGTGGGATTGGGACTCTTCTATATATGTGGCGGTCTGTTGCGCCCTGGCTGATTTTAAACTATGATTTCAAAAAAAAAAATAATAATAATAATATATAATTTTAGACGCTGTTTTTTAAACTTGGGGCGTGACAGATTAGATGGTATCAGAGCAATAGGAAACGCAATGTCTAGGTTTGGCTAGGAACGAACCCTAGGATGACTCGTGTCACGTGAGAGCGCTGGGTTTTGGTACAGTAAGTTGGGAACTTAGAAGTGTTTCGTGTTCACATTTCAGGATTTGCCGCGGTCATGGTTTCGACCGTGGGCTTGAAGTTTCTGTAGGGCCAAAAGGCTCAGATCGGTTACAGGTATCAGAGACTAAAAGATAGACCACCGTGTTGTAATTAGTAAACACTGAAGTATGGTTCCAGTTTCTCGTGAGTTAGCATTCATGACCTCGGGAGTATAGTGACCTTTAGTAGAGGTGATATTAACGGCATAGAGACTGTATGGGAAGGTATGTGATGTACCTTCGGGTGTAAGTTGTGTCCCCAACCAGTCGTTGGAGACAGATCTATGGTATTTCGCCTTTCTTTTGGTAAGCACGTTGGCGGCCGACAACGTACTTTCGAAAGAATTGAGAAATACTCTGCCCTGTGATGGGGAATATTCAGATTGGGTCTAACCTAGTAGCCTTGAAGATTATTGATGTCTTGTGACTAGTTGTCACTATCGTGAATCCATTAGAGACCTACCAAAAGTATGTTTTGTTAAGTTTCGGGGACGAAACTTCTTAGAAGTTGTGGGTGACGTAGTAATCCAGAATTATAAAACCTCTATTTGCTTTTAAAGATGTTAAATTATTAATTTTTGGCAAAAGTGGAGAGATAGTGGGTCAATAGTGGGCCCAGAAATATCGACTTTTGATCGGTGTCTGATTTGGAAAATCCGAGATCACCATTGCGATCGTCTCGTCGAAACATAGAAGTTTCATATTCATATGTTTTCGATCCGACGGTCGGATCTTCCAGAAATCAGAAATCAAAAGTGGGCCCCGCGACTTAAGTGAATAGTAACCCTCGAGTTTTTAATCCCTCGCTTTCACTAATGGCCGAACCACTATCTAGAGTTTTAACCTAGAGGTATGAGTAATGGAACCTAGCTAATTTCGACGTTCTGAGCGCAATGGCACTGACGGATTTCGCGTTTGGCGACCCGGGTGCATTGAAGTGCGTGCCACGCGCGATAATTCGACGAACTTTATGGAACGACTTTTAATCCGAGCGTCGAACGCACCAAACAAATACGCTACCTGACAGGTCTCGACGAGCCGGACGTCGTGGCGAAGTCCGTTTCGCGAAACGGCGACCGGATTGTCTCGAAATGCGTGAAAAGTGCTCCAAATGGACTAAATAGTAATGAAAACTTCACATTTTATGTGCCTAAGTGCTAGGGGCTTATAGGATAAGGTGTTGGGTGTAATTGTAACCTTATGAAGAAGCCTCGGATGCTAGGGTTTAGTGTGAACCCAACTTCAAGGTTTTTCCCAAAAGAATCTTGTATTAAACTCCAAGTTTGCCTCTTGGACTTCTTGAAACCGTTCCACTCAGGTGTCCTTTGGTTCCCTGCCTGTCTTCAAAACCGAGCCCAAGTGGAGAGAAGCCAAAAGAGCAAACACATTAGAGAGAGAGAGAGAACTCGAGAGAGAAAGGGAGATTGAAGAAGTTGGGACCAAGTTTCACCAAGGTTGGAGTTAGAAGGCCTGTGGAGTTCCTGCTGTTAGGAGGATCCTTGCTGAAGCTTGCTGTGGCCGCACGTGGAGAGGGGACCAAGTACCGGCTACTACCTATCATCCCCGAGCTCGGCCAAGGTGAGGACTTCAAACCAATGAGTGTTAGCCCCCTAGGTCACCTGCAGTCTACTCCTTAGGTCCTTAGCTTCCTCCCTGCAGAGCCCCGTGCCCCCATGCAGTCCGGTTGGCCGGCGGCCAAAGTGGGTCGCCGGAAACCTAGTTTTCCTCCGCCTCGAGGGAACTCAGCATCCCTTGCACCAAAATGGCCCAAAATTTAAGTGCCTGGACTGTAGGAGGAGGGGACCAACTCCACCCAATTTGGTGGAGTATGGTTGTCCCGTTGAGTGGCAGTTTATTGCCCTAGCT
Organism: Tillandsia leiboldiana; assembly: GCA_029204045.2. Lineage (NCBI taxonomy): Eukaryota > Viridiplantae > Streptophyta > Magnoliopsida > Poales > Bromeliaceae > Tillandsia > Tillandsia leiboldiana. The sequence continues at coordinate 27,375,804 of CM055060.1, forward strand.
TTTCGAAAAATGGCAAGTTGGCCGAGCACCTTGCTCCGGCCCCGGCGCGCCTCCCCGCAGCCGGCCACTTGTCCACAAGGGTTGCTGGGACCAAGGGGAGTGCGTACGTGCTTTTGCATGTGGCCCATGCAGCCTCGGACGGTGGCGGCCATGGTTGAACCCGAGAAGAGACCAAACATGGTCGCCGGCGCTCCGGCCAACTCCGGCCGGGAGGGTCTACTCGGGAGGCTTCGTGTGGGCCTATAGATCACCTCCATCCATGTTAGGAAGCTTTAGATGGTCTCTGTGCAAATTCGCCATTAGAGCCCATTGAGCTCCAAACCGGAGCTTGCTCCGCCGCGCCGCCGCCGCACCCCGGGGCCAGCCGCATGCATGGAAAGTTTCAGTGGGGTGAGTAGCACCTACTGGTGCATTTAGATAAGCCCCAGAACCTCTGTGTGAAGCATCACGAAAATCAAGGTTTTTCTCCATCTTCTTCAACATTGGAACTCGGCCACCCGAGGTTTTGGGTTGCTCCAAGATGCTGGGAAAAACTCCTGCAGCCTGGAGGATCACTTCCCTCCAAGAAATATTGGAGCTGGGGCAGTATATGCAGAGAACCCAACTTCAATTTGTGCTTGAGTATGTGTGTGTGTGTTGTGCATACCAGCTGCTTGATTAAATGCTTCAAAGAACTATAAAATGGAAATTGACAAAACTTTGTATATGAAACTTTCTCCAAATAGCCCCCTGAGCTCTGTGCTCACTTCAGATCAAAGTGATTCTGAGTGGATTAAAGTTTGGTGCATTGTGAACTAGAGGGTAAGCCTAACCTTGGTTCTGCTTGAACCAGCCCACCTGGGCCTCAACCAGGGTGAGCACTGAGGTCCTGGCAGTGCCCAGACCAACTTTGATATACAAAATGTTCTTGTTTGAAGTTTAAATTAAAAGATATAGTAGAATCAACATAAAAAAATAATGTTGGGACAAAACCTTATTAAAAAGTGTTGGCGAAGCCGCGACAGTGTGCCCTAGGCTAATTTTTGTTTGAAGTCTCGAAGAAATAAATTTGCATTTTGGCTCAAAAGAGCAAAGTTTATGGGCCGAAATTTGCCTCGGGACTCGTGCTGCCACAAATGGGTGAGCACGGTGTTCAGCAAGACATAAGTAACCTGCTGGAAGTGACGGAATGTTAAAATGATTTTCCTGCTAAAAGAACGGGCAAAAACAGTGCTCAAATTGGCACTAAAAGTGAGAATTTGAAAACCCTAAGGGTCTAGATGCAAAAATCCCAGCATATACTGGTTAGTAAACTGTTTAATTGATTCCTAAGCTTTTCGTTAGGAATCCAACGGCTCCCGTTGAGCGGAAATCTGATAACGGTTCGAAAATCGGCAAAATCGTCGGTTTTTCGATATCCGGGTGACAATCGCGCAATTTGAGGAATTGCGGCGGTTTCACCAGGTCGACTGTTGAGTCCTAGTAGAATCTGGTTGAGCCAGCGACCCTGTTGGATAGCCCGAGTCTCCCGGAAATCCAACTGGGAATACCCGGGAGGGGCGATTTGGTAACTTGTCCAAATAATAAATACAAGTTGAATTGGACCAATAGATTGTCAAATGTGGATGATAAGAAGCTAGAAAAGGTTAAGCCAAAAGATAACTAGGTTTTTTTAAATGGGATATTGCAAGTGTGAGATTAACAGTTAAGTTAAAAGAGTTAATAAAATTCTGAACAATATATATATTTGATTCAGGTGTTCCAGTAGCTCTGATCTTCGAGTAAGTCGCAGATACGATTAGCCGCCTGCGTTATATCAGATGGGTTATTTTCGGTCCGGGTTTTATCAGTTCGGCCCTCTGGGGTGCGATACTGGTTGGACTCCTGTTCTTGGTAACTTAGTTTATTTTGAGCCTGTCTGCCTTTGGTTGCAATATATATTACAGTTAGTTGCTCTGACTAATTGGCCATTTCGTAGTTGCACTCCTATGCTTGATTATTATATCAGTCTATTAATGCTTGACCCTGTCTTTCCATTAATTCAGTGATTTGCTACCTTATGCCTGCTTTATACCTGCTTCCTTGTTGTTCGCCCGTTATGTTGCTAAATACATGATCTTTTAAAATAAATGTTTTTTACCAAGCCTTGTAGGGTAGCCTGAGTCTGTTCTTGTTTGATAGGACGAGGGTAACGCTCTACGAGGGTTGGGACCCAAAAACCTATTGTTTTCAAAGGTTTTCTTAAAAACATGTGTTTAGTTGCATAAGGGGTTAGTCTGTCTGATTGGGTGAGATGTTGAGCCATGCCTGTTATCAGTTCTATTCTGCCCTACATGATTATTCTTAGTGCCTCTGGTATTTATATCTTATCTTGGAACATTTCCATGGTTGATGAGTAAGCCTGTTTGTCCTGCCGATCAAATGATACACTGCTGAGCACATAGATTTGTTTAACTGATGTCTTTACCGAGCTTCGTAGGGTCGCCGGAGTCTGTTCTTGTTTGATAGGACAAAGGCAATTGCTCTACGAGGTTTGGAAACCAAAGCTTCGTAGTGTCGCCTGAGTCTGTTCTTGTTTGATAGGACGAGGGCAATGCTTTTCGGGGTTTGGACTTTTCAAAACAGTTTTCTTAAAAAAATATGTGTTAAAGTTTTGTATCATTTGGTTGGTTTGTGTGGTTGAGTTGAGTTTATATGTGAGCTTCTGCTGAGTTGAGATTTGCCATGATCTTGCATATGAGTTGAGATTTATTGCTGAGTGTTCCTGCATAAGTGTTGAGATTCAGTTGATCTTGTCATTGCATCCCAGTGGGGATTTCCCGGCTTGTTGCCGATTACCCGGTCAGTGGACCGTGAGCTTGAGCATTTGCATATGATTCGCCCGCACCGTTGTACTTCACGAACATCACCGGATTTGCTACCCGTAGCGATGTTCTTTACCGGTAAAGTGGTTAGCTGTGGCAACCCGTGACCCTCTGTGGAGGGAATGTCAACTAGGTGGTGCCAGGTGGGCAGCCTTGCCTGAGGTCTTGTGAAGGCCAATATGGTAGCTTGTGATTGGGTCTTTGTGTTTTCATTTATTTGATGCATGTGTTGTTAAGTTGCTTTAACATGATTCTTTGATTCTTTGATCTGGCTTCTAGTTATCTACCTTTATATGATTCTTTGTAATGCCTTTGATTATAGTTTCATTGTTATCTGGCTGATTGTCCTAACTCCTTGATGCGTTGATTATCCTGATACATGTTTGTATACCAGTTATATATCTGCTTTACCCTAACCCCTGATCTATTACTATCCTCTAGCATTGTATACCAGTAGGTACGATCTGCTATTTCTCGGCTCGTCGTGCCCACTGGGATACACTCCGGTGTGTCTCACACCCTCGGGTGACTGTTTTTCAGGTCGAGCGGGTGTTGAGATGTCGGGACGAGTTGGTGAGATCACGACATAGAGCTTGACCCTGGACAGCCGATAAGATCAAGTATTTAGTTATTTGTTGTATCAAGTGTAATGCAATGTAATTGAGAAGTTATTGATATTGTATGCCAAGTGAGCCGTGCATATATAGAAAAGGCTCAATCCCCAGTGGGATTGGGACTCTTCTATATATGTGGCGGTCTGTTGCGCCCTGGCTGATTTTAAACTCTGATTTCAAATATATATATATATATATATATATATATATATATATATATATATATATATATATATATATATATATATATATAATTTTAGACGCTGTTTTTTAAACTCGGGGCGTGACAGATTAGATGGTATCAGAGCAATAGGAAACGCAATGTCTAGGTTTGGCTAGGAACGAACCCTAGGATGACTCGTGTCACGTGAGAGCGCTGGGTTTTGGTACAGTAAGTTGGGAACTTAGAAGTGTTTCGTGTTCACATTTTAGGATTTGCCGCGGTCATGGTTTCGACCGTGGGCTTGAAGTTTCAGTAGGGCCAAAAGGCTCAGATCGGTTATAGGTATCAGAGACTAAAAGATAGACCACTGTGTTGTAATTAGTAAACACTGAATTATGGTTCCAGTTTCACTTGAGTTAGCATTCATGACCTCGGGAGTATAGTGACCTTTAGTAGAGGTGATATTAACGGCATAGAGACTGTATGGGAAGGTATGTGATGTACCTTCGGGTGTAAGTTGTGTCCCCAACCAGTCTTTGGAGACAGATCTATGGTATTTCGCCTTTCTTTTGGTAAGCACGTTGGCGGCCGAAAATGTACTTTCGAAAGAATTGAGAAATACTCTGCCCTGTGATGGGGAATATTCAGATTGGGTCTAACCTAGTAGCCTTGAAGATTATTGATGTCTTGTGACTAGTTGTCACTATCGTGAATCCATTAGAGACCTACTAAAAGTATGTTTTGTTAAGTTTCAGGGACGAAACTTCTTAGAAGTTGTGGGTGATGTAGTAATCCAGAATTATAAAACCTCTATTTGCTTTTAAAGATGTTAAACTATTAATTTTTGGCAAAAGTGGAGAGATAGTGGGTCAATAGTGGGCCCAGAAATATCGACATTTGATCGGGGTCTGATTTGGAAAATTCGAGATCACCATTGCGATCGTCTTGTTGAAACATAGAAGTTTCATATTCATATGTTTTCGATCCGACGGTCGGATCTTCCAGAAATCAGAAATCAAAAGTGGGCCCCGCGACTTAAGTGAATAGTAACCCTCGAGTTTTTAATCCCTCGCTTTCACTAATGGCCGAACCACTATCTAGAGTTTTAACCTAGCAGTATGAGTAATGGAACCTAGATAATTTCGACGTTCTGAGCGCAATGGCACTGACGAATTTCGCGTTTGGCGACCCGGGTGCATCGAAGTGCGTGCCACGCGCGATAATTCGATGAACTTTATATAACGACTTTTAATCCGAGCGTCGAACGAACCAAACAAATACGCTACCTGACAGGTCTCGACGAGCCGGACGTCGTGGCGAAGTCCGTTTTGCGAAACGGCGACCGGATTGTCTCGAAATGCGTGAAAAGTGCTCCAAATAGACTAAATAGTAATGAAAACTTCACATTTTATGTGCCTAAGTGCTAGGGGCTTATAGGATAAGGTGTTGGGTGTAATTGTAACCTAATGAAGAAGCCTCGGATGCTAGGGTTTAGTGTGAACCCAACTTCAAGGTTTTTCCCAAAAGAATCTTGTATTAAACTCCAAGTTTGCCTCTTGGACTTCTTGAAACCGTTCCACTCAGGTGTCCTTTGGTTCCCTGCTGTCTTCAAACCCGAGCCCAAGTGGAGAGAAGCCAAAAGAGCAAACACATTAGAGAGAGAGAGAGAACTCGAGAGAGAAAGGGAGATTGAAGAAGTTGGGACCAAGTTTCACCAAGGTTGGAGTTAGAAGGCCTGTGGAGTTCCTGCTGTAAGGAGGATCCTTGCTGAAGCTTGCTGTGGCCGCACATGGAGAGGGGACCAAGTACCGGCTACTACCTATCATCCCCGAGCTCGGCCAAGGTGAGGACTTCAAACCAATGAGTGTTAGCCCCCTAGGTCACCTGCAGTCTACTCCTTAGGTCCTTAGCTTCCTCCCTGCAGAGCCCCGTGCACCCATGCAGTCCGGTTGGCCGGCGGCCAAAGTGGGTCGCCGGAAACCTAGTTTTCCTCCGCCTAGAGGGAACTCAGCATCCCTTGCACCAAAACGGCCCAAAATTTAGGTGCCTGGACTGTAGGAGGAGGGGACCAACTCCACCCAATTTGGTGGAGTATGGTTGTCCCGTTGAGTGGCAGTTTATTGCCCTAGCTTTTCGAAAAATGGCAAGTTGGCCGAGCCCCTTGCTCCGGCGCCGGCGCGCCTCCCCGCCGCCGGCCACTTGCCTACAAGGGTTGCTGGGACCAAGGGGAGTGCGTACGTGCTTTTGCATGTGGCCCATGCAGCCTCGGACGGTGGCGGCCATGGTTGAACCCGAGAAGAGACCAAACATGGTCGTCGGCGCTCCGGCCAACTCCGGCCGGGAGGGTCTGCTCGGGAGGCTTCGTGTGGGCCTATAGATCACTTCCATCCATGTTAGTAAGCTTTAGATGGTCTCTGTGCAAATTCGCCATTAGAGCCCATTGAGCTCCAAACCGGAGCTTGCTCCGCCGCGCCGCCGCCGCACCCCGGGGCCAGTCGCATGCATGGAAAGTTTCAGTGGGGTGAGTAGCACCTACTGGTGCATTTAGATAAGCCCCAGAACATCTGTGTGAAGCATCACGAAAATCAAGGTTTTTCTCCATCTTCTTCAACCTTGGAACTCGGCCACCCGAGGTTTTGGGTTGCTCCAAGATGCTGGGAAAAACTCCTGCAGCCTGGAGGATCACTTCCCTCCAAGAAATATTGGAGCTGGGGCAGTATATGCAGAGAACCCCACTTCAATTTGTGCTTGAGTATGTGTGTGTGTGTTCTGCATACCAGCTGCTTGATTAAATGCCTCAAAGAACTATAAAATGGAAATTGACAAAACTTTGTATATGAAACTTTCTCCAAACAGCCCCCTGAGCTCTGTGCTCACTTCAGATCAAAGTGATTCTGAGTGGATTAAAGTTTGGTGCATTGTGAACTAGAGGGTAAGCCTAACCTTGGTTCTTCTTGAACCAGCCCACCTGGGCCTCAACCAGGGTGAGCACTGAGGTCCTGGCAGTGCCCAAACCAACTTTGATATACAAAATGTTCTTGTTTGAAGTTTAAATTAAAAGATATAGTAGAATCAACATAAAACAATAATGTTGGGACAAAACCTTATTAAAAAGTGTTGGCGAAGCCGCGACAGTGTGCCCTAGGCTAATTTGGGGTCACTGGACGCGATGCTCGCGTTAGAATTTCTGTTTGAAGTCTCGAAGAAATAAATTTGCATTTTGGCTCAAAAGAGCATAGTTTATGGGCCAAAATTTGCCTCGGGACTCGTGCTGCCACAAATGGGTGAGCACGGTGTTCAACAAGACATAAGTAACCTGCTGGAAGTGACGGAATGTTAAAATGATTTTCCTGCTAAAAGAACGGGCAAAAACAATGCTCAATTTGGCACTAAAAGTGAGAATTTGAAAACCCTAAGGGTCTAGATGCAAAAATCCCAGCATATACTGGTTAGTAAACTTTTTAATTAATTCCTAAGCTTTTCGTTAGGAATCCAACGACTGCCGTTGAGCGGAAATTTGATAACGGTTCGAAAATCGGCAAAATCGTCGGTTTTTCGGTATCCGGGTGACAATCGCGCAATTTGAGGAATTGCGGCGGTTTCACCAGGTCGACTGTGTAGAGTTATTAATCCCAAAGGATCTAAATAGGTACTATCAAACAACTATAGGGGGGGGTGAATAGGTGTAATACTTATAAAACCAAATCTCAGTGCAAAATAAAAACCAATGCGGAAAATAAAAACAGCACACCGAGATATACGTGGAAACTCCAATCCAGGAGAAATACCACGAGACCAACACGCAATAACAATCCACTAAGAATAGAAGAATAACAAGGTGATTACCGACTCCACGGACTCAACCCCTCCTTCAGCTTCTTCGGACCTTGCGCTGACCGGTTGGATGTCCACGCAATAACAATCCCTAAGAAAAGAAGAATAACAAGGTGATTACCGTCTCCACGGATTTAACCCCTCCTTCAATTTCTTGGACCTCGCGCTCCACCGATTTTGCACGTCCACTGCACACGTTCGAATCCATGAACGCCACTCGAATCCACGAGCACGCGTTTCGAATCCACGAAACGCCTTTAGCACACCGAATCCACGATGCCACGTCGAATCCACGACGCAAACTCAGTCGATAAGAATATTGACTTCGATGGTGATCCTTTGCTTAGATTATCAATGAGGAATCGTAGAAGAAATCTCTAAGCAAAGATTAGATCAATTCGACAAAAGATATGTTCTTCAAAGAACCATCGAATTGACCTAAAAGAGGCTATAAAGAAGATCGATAAAAACCTAGCCTCTAGGGTTGCTCTCAAGTGTTTTATATATTGATCGATCTTGAACCCCCGTTTTTGAGAAACCCTAAATGTCTATTTATAGTTTAGAAACCTTTGGAAAGAGATAAGAATCAAAAACATACCTTATCTGGAAATTTTCAGTACGGCGATCCGGATCGGATTTACTGCGATCCGGATCGTCGTAACGAGATTGACGATTCCAGAAAACCAAGGGTTCGGGATCCGGATTGCATTGCCCGATCCGGATCGTTCATACAAATCAGAAAACTTAACATTCGGGATCCGGATCGGAAATTGCATGGATCCGGATCGAAGTCTTGTATGAAGCAACAACCTTCGGGATCCGGATCGTTGGCTCTGATCCGGATCCTGAACATGTCCGAACACCAGTTTTTGATTATTATGCAATTAAAAGTTCTTCCAAGTGTTTCTACACTATAAGAAAGTATTCGGATCACCAAAATTATTTAGTTAACCATACCTGATCCTTTTGAATACTTTCTTCTTGAGATTGATGTAACTGATCCACAATTCTTCAACTTCAATCTTCAAGACTCAAGACACTGAGTGTCAACTTGAGCTCTTGTTGAATCTTCTCTAAGTCTTTGATTGCTGATTGACAATTTGATCCCTTTAAGACTCCGACTCAACTCACTGACTTGACTCACGAAATATGCCAAAACCAAAAAGCCGTAACAATCTCCCCCTTTGGCAATTTCGTGACAAAACCCAAAAATACATAAAAGCGCTCAAGTCACTCATCTTAAACCAAAAAGTCGAAATTCAATGTTATCACCAAAACATTGATTTTCTTTGCGTGAAAGATCCAATAAATACAAAATTACATTTGAACCAAACAGTCCTAGAACATACTCTATGACTTAGGACTTGGAGTCTTAAAGTGATGTAATTCCTGCAAAACAAAACTCCAAACGAAATCAAACGTTAGTCGTTAGAAATTAGAATCCTGCATTTGATCCGTCTTCCTTTTGGTTCTTTTGTTTTTCGGCTCTTTCAATTTTTCTTTGTCTCCCCCTATCTTGAGCATCTCTAACATGTTCTCCATGTTCTTGAGCATCTATGTTCTCCCCCTTTGTGATACGATCATCATTTTCCGTTCTCCCCCATTTTTCCATTTTCGTTTCGTTTGTCCTCTCTTGATGATCTCATCTCCGTCATTTCTCTTCTCCCCCTTTTTGTCACAAATTGTCAAACAGTGAACATACTAGACAAAAGGAAATCACTAACAACATTAGTTCATAGAGAAAGAGAGATAAAAGCTCAGTTCTGGTATATAACAACAATGCAGATTGCGTACCGGTACCAGAAAGCAAAAATCAAATAATTTCTTGAAACAAATCCAGATTTTGAAATAATTGAATTACCGATTTGTATTCCATCAAGAAAACAATTTAAGTGCTTTAAAATAATATGAGATCACATAGATGTCATTCAATCCAATTAATTTTACAAAAATTAAAAAGATTTACTCCGAAATCATGAAAAATAAAGGTAAAACATTATAAACCGTTTTTCATATTATATTCATCAAACACAAGTCATCAAAAATAATCTTGAGATCCAAAGTCTATCAAGATGTAACGGATGTACAAAGATGACTTACAGAGATTTCCAAATGACATCAATTTGATTTCTTACCCTTTCAAATTTGAGATAAGCACTAAAATACCTAAGGGTGGCTCTTTGAGCATCTTTCAACTATCCCACCTTATACCAACCAGGAGATTGTTCAAAATAAGAGCTTTAAATTTAAATCTCCGAATGCTTCAACTAAACAAAATTTCATAAATAATTTTCAAGCATCCATAACATGTGGTAGCTTCACACACAGACCGGACGACCGAGGTGGCAGCTCTTTCCTACATGTGGTGGTAGTTTTCACACTCCTTTCGGATGTAACTCTTTCCACATCTTTTAAAAAACATTTATTTACCCTTGTAAGAATGCAATCTCTTACGTGAAAGAATTAAATCCCAAATTTTAATCAATCGGTTGTCTCACGTTTATCACAATGAACTCACACAACCGAGATAGATTAAGCATCTAAAGATCACACATGATTTCTAAAATTTGATGCTTATAATATCACAAACTCCTATAATGAAGTATCTTCAAGATTATGATTATGGAGTAAAGTTGATAATCCATATAAAATTAAATTGGAGTGATTGAAAGTGAAAGCCCTTTTCATTCAATGCACTTGTTCATTAAAAACCCTTTTGTTCAAAAACAAAGTATAAAAACGAAGAGCATTGAAAAACATGTAATGCAAAGATTAAGAAAGATATGAAGGGAAAACCAATCAAAGCATTACATATAGTCATAAGCTATTTAGAACTTAAGACAAGGAAAGATATCACCTTTCCGAATCCAAAATCGCTGGATTTTGGGTTGTCTTGATTCGTTGTGGCCGGGGGTTGTCCGCTTTGACTGTTGATCCACCTTAGGTCTTTGCCTCGTAGTGATCCACTTGTATGATTGATGTTGTGGCTCGGACCTTTGGTGGGTTGAGTGAACTCCTTTGACTTGATGTGTCTTTTGATTCCGTTGAGTTCGCTCCGTAGATGAAGTTGCCGAAGGACTCTTCTTTTTCTTTTTCGGGCAATTCTTCACCAGATGTCCTTCAAGTCCACATAAGTGACAAGTTCTTCCTTTCAATTTCATTGTGGAACTTGAAGCATGCACAGTTTGGACCTTTTTGAATCCCAAACCAACCTTGCTTGTTTGACCTAAACCGGACATACACTCAAGTTTCTTGGAATCGGTTGAAATCCTTTGTATGTCGGATTTAAGTTGATGAACTTGTTTGGTCAATGCTTGGTTGGTGACATGAATCTCCTCAAACTGTTTTTCTAGAAAACCAATCTTGTCCATATATGATTTAGCGTTTGTCTCCGATTGGTTTAGCTTTTCTTGGAGGATTTTATTGTTATCCAATAAGCGTCCTTGTTCCTCCTCGAGATCATGAAGTTTTATCTTTAAAGCTTGATTCTCGTCTTGACCTTCAAGTCGTTGCTTCCTCAACTTCTTAATATGTTTGGCCATCTTCTTTGATTCCGTAAGAAGTTGTTGATATGCCTCAACGAGTTCTTCTTCGTCCGACTCCCCCTCACTTGATGACTCTCCGCCGGTTGTTGATGTTTCATACAAAATCAAAGGAGTAGAGTCAGTGACTAAAGATGATAACCAAACATTAGAGGAGGGAATTTGAGAGGCGTGTAAGGCAACGGCTTTTTCCTCTTTACTTGAGGTCGATTCATTAGAGGTAGAATCGTCCCAAGTTTTCGCTTGCAAAGCCTTCTTTTTATATAATTTCGGAGTAGGACAATCCGTTGAAATATGGCCGTAGCCTTTGCATCTATAACATCGGATTTCCCCTTCGAATTCATCTTTTTCCTTAGAAGGTTTTGCAAGGCTTTTGAGGTTAGAGGATTTAGAACCCGATGATCCTTTAGATGGTTTCGTGGATGAAGATCCATCGGTTCGATTCTTCCAAAATTTCTGACGAAATTTCTTTGTGATCCGCGCCAATTGTTCTTCAAAATCGGCAAAAGAGATTTCATCGTCGGAACTCGATTCGCTATCTTCTTCCTTTGTTGATTTGAATGCAATACCTGTAAGCTTAGAAGAAGACTTGGAAGAAACTTGATTAGTAGGAAGAGTCATTTCATAAGTTTGTAAAGCACCTACTAATTCCTCTACACTCATCTCATCCGGATGACTAACGGTTTCAATGGCGGTAACCTTTGCCCTAAACCGTTCCGGAAGAGTCCGAAGTATCTTTCTTACAATTTTCGACTCCGGGATCTTTTCTCCTAAATTAGCACATGTATTTATTACATCTTGAAGTCTAGTGTAATAATCTGTAAACAATTCATGCTCTTCCATATGAATAGAGTCAAATTGACTTGTAAGCATCTGGAGCTTTTGAATTTTTACAAGATTAGTACCCTCATGTGTAATTTTGAGAATATCCCAAATTTCCTTCGCGGTTTCACACGCGGAAATTCTTGTGAACTCAGTCGAGGAAAGAGAATTAAATAAAGCGTTCATACCTTTCCCATTGTAAGAAGATCTTTCAAATTCCTCTTTGGACCATCTAGAGCGAGGTTTTGGGGTAGTAGAATTTCCTACTTCCTCAACAGGATGCACCCATCCGCATTCCACGGATTGCCATACCCGCTCATCAATTGCGATGAGAAAAGCTCTCATCCGCACTTTCCAATAAGCATAATTAGTCCCATCAAAAAGAGGAGGTCTATAAATATTACCACTTTCACCCAACATGATAGATAAACCTAAAACCCGCTCTGATACCAATTGTAGAGTTATTAATCCCAAAGGATCTAAATAGGTACTATCAAACAACTAGAGGGGGGGGTGAATAGGTGTAATACTTATAAAACCAAATCTCAGTGCAAAATAAAAACCAATGCGGAAAATAAAAACAGCACACCGAGATATACGTGGAAACTCCAATCCAGGAGAAAAACCACGGGACCAACACGCAATAACAATCCACTAAGAATAGAAGAATAACAAGGTGATTACCGACTCCACGGACTCAACCCCTCCTTCAGCTTCTTCGGACCTTGCGCTGACCGGTTGGATGTCCACGCAATAACAATCCCTAAGAAAAGAAGAATAACAAGGTGATTACCGCCTCCACGGATTTAACCCCTCCTTCAATTTCTTGGACCTCGCGCTCCACCGATTTTGCACGTCCACTGCACACGTTCGAATCCACGAACGCCACTCGAATCCACGAGCACACGTTTCGAATCCACGAAACGCCTTTAGCACACCGAATCCACGATGCCACGTCGAATCCATGACGCAAACTCAGTCGATAAGAATATTGACTTCGATGGTGATTCTTTGCTTACATTATCAATGAGGAACCGTAGAAGAAATCTCTAAGCAAAGATTAGATCAATTCGACAAAAGATATGTTCTTCAAAGAACCATCGAATTGACCTAAAAGAGGCTATAAAGAAGATCGATAAAAACCTAGCCTCTAGGGTTGCTCTCAAGTGTTTTATATATTGATCGATCTTGAACCCCCGTTTTTGAGAAACCCTAAATGTCTATTTATAGTTTAGAAACCTTTGGAAAGAGATAAGAATCAAAAACATACCTTATCTGGAAATTTTCAGGACGGCGATCCGGATCGGATTTACTGCGATCCGGATCGTCGTAACGAGATTGACGATTCCAGAAAACCAAGGGTTCGGGATCCGGATTGCATTGCCCGATCCGGATCGTTCATACAAATCAGAAAACTTAACATTCGGGATCCGGATCGGAAATTGCATGGATCCGGATCGAAGTCTTGTATGAAGCAACAACCTTCGGGATCCGGATCGTTGGCTCTGATCCGGATCCTGAACATGTCCGAACACCAGTTTTTGATTATTATGCAATTAAAAGTTCTTCCAAGTATTTATACACTATAAGAAAGTATTCGGATCACCAAAATTATTTAGTTAACCATACCAGATCCTTTTGAATACTTTCTTCTTGAGATTGATGTAACTGATCCACAATTCTTCAACTTCAATCTTCAAGACTCAAGACACTGAGTGTCAACTTGAGCTCTTGTTGAATCTTCTCTAAGTCTTTGACTGCTGATTGACAATTTGATCCCTTTAAGACTCCGACTCAACTCACTGACTTGACTCACGAAATATGCCAAAACCAAAAAGCCGTAACAGACTGTTGAGTCCCAGTAGAATCTGGTTGAGCCAGCGACCCTGTTGGATAGCCCGAGTCTCCCGGAAATCCAAATGGGAATTCCCGGGAGGGGCGATTTGGTAACTTCGCCAAATAATAAGTACAAGTTTAATTGGACCAATAGATTGTCAAATGTGGATGATAAGAAGCTAGAAAAGGTTAAGCCAAAAGATAACTAGGTTTTTTTAAATGGGATATTACAAGTGTGAGATTAACAGTTAAGTTAAAAGAGTTAATAAAATTCTGAACAATATATATATTTGATTCAGGTGTTCCAGTAGCTCTGATCTTCGAGTAAGTTGCAGATACGATTAGCCGCCGGCGTTATATCAGGTGGGTTATCTTCGGTCCGGGTTTTATCAGTTCGGCCCTCTGGGGTGCGATACTGGTTGGACTCCTGTTCTTGGTAACTTAGTTTATTTTGAGCCTGTCTGTCTTTGGTTGCAATATATATTACTGTTAGTTGCTCTGACTAATTGGCCATTTCGTAGTTGCACTCCTGTGCTTGATTATTATATCAGTCTATTAATGCTTGAGCCTGTCTTTCCATTGATTCAGTGATTTGCTACCTTATGCCTGCTTTATACCTGCTTCCTTGTTGTTCGCCCGTTATGTTGCTAAATACATGATCTTTTAAAATAAATGTTTTTTACCAAGCCTTGTAGGGTAGCCTGAGTCTGTTCTTGTTTGATAGGACGAGGGTAACGCTCTACGAGGGTTGGGACCCAAAAACCTATTGTTTTCAAAGGTTTTCTTAAAAACATGTGTTTAGTTGCATAAGTGGTTAGTCTGTCTGATTGGGTGAGATGTTGAGCCATGCCTGTTATCAGTTCTATTCTGCCTTACATGATTATTCTTAGTGCCTCTGGTATTTATATCTTATCTTGGAACATTTCCAAGGTTGATGAGTAAGCCTGTTTGTCCTGTCGATCAAATGATACACTGCTGAGCACATAGATTTGTTTAACTGATGTCTTTACCGAGCTTCGTAGGGTCGCCGGAGTCTGTTCTTGTTTGATAGGACAAAGGCAATTGCTCTACGAGGTTTGGAAACCCAAGCTTCGTAGTGTCGCCTGAGTCTGTTCTTGTTTGATAGGACGAGGGCAATGCTTTTCGGGGTTTGGACTTTTCAAAACAGTTTTCTTAAAAAAATATATGTTTAAGTTTTGTATCATTTGGTTGGTTTGTGTGGTTGAGTTGAGTTTATATGTGAGCTTCTGCTGAGTTGAGATTTGCCTTGATCTTGCATATGAGTTGAGATTTATTGCTGAGTGTTCCTGCATAAGTGTTGAGATTCAGTTGATCTTGTCATTGCATCCCAGTGGGGATTTCCCGGCTTGTTGCTGATTACCCGGTCAGTGGACCGTGAGCTTGAGCTTTTGCATATGATTCGCCCGCACCGTTGTACTTCACGAACATCAGCGTATTTGCTGCCCGTAGCGATGTTCTTTACCGGTAAAGTGGTTAGCTGTGGCAACCCGCGACCCTCAGTAGAGGGAATGTCAACCAGGTGGTGCCAGGTGGGCAGCCTTGCCTGAGGTCTTGTGAAGGCCAATATGGTAGCTTGTGATTGGGTCTTTGTGTTTTCATTTATTTGATGCATGTGTTGTTAAGTTGCTTTAACATGCTTCTTTGATTCTTTGATCTGGCTTCTAGTTATCTACCTTTATATGATTCTTTGTGATGCCTTTGATTATAGTTTCACTGTTATCTGGCTGATTGTCCTAACTCCTTGATGCGTTGATTATCCCGATACATGTTTGTCCTGTTTTAAATTCTGCTAAAATAATCTCCTATGCTCGTACCCATATTATAAGTTTTGCTTTCTTTACAGCACCAGTTATATATCTGCTTTACCCTAACCCCTAATCTATTACTATCCTCTAGCATTTTATACCAGTAGGTACGATCTGCTATTTCTCGGCTCGTCGTGCCCACTGGGATACACTCCGGTGTGTCTCACACCCTCGGGTGACTGTTTTTCAGGTCGAGCGGGTGTTGAGATGTCGGGACGAGTTGGTGAGATCACGAGATAGAGCTTGACCCTGGACAGCCGATAAGATCAAGTACTTAGTTATTTGTTGTATCAAGTGTAATGCAATGTAATTGAGAAGTTATTGATATTGTAATTTAATCTTGCTTAGTCGATGTACGTAGTTAGTACTCTGATTGTATGCCAAGTGAGCCGTGCATATATAGAAAAGGCCCAATCCCCAGTGGGATTGGGACTCTTCTATATATGTGGTGGTCTGTTGCGCCCTGGCAGGTTTTAAACTCTGATTTCAAAAAAAAAAAATAAAAAATAAAAAAAAAATAATAATTTTAGACGCTGTTTTTTAAACTCGGGGCGTGACAGATTAGATGGTATCAGAGCAATAGGAAACGCAATGTCTAGGTTTGGCTAGGAACGAACCCTAGGATGACTCGTGTCACGTGAGAGCGCTGGGTTTTGGTACAGTAAGTTGGGAACTTAGAAGTGTTTCGTGTTCACATTTCAGGATTTGCCGCGGTCATGGTTTCGACCGTGGGCTTGAAGTTTCAGTAGGGCCAAAAGGCTCAGATCGGTTATAGGTATCAGAGACTAAAAGATAGACCACCGTGTTGTAATTAGTAAACACTGAAGTATGGTTCCAGTTTCTCGTGAGTTAGCATTCATGACCTCGGGAGTATAGTGACCTTTAGTAGAGGTGATATTAACGGCATAGAGACTGTATGGGAAGGTATGTGATGTACCTTCGGGTGTAAGTTGTGTACCCAACCAGTCGTTGGAGACAGATCTATGGTATTTCGCCTTTCTTTTGGTAAGCACGTTGGCGGCCGACAACGTACTTTCGAAAGAATTGAGAAATACTCTGCCCTGTGATGGGGAATATTCAGATTGGGTCTAACCTAGTAGCCTTGAAGATTATTGATGTCTTGTGACTTGTTGTCACTATCGTGAATCCATTAGAGACCTACTAAAAGTATGTTTTGTTAAGTTTCGGGGACGAAACTTCTTAGAAGTTGTGGGTGATGTAGTAATCCAGAATTATAAAACCACTATTTGCTTTTAAAGATGTTAAATTATTAATTTTTGGCAAAAGTTGAGAGATAGTGGGTCAATAGTGGGCCCAGAAATATCGACTTTTGATCGGGGTCTGATTTGGAAAATCCGAGATCACCATTGCGATCGTCTCGTCGAAACATAGTAGTTTCATATTCATATGTTTTCGATCCGACGGTCGGATCTTCCAGAAATCAGAAATCGAAAGTGGGCCCCGCGACTTAAGTGAATAGTAACCCTCGAGTTTTTAATCCCTCGCTTTCACTAATGGCCGAACCACTATCTAGAGTTTTAACCTAGAGGTATGAGTAATGGAACCTAGCTAATTTCGACGTTCTGAGCGCAATGGCACCGACGGATTTCGCGTTTGGCGACCCGGGTGCATCGAAGTGCGTGCCACGCGCGATAATTCGATGAACTTTATGGAACGACTTTTAATCCGAGCGTCGAACGAATCAAACAAATACGCTACCTGACAGGTCTCGACGAGCCGGACGTCGTGGCGAAGTCCGTTTCACGAAACGGCGACCGGATTGTCTCGAAATGCGTGAAAAGTGCTCCAAATGGACTAAATAGTAATGAAAACTTCACATTTTATGTGCCTAAGTGCTAGGGGCTTATAGGATAAGGTGTTGGGTGTAATTGTAACCTAATGAAGAAGCCTCGGATGCTAGGGTTTAGTGTGAACCCAACTTCAAGGTTTTTCCCAAAAGATTCTTGTATTAAACTCCAAGTTTGCCTCTTGGACTTCTTGAAACCGTTCCACTCAGGTGTCCTTTGGTTCCCTGCTGTCTTCAAAACCGAGCCCAAGTGGAGAGAAGCCAAAAGAGCAAACACATTAGAGAGAGAGAGAGAACTCGAGAGAGAAAGGGAGATTGAAGAAGTTGGGACCAAGTTTCACCAAGGTTGGAGTTAGAAGGCCTGTGGAGTTCCTGCTGTTAGGAGGACCCTTGCTGAAGCTTGCTGTGGCCGCACGTGGAGAGGGGACCAAGTACCGGCTACTACCTATCATCCCCGAGCTCGGCCAAGGTGAGGACTTCAAACCAATGAGTGTTAGCCCCCTAGGCCACCTGCAGTCTACTCCTTAGGTCCTTAGCTTCCTCCCTACAGAGCCCCGTGCCCCCATGCAGTCCGGTTGGCCGGCGGCCAAAGTGGGTCGCCGGAAACCTAGTTTTCCTCCGCCTCGAGGGAACTCAGCATCCCTTGCACCAAAACGGCCCAAAATTTAGGTGCCTGGACTGTAGGAGGAGGGGACCAACTCCACCCAATTTGGTGGAGTATGGTTGTCCCGTTGAGTGGCAGTTTATTGCCCTAGCTTTTCGAAAAATGGCAAGTTGGCCGAGCACCTTGCTCCGGCGCCGGCGCGCCTCCCCGCCGCCGACCACTGGCCTACAAGGGTTGCTGGGACCAAGGGGAGTGCGTACGTGCTTTTGCATGTGGCCCATGCAGCCTCGGACGGTGGCGGCCATGGTTGAACCCGAGAAGAGACCAAACATGGTCGCCGGCGCTCCGGCCAACTCCGGCCGGGAGGGTCTGCTCGGGAGGCTTCGTGTGGGCCTATAGATCAATTCCATCCATGTTAGGAAGCTTTAGATGGTCTCTGTGCAAATTCGCCATTAGAGCCCATTGAGCTCCAAACCGGAGCTTGCTCCGCCGCGCCGCCGCCGCACCCCGGGGCCAGCCTCATGCATGGAAAGTTTCAGTGGGGTGAGTAGCACCTACTGGTGCATTTAGATAAGCCCCAGAACCTCTGTGTGAAGCATCACGAAAATCAAGGTTTTTCTCCATCTTCTTCAACCTTGGAACTCGGCCACCCGAGGTTTTGGGTTGCTCCAAGATGCTGGGAAAAACTCCTGCAGCCTGGAGGATCACTTCCCTCCAAGAAATATTGGAGCTGGGGCAGTATATGCAGAGAACCCAACTTCAATTTGTGCTTGAGTATGTGTGTGTGTGTTGTGCATACCAGCTGCTTGATTAAATGCCTCAAAGAACTGTAAAATGGAAATTGACAAAACTTTGTATATGAAACTTTCTCCAAACAGCCCCCTGAGCTCTGTGCTCACTTCAGATCAAAGTTATTCTGAGTGGATTAAAGTTTGGTGCATTGTGAACTAGAGGGTAAGCCTAACCTTGGTTCTGCTTGAACCAGCCCACCTGGGCCTCAACCAGGGTAAGCACTGAGGTCCTGGCAGTGCCCAGACCAACTTTGATATACAAAATGTTCTTGTTTGAAGTTTAAATTAAAAGATATAGTAGAATCAACATAAAACAATAATGTTGGGACAAAACCTTATTAAAAAGTGTTGGCGAAGCCGCGACAGTGTGCCCTAGGCTAATTTGGGGTCACTGGACGCGATGCTCGCGTTATAATTTCTGTTTGAAGTCTCGAAGAAATAAATTTGCATTTTGGCTCAAAAGAGCATAGTTTATGGGCCAAAATTTGCCTCGGGACTCGTGCTGCCACAAATGGGAGAGCACGGTGTTCAGCAAGACATATGTGACGCCCCACTTCCCAGGGGGTCACCCATCCTAGAACTACTCTAGCTCTAGCACACTTAACTCTCATGTTCCTCTTGGATCTTGCTACCATCCAAAATGCTATAGCCGGGTTAGAGATTTAGTCCTATTATATCATTTATATAGAGGACTAATCCAAATTCCGGGGGTGTCACATTCTTCCCCCCTTTAAGCCCTGACGTCCACGTCAGGCTCAAGCACACTCACAAGCACCAGGCGATGTGAGACTCGTCTCGCTAGCCTTAGCCGACCTTGTGAGGAGCTGCACTCCACTCACAACGGTCATTAGCCGGGGAGCCTCGCTCTACCCGCTATATAACCCTGGCTCAGCCGAGACTCATCTCACATTTCCGGCTGGTGAATGGCTCTGATACCAACTGTGACGCCCCACTTCCCAGGGGGTCACCCATCCTAGAACTACTCTAGCTCTAGCACACTTAACTCTCATGTTCCTCTTGGATCTTGCTACCATCCAAAATGCTATAGCCGGGTTAGAGATTTAGTCCTATTATATCATTTATATAGAGGACTAATCCAAATTCCGGGGGTGTCACAACATAAGTAACCTGCTGGAAGTGACGGAATGTTAAAATGATTTTCCTGCTAAAAGAACGGGCAAAAACAGTGCTCAAATTGGCACTAAAAGTGAGAATTTGAAAACCCTAAGGGTCTAGATGCAAAAATCCCAGCATATACTGGTTAGTAAACTGTTTAATTGATTCCTAAGCTTTTCGTTTGGAATCCAACGGCTCCCGTTGAGCGGAAATCTGATAACGGTTCGAAAATCGGCAAAATCGTCGGTTTTTCGGTATCCGGGTGACAATCGCGCAATTTGAGGAATTGCGGCGGTTTCACCAGGTCGACTGTTGAGTCCCAGTAGAATCTGGTTGAGCCAGCGACCCTGTTGGATAGCCCGAGTCTCCCAGAAATCCAAATGGGAATTCCCAGGAGGGGTGATTTGGTAACTTCGCCAAATAATAAATACAAGTTGAATTGGACCAATAGATTGTCAAATGTGGATGATAAGAAGCTAGAAAAGGTTAAGCCAAAAGATAACTAGGTTTTTTTAAATGGGATATTACAAGTGTGAGATTAACAGTTAAGTTAAAAGAGTTAATAAAATTCTGAACAATATATATATTTGATTCAGGTGTTCCAGTAGCTGTGATCTTCGAGTAAGTTGCAGATACGATTAGCCGCCTGCGTTATATCAGGTGGGTTATCTTCGGTCCGGATTTTATCAGTTCGGCCCTCTGGGGTGCGATACTGGTTGGACTCCTGTTCTTGGTAACTTAGTTTATTTTGAGCCTGTCTGCCTTTGGTTGCAATATATATTACTGTTAGTTGCTCTGACTAATTGGCCATTTCGTAGTTGCACTCCTATGCTTGATTATTATATCAGTCTATTAATGCTTGAGCCTGTCTTTCCATTGATTCAGTGATTTGCTACCTTATGCCTGCTTTATACCTGCTTCCTTGTTGTTCGCCCGTTATGTTGCTAAATACATGATCTTTTAAAATAAATGTTTTTTACCAAGCCTTGTAGGGTAGCCTGAGTCTGTTCTTGTTTGATAGGACGAGGGTAACGCTCTACGAGGGTTGGGACCCAAAAACCTATTGTTTTCAAAGGTTTTCTTAAAAACATGTGTTTAGTTGCATAAGGGGTTAGTCTGTCTGATTGGGTGAGATGTTGAGCCATGCCTGTTATCAGTTCTATTCTGTCTTACATGATTATTCTTAGTGCCTCTGGTATTTATATCTTATCTTGGAACATTTCCATGGTTGATGAGTAAGCCTGTTTGTCCTGCCGATCAAATGATACACTGCTGAGCACATAGATTTGTTTAACTGATGTCTTTACCGAGCTTCGTATGGTCGCCGGAGTCTGTTCTTGTTTTATAGGACAAAGGCAATTGCTCTACGAGGTTTGGAAACCCAAGCTTCGTAGTGTCGCCTGAGTCTGTTCTTGTTTGATAGGACGAGGGCAATGCTTTTCGGGGTTTGGACTTTTCAAAACAGTTTTCTTAAAAAAATACGTGTTTAAGTTTTGTATCATTTGGTTGGTTTGTGTGGTTGAGTTGAGTTTATATGTGAGCTTCTGCTGAGTTGAGATTTGCCTTGATCTTGCATATGAGTTGAGATTTATTGCTGAGTGTTCCTGCATAAGTGTTGAGATTCAGTTGATCTTGTCATTGCATCCCAGTGGGGATTTCCCGGCTTGTTGCCGATTACCCGGTCAGTGGACCGTGAGCTTGAGCATTTGCATATGATTCGCCCGCACCGTTGTACTTCACGAACATCAGCGGATTTGCTACCCGTAGCGATGTTCTTTACCGGTAAAGTGGTTAGCTGTGGCAACCCGTGACCCTCAGTGGAGGGAATGTCAACCAGGTGGTGCCAGGTGGGCAGCCTTGCCTGAGGTCTTGTGAAGGCCAATATGGTAGCTTGTGATTAGGTCTTTGTGTTTTCATTTATTTGATGCATGTGTTGTTAAGTTGCTTTAACATGCTTCTTTGATTCTTTGATCTGGCTTCTAGTTATCTACCTTTATATGATTCTTTGTGATGCCTTTGATTATAGTTTCATTGTTATCTGGCTGATTGTCCTAACTCCTTGATGCGTTGATTATCCTGATACATGTTTGTCCTGTTTTAAATTCTGCTAAAATAATCTCCTATGCTCGTACCCATATTATAAGTTTTGCTTTCTTTACATCACCAGTTATATATCTGCTTTACCCTAACCCCTGATCTATTACTATCCTCTAGCATTTTATACCTGTAGGTACGATCTGCTATTTCTCGGCTCGTCGTGCCCACTGGGATACACTCCGGTGTGTCTCACACCCTCGGGTGACTGTTTTTCAGGTCGAGCGGGTGTTGAGATGTCGGGACGAGTTGGTGAGATCACGAGATAGAGCTTGACCCTGGACAGCCGATAAGATCAAGTATTTAGTTATTTGTTGCATCAAGTGTAATGCAATGTAATTGAGAAGTTATTGATATTGTAATTTAATCTTGCTTAGTAGATGTACGTAGTTAGTACTCTGATTGTATGCCAAGTGAGCCGTGCATATATAGAAAAGGCTCAATCCCCAGTGGGATTGGGACTCTTCTATATATGTGGCGGTCTGTTGCGCCCTGGCTGGTTTTAAACTCTGATTTCAAAAAAAAAAAAAAAAAAAAAAAAAAAAAAAAAAAAAAAATTTAGACGCTATTTTTTAAACTCGGGGCGTGACAGCTGCAGCGCTTGGACCGGAAGGACAAGAGGGTGCTACAGCTCTCGTTCCGTAGGAGGACCTACCCGGCGGCCAGGCCGCGGCAGACTCTTCCGACACCGGGTCCCTACCCCGCCACGCCGTGGGTCGCTGACCTGACGGTTGTGGACGGACTCCCCGGGTTGCTCCAGTGGAAGACGCAACGTCTCGGAATGGCAAATAACAGGTAACGTATTATGGCACTGTTCTTACTACTTTTGCTTGGGAAAACCGTATTCACCCGAGCGCCTTACCTCGGACTGAACCCCCCCCCCCCCACCCCCCCCCGTCTAGTTGTTCTGTTTAGCCCTTCCTAGCACACATGAGCGGATAGGTTCTGATGTAGTAAGGCCAGAGGGATTCCATTGCGGGTTAATTGGGTAATTAGAGATTAATTGCGCCCCACACCCTGCCTAGTGGCAATAGGGCATGTCGGCTAATAAACAGGGTGGAACTCGGTCGTTTAGACCCAGCGTCAGAATGGGCTGAGTTCAGGCAAAGAGTGAGCACTACGTCGGTACACCTCTAGTGAGCTGGTTACGTGACCTACGGGTCGCGAGCCAGGGAACTTTGAGGGGGCGGGTGCGTGGCCTTTTTGGCCTCGATGGATGTAGTCACTCGACGCACCCGCTCACTTTTGCACTTTCTGACAGTAAGGAAATTCTCGGATGTCTTTCCATCCGAACCCCCGGGGGTGCCACCCGGACGCATGGATGACCTCTCTAAAGAGCTAATCCTGGGGTCAAAACCCATCGCGAAGGCGCCATACAGAATGGCCTTCGCCGAACTAAAGGAATGGAAGGCACAACTTGAGGACCTCCTGGACAAGGGGTCCATCCGACCAAGTGTGTCACCTGGAGGAACACCTCCGAGTGGTCCTCCAGACCCTAAGGGATCAAAAACTGTATGCCAAACTCAAAAGTGTGAGTTTTGGCTACGAGAGGTCGATTTTCTGGGACATATTGTCTCGGCCACGGGGATTGCGGTAGATCCGAGAAAGATAAAATCGGTGACCGACTGGGCTCGCCCGACCACGGTGACAGAAATCAGAAGTCTCCTCGGGCTAGCAGGATACTACCGACGCTTCGTGGAAGGCTTTTCAAAGATAGCCACTCCCCTTACTCGACTAACCCGGAAAGGGGAGAAATTCGTCTGGACGGATCAATGCCAGAAGAGCTTCGAGGAGCGCAAGGACAAACTCACGCGGGCACCGGTACTCACGTTGCCACAGCCCGGTGAGGATTATGAGATCTACTGTGATGCATCTCGAAGTGGGCTGGGAAGCGTGTTAATGCAACAGGGGAAAGTCATCGCATATGCATCAAGACAGCTCAAGGATTATGAGCGGAACTATCCCACACACGACTTGGAGCTCGCGGCAGTCGTGTTTGCGTTGAAGCTCTGGAGGCACTACCTCTACGGGGCACACTGCAATGTGTACTCCGACCATCAGAGCCTCAAATACTTGTTTACGCAAAAGGAGTTGAACTTACGGCAGCGGCGGTGGTTGGAATTACTGTAGGACTACGATTTGTCCATCCATTACCACCCCGGAAAGGCAAACGTGGTGGCCGATGCCTTGAGCCGGAAGGGACAGGCGGGGGAGACAGCACTGAGCGCCCTTACCCAACAGGATCGGCTAATTGCACAATTCTCGCAACTGAGACTGGAGGTAGTGCCAGCAGGAGCAGTTGCGAAATTTCTGTCCTTGGTAATAAAGCCTACGTTGATAGAGAGAATCGCAGAAGGCCAAGCGACGGACCCACAACTACAGCAGGTGCGGGAACGGTCATCCTCGGACCCAGGTGGGGATTTTGTGATCGGCGTTGATGACGTGTTGAGGTTCCGGGGACGAGTCTGCGTGCCTAAGGTGCCGGAATTAAGGAAAGAAATTCTGGCAGAAGCGCATAACGCCCCCTACACTGTGCATCCCGGAGGTACAAAAATGTACAGGGACCTGAGACAGACCTTTTAGTGGCCTAAATTAAAGAACGATGTGGCGCAGTTCGTGGCACGATGCCTGGTGTGTCAACAGGTGAAGGTGGAACACCAGCGACCGGCAGGAAAACTACAACCGTTGCCTATAACAGAGTGGAAATGGGAACGGATCACCATGGATTTTGTGACCGGTTTTTCGCGATCGCAACAAGGGCACGACGCGATATGGGTCATTGTGGACCGTCTGACGAAATCGGCCCACTTTATACCGATTCACACGATGTGGAGTAGAGATCGGCTGGCGCAGGACTATATCGACGAAGTGGTGAGGTTGCATGGAGTACCGTCATCCATAACCTCGGACAGGGATACACGCTTCGTGTCAAACTTCTGGCGGAGTCTGCAGCAGGCGATGAGGACCAAGCTGCAGTTTAGCACGGCATTTCACCCACAGACGGACGGGCAATCGGAACGAGTTATCCAGATTCTCGAAGACATGCTTCGAGCTTGTGTGCTAAGCCTGGGGGAGGGGTGGTCGCGTTACCTACCCCTCGTGGAATTTGCTTATAATAATAGCTATCAGGCTAGTATTCAGATGGCCCCGTACGAAGCCTTGTACGGACGCCGGTGTCGATCGCCCATTTGCTGGGACGATTTAGGAGAGCGGAAACTCTTGGGGCCAGACCTCGTAGAGGAAATGGAAGCAAAGGTGCGCCTTATCAGGCAGCGGTTGTTGACCGCCCAGAGCCGGCAGAAAAGTTACGCGGACCAGAGGCGACGGGAGTTGGAATTTACGATAGGGGATCATGTGTTGCTACGCGTGTCACCGTCTAAGGGGACGAGGCGGTTCGGCATAAGAGGGAAATTGAGCCCACGGTATGTGGGACCGTTCGAAATCTTGGAGCGCGTGGGCCCGGTGGCGTACCGGTTAGCCTTATCGCCAAATCTTGAACGGGTGCATAACGTTTTCTACGTTTCGATGCTCTGGAAGTACTTATCTGATCCGTCGCACGTCCTCGACGCCTCGGCCGTTGAACAGCGGGAAGACTTGAGCTTCGAAGAAACGCCGATGCGGATCTTGGCAAGAGAAGAAAAGAACCTTCGGAACCGGACGATCCCCTACGTAAAGGTGCAATGGAGTAACCACGAGGAGCGCGAGGCGACGTGGGAACTTGAAACAAAAATGAGAGAGTGTTACCCCGAGTTATTTAGCGAGGAGTAAGATTAAGTTTCGAGGACGAAACTTCTTTTAAGAGGTGAGTGGTGTAATATCATAGATTTTGTAACACTTAATACCTCCTGCTAATAAAGTTTTCGTTTAATGTGACTAATGTAACGGGTTTTACTTAAGTCGATAATTCGGAGGTGCGGGTATTTTTCTGCGATAGAGCTCGGAAAACGGAGAACGGCAGTGCGATCGGATCCGGATTCCGACTTATGGAACTCCCGGAAAGGGGTAGAAAGTGATCGCAATGGCCGGGGGTGCATCGAAATCCGCGTAAGTGATTTGGCATGCTTTCCGAGGAAAAAGAAGGAATTATCTTTATAGAATTATCTTTAAGGAATTATCCCGAAGGATCTTAATTGAGGAATTAATTAATTGAGAAATTAATTAATTGAGGGATTAATTAATTAAGAAATTAATTAATTAGGATTTTAAAATACCCGATGTGGTTTTTGTCGTACGAAAAGATTATTTTGTATCTTCTCCCGAAAGAAAGTGAGAGAAAAGGAAAAGAAAGACGAAACCCTAACCGGAAGGAAACGAGAGGAAAGGCGAAACCCTAATCGGAAGAGAACGGTGGAAAAGAAGGTGAACGCTAAAGGACCCAAACCCTCCCGACGAACGCGCCGAAGCCGGGAGCGTGAACGGATAAACGTCTCCTACGATTAGCGGTAAACTAATTTTATTTTCGTATAGTTTTGCGCGGTTTTTGGGTTTCGGTCTTTCATGGAGTTTAGGAGTAGCCGTATGCTACCCAACGTATCGCGCCGCGAAGCCTTAGGGCATCGCCGCGCGACCGTAATGCGCGCCGCGCGGGGACGGTGCCCGCGCGGCCGCGGCTAGAGCCGCACGGGATCAAGCTTCCCGCGTGGCCGCGGCTAGGGTAAATGCCGCGCGGGGCCGGTGCTAGCGCGGCCGCGGCAAGTGCCGCGCGGGCGAGCGCCCGCGCGGTCGAGGCATGTGCCGCGCGGGGCCCAAGCCCGCGCGGCCGCAGCCAGTGCCGCGCGGGCAGGCACCCGCGCGGCTGGGGCGCGCGCCGCGTGGGGCCATGCCCGCACGGCCGCAGCTGGTGCCGCGCGGGGGGGCGCCCGCGCGGCGGCGGTGCATGCCGCGCGGGGCCTTGCCCGCGCGGCTGCGGTTTGTGCCGCGCGGGCGGGTACCCGCGCGGCGGCGGCGGCAGCGCATGCCGCACGAGACCTTGCCCGCGCGGCGGCGGCGGCGGCAGCGCATGCCGCGCGGGGCCTTGCCCACGCGGCTGCGGTTTGTGCCGCGCGGCGGCGGCAGCACGTGCCGCGCGGGGCCATGCCCGCGCGGCCGCGGCTAATGCCGCGCGGGCGGACACCCGAACGGTTGCGGCGCGCGGGGTCGGTGCCCGCGCGGCCGCGGTTTGCGCCGTGCGGGGCTGAGGTCCGCACGGTTGTTGATGAGACCGCGCGGGGTTGGTGCCCGTGCGACCGCGGCGTGCGCCGCGCGGAGCTAGGTTCCGCGCGGTCACGACAAATGCCACCCGGGGCCGGTGCCCGCGCGGCCGTACGACATGCAACTCTGCGGGGGCGGCCGCATCGCTCAACGCGCGCGGGCGCCACCGCCGGGTCAAGTCGTCCTTAGTGTTTTTGAGTTGTTGGGCTCGGTATATCAACTATTATATTGTTGATCTGACCACGGCTCTTGTGGGGACTATTTCTAGGTCCGGGCGTCAACAGAGAGCTAGGTTCGGTCTCCGGAGTACACGTTTCGCATAATCGAGGTGGGTAGGTGTTGGTTATTACCGGTGTGGTGTCGTCTTCGAATACTCGTTTGATAAAGTAGATATGTTGATAGTTTGACTAACCCCATAGCATGTGAATCCCTTTTTATATGTCAATAAAAGCGGCTGCGGTCGCAGGTGCGTTATACTGTTCTGACTAAAGCGGCTGAGGTCGCAAGGCAAAATAAAATACTCATATTGCTTGCACACACACTGGCTGTTTGGCCACTGCAGAGGGCGTATTTTTTTGGAAAGATGGTAAGTCATTTACCCGTGTACCCCACAAGGGGAGGTTAGTGGGGACCCATCAAGGAGAGACGGCTGCTACTTGGGCAGTCGAGGGGTTGGAGGCACCAAGAAGATGAGTACGGTATTGGGGTTGGGACCCAAAATATTCTGAAAGCTGGGGTAGGTGCCCAGCGGGACTTTCAACAGGGATTTAGCGATACATGAGGGGGAGTGGGAAAGTAAATGCTCCGGTAATTCGGTGTGTTCATTCTATTATCGCGTTTACTTTTATGTTTCTACTTTATCAGTCACTAACAACCCACACTGTGACAGGTTCGAGTAGGGGTGGAATTCAGGACAACGGTGAGGCATCAGTTAGAGGACACTAGCCAAGATGGCTAGTAAAACGATACGTTATTTTCTTTACTTTTGGTTATTTCATTTTACTATGGTTAGTTTAACTGTGATTCATTTACTGTGGTTTCTGATGGATGTTGGGATGAGAATTCTCTTGTAATTAACTGGTGAATGATAGGATGCGTAATTGTGGCTTGTTTTCAAATACAAACCGGTTTCAAAATTGTTTTCAAAGCAAGTGCCGTGTGGGCACCGATTTTAAAACCCGTGGATTTACCCTTTCAAGTTAATGGCCGCACAAAGAGTTTGCGAAAACGTTTTAGAAAACTGGGTGTCGTGTGGGCACCGATTTTCAAAACCCATGGGTTTATGCTATAGACTTTTAGAATAGCGGTGATGATGTGATTTAGTATAATCTCTCCTCTTTGCGTGTCATGTTTGGAATGGTTAAAGTATTCGGCTTGTTGGCAACGCCGTGCATATACAAAGGAGACTCCGCCCGTTTGGGGAGTGAATTTGTATATGCGGCGGGTCTGATACGCGCCAGAGGCAAGGTTGAGTAAAATATTTTAGAAAAAAAATGGGTACGTTTTTTCCGCAATGTTAGATGTTACGGAATTTGAGTTGGCGTATTTCGTGAAATCGGTTAAATCTTGAAGATTGAAGATGAAAAAGTTGGATCATTTACCTCAATCTCAAGAAAGAAGAATTCAAATGGATCAGGTACGTTTTACTAAAGAATTTTGATGATCCAAATACTTAGTATAGTGTAGAAACACTTGGATGAATTTTTGATTGCATAAAAATCAAAAACTGGGCATTTTACATGTTCAGAGTACGGACCGCGGATCTCAGTCCGGACCCCGAACGTAGGTTTGTTCATGTGCAATTCCAGTCCAGACCTTGGAAATTTTAGTCCGGACCCCGAACGTGGAATTGTTGAAATTGCATGAACAGTCCGGACCGTGGATTGCAGTCCGGACCCCGAATGTCGTCTTTTCTGGAAAAAGTCTGTTTCGCTGAAGCAGTCCGGACCGTCAATTCCAGTCCGGACTGTCGTCCTGTAAAATTCCAGAATTGGTTAGTTTTTGATGCTTATCTTCTTCCAATGGTTTCTAACCTATAAATAGACCCTATGATTCATCTTTTAGGGTATGCAAAAAATACGACCGAAATAGAAAAATCCACATATAGAGAAGAAAGGAAATAGTAGATTTAATTCTATGTTTCTTCATCTATATTATTAATTTGATTCTAGGTTTTCCAAACTCAGATTTTGAGTAGAATCAAATTAATGAATACTTAGATGGTATTTCCGATCTATTTCTAATCTAAGTATTCGGCGGATCATCACCACCCAAAAACAACGATTTTCCCAAAATCGGTGCGTGGACTCGCGTGGCCTTGTGAATTCAAGGAGCTACCGCTCTCGTGGATTCGGAGCAAGGTACGTTCGTGGATTCGAGACGTGCTACTGGGTGAAGACCGTGGATTCGGTCAGACGTCGTGGATTCGGCGTTGGACGCAGATCGTGGATTCGAGAAGCGTTGCGGAGCGAGCGGAGAAGATCAACTAGGAGCATATGGAAAAAGGTTGAGTCGTCTGTGAGTACGGTATATCACCATTGTACGTGTTATAATTCTAGTGGATTTCACCGTGTTATCGGTCCCGTGGTTTTTTACTCCGATTTGGAGTTTTTCCACGTAAAAATCTTGCGTGTTGTTTTTATTTCCGCGTTGGGTTTTATTGCGCAATGATTTTTTGAGTGTTTAACGTTTACACCTATTCACCTCCCTCTAGGTGTTTTTTCCCCTCTTTAGATCCAATTATACATAACCCAACAAGTGGTATCGGAGCGGTAATAGGGTTGTAAACAATGGTTGAAGGTGGAAACATCAAAAGACCCCCGTTATTCGATGGAACAAATTATGCCTACTGGAAAGTACGGATGAAAACCTTTTTAATTTCCATCGACGAACGGGTGTGGCAATCAATTGAATTAGGATGGTCTAATCCAACTGAAATTATTGCTGATGTTCGCACCATCAAACCTAGGTCGAAATGGACCAAGGAAGAGATTGATTTATCTTCTTACAATGGCAAAGGAATTAATGCTTTATTTAATGCCTTGTCACAAACTGAATTCTCTCGCGTCTCGGCATGTGAGACTGCGAAAGAAATCTGGGATGTTCTTCAAGTTACACATGAGGGAACTAACCTTGTGAAGATTCAAAAACTGCAAATGCTTACGAGCAAGTTTGACTCTATTTTCATGGCAGAAAATGAATTTTTCACAGACTACTATACACGATTGCAAGACATCGTAAACACATGTGCTAACTTGGGAGAGAAAATTCCAGAATTTAAAATTGTAAGAAAAATTTTAAGAACTCTTCCTGAAAGATTTCGATCCAAGGTTACGGCCATTGAAACTATTAAACACCCGGACGAAATCCGTGTAGAAGAATTAGTTGGTTCTTTACAAACATATGAAATGACATTTCCTACTAACTATTCTTCTGGAAAAGCATCCTCTTCTAAGTCTTCAGGTTTTGCGTTGAAAACAACAAAAGAAGAAGACGCGGATTCATCCTCCTCAGACGATGACGAGAACCTATCTATGGAGGACTTTGAGAAGCAGCTCGCTCTCTTGACAAGGAAGTTTCGCCGAAATTTTCGAAGGGGTAATTCAAGCAAAACTCCATCCTTCGGAAAGTCGAAGAAAGGCAAAGGCTCTCCAAGTTACAAGCCAAGAAAGCAAGAGAACTTCTCAAAGGATAAGAAAAGCTCAGAAGGACAAGTCCAATGCTTCAAGTGCCGAGGATACGGCCATATCTCAACGGAGTGTCCAAATAAGAATCCGTCCAAGAAGAAGGCGATGCAAGCCATCACTTGGGATGACACCTCAACGTCAAATGAGTCATCTTCAAGTGATGAAGAGAACAACGCAACGGCATTCCACACGTCCACATCTTCACCCTTCATGTGCTTAATGGCAAGTACATCCGACTCACTGTCCAACCTCACTGTTGAAAAGATTGCAACGGACGATGAATCGGATAATTCGTTAGGTGAAGACTTTGCTCTTGCCTACCATAAGCTTTTGAGGGATTCAAAGAAACTGGCAAAGCAAAACAAGAGTTTGAGAGGGAGATTGCAGGACCTCGAAGAAGAAGCAAAAAGGGCATCTTCTCTCTCAAACGCTCTTGAAGTGGAAAGGGATAATCTGATTAAAGTAAATGTTTCCCTTCAAGAGTCCAATGAGCAATTCGAGAAGAATTATGTAGATATGGTGAACAAAGCGAATTACTTCTTGAAGCTCTACGGCGAGGCTCGACAGGAAAAATTGGAAATGACGGAGACCATTTTCCAACTCAAAGATGATCTAAAGCAATTTTCTTCTGGAAGGAGTAAGTTGGATAAGATTTTTGGTCTTGGTCAGACAAACAAATTCGGCCTCGGATACAATCGAACTGAAGACAATTTTAGTTCGGTTGGGACAGTCTTTGTGCCCCAGTCGGTATCTCCTCCTCCGACACCGGAATTGATGACAAACGACAACAACAAACCTACTTCCCCCTCTTCGGGATCGTCTAGAACAAAGGTATGTTTTCGTTGTGGTTATGCAGGCCACATAAGAAGAAATTGCAAGAATGGAGCGCAAAGATCAAATCAAGCACATCTTGCAACTACTACCAATGAGTTCATTTCCCGCAAATCAAAGAAGGATCTTTCAAAAGGAAAGAACATCGGTAGTTCATCAAACAAGACGACGACGTCAAGGAAAAGCGATGGATCAATCAAGACGCTTTCACCAAAGGTATCAACTTCACAATCATTTTCGACGTACACCAAAACTCGAAAGGTTTGGGTACGCAAAGGTGAAATCTTCCCTTGTCTTGTTACTAATATTTCCTTGCATGCATATGATAATTCGTCTTGGTATATGGATAGCGGTTGTTCCCGTCACATGACCGATGATAAAAACTGCTTTCAAAATTTTGAAAAAAAATCTCCGGAGGACTTGTAGTTTTCGGAGACGGTTGGTCTTCCAAAATTGTTGGAAAAGGAACAGTAGCTATTCCAGATGGCCCGATTTTGAATAATGTGTTATTTGTTGAAGGCCTTAAGACTAACCTCATAAGTATCAGTCAACTTTGTGACAATGGTTTTTCAGTTAATTTTTCATCTGTTGAATGTGTTGTAACTGATAAGGGCCATATTTTCTTTTTAAAGGGGGTTAGATCTGAAAACAATTGTTATGTTGTTCCCAATAAAATTTCTGAAAACTGTAACTTAGCCTGTTTGAATAATGAAACACTTTGGCATGAAAGGCTAGGTCACATATATTTTAAGGAACTTGCTAGAATTTCAAACAAAGACGTGGTCAAGGGGGTTCCAAAACATTCACTTAAACAAAACATTGTGTGTGGTGGTTGCCAAAAGGGAAAACAATCCAGGACTGCACACAAGAACTTGAACCACGTTGGTACTAAACGGCCTTTGGAACTATTGCACATGTATTTAATGGGGCCAACACGTCAACCATCTTTGGGAGGTAAATGGTATATTTTCTTATTGGTTGATGATTTCTCTAGATACTCATGGGTAGCATTTTTAAAAGAGAAAGCTGATACTTTTGATTCTTTTCACGAGATTTGCCATCGTATTATGATTGAAAAGAATGAAAAGTTCATTCGTGTTAGAAGTGATAGAGGTGGAGAATTCATTAATTCAAAATTCATTGATTTTTGCACTTCCAACGGCATTAAACATGAATTCTCTGCACCCTATATACCTCAACAGAATGGTGTAGTCGAGCGCAAAAACAGGGTTGTACAAGAGATGGCACGTGTTATGCTTCATAGCCGGAATTTACCGTTATATTTTTGGGCTGAAGCTGTGAACACTGCAGTCTATGTTATTAATCGAGTTTATTTGCGCCCGGGAACTCTAAATACACCATATGAACTATGGTTTTGTAGAAAACCGAACATCAAATATTTTCGTATCTTTGGGAGTCGGTGTTACATTTTACGTGACCGCGAAAATCTTGGAAAATTTGACTCTCGAAGTGACGAAAGGATTTTTATGGGTTATTCTACAAACAGTAGAGCATATCGGGTATTTAACTTAGAATCTAAAACGATAGTTGAATCTATAAATGTTAAAGTAGATGAAGCTTTCCACTTTGCATCTGATAAATCTACCCCTGATATCTCTCTTGATGATGATATTCCTGCAAATGCATCTTCTCATAACAATTCTTCCGATAATGATGATGCATCTAATGATTCTTCAAGTTTATCTGATGTGCAGGAATCATCTCATGTACCTCCGAGTACTCCGTTACCTCAAACATTATGCATCTCCAAGGATCATCCGGAATCTAACATTATTGGAGACCCACAAGAAGGAGTCAGGACTCGGAGACAATTGGTTTGTGGATTCGCTTGTTACGTTTCCTTAATCGAACCAAAGAACGTCGATGAAGCTCTTCAGGATGACTACTGGATTGAAGCCATGCAGGAAGAGCTCCATCAGTTTGAACGAAACAAAGTCTGGGAATTAACGACGCCTCCGAAGCAACACAATGTGATTGGTACTAAATGGATTTTCAAGAACAAGAAAAATGAGGAAGGTACCATCATTAGGAACAAAGCACGTTTAGTTGCTCAATGCTACTCTCAAATAGAAGGTATAGACTTTGATGAAACTTTCTCCCCTGTAGCTAGACTCCAGTCCATTCGTATCCTATTTGCAATTGCTTGTCATTTTAAAATAAAACTCTTTCAAATGGACGTTAAGAGCACGTTTTTAAATGGGTTTTTAAATGAGAAAGTTTATGTGGCTCAACCGAAAGGTTTTGTAGACCTTAAACTACCTAAACATGTTTTTCGTTTGAAAAAGGCTCTTTATGGTCTAAAACAAGCACCGCGAGCATGGTACGAAAGGTTAACGAAGCACCTTTTGGAGAAGGGCTATACTCGAGGGGGAGCAGACAGGACTCTCTTTGTGAAGCATTATCAAAATAACTTCATTGTAGCACAAATCTATGTCGATGACATCGTATTTGGTGCTACAAGAGATAATGATGCTTCTAAATTCGCTGAAACCATGGAAAGCGAATTTGAGATGTCCATGATGGGCGAATTGACATATTTTCTTGGATTGCAAGTGAAACAAAGTGACGATGGCATCCATCTGTGTCAATCCAAGTATGCAATGGAGTTGGTCAAAAAGTTTGGTTTAGAAAATTCTAAAGATTTTCCGGCTCCAATGGGAACTAGCAATAAGGGATTAGGAAGTGAATATCTCAGTGAGAATGTAGACGAGAAACTTTATCGCAGCATGATTGGAAGTCTACTTTACCTCACGGCTAGTCGCCCGGACATATCCTTTAGTGTTGGGATTTGCGCAAGATATCAATCAGCACCAAAGGAGGTTCACCTGAAAGCGGTGAAACGGATCATCCGGTACATCAAAGGGACAATAAATTTCAAAATTTGGTATCCTGTGGGAACAAGTCTAGATATTGTAGGATACTCAGATGCCGATTGGGCAGGATCAGTGGATGATCGGAAGAGTACGAGTGGTGCATGTTTTTATCTTGGCCATTGCCTTGTTGCGTGGCATAGTAAAAAGCAAAACTGCATTGCACTCTCGACTGCCGAAGCAGAATATATCTCAGCGGGTAGTTGTTCAACCCAACTCATTTGGATGAAAAGTGTGTTGAGCGACTTCCGAATTTCAGCAACTTCGGTAACGATTCTCCGTGACAACACCAGCGCTATAAACATTTCCAAAAACCCTGTGTTGCACTCAAGAACAAAACACATTGAACTTAGATATCATTTTCTAAGAGAGCTAGTTGAATCAAATATTCTTCAACTTTCCTACATTCCAACTGAGGATCAATTAGCTGACTTTTTAACAAAACCTTTGGATCAAAAACGTTTTATTCATTTGCGTAAGGCAATTGGAATGCTTTCCTTGAAATAATTTCTTTTTGAAACCAATCCTTAGGTTAGGTTTTGTTTGTGTTTTTGTTCTTTACCTATGCTTGTACATAGAACATTAATTGAGCATTAGTTATATTGACTTTAACTGCATCCTTTTATATGTTTAGAAATTTATTATGCTTTAGATATCATAATATTTCAGTTGATGCAATGATCATTTATGTCAATTAAGTCATTTCTTAAAGTGATCAAAGTCAATTTCTCTCTCAATGATCTCCTGGTATAGTTTTTATCTTATTTGACTATTTAGTCGAGTATGAAATCGAGATCAATCTTTGGTTGAGTTCTTTATATTTTAAATAATTGATAGCCAATTGAGGGGGAGTCAAAAGAAAAAAATGTTATGCTCAAAAGATGTGAAAAGAGTTACATCCCAATGAGGAGTGTGAAATCTATCACCACATGGAGGAAAGAGCTACCACCTCGGTCGTCCGAGTACTGTGTGCAGCTACCACATGTATACAAAGCATGGTTTTTCAAGTTGTCTAGATAAAATGCTTTTTGGAATACTTGACTCTGTCAAATTCCAAGGTTGGTATAAGGTGGGATTTTTATTGAAAAGATGCTCATAGAGCCACTCCTTACAATAAATTGACTAGATATATTATCTAACTTATCTGGGATTTCAAACATCTATTGATCTTGGTATTTCATTTTCTTTACCAAATTGATGATTTGATAAAGGCATTACTCATAAGATCATGTTAGATGTGATTGAAGTTGTTCAACTTTAAGGGATTTAATTTTTATAAATTTTCGTTTCGTTATTTGAATATTTTTGATAGATTTGGCATAATCTATTTCTTGTTGTATAAATCGATGATTTTTATTTAAAGTTGATACACAAAAGTGCTTACAATCTTTTTCTGGAATTTCTGGATTTTTTCTGAATTTTTCTGAAGAAAAAGTTTGGAGCCGGTCCGGACTGGACAAGCTGATCCGGACCCCGAACGCAGGAAAATCCTGCGGGTAGCCGATTCGGACTGGACTCTTCGGGCAGTCCGGACCGCGGCTAGGGTTTATATGAAACGAAGAGGATTTTGATTTTATTTCATCACAAGCTTTCGTTTCTAGGCCTCCAAACTTTCTCTCTCTAAAAGGCAAGGATCTTGGAGCCCTCTAAACTCATTCTCTTCACTTCAAAATAAGTTATCTTGATCAAAATCTCGGTTTTTCACAGTTTTTCATATTTTCTCTCAAAACGTGATGAAAATCTCATATCTTTTTCGTTTGTGGATGGTTTTTTTTTATCAAACTTCTTTTGAAATAAGAACTCTGGTTAGATTAGTTTTGATTATATGCTAGGTTTTCTCTTGAAAAACGAATTTTTTGGGCTTCGATTTCAAAGATTTCGGTTTTAGGGCATATTTTCAGAATTTTTGAAAATCATGGAATTGATCTATTTTTAAAATTCTTTTTGCAAAACTAATTTGATCCCTAGTCTCTCTACACGATAATGATTGTTTAGGTACAATTTTTCAAATTTTTGAAAATAAACAATATTTTTCTCGTGTTCTTGAGGTGTGCTCACAGGACTCTTCTCTCTTAAGAACTTGCAGCAAAATGGTTTTTGCTTGGATTATTGCGCTCATTGTAGCATTAGTGGGAACTCGAGCATCTGTCAAAAAGGAACAAGCTGAAGCAAGTCAGGAGAAGATAAACACTGTTCCTCAAGCTGAGTCAGAATCAGAGGATGAAGAAGATTGGGAAATATTTTGTAAAGAATCAAAACAAGCGGTGGATGACGAAGATAGGTTCTATCTAGAGGAAAAGGAGCTGATAACGTCTTCCTCAACAACCAAACCTCCCACAAGGAGCAAGAATTCGAGAGGCAGAGGAATTCAGATCAATGAACCACTCGCCAGAGAACGCTCTCTGCCTAGAGAATCTCAAAATAAACCTTCAGCATCCGCACAATCTCCTTCTACCTCCAAGAGAATAACCACAAAAGCTGATATACTGTCTATGCAACGAGCACAAAGGAGAATGTCTAAAGCACAAGAAAGAAAGTCGGCTGACATTCACAAGATGAAAAAGAACTGCTCCAAATTATCAAAAATGCTTAAAGGGATTCTACACAAACTGGACTGCAGTAGCTCAGAAGGATCAGAGTCTGACAATTGAACTTCCTTCTAACATATCGTTTTGTTGTGCAGGCTTAGTTTTCAGTTTTTTCTTTTAGGTTTCTGATTTTTCTTGCTTTAGTACTTTTCACCTCTCCGTTTTGTAGTTGTTTGGCTTATTTTGTGACAAAAAGGGGGAGAGAGTATAGGAGAACTTTGAACAATGCACAATGCTCTGTGATTGACCATGACTATACTTGTGTGAGAACAATGCTGAAACTAAGGTAAGTATAACTTTCAACTTTGGTTTTATATGTGTTTTGATGCATGCCTCCGCTAACTATTCGACTAACTATTTGGGCATGTAATATAACTAACAAGTTGCTTGTTGACTAACCCTTCTGTGACATTTGGATTTGTATTGCTTAGAAGATATGTCGATTTATGATTGTGAGTTTCTTACATATCTGAATTTGAAAATGTCATGATGAGTATAAACTCTATCTCTGTGTTTGGTTTTGATTGTTGAAAATTCTTGAGGTTACTAACGTTTTTTTTTGTGTCAAGAATGATTTCTTTTGCAGAGATTACAGATGTCTAAGTCTAGAGTCTGTTTTAGGAGTTTAACTCATGTATTTATCTTTATTTGGATCTCCAATGTAAATTTTTGTTGTATGGTGATATCAACAAAAATATCTTTTTGAATTTTCTTGAGTGGATTTGTGTTTTGTCACGAAACCGCCAAAGGGGGAGATTGTTATGGAATTTGAGTTGGCGTATTTCGTGAAATCGGTTAAATCTTGAAGATTGAAGATGAAAAAGTTGGATCATTTACCTCAATCTCAAGAAAGAAGAATTCAAATGGATCAGGTACGTTTTACTAAAGAATTTTGATGATCCAAATACTTAGTATAGTGTAGAAACACTTGGATGAATTTTTGATTGCATAAAAATCAAAAACTGGGCATTTTACATGTTCAGAGTCCGGACCGTGGATCTCAGTCCGGACCCCGAACGTAGGTTTGTTCATGTGCAATTCCAGTCTGGACCTTGGAAATTTCAGTCCGGACCCCGAACGTGGAATTATTGAAATTGCATGAATAGTCCGGACCGTGGATTGCAGTCCGGACCCCGAATGTCGTCTTTTCTAGAAAAAGTGTGTTTCGCTGAAGCAGTCCGGACCGTCAATTCCAGTCCGGACTGTCGTCCTGTAAAATTCCAGAATTGGTTAGTTTTTGATGCTTATCTTCTTCCAATGGTTTCTAACCTATAAATAGACCCTATGATTCATCTTTTCGGGTATGCGAAAAATACGACCGAAATAGAAAAATCCACATATAGAGAAGAAAGGAAATACTAGATTTAAATCTATGTTTCTTCATCTATATTATTAATTTGATTCTAGGATTTACAAACTAAGATTTTGAGTAGAATCAAATTAATGAATACTTAGATGGTATTTCCGATCTATTTCTATCGAAGTATTCGGCGGATCATCACCACCCAAAAACAACGATTTTTCCAAAATCGGCGCGTGGACTCGCGTGGCCTTGTGGATTCAAGGTGCTACCGCTCTCGTGGATTCGGAGCGAGGTACGTTCGTGGATTCGAGATGTGCTACTGGGTGAAGACCGTGGATTCGGTCAGACGTCGTGGATTCGGCGTTGGACGCAGATCGTGGATTCGAGAAGCGTTGCGGAGCGAGCGGAGAAGATCAACTAGGAGTGTATGGAAAAAGGTTGAGTCGTCTGTGAGTACGGTATATCACCTTTGTACGTGTTATAACTCTAGTGGATTTCACCGTGTTATCGGTCCCGTGGTTTTTTACTCCGTTTTGGAGTTTTTCCACGTAAAAATCTTGCGTGTTGTTTTTATTTCCGCATTGGGTTTTATTGCGCAATGATTTTTTGAGTGTTTAACGTTTACCCCTATTCACCCCCCTCTAGGTGTTTTTTCCCCTATTTAGATCCAATTATACATAACCCAACATTAGAACCTCCGGGGCGTGACAGCGCGCCAGGGCGCCGCGCAGCGCGACTGGCCGCTGCGCAGCGGGCGCCAGGCCACCGCGCATGTAGAAACTCGAAATATCTTATTTTTAATAAATAGATTAAAAGTAGAATTATAGTCGATTTTGAATTCAAAAGATCCTTGTCGATTTATTTAGTCAATTGCCAGTGAGCGAGTTGCACGATTTACGAGACAAAAAGGCTATTTTTCCAATCCGGACATGATCTTGGAAATCCGAGTTGACCGTTGCGATCGTCTCGTCGAACTGAGCGAGATCCATATTCAGCACTTTTCGATCTGACGGTCGAATCTTCCAGAAATCAATGAAGAAGCGGGTGAATAACCGCGACTAATGTAACAGTGCCTGCGCACAGTGTCACTTAAGTGGCCACTGTAGATGAACAGTAGACCTCAATTTCGGGACTCCGGCGGTTGCAACGCTGACTAATTCACTGTTCGGAGTCCGAACATAGTGATCCAGGTAGTCATTTTGAATGGTTTCATCATTCTGGACGCAATGGCGCTGACGGAATCTCTGTTTGACGACCCTAAAGCATCGTAAAGCGTGCCGAACTGTATAAATTACAGTATAAGATGGAATTTAAAAATGTCGGAGCTAAATTTTAGCGAACCAAAATCGCTACCCGATAGATTTTGTCGAGCCGGACGTCGTGGCGGTGTCAGATTTTTAGTTTGACCGTCCGGTTGTCTCGAAAAGCGTGAAATAAGGTGAAAAACGCGATAAATTGCGCGAAAACCCTATAGTTCGTGCCTCGAAAACCGTGCAACTCATGGGAGAGGGACTTTCGTGTGAAGTGAGTATTCTGTAAAGGACCAAGCTCCACATGGCATAAGTTGAGGGACCAAACTGCTTTGTGCTTATACTATATATATAGGTGTATACGAGCTCGGTTAGGTGTTATAAAAACCCTACTCCTCTAAACCTTGCCCTAGCCGCCTGTCCCAACAGATTTCCCTCCTCTCTGCCGTGCTCCCCGGAGTCTCCCCGCACCGGCCGCCGCTTCATCGCCGGAGAAGGAAGAAGATCAAGAACATCTCTTGATCTCGGGTTCTTGTTGAGGAAGGAGATCGAGAGGGTGCTAGTCCATCCAGTTCCTGTCTGAGGACTCCCTCGTGGAGCCGCAACCGGGCTGAGGTGACCCCGACGGTCGCCGCCGCCGCGCGCCACCGCGAAGCCTCTCATCTTCTTTGATTATTCCGGCGAGGTAAGATTATGGAAAAAGTTTTATTATTTTGGTCCTGGAGTATGTGTAGGGTGTTCCTGACACCGAGGTGATCCTTTCTGTGAAGCCCGTGTCGTCGCCGTGCCGCCGGTCGCCGGTGGGAGCAATTATCGCCGGAAAACCGAGCTCCGCTTGCGGGGTTTTTCCCACTGTTAAAAATATGATCAAGACCGTTCCTCCTCTTCCTCTTGGTGACTGCAAGGTCCTCCCTAAATTTGAGGAAGATCGGCTGAGGGACCACGCCGTACGGTGATGCCCTAGAACCGGGCTTTGTTGCACTTCGCCGGAATTCCCTCGACCGGCGCCGCCGCTCGTCCCCGTCGCCGTCCATCACTGCAGGAAGGTCTTGGGCACCCAGCAGAGGCTTTTGGTCCAAGTTGCAGAGCCTCAAATTCACCGGACCGGATTTCGCCATTAAAGCTCCATTTTCCGGCGAACTCTTTTTCCGGCCAACCCGAAGCTCCGCGAGGTGGGAAACCGACTCGGGTAGGTTCATATGAATATGTTGGAGCTTCTCTTTCATTTGCATGCAAATGTTTACGTACGGTTTTCGTTTGGTGAAGTTGCACCCTTCTTTGGTCCGTGCCTCACCTCCGGCCGCCGCCACCGCTTTGGGACGCCGGCCACCGACTCAGGTAAGCCCTAAATACCAATTTAAGTATGCTGGTCATGTTATTTTAGCCCAAGAACCCCGGGTTATTAAGTTGGCTCAATCTTGTTAATTAGAGGATAATTAGTGTGTTTCTCGGCCGCCGTCGCCGAGCCGGGCTTGGTCCAGACCCTTTCTGGGAATACCCTTGCACTGATGCTTGCCCCTGTTGACCTTGCGATGTAGGTTCGGTCCCAACTCGTGTAACCCGAGCCCTAGCTTGAAATGGGTGTTGCTCCGGCCAACTTTCCGGCGAACCCCGGCGCTCCGGACTCCGGCCAACCCCACAGGTAAGCTGTAAATATTAATTAGAGGAGCTCCATGATTTTATTTTGGTCCAGGGTGCTTCCTGTAGATGGGTTTTCTGTTACACCCGAAATGCTCTTTTCGGGCTTAACTCCGGCCGCCGCCGCCTCCGGCCGCCGGGGCTCGACCCCACGTGGACAAAATTTCTTCTGGGACCTCTATTTACCTAGTGCTCCACTCTGTAGCAGGTCCGAACCAGGTTTGCTCCAAGAACACCCAAACCGAGCTCCTTGCGGATTAGGGTGCTGCTCCGGCTACTGTTCCGGCCAACCTCCAGCAAGCCTCAGGTGAGCCCCATTGTACATGGTCCATGCTGATCGCCATGCTCTAGTTAACTCTCAGATTGATCATGTATAGGTTAAGTTGTAGCATAGTGGCTTGTTGGACTTAGTATTTGTTGGGCCAACTTTGCCCTCGGGATACGTGTCAGGCCAAACTTGTGAGCACGGCCTTGGTCTCGTCGTAACGAACGCGCTGAAAGTTACGGCGCAGCTTGTGGTGACCCGGATCTTTGCAGGGCTTCTACAGTGTCACCAGCAGCTTCTGGAAGCCTACGTGGCTTGTCGGCGGTGTTCGCGCGCCTATTTGGACACAAGAGATGGACCCTGTGAGCTTTGGTTGGCTGTATTGGCCTTCGGCTGCTTTTGCCGAATTTTAGGAAAGGATTTTGGCCAAACAGAGGGTGGATTTGGGTTCAGTGCGGAAAAACGCTTGGAAATGGCTTTTTGTTTGCTTAATTCTGAGTCCGGATGCCCAAAAGCGGACTCCCGGAAGTTTTGGCAGTTTTTGGGGTTTGCGGGAGCCTCCGGCAAATTATAGGTTTGGAATTTGGCAAAATGGACGTCGTTTTTGGAATCAGCGCGCGGAAAACGGTCAAGATGGGCTATTTACTTACTGTTTTTGGGCTGCGGTTACTGTTCACGCCGGAACAGGTGTTTCCGGCGATCGCCGGCGGCGGCGGGCAGCGCCGGCGGGCGGCGGCGCCGCCTCGGGCAGGCGGCAGGCGGCGGCACAGGGCGCGGGCAGGGCGCGGGCAGGCGCCCGGGAGCGCGGGCAGGCGCGCGGTCCACCGCGGAGGTCGTGCGCCGGGGGGCGGGCCCACGTGGCGCTTTGCGGTTGGCCGGTGCTGCAGACGCGGTCCACGGAATTTGGTCCGGGTGCACGGTGGACCGGGTGGACACGTGGCGTGAGGTTATTGGTTCGGTTGCTGTGCTCCCGGTCCACCGCAACCGGTGGAGTGGGTGGCCGGGGGCAGGCGGCCGTACGGCGGGGCAGGTGGCCGTACGGCCCGGGTCAGCCGCGACGTGCGCGGTCCACGGCGCGACGTGCGCGGTGCACGGGTGGCCGGGCCACGTGTCGCGTCGCCATTGGCGGGCGCAGGTGCACCGGGTGCAGTGGGGCCCGGGGTGTTAGCGGACTGGGCTGTGTGGTGGACCGGGCCGCACTGTGCGCGCCCGAATCTTGGCGGGCCGGGCCGCACTGTGCGCGCCCGAAACCTGCGGGCTGGGCCGGGCCGCACTGTGCGCGCCCGGAACTTGGGACACATTGGGTATTTCTCCAAATGTTTTTCTCAGCCTATAAATAGGCAGCCCGAGCCCTCTTCTTTGGCTTTTTCCTCTCAACCCAAGCTTGATCTCCCCGAGCTCCCTTCTTGGAAGATTTTCATCTTCAAGTGCTTGATCTTCCTGCCAAGTTCTAGGATTTTTGGAGGCTCGAATCCCGAGGTTCCCCATTTTACGGCGCGGCGCGACGTTGCATTCCTGGGTTCTTCTTCGGCGCAGCGACAGTGTTTTAGCTCCCCTGGGCTACTCCGAGATCATTTTGCTGTGATTCTTGCGCCAGTAGACTCCTAAGAGGTAGGACTTCATCTTTCGTTTTGGTCGCGCTTTCTCTTTTCGAGGTTTTGGCACGGATCCCGAGGCAAACAGTGACCCCATTTTCTGTGTGGACTTCCTTGACAGCAGCGGGGTATTTTGGCCATATCTTTGTGCACGAGCATCTGACGGAAACGAGCTTATACAACTTTTTCATCTACGGATCGCAAGGAACGCGCTCGTATTTTTATTGGATTTTTCTGAGATTTCATCAGAGGTGAGAATCACTGTTTCTCTGTGTACAGTGCTACAGTCTTTTGTGCTGAAATCTTTTGAGTGTACCACCTTGCCGAATTTTTATCTTGACTTACCGAACTCGGATTTGGGCGTGCAAGGTACCGTTGCGAAGCTATCGACGCGAGGATCGCTGTGGTATTTTTCTTGGAATTTTCTGGGCACTTTCTGCAGGTGATAATTTAACAGTTTCGGGACTGTTGTTGTATGGGGATTATAAGAGTTATATTTGGGAGCCTAAGTGTAATTAGCGAGCTTTGTATTGTACCAGGAATATTGCGGGTGAGCTAAAATTGTGGGAGCAAGGATTTGGAGTTTTGGTATTTTCTTGCTGTACGGATCCGGACAGTTAGCACTTCAGGTGGGTGGTTGTTGTACTCCTCTCCTTTGGTATGCCCACTAGGAACATCAGAGTGTTCCCTCATTTTTGAGGCCCAAAGTATTATTAGTAACCTTGCATGCTCTAGGGAATTAATTATGGGTTGATTGATCTTTGATAAATTGTTATTTGATCCATGTGGAAATTGTTGGACTGCATGTTCAGGGTTAAAATAATAGTTGAGGATTATAAAATTGCTAATATTCTATGAGACTGTCACTTTAGCTTATGTCACTCTGAACTGATTACTCTTGGAAAATGGACAACATATTGAGACAATGCATGATTAAACGGGTCACTTAAATATTGACATCTTTTATTGCTACACTATCTTTTGGGACTTGACTTAGGAGAAACCATGCATTTATTCTTTCTTCTCCTATTATCGATAGACTTGCGGCATAGTCGCTCAGGTTCGAGCGTGTGTTGGACAGTGTTGCATTTATTCTTTTCTTCTCCTATTATCGATAGACTTGCGGCATAGTCGCTCAGGTTCGAGCGTGTGTTGGACAGTGTAGCATTTATTCTTTTCTTCTCCTATTATCGATAGACTTGCGGCATAGTCGCTCAGGTTCGAGCGTGTGTTGGACAGTGTAGCCAGGTATTGGGGATTTGGGACAGGTTGGGCTCTTGACAGGGTGTTGCGGCGACCACGGATCTTGGGTGGTTGACCGGGTTGTTACTGTTGCATCAGATTGGGGGTTTTGGGGATCGGGCTTTCTTTAGTGGATGGAGTTTTCCACTTTGATCATAGTCATGATCCAGTCCTGCTATTATGAGACAGTGGTTACAGAGATGCTTGTTACAGTGACTTCCTTACTCGTGTGGGTCGCTCCCCTCGAGTGCCACTCCGGAGTGTGCGACCGGACGGTTCGATGCCGGTCTATTATTACTTTCGAGCTTGATCGGACGGGCCGATGCCGATCTGTTACTTACGTTGGGGACATGACCGTATCAGGCAGTAGTCGGTCAGTATCCCCACAGATGAGATTAGCAGGCAGT
The DNA here is from genome assembly GCA_029204045.2 of Tillandsia leiboldiana. NCBI lineage: Eukaryota > Viridiplantae > Streptophyta > Magnoliopsida > Poales > Bromeliaceae > Tillandsia > Tillandsia leiboldiana. The sequence goes on from CM055060.1 coordinate 27,420,582, forward strand.
GCCAGTGTCCACTGGCGTTAGATTGGGTCGTTTTGACAGGCTTCTTGATACCGATGCATACTTTTCCATACTTATTAGTTTATCATGTAGAGGCATATTAGGGGTAGCACTTCTTCAGTTGTCATTCATAGCTTCACCCCCCCTTTCTCTTCTTCCCCTTTTGCCTCTGATTACCTGGTGGGCATATTTGAGCTGAGGCTTTACCCACTAGGGGAGGCTACTGTTTATAGTAGTACTTACCCCCATTGTCTTTTCTTGTTTCTTTCTTCCCCTTGTTTTGCAGAGTCCCCTGCGGGAGTTGCTGGGGCCGTCAGCAACTGATCGAGGTAAGCGGATTGCAGACTAGATAGAGAGCCATCCGAGGGTTGTAGCACGTAGCTGGGGCTTTTGGGTACCTGGTCTTCTCAGACAGCTTTTGTTTATTTCTTTTTGGGTCTGGCTTCTGCCAGCTGTTTGTATATTTAGTGGTGAGCTGGGAGAGACATCTGTATTTTTATTCCACTGTTGTACTCTTTACTTCCAGCTTCTGTCTGAGAGACAGTAGTTTTAGTTTAGCTCTGTTTATCATGCTCTTTTATTATTATTTCTTATCTGAGCAGGTTACCGACGCTTCGTGTATGTGGGAAATACCGCATGCACGGCGGATCTGTAGACGGGCCCGGGTTCTGGTTTACACCCGGGGCGTGACAGATTAAGTTGGTATCAGAGCTTAGGGATAGGTCAGTTGGGACTTAGGAAACCCTAGGCTTTTGGACAGACCCTAGGATGATAGGGCGTGAGTGACGTGACATTATGCGAAAGTCGGTGATTTTTGTAGTTTACTCTTCCTGTGAGGAAAGAGGGATCGACATATCTTATTTCTGTTGGACAGTTATGTTGGCTGCAGACAACATAACGTTACAGAAATAGGGGGATGTCTTTGACTTTCGCCAGATTGGGTCGTGTGGGGATTTGTTTCTGATCTGTGGTTTCTTGTTACAGGATGTCGCCCCGGCGTCGTTTTCCCGCCGAGGGTACCCCCACTCCCCCTGTGGAGCCTAGACTGGCGGTATCCGCCGAGTTGGGGGAACTGCGGGCCTTAGTGACCCATTTGGTGGCGAGGAGCTTTCGACAGGATCAGCGCTTGGAGCAACTGTTGGCTCGGAGGAGTGATCCGGCAGTCGGGGTGAGGGCCAGGGCTCCAGAGCAGCAGTTTGAAAGGAAACGCCCAGCCCCGGATGTTGATGGACAGGCCAGTTCTCGGAGACGGCCGCGGCTTCGCAGCAAGTGTATTTTCTGTAGAGGGCAGCATCCGTCTGATACCTGCGATCTTAGGCACGGTCGTTGTTTTAAGTGTGGGCAGCCGGGCCACATCCGAGCTACTTGCCCCTTCCCGACCTCTGTAGCACCTTCTTCGGCGTCGGCCCCTATCGCATCCCAGCAGAGGTCACGGTCACGACATCAGAGGCGACAGCAGCAGCTGAGGCAGCCCCAGCAGGCTGTCAGGTGCATCTTTTGCGGGGACCAGCATCCCGCCGGTACTTGTGAGCTGAGGTGGGGTCGCTGTTTTATGTGTGGACAGCCTGGGCACTTGCGAGCGACGTGCCCCGCAGGGACAGCTGCAGCACCCACTTCAGCGTTTGTTCCTACTACTTCCCAACTACGACCGGGAACTCCACCGACGGATCTCCAGGTAGACCGATCTTCGCCGCCCTGCTTATCTGGTGAGAGACGGCCGTTGTCGAGCGGCCAGGATTGCCTAGCACGGATGGAGGATTCTACTGTCGCCGACCGAGTTGTGGCAGGTATGTTTTATTTCTGGCGGTAGGATTCGTATCTTATTGTTGCAGGAGCATCTCTTTCTTTCATTAGTCGAGCATTTGCATCCCTGCATGGTTTAGAGATAGAGTCCTGGTCGCATGCATTAGAGGTGCGGATTCCTGATTACGTTTTGCATGTCGAGGAGTATTGTGTGGCTTGCCCAGTGCAGATGGGACCTTAGATATTGCTTGCAGACTTGCTTGTCTTGCAGCAGCTCCAGGATTTCGACCTGGTGTTAGGGATGGATTGGCTGTCACGGTATTCCGCCTCTATCAACTGCCGAGAGAGGACGGTGACTCTCCGCGAGCCAGGACAGGAGGAGTTTATCTTCAGAGGTTGCCAGAGCACGCTATTCGCAGCGACCATTTCCTCGGCGAGGGCTAGGAGGATGTTGAGCAGATGTTGTACTGCCTTTTTGGCCACGGTTGTGGAGGTGCCTACGGCGGCACTGGGACTCGAGGATATCCCTATTGTCCGAGAGTTCCCAGATGTGTTTCCCCCAGAGCTGACGACGATGCCGCCGGAGAGGGAGATTGAGTTCGTGATTGATGTGGTCCCTGGGACTGCACCAATCTCAAAGGCACCCTATAGGATGGCGCCAGCCGAGTTAAAGGAGTTGAAAGCCCAGCTTCAGGATCTTTTGGATAGGGGCTTCGTCCGACCCAGTGTTTCTCCGTGGGGAGCGCCTGTGTGGTTTGTTAAGAAGAAGGATGGGTCAACTTCGATTGTGCGTGGATTATAGGGAATTGAACAAAGTGACCATCCGGAACAAGTATCCCCTCCCCAGGATAGATGATTTGTTTGATCAGTTACAGGGAGCATCTGTGTTCTCGAAGATTGATCTGCAGTCCGGTTACTGCCAGCTTAGGGTGAGGGCCGAGGACATCTCCAAGACGGCTTTCAGATCGCGGTACGGGCATTATGAGTTCACGGTGATGCCTTTTGGGCTGACTAATGCCCCTGCCGCATTCATGGACTTGATGAACAGGATTTTTTCAGCCGTTTTTGGATCGGTTTGTGGTGGTGTTCATTGATGATATTTTGATCTACTCCCGGAATGATCTGGAGCACGAGGAGCACTTGAGGACCGTGCTACAGCTTCTGCAAGCTGTATGCTAAGTTCAAAAAGTGCGAGTTTTGGCTCCGGGAGGTTGCCTTTCTGGGTCATGTGGTTTCAGCTGATGGAGTGGCGGTGGATCCGGCCAAGGTGGATGCTATTAGAGATTGGCCGAGGCCGACGACTATCACCGAGGTGCGGAGCTTTCTTGGATTGGCGGGCTACTATCGGCGCTTTGTGGAAGGCTTTGCGAAGCTTTCCTCTCCCCTCACTCGTCTGACCAGAAAAGGGGTTAAGTTTGTTTGGAGCGAGACTTGCCAGAGCTATTTTGAGGAGCTGAAGCAGAGGTTGATGACCGCTCCAATCCTTGCCCTCCCAGTTATGGGGGAAAGATTTGTGATCTACAGTGATGCCTCACATAGTGGTCTGGGGTGTGTGTTGATGCGGCATGGTAGGGTAATTGCCTATGCTTCGCGGCAATTAAAGGACTATGAGAAAAATTACCCTACTCATGATCTGGAGTTGGCAGTGGTGGTGTTTGCTCTGAAGCTGTGGCGGCATTATCTGTATGAGAGCATTGCGAGATATACTGATCACAAGAGCTTGAAATATCTGTTCACCCAAAAGGAGCTGAATTTGAGGCAACGCCGGTGGTTGGAGTTGTTAAAGGAGTACGATCTGAGTATCCTTTACCATCCCGGCAAGGCCAATGTCGTGGCAGATGTTTTGAGTAGGAGGACGAGTCTGAGCTTATTGATCTCGCAGCAGGCGCCGTTGGTCGAGCAGATGAGGCGGTTACAGTTGGAGGTAGTATTCCCTGGGGTCTCTGCTAGACTCATGTCTATGGTCTTGCAGCCCACTCTGTTGGAGAGGATCAGGGACACTCAGAGTGAGGACCCCCACTTGATGAGGATCAGGACGCAGCTTCAGGAGGATCAGACGGGGGATTTTTTTTTTCTGTGGATAGCTCGGGAATACTGCGGTACAGGAACCGAGTGTGTGTGCCTATGGATCAGGGAGATTAGAGATCAGATTTTGGGGGGAGGCCCATTTTACACCTTATACATCCATCCTGGAGGTACTAAGATGTATAAGGACCTCAAGGCACAGTTTGGTGGCCCGGGATGAAGCGGGACATTGGGAGATTCGTAGCTCATTGTTAACTTGCCAGCAAGTGAAAGCAGAGCATCGCGTTCCTGCTGGTAAGTTGCAGAGTTCTTCCAATTCCCGAGTGGAAATGGGACCACTCACTATGGATTTCGTCGCTGGATTGCCGAGGGCGCAGAGCGGGGCTGATGCGATCTGGGTTTTGTTGACAGGACTCACCAAGTCGGCGCACTTCTTACCGGTTCAGATGACCTGGTCAACGGCAGCGTTTGCACAGTTATATCTGATGAGGGGATAGTGAGGCTTCACGTGCAATACCTGCTTCGATTGTGTCAGATCGAGACACAGAGATTGTATAGCACGTTTTTGGGGCGTGTGCATTCCGCAGTGGGGACTCAGCTC
>CM055060.1:27425047-27475918 GCA_029204045.2 Tillandsia leiboldiana
GGATGCCCAAAAGCGGACCCCGGAAGTTTTGGCAGTTTTTGGGGTTTTGCGGGAGCCTCCGGAAAAATTATAGGTTGGAATTGGCAAAATGACGTCGTTTTTGGAATCAGCGCGCGGAGACAAAAAGGTCAAGAGGGCTATTTTAACTTCCTGTTTTTGGGCTGCGGTACTGTACACGCCGGAACAGTGTTTCTTCGGCGATCGCGGCGGCGGCGGGCAGCGCCGGCGGGCGGCGGGCCGCTCGGGCGGCGGCAGGCGGCGGGTGGACAGGGCGGCGGGCAGGGCGGGGCAGGCGCCCGGGAGCGCGGGCAGGCGCGCGGTCCACGCGAGGGCGTGCGCCGGGGGCGGGCCACGTGGCGCTTTTGCGGTTGGACGGTGCTGCAGACGCGGTCCACGGAATTTGGTCGGCTGTGCACGGTGGACCGGTGTGGACCACGTGGCGTGAGGTTATTGGTTCGGTGCTGTGCTCCGGTCCACGCAACCGGTGGAGGTGGGTGGCCGGGGGCAGGCGGCAGCTACGGCGGGCAGGTGGCCGTACGGCCGGGCAGCCGCGACGTGCGCGGTCCACGGCGCGATCGTGCGCCGGTGCACGGCGTGGCCGGGCCACGTGTCGCGTCGCCATTGGCGGGCGCAGGTGCACCGGGTGCAGTGGGGCCCGGGGTGGTGTTAGCGGACTGGGCCTGTGTGGTGGACCGGGCCGCACTGTGCGCGCTCGAATCTTGGCGGGCCGGGCCGCACTGTGTGCGCGCCCGAAACCTGCGGGCTGGGCCGGGCCGCACTGTGCGCGCCCGGAACTTGGGACACATTGGGTATTTCTCCAAATGTTTTTCTCAGCCTATAAATAGGCAGCCCGAGCCCTCTTCTTTGGCTTTTTCCTCTCAACCCAAGCTTGATCTCCCCGAGCTCCTTCTTGGAAGATTTTCATCTTCAAGTGCTTGATCTTCCTGCCAAGTTCTAGGATTTTTGGAGGCTCGAATCCCGAGGTTCCCCATTTACGGCGCGGCGCGACGTTGCATTCCTGGGTTCTTCTTCGGCGCAGCGACAGTGTTTTAGCTCCCCTGGGCTACTCCGAGATCATTTTGCTGTGATTCTTGCGCCAGTAGACTCCTAAGAGGTAGGACTTCATCTTTCGTTTTGGTCGCGCTTTCTCTTTTCGAGGTTTTGGCACGGATCCCGAGGCAAACAGTGACCCCATTTTCTGTGTGGACTTCCTTGACAGCAGCGGGGTATTTTGGCCATATCTTTGTGCACGAGCATCTGACGGAAACGAGCTTATACAACTTTTTCATCTACGGATCGCAAGGAACGCGCTCGTATTTTTATTGGATTTTTCTGAGATTTCATCAGAGGTGAGAATCACTGTTTCTCTGTGTACAGTGCTACAGTCTTTTGTGCTGAAATCTTTTGAGTGTACCACCTTGCCGAATTTTTATCTTGACTTACCGAACTCGGATTTGGGCGTGCAAGGTACCGTTGCGAAGCTATCGACGCGAGGATCGCTGTGGTATTTTTCTTGGAATTTTCTGGGCACTTTCTGCAGGTGATAATTTAACAGTTTCGGGACTGTTGTTGTATGGGGATTATAAGAGTTATATTTGGGAGCCTAAGTGTAATTAGCGAGCTTTGTATTGTACCAGGAATATTGCGGGTGAGCTAAAATTGTGGGAGCAAGGATTTGGAGTTTTGGTATTTTCTTGCTGTACGGATCCGGACAGTTAGCACTTCAGGTGGGTGGTTGTTGTACTCCTCTCCTTTGGTATGCCCACTAGGAACATCAGAGTGTTCCCTCATTTTTGAGGCCCAAAGTATTATTAGTAACCTTGCATGCTCTAGGGAATTAATTATGGGTTGATTGATCTTTGATAAATTGTTATTTGATCCATGTGGAAATTGTTGGACTGCATGTTCAGGGTTAAAATAATAGTTGAGGATTATAAAATTGCTAATATTCTATGAGACTGTCACTTTAGCTTATGTCACTCTGAACTGATTACTCTTGGAAAATGGACAACATATTGAGACAATGCATGATTAAACGGGTCACTTAAATATTGACATCTTTTATTGCTACACTATCTTTTGGGACTTGACTTAGGAGAAACCATGCATTTATTCTTTTCTTCTCCTATTATCGATAGACTTGCGGCATAGTCGCTCAGGTTCGAGCGTGTGTTGGACAGTGTTGCATTTATTCTTTTCTTCTCCTATTATCGATAGACTTGCGGCATAGTCGCTCAGGTTCGAGCGTGTGTTGGACAGTGTAGCATTTATTCTTTTCTTCTCCTATTATCGATAGACTTGCGTCATAGTCGCTCAGGTTCGAGCGTGTGTTGGACAGTGTAGCCAGGTATTGGGGATTTGGGACAGGTTGGGCTCTTGACAGGGTGTTGCGGCGACCACGGATCTTGGGTGGTTGACCGGGTTGTTACTGTTGCATCAGATTGGGGGTTTTGGGGATCGGGCTTTCTTTAGTGGATGGAGTTTTCCACTTTGATCATAGTCATGATCCAGTCCTGCTATTATGAGACAGTGGTTACAGAGATGCTTGTTACAGTGACTTCCTTACTCGTGTGGGTCGCTCCCCTCGAGTGCCACTCCGGAGTGTGCGACCGGACGGTTCGATGCCGGTCTATTATTACTTTCGAGCTTGATCGGACGGGCCGATGCCGATCTGTTACTTACGTTGGGGACATGACCGTATCAGGCAGTAGTCGGTCAGTATCCCCACAGATGAGATTAGCAGGCAGTGCCAGTGTCCACTGGCGTTAGATTGGGTCGTTTTGACAGGCTTCTTGATACCGATGCATACTTTTCCATACTTATTAGTTTATCATGTAGAGGCATATTAGGGGTAGCACTTCTTCAGTTGTCATTCATAGCTTCACCCCCCCTTTCTCTTCTTCCCCTTTTGCCTCTGATTACCTGGTGGGCATATTTGAGCTGAGGCTTTACCCACTAGGGGAGGCTACTGTTTATAGTAGTACTTACCCCCATTGTCTTTTCTTGTTTCTTTCTTCCCCTTGTTTTGCAGAGTCCCCTGCGGGAGTTGCTGGGCCGTCAGCAACTGATCGAGGTAAGCGGATTGCAGACTAGATAGAGAGCCATCCGAGGGTTGTAGCACGTAGCTGGGGCTTTTGGGTACCTGGTCTTCTCAGACAGCTTTTGTTTATTTCTTTTTGGGTCTGGCTTCTGCCAGCTGTTTGTATATTTAGTGGTGAGCTGGGAGAGACATCTGTATTTTTATTCCACTGTTGTACTCTTTTACTTCCAGCTTCTGTCTGAGAGACAGTAGTTTTAGTTTAGCTCTGTTTATCATGCTCTTTTATTATTATTTCTTATCTGAGCAGGTTACCGACGCTTCGTGTATGTGGGAAATACCGCATGCACGGCGGATCTGTAGACGGGCCCGGGTTCTGGTTTACACCCGGGGCGTGACACAGCTTTTGGACCCCCGGATTTCAAGAACAAGTCAAAACGAGCAATAATGTTAGGTTTTTACGCAATTTAAGAAATCGTTAGGGATCAAATTGTAATTGGGACACGCTGGCAGTCTTTAGTCAGTTTTCTTTTTCATACCTGCTGGACAGGTTGTTAGAGTTCCGTGGGCTCTTGTTGAGCGGGAATCGGACCTTGTTCCGTAAATCGGCTATATTATTCCGTGTTAGCGTTGTGTTGCTGTAGTGTTGTCAGGATGGGTATGTGTGAGTCTAGTTCTGACTACAGCCTCTGTTCAGGGCCCAGCAGTTCAGCACCAGCCTCCCGGTTGTGACGCCCCACTTCCCAGGGGGTCACCCATCCTAGAACTACTCTAGCTCTAGCACGCTTAACTCTCATGTTCCTCTTGGATCTTGCTACCATCCAAAATGCTATAGCCGGGTTAGAGATTTAGTCCTATTATATCATTTATATAGAGGACTAATCCAAATTCCGGGGGTGTCACATTCTTCCCCCCTTTAAGCCCTGACGTCCACGTCAGGCTCAAGCTCACTCACAAGCACCAGGCGATGTGAGACTCGTCTCGCTAGTCTTAGCCGACCTTGTGAGGAGCTGCACTCCACTCACAACGGTCATTAGCCGGGGAGCCTCGCTCTACCCGCTAAATAACCCTGGCTCAGCCGAGACTCATCTCACATTTCCGGCTGGTGAATGGCTCTGATACCAACTGTGACGCCCCACTTCCCAGGGGGTCACCCATCCTAGAACTACTCTAGCTCTAGCACGCTTAACTCTCATGTTCCTCTTGGATCTTGCTACCATCCAAAATGCTATAGCCGGGTTAGAGATTTAGTCCTATTATATCATTTATATAGAGGACTAATCCAAATTCCGGGGGTGTCACACCGGTAGTCTAGCAGGAGTTCGGGATCGGCCTACATTCAGGTGGGTTTTATTTTTAAGTCTTAGCATTTAACTCTATCATGTTGGACGGGGTCAATCTTATGTGTACTTGGGTTTCTTCGTGGTGTTTAGCGCCGGTCTCCGGCGGTCATTCTCCTTTTGATAATTATATGTTAGCGGGTTACTTTCGATCGCATATGCTACGGTTTTACTTTTGATTATACATGTTGCCATTTTACTCTTGTTATATATTATGATGCTGACATGATGGTGGTTATGGTTACTTGGCTCGAGGCTGCAGCACGCGCACCCGCGGTTTGGCCACCGCAAAGGGTGCGCTTTTCCGGAAAAGCGGTCTATTGACCCGTGTATACCCACGAGGTGACGTAGTGGGGCCCCTTATGTAGTTGTGGGGTTTGAGGCGCCGAGGTGCGAGCGGTGCGACCCGTCGGTTTAGTTGTCCGACGTGGGAGCGGTGCGACCCATTCGGTTTAGTTGTCCGACTTGGGCGCGGTGCGATCCGTCGGTTTAGTTGTCCGACGGGATCGGGTATTGCAGGTTTACAGGTGTTTGATTTTACTTTTCCCTTGCGAGGGTGGTTGCTCCGGATAGACTACGGTTGGACGTTTTTCTTTACCTGCTTTGCTATTATCATTTTTGTTTAGTCGCTGACTTCCCACTTTGCGACAGGGTCCTACAGGGGGGGAGAGTTAGGCGACGGTGAGGCCGCGGCTAGAGGTTCTGGGTCCCTGGAGACCTGAACAGTACTTTACCTCTTCCTTTCGCATTTCATTTACGTTGTAGACTGTGGTGTGGTTCTCGATACCCTCGTGGGGTCGGTGTGGATGTCGGCATGGTAGTTATTGAATTATTTAATTCCTTTTTCATCTCTGTTGGCCGCTTTAAGAAAATCAAAGAGCAAACCAAAGAAAAGATTGCGAAAACTGAATTTCAAAACCTAGGTGTCGTGTGGGCACCGTTTTCAAAACCTTGTGGGGTGTCGTGCGGGCACCGTTTTCAAAACCTTGTGGATTTATGGATTTCGAAAAGGGATTTCAAAACCTAAGTGTCGTGTGAGCACTGCTTTCCAAAACCTCTGGGTTTATGTTGCTTTCGAAAGGTGTTTTCAAAATACGGGCGCCGGGTGGGCGCCGTTTCAACAACCGTGGATTTATCTTTTTAAACTGATCGGCCGTGAGATTTATTTAGCATTTCGTGAATGGATGTATGTCTGAACCGTTGTGATTGAATAATTACCCGTTTTTGAACATTGTAGGAGTCGCGACGCCGTGCATATACAGGGGAGACTCTGTCCGTTTGCAGAGTGATCCTGTATATGTGGCGGGTCTGGGCACGCGCCGGGGAAGAAGGTTTTTCAAAAAAAAAAAAAAATTATACACGCCAAACACATACCTTTTGTGAATCGTTTCCGCTAAATTAAACCTCCGGGGCGTGACAGATTAAGATGGTATCAGAGACTTTCTTCAATCACAACAGTCAGTGTCCGACATCCACGGAGATACCACACTTAGCTACGAATGAATGAAATGAATAAGGCATAGAAGCGTAGAACGCGAGTGATCGGGGGAGCGGGGGAAAAGTATAGGTCCCGTTTTCTCGATAGTTGGTTAAGTGCTATGCTAGCGGAGTCTAGGACTGACTTGTGTGGTGTGTGAGTACGGGTTAAGTTTTGTTTCTCGGTTTAGCTCGGTTGTCGCGTTTGTGTAGTCGTGTTGTTTGGGCTCGTGTAGTAGTGTTGTTATGGGGGCTGGGATCGAGGCCGGCTGCCACCGAGGTATTGATGGTTGCTAGGAATCAATGGATTAAGCAACCAGCGTGGGACACGGTGGGCCTGCTGACAGGTGTTCATGCACATGGTGCGGGTGTTATCACAGCAGATCGTTGCGCCGGGTGATGTTTTTCGAACCCCTCCCTCTGCCAACGCTTTGGTCGTCGTTAGTAACGGCGACTGGTGGTAGGGTAATCCGCCGGTGGTTGTTAGTGAATCGGCCGTTTTGTCGGTCGTGAGTAGCTGGGTAGTCTCTCTGCCTAAAATTGTACCTTCCAGGACAACGGGTTTTAGGTTACAGCAGAGAGTCGGCCAATTCTTTTGCATCTTGGATAGGGTAGGAGTAGGTATGAGGACTCTTCCCCTACGGTTGTTACCCATGGTTCGGCTCTTTGCTGTGGTCACTGCGATGGTTGTAGGAATCGTCACGGTGGGGTCTTGGGATTCCCCCTGGGGTTGAGAAAAGAGACCACCGGGGCTAGCAAATCTTGTTCGTTTGGGCATGATTCTTTCTTTTTGTTGAGCGGACCTAGAGCTTAAATACTCCTAGTTGGGAATGTGATCGTTTGGTCTGGGGGTATGCAGCTCGGCTCAGTGCATGGTGCTTGGAAGGGCAATGGATTGGGACCGAGCGGTAGAGGTTAATCAGAGTGTCGCACCCCCTTGGGTGCCAAGACGGAAGTAGGACCGTGCTTCTTGGGTTTTGTCGCCAGCTCCCCATGACCAAGGCATAGTCTTGAGGTTTTGGGTTGCGAGTTTGTGATTGTGAAGCAGTACAGATCACGAGGGGCGCAAGGCCAATGGGAAGCGCAAGTCGGACATGTTTGGCCACTTTTCCCATGTATTGGATTCCTGGCGTATTTAAGTTTCGGGGATGAAACTTCTTTTAAGGTGTGATTGATGTAGCACTCGAGAAATTCTAGTGTGCTTGCGGGCGAGGAAGCAGATCTAACCTTAGCAATTTGCATACCGGTGCGTGAATTGCACAGTTTCCGATGCACAAATTTTCGCCTTTCCGATCCGATACCTGGGTATTTGGTTAGGAACGAACCCTAGGATGACTTGTGTTCACGAGAGAGCGCAGGGTATTGGCATACTGGTTTGGAGCTCAGGTGTGATTCACACAGTTGAGTCTCGTTGTTTCGGTTATTAGTCGTACGCACTATGGTTTTTGGGATCGTCGTCAGTGCAGGGTTAGCCGCAGTCTTGGTTTCGGCTGTGGGCTTGATGTTTCAATGGAGCCAGAGTGCTCGGATCAGTTACAGTGGTTAAAGGTTAAATCACTATTCTTGTCGTAATCGTCCAGCTGATGGCACAGCAGTAGATGACTGCTATTATTGCACTAGCCTCACAGTTTGCTTAGAGGTTGAACAAGTTGTTGATCCTTCAGTGTCCCCGTGTCATAATTCAATGGCCTATGGGCCCGATGGTAACCCTGTTTTGGGACGGATGCAAATTGACCCCACCTCTTGCACAGATTTTGTGGATCGACGTGGACTCTCCTATGAGTTAGTCAGGGTGATATTTATGACCACGAGGTGGTAGTGATCCTTGATAAAGGTTATGTCTTTAGCACTGAGATTGTGTTGGGAGGTATGTGATATACCTTCTGATAGGAGTTGCGTCCCCAACTAGTTGTTGGCGACAGATCTTTGGTATTTCGCCGTTCTTTTGGTAAGCACGTTGGCTGCAGGCAACGGACTGTCGAAAGAACTGAGGAAATACTCTGCCCTGTAATGGGGAGTATCAGATTGGGTCTAAATTAGTAGCCTTAGAGTTGTCGATACCTTGCGACTGACTTGTAGCCCTCGAATAAACTTTTTGAGCATTTCATAAAGTATGACTTCAGGCTGTAAGCTCCGGGAATAAAACTTTTTTTTTTAAGTTGTAAGTTTCGGGGACGAAACTTCTTTTAAGTTGTAAGTGATGTAGAAACTCGAAATATCTTATTTTTAATAAATAGATTAAAAGTAGAATTATAGTCGATTTCGAATTCAAAAGATCCTTGTCGATTTATTTAGTCAATTGCCAGTGAGCGAGTTGCACGATTTACGAGACAAAAAGGCTATTTTTCCAATCCGGACATGATCTTGGAAATCCGAGTTGACAGTTGCGATCGTCTCGTCGAACTGAGCGAGATCCATATTCAGCACTTTTCGATCTGACGGTCGGATCTTCCAGAAATCAATGAAGAAGCGGGTGAATAACCGCGACCAATGTAACAGTGCCTGCGCACAGTGTCACTTAAGTGGCCACTGTAGATGAACAGTAGACCTCAATTTCGGGACTCCGGCGGTTGCAACGCTGACTAATTCACTGTTCGGAGTCCGAACATAGTGATCCAGGTAGTCATTTTGAATGGTTTCATCATTCTGGACGCAATGGCGCTGACGGAATCTCTGTTTGACGATCCTAAAGCATCGTAAAGCGTGCCGAACTGTATAAATTACAGTATAAGATGGAATTTAAAAATGTTGGAGCTAAATTTTAGCGAACCAAAATCGCTACCCGGTAGATTTTGTCGAGCCGGACGTCGTGGCGGTGTCAGATTTTTAGTTTGACCGTCCGGTTGTCTCGAAAAGCATGAAATAAGGCGAAAAACGCGATAAATTGCGCGAAAACCCTATAGTTCGTGCCTCGAAAACCGTGCAACTCATGGGAGAGGGACTTTCGTGTGAAGTGAGTATTCTGTAAAGGACCAAGCTCCACATGGCATAAGTTGAGGGACGAAACTGCTTTGTGCTTATACTATATATATAGGTGTATACGAGCTCGGTTAGGTGTTATAAAAACCCTACTCCTCTAAACCTTGCCCTAGCCGCCTGTCCCAACAGATTTCCCTCCTCTCTGCCGTGCTCCCCGGAGTCTCCCCGCACCGGCCGCCGCTTCATCGCTGGAGAAGGAAGAAGATCAAGAACATCTCTTGATCTCGGGTTCTTGTTGAGGAAGGAGATCGAGAGGGTGCTAGTCCATCCAGTTCCTGTCTGAGGACTCCCTCGTGGAGCCGCAACCGGGCTGAGGTGACCCCGACGGTCGCCGCCGCCGCGCGCCACCGCGAAGCCTCTCATCTTCTTTGATTATTCCGGCGAGGTAAGATTATGGAAAAAGTTTTATTATTTTGGTCCGGGAGTATGTGTAGGGTGTTCCTGACACCGAGGTGATCCTTTCTGTGAAGCCCGTGTCGTCGCCGTGCCGCCGGTCGCCGGCGGGAGCAATTATCGCCGGAAAACCGAGCTCCGCTTGCGGGGTTTTTCCCACCGTTAAAAATGTGATCAAGACCGTTCCTCCTCTTCCTCTTGGTGACTGCAAGGCCCTCCCTAAATTTGAGGAAGATCGGCTGAGGGACCACGCCGTACGGTGATGCCCTAGAACCGGGCTTTGTTGCACTTCGCCGGAATTCCCTCGACCGGCGCCGCTGCTCGTCCCCGTCGCCGTCCATCACTGCAGGAAGGTCTTGGGCACCCAGCAGAGGCTTTTGGTCCAAGTTGCAGAGCCTCAAATTCACCGGACCGGATTTCGCCATTAAAGCTCCATTTTCCGGCGAACTCTTTTTCCGGCCAACCCGAAGCTCCGCGAGGTGGGAAACCGACTCGGGTAGGTTCATATGAATATGTTGGAGCTTCTCTTTCATTTGCATGCAAATGTTTACGTACGGTTTTTGTTTGGTGAAGTTGCACCCTTCTTTGGTCCGTGCCTCACCTCCGGCCGCCGCCACCGCTTTGGGACGCCGGCCACCGACTCAGGTAAGCCCTAAATACCAATTTAAGTATGCTGGTCATGTTATTTTAGCCCAAGAACCCCGGGTTATTAAGTTGGCTCAATCTTGTTAATTAGAGGATAATTAGTGTGTTTCTCGGCCGCCACCTCTACCGGCCGTCGCCGCCGAGCCGGGCTTGGTCCAGACCCTTTCTGGGAATACCCTTGCACTGATGCTTGCCCCTGTTGACCTTGCGATGTAGGTTCGGTCCCAACTCGTGTAACCCGAGCCCTAGCTTGAAATGGGTGTTGCTCCGGCCAACTTTCCGGCGAACCCCGGCGCTCCGGACTCCGGCCAACCCCACAGGTAAGCTGTAAATATTAATTAGAGGAGCTCCATGATTTTATTTTGGTCCAGGGTGATTCCTGTAGATGGGTTTTCTGTTACACCCGAAATGCTCTTTTCGGGCTTAACTCCGGCCGCCGGGGCTCGACCCCACGTGGACAAAATTTCTTCTGGGACCTCTATTTACCTGGTGCTGCACTCTGTAGCAGGTCCGAACCAGGTTTGCTCCAAGAACACCCAAACCGAGCTCCTTGCGGATTAGGGTGCTGCTCCGGCTACTGTTTCGGCCAACCTCCGGCAAGCCTCAGGTGAGCCCCATTGTACATGGTCCATGCTGATCGCCATGCTCTAGTTAACTCTCAGATTGATCATGTATAGGTTAAGTTGTAGCATAGTGGCTTGTTGGACTTAGTATTTGTTGGGCCAACTTTGCCCTCGGGATCCGTGTCAGGCCAAACTTGTGAGCACGGCCTTGGTCTCGTCGTAACGAATGCGCTGAAAGTTACGGCGCAGCTTTTGGACCCCCGGATTTCAAGAACAAGTCAAAACGAGCAATAATGTTAGGTTTTTACGCAATTTAAGAAATCGTTAGGGATCAAATTGTAATTGGGACACGCTGGCAGTCTTTAGTCAGTTTTCTTTTTCATACCTGCTGGACAGGTTGTTAGAGTTCCGTGGCCTCTTGTTGAGCGGGAATCGGACCTTGTTCCGTAAATCGGCTATATTATTCCGTGTTAGCGTTGTGTTGCTGTAGTGTTGTCAGGATGGGTATGTGTGAGTCTAGTTCTGACTACAGCCTCTGTTCAGGGCCCAGCAGTTCAGCACCAGCCTCCCGGTAGTCTAGCAGGAGTTCGGGATCGGGCTACATTCAGGTGGGTTTTATTTTTAAGTCTTAGCATTTAACTCTATCATGTTGGACGGGGTCAATCTTATGTGTACTTGGGTTTCTTCGTGGTGTTTAGCGTCGGTCTCCGGCGGTCGTTCTCCTTTTGATAATTATATGTTAGCGGGTTACTTTCGATCGCATATGCTACGGTTTTACTTTTGATTATACATGTTGCCGTTTTACTCTTGTTATATATTATGATGCTGACATGATGGTGGTTATGGTTACTTGGCTCGAGGCTGCAGCACGCGCACCCGCGGTTTGGCCACCGCAAAGGGTGCGCTTTTCCGGAAAAGCGGTCTATTGACCCGTGTATACCCACGAGGTGACGTAGTGGGGCCCCTTATGTAGTTGTGGGGTTTGAGGCGCCGAGGTGCGAGCGGTGCGACCCGTCGGTTTAGTTGTCCGACGTGGGAGCGGTGCGACCCATTCGGTTTAGTTGTCCGACTTGGGCGCGGTGCGATCCGTCGGTTTAGTTGTCCGACGGGATCGGGTATTGCAGGTTTACAGGTGTTTGATTTTACTTTTCCCTTGCGAGGGTGGTTGCTCCGGATAGACTACGGTTGGACGTTTTTCTTTACCTGCTTTGCTATTATCATTTTTGTTTAGTCGCTGACTTCCCACTTTGCGACAGGGTCCTACAGGGGGGGAGAGTTAGGCGACGGTGAGGCCGCGGCTAGAGGTTCTGGGTCCCTGGAGACCTGAACAGTACTTTACCTCTTCCTTTCGCATTTCATTTACGTTGTAGACTGTGGTGTGGTTCTCGATACCCTCGTGGGGTCGGTGTGGATGTCGGCATGGTAGTTATTGAATTATTTAATTCCTTTTTCATCTCTGTTGGCCGCTTTAAGAAAATCAAAGAGCAAACTAAAGAAAAGATTGCGAAAACTGAATTTCAAAACCTAGGTGTCGTGTCGGCACCGTTTTCAAAACCTTGTGGATTTATGGATTTCGAAAAGGGATTTCAAAACCTAAGTGTCGTGTGGGCACTGCTTTCCAAAACCTCTGGGTTTATGTTGCTTTCGAAAGGTGTTTTCAAAATACCCGCGCCGGGTGGGCGCCGTTTCAACAACCGTGGATTTATCTTTTTAAACTGATCGGCCGTGAGATTTATTTAGCATTTCGTGAATGGATGTATGTCTGAACCGTTGTGATTGAATGATTACCCGTTTTTGAACATTGTAGGAGTCGCGACGCCGTGCATATACAGGGGAGACTCTGTCCGTTTGCAGAGTGATCCTGTATATGTGGCGGGTCTGGGCACGCGCCGGGGAAGAAGGTTTTTCAAAAAAAAAAAAAAATTATACACGCCAAACACATACCTTTTGTGAATCGTTTCCGCTAAATTAAACCTCCGGGGCGTGACAGCGCAGCGCAGCAGGGCGCCGCGCGGCGCCTGGCGCGGGTGCCGCGCTAGCAGCTGCAGCGCTGCTCGCAGCGACGCGAGCGCAGCGTGCTCCTCGCGTGGGCGCGCGGCGTCTTCGTCGGCCCGGGCTAGTTTTTGCCCAATGAGCTCGCGATTTGCGGTATGGCCGAGCTTGGTGGATTATTTTTTTTTATGTTCCTTTTCCTTGCTTCTTGTGTGCAGTTTTGTGGACGGCTTAGCCGGATTGGAGTACTTCTGCCACACGGAGCTCGGGAAGCTAGGTGGCTCGGCTGGTGCGCTTGTTAGCTGTGGGTGAACAGGATGTGAGTGTGGACTCTATGTGTTTGTGTTGGTGCAGTGAGGTGTATGTGAGGTGTAAGCTGGGAGCCTAGTGTGAAGGTTATGTGTATTTGCGGCTTTGTGTGTGTGCTGATGATTATAGAGTGTGCTGTGGGAAGTTGTGAGAGCATTGGAGCTTGTAAGGGTGGTTGTGGACTTATGTAATTGTTTAGGTGAGCTTGTTTTTTTGAGTGCAGATATTGTGCTGGTCATGCTTGTGGGCATGTGGATTTTTTTTGGAGTTTAAGAGTGCTGATAGTGTTGTGAGTTGGCTGTGGAGTGAGCCAGAGTGCGCCGGGATTTTTGTAGAGGACTCAAGGATTTTATTTGAGCTTCCGGGGGGTTTTTCCGTGATTCGCGGCACGATTTTTCGAGATTTCGTCAGTTTGAGGATCCGGCGCTTCACCGACTTCAGCGATTGCCAACGGAAAGCGTTCCAGGTGGGTTGGAATTTCTTCCAAAATATATGGAATGCCCTTTAATTCTTCTGAATGCAATTTGAGCATGTCTAGTGTAATATTTTCACTGTTGGTAAATCTGATAGTTGCCTAGAAAATTTCAGAAAATTCTTTGGAACCCCAGATTATTTTTAGTGTACTCCTGGTACAGTATGACACTAGATTGTATGATTAGATATCATTACTTTTGCACCGGGATCGTTTTTAAAAATCATGAAACCCGTTTTAAGGAAAAATCGGCTTTTTAAATGTGGTTTTTTAAACTGCGAGATTGCCAGTGAGATGACAGGGTCCCAGGGTGCATGTAACCTCGTGCCTGGGGGACGAGGAGATTTTATTTGACTTATGGATGTTTTTTACTAGTGTCTCGGGGGTTGGTGAGGGCATATCAGATCGGGTCGTGGAAGGTTTCCCGACTGAGTTGTGGTTTTGAGCATTGAGTTTCCGATCTGTCTGATCGTGGATTATAGCCTGCATGTGCCGCTTGTTGACACAGATGAGCCAGTAGAGAGCCTTTACTTGGGCTAGGTTCCTTTATGTATTAGACATCCCACACTTTGCATCTTTCCTGGACATAGTGTTGCCTCGCCCGGGTAGTGGGCCGAGGGGTCAGGTTTCTGTGGGGCATTGTTGCACTCGTGCCTGGGGGCTGAGTGGATTTCGGTAGCTGAGTTTAGACTGTGCTAGTGTCATGGGAACCGTTGGGGTTGACGGTGGTCCCGGGTCGTTGTGTGTTGTCCGACCAGTTTTATTAGCCCTAAGTTGTGAGTCGATCCCGGCTGTGGAGTATCTCCAGCCAGTGTGTTTTGTGCCACGAGTTGGTAGAGTTTGCTAGTATCTCGTGATTCGAGAGAGCTGATCAGCTGAGTCGTCGAGAGTGCTCCGACCGTTGTGCGAGATGTTTGAGGATCCTGAGTCTTTCCGTTCTGAGAGTGAGCGTGGATTTTGGACTATAGCCTGCAGTGCCACTTTGAGCTCGACAGAGTGCGCGGATACCTTTTCCTCGGTGGGGTCGCGCCCCTCGAGTGCCACGTCCGGAGTGGAGCTGTCACTTTTATATCGCGACTTGTCGACGCAGTCCCTCTGGCTGGGCCAGTTTTGGCAGTTACGGACGCGGTCCCTCTGGCTGGGCCAGTTTTGGCAGTCACGGACGCCCTACGTCAGTCCGGTCCTACGTGGATGTAACGGCAGTAGGTAGGCGCAGGTTTGACTGGACCCGAGGAGGCAGTCAGTTCGATTGGGTCGATTCGGCACCTCGTGTGCGAGTGGTGTATGCATATTATGTTCTTAGATGAGTTTATTTCCTTTGAGCATTGATACTGAGGCATTTTAGCAGTAGCGAGAGTATGCATAGCATGTTTATAGTAGAGTTTCCTTTTGAGCATGATGGTTGACACATATTAGCTGTAATTTTCATTCAGCTTACCTTTTATCTATCTATCTATTTGCATACCTATCTGTTTGCCTCCAGTAGACTTAGTGGGCATACCGTGGATATTGGTGACGGTACCCACTGAGGTATACCTTCTGCAGTAGATCTCACACCCGCTGCGGTGACAGGTTACTGAGGTTGCTACTCCGACTTAGCTCGCGCGGAGACAGTTGATCGAGGTGAGGACGTGGCCATTTAGTTCCTTACCAGCATTGAGAGTCAGAGGTAGATGTACCCTGTTTATATTTTTATGTTTCCCCTTTTGTACTGGACAGTCTGAGAGAGAGGTGAGGGTTATACCTGTATTTTCATAGTTGAGAGACTTGTATTGAGGATTTGTTTTTTTTTCAGATGTTCAGTGTTTTGATTCTGTAGCTACTTGTTCTTTTTCAGCTCTGATACATGTTTAGCTATAGATCTTTTGCAGGGTAGACGCTTCGTCTGTGTGGCAGTTTCCGTACAGACGGCGGATCTGTTGGCGAGCCCGGGTAGCAGTTCGACCCCGGGGCGTGACAGATTAGGGTGGTATCAGAGCCTAGGAATATAAGTCGTTGAGGACTTAGATACCCTAGGCTATTGGTTGCACAGTAGGATGACTGTCGTGAGAGACGTGACTTTAGCGGGAGTCCTGATTGAGTCTGTACCTCCCCTAGAGGATTGGGGCGAGTGATCTTACATGTTATTTCTCTAAAGATGATTATGTTGGCTGCAGACAACATAATACTTTAGTATAGGTAACATGTTCTAGACTTTCGCTTGATTGGGTCGAGAGAGTTTTGGTCTTGATGTTTGTTCTGTTGCAGTGGTTTTGATGCTTCCGAGATGCCGTGCGGGGCCGAGGGCGTGTTCGGCCTTGGATGAGGAGCCCGAACAGCGGGGGGCTGAATGGACAGAGCAGAGTAAGGTCTGAGAGCTACGGGCCAGGCAGCCCAGATGTTTTAGGCGATGCGGCGCCAGGAAGAGAACATGGAGCGCATGATGCGCATGCTTGGACAGAGAGCATCTCCCGGGGTACCGCCAGTAGTACCTCCGACTGCGACATCGTCGACTTCGACCCAGATCGCACTATGGGTAGTGCAGGAGCAGCGAGAGTTGCTGACCAGTTGTTGTACTTCATCCAGTTCCATCCCCTGCAGATTTCGGGACCGAGTGTGGAGCCTTGAGAGACCGAGAACTGGATTGCTGCTATGGAAAAGTTATTTGAAGATTTGTTCATCCAGTAGAAGTATCTGGTGCACCTGGTTACGAATTATTGGATTGGACGCCGAGGGTTGGTGGCGTCGGGTTCGTCCCGTTGGACCACTGGGAGCGCGGTTGATAACTTGGAGCGTGTTTCTGCGATTGTTGAGCAATGTTCCCCATGATGCCCAGGATGAGTCCCAGAAGGTTGATCATGTTTGTGAGGGGACTGCTTTAGGATACCTATCACTTTGGGCATTCTCGGTGAGCGCCGACATTTGATGTATACTCGATGGATTGACCGAGGTCAGTGATCACGTCCAAGAGGGACAATGTCACGCCCCGGGGTCGATACCGCGACTCGGGCTCGCCAACAGATCCGCCACCTATGTAAAATCCCACATAGGCGAAGCGTCTAACCTGCAAAAGATAGTGCTATAGCTATGCAAATATCAGAGTGGAAAATAAGATGCTATAAAATAAAAAAATCCAATCACTGCACAACCTGAAATAAAGTACAATATCCATCTCCTCAAATACAGATAATCACCATACAATGCCCTCAATACAGCATCTCTCAACTAGGAAAGGGAGATAAACAAAACTATAGTACATCAGTCTCTCCAAATACAAAAGATCTCTCGCAAAGTAAATAGTAAAATCCAGCTGACAGCTATAAGGAACCTCCACCAGGGGATACAGCTACACACCTCGGGCGGTAAGGATCTAGCTCGTGACTCCCTCGCCTCGAACAACGACCGAACGATCAGCAACCCCCACAGAAGACTCTGCAAAACAGGAGGAAGAAAAGAGGGAAACAACAATGGGGGTGAGAACCACTAGTAAACCAGTAGCCTCCCCCTGTGGGTAAAGCCTCAGACTCCGGCGTACCCACTAAGTCTACCAGAGGCAAGGAAAGGGGTAAGTGGAAAAGCTGTAAACATGACTGCTGAAGAAAGGAAACTACCACTACGATGCCTCTAATGTGCCAAGCTAAAAGAATAGCTAAATATATACATCAGGATGTAAATGCCTGCCTGCCTAGACCCAAACTAGACACCGGTGAACACCCGTACTGCCCACTATGCCTACTAACCAACAACTCAGCTACGGGATGCAGACCGGCTCCTGACCGACACGGTCCCATCCCAAGGGCAACAGACCGGCTCCTGACCGGCACGGTCCTACCCCAGGGCAACAGACCGGCTCCTGACCGGCACGGTCACAAATATACACACTCCGGAGTGGCACTCGAGGGGAGCGACCCACACGAGTATAGTGCCTCAGTAACGAGTATCATAGATCAGCAGGACTGAATCATGACTCTGATCAAAGTGGGAAAAACCCATCCACTAAAGGGAGACCCGATCCCAACCTGATGCAAGATAAACAAATAGTGGAAAACTCCATCCACTAGAGACTTGATACCCAATCTGATACATAAGAAACATCCGGTCAACCGCCCAAGGTCCGCGGTTGCCACAATACCCTGCCATCAAGCCTGCCTGTCCCAAAACCCAAGATCCACAATCGGGTAGAACAATCAATATCTGGTCAACCGCCTACTGTCCACGGTTGCCGCAATAGCCCACAAGTCCGACATCAAGTACACTCTGTCTCCGACCCCAAGGTCCCGGCTACACTATCCCAAACCCCCGCTCGAACCCGAGCAACATGACTCAAAAGTCTAAATAAGAAGGAGAAAGAGAGCAATCATGGTTTCTCCTAAGTCAGATCCCAATATGATAGTGTAGCAATAAAATAGTGGCCTATCTAGATGTCCATACAAGCATGCAAAGGTCCTCATGCAAGAATAAAAGAGAGAATATCAAATAACAGTTCCACATGTGTAATGAATAACAAATCCACATAAACATAACCATCATGCTAAAGTCATCTGTCAACTACACATGTATATAACCCCTGATCCATAATAAATCCCAAAGTGATACCCGCACATAGATGTGTCATCATGTCCCACTAATTCGTCGATTTAACCAACTTTTATGAGATATATGTGCTAACATGGCATGTTAACTATCACAATGAAGCATGTCCTCGCAATCACGTTTCCACAATAATATTATCCCAATCAGATTCCCAACATGCTATGTCCACAGATTATTCTCAAATGATGGGCTCACATTTATATTAATCAAATATGCATGGCAATCAATCAATATGTCCAAAAGAGGGGTTCTCTAATAAACTTAGTGAGTAAGTCAGAAGTAGAGGCAAGCAACAACCACCCACCTGAACACGCGAAATCCTCAGTTGTGTCACCTTCTCGCTGTCCACTATACCTTTTCACGCCAAAAGCCCAAACAGATAAACCGCCGCGATCACTGTGCACAAATACCCCAAAAGATACAATTAAACATACAGTTACACACAAAATCTGTCCCCAAACACATCCGTCCACAGTTTTGCCTTTTTCACCTTCGAGATCTGCTCGAAAAATTCCAGAAAAATACTCTCACGATCCTTGCGACAAACCGGTTGAAACGAGTACCTGCACGTTCAAATCCGAGTTTCCTATGCTGAGATATAAATTCTGCAAGGGAACCACCCCGGAATCAACCATTCACAAAAACTGAATCATAAAGTTCTGTAAACAGGGACTTTTCACCTTCGGGGAAAATTCAGGAAATTCCAAGAAAATTTGGGGAGATTCCTCGTGATGTGTAGATGCAAAACGCCTTTTGAATCACCCCAATTCGATGCTTGTGCAAGAAGATATCGCCAAAAGATCGAACCGCTGTCCAAAACTCAATCACAGCAAATGTTGTCACAGTAAACTCAGAAAAACTCCTCGAAAAGCTCTGTCAGTCGCCGTTCCAATGACGCAAGAATCGCCGGAAAATGTTATCGGGGTAGGCCGTGAGAGCTCTTGCATCGAAATGCGACGAGAGGGGTACACCGATGAAGGAACGTCGCGCCGCGCCGAAGAAATGGAGATCTCGTAATCCGTGCCGCCGAAAAAATCCGAAACTTCATAGGAGCATTCTTCTCTTCTTGGAGAAGATTTCATCTTCTCATCCCTGATGGAGAAGAAGCCTCGAAGGTGGTGAAAACACCCCTTGAATGCCTCTCGGATGCAACAAGGGAGCCAAAACCAGAAAAACAATTCGGGAAATTACCTCTGTGTCCCGCCGAACAGGAAACACCGAAATCCACCAATGAAAACGCTCCACGTGGCACCGACCGGCCTGACCGCGCGCCCAGACGCGCCAGCTGCCCCCTGCCCGCACAGTCGACCGACCAATAGGGAGGCGCCACGTGTCAAGCCATCTGCCTAGTGCACCCGGTGCACGAAATCCTGTGGACCGATCCAATAGTAACCTGCCACGTGTCCACTCCCGGTGCACCGTAGACCCTAAATTCTCCGTAGACTGCGTGCTGTGAGCCAGCCAGTAAGAAGCTGCCACGTGTCACCCTTCCTAGTGCACGCCTGCCGCGTGGACCGCGCCCCTGCCCGTGCGCCGCGCGGCTGCCCGCGCCCTGCCCGCGCCCGCGCCGCCTGCCCGCCGCCGCTGTGCCGCCTGCCCGAGGCCGCGCCGCCGTCCGCCGGCCCTGCCCGCTGCCGCCGCCGGCGCCGGCGATCGCCGGTCCGGCAGTGAACAGTACCCGAGCACCAAAACTACAAGTGGGTAGTCCGTTTTGACCGTTTTCGCGCGCTGAATCCGAATTTGACGTCCGTTTCGCCAAATTCCCATCCGATAAAACGCCGGAGGCTCCCGGAAAGGTATTCTTAGCCAAAATTCCACGCCGAGTCCAATTTTAATATCCATTTTGCGCGAAAATACCTCTAAACATCCGATGGGGTCAACCGATCACCCATGTGATCCATTTAAGCTCGAAGTCCAACACTTGTGTCCAATTATGCCCCAACACCTCCAACACACCACGTAGGCCTCCGGTAGCCACCCCAACGCACCGCAACAGCTCTGCGGAGATCCAGGTCATCACATCCTCCCCCACTAAAAGAAAGTTTCGTCCTCGAAACTAAAGTCATTCCTCAACACGGAATCACAACCAAAATGAGGGGGTAAATATCCGGTCATCCGCCACTCAAGCTCCCAAGCTGTCTAATATCTCCTCCAAAGACGCGATGCAATCCTCGGGTCTCTAACTAGAGCAAAACAAAGGTGGGCACTCCAGAAAACCACGCCCCCTCAACCAAGTACAGCTGGGCTAACCGCTCGAGCTATCAAGTAGTCTGCATCGGTACAAGCATCTGCCCCTCCCAGGGCCTCAGATAATCCAACCACAAGTCCATCGGCACAAAAGCTCGATCCAAGTACCTCTGTACTTCCGAGGCATCCGATATAAGTACCCCAGCAGATCACATAGACTCTGATCTCTAATCCAAAAACCATCGGGGCGTAGAAACCATTCCCCCAACTCTCCGGCATCAGCACACAGCCATAAGCAGTCGAGAGAACTAGATTGCAAATCAATCTTTGAGAAGATCCAGTACCCTGGCAGCTGGTAAATCCAATCCTCCAGACTCGACCAAAGGGTACTTGCTCCAGATGATCACTTCGCCAAATTTTCGGGGATCCACACAAAGCCGAAGTGAACCAACCTTCCACATCTCGAATAGCACCAGCACACCCAGAGGTGACACACTTGGCCTGCCAATAATTCCCAAAACATCGCATCCGGGAGTTGTGTGCTCAACTCCCAAACTAGTGACATGCCGGACAACTCCAAAAGGAAAAGAGCCCTAACAAGGAGAGGTCCTCACCCGGTCACTCCCGAATCTTGGCCATCCGAGTGAACCACTCAGCCGTGGTCTATCATCCAAAGAATCCTCAGTGACATCACTGTAAGCCATGTTTGCCTTAATAGTCCACACAGCGCCAGCCGTGGCATCAACAACTCAACCCCAGAAAGCTTTCCTGCTCCAGGTATCCGCCATCACTGTGGCCCTGTCGGGGTAATCAAGAATGCTCAACAATAACCCAACGGTAAATCCACAGTCGCTAAGGAAGACATCACTAAAAACCCGCAGATCTCTCCCAGCACTGGAAATACTAGTATTGGCGCTGGTATCAATTCTCATCATCCGATTGCCAAGCTCTCCTGACACGGCCCAGTCCAAGAGGCTCCTTACCTTGACCATAAATACTGATCTCGGCCAATCCCTAAATAATATCCAATTTGGCCGGATTCTCCACCGCCGCCTCCGCGGCTAACACCATGTGACCCAAGAGTTAAGCTTCTGAAGCTAAAACTTATGTCTCAATAACTTGGCATATAGCTTCACCCACATAGGTATGGTAGCATGTCCACAAATGCTCCTCGTGCTACAAGTCGCTTTGGAAGTAAATCAAAATATCCTCGGGGATCACCACTCCCAATCCGTCCAAGTATAATAGGGACACTCAATTCCTCAAATCTTGAGGACAACAGGACATTATTTATTCCATTTGGCCTCACTATGAGCTCATAATGCCCTTACCGGATCCTGAATGCCATTTAGGCAAAGTCCCTGGCTGTCTGATTCCAAGTAGGTACTCGCATCATACACGAACTGCCGGAGTGTAACTCCACCAAAAGGTCCTAAATAATGTCTGAACCTGCCTGGGCTCAAGTCACAATGAACCCTCATCATCGTCTATCCAAGACGTGGCATCACCACCGTATCGACGGCGTGGCACTGGGTCCAACAGGACCCTCGATCCATCCGGTCCCTGCGACTGCGCCATCAGCTCTCTCAGCTCTACAGGCGGTATCCTATGAGGTGCTGTCGAGGGGGCGCGATGCCTCGAACCATGCCACACACAATCTCTATCTCCCTAATCGGCGACATCATCAACATCTCAGGTGGAATCACGCCCGGGATCTCACGGGCAACAGGAATATCCTTGAGTCCCGGCGCCGCCGTAGGCAACCCCCCCTGCACTGCACTGTCGCTGTGACCTGTGTGCTCTAACGGTCTCAACAAACAAGCCTCCCTTGCCTGCCTCGCGAAGGCCATAGCCTTCTCTCTCCGCAGTCAAACATCGTGTGGCGCTGTGCCAACCAATCCCAAGCACTGGGTCAGAACACCGAGCTGACACAAGTACCAATAAGTCTGCCGATATAACTCGAGGTCTCAACTGCACTGGACATGATCCACAAGCCTCTTCCACATGCACCACACCAACAGGAACCTGTACCTCTAGAGCACATGGTAACAAATCTGCCTCCAGTCCATACCAGACCGCAACATGCTCTAACTCTGACTGCCGTGATGAAATCACACCTGCGGCACTCGATCCACTATCATGGCGCCCTCCAACCGGGCGACGCCGACTAATCCGCTTGACGCAAGTGGTCGCCGCATAGTTTGCCTGAAACTCAAGACTATCCATAAAGAGAGCACGATCTCTGCCTTTGCTCACACTGGGTGACGAAAAGGTCCTCCGCAGATAACAAAGTCATGCTACCGCTGCGCTACTCTGATAAAGATGCCGATGGTGCCATCGGGGTCCACCCGACCCCTGACATCTCAGGAAATCCATTATTGCAACCATCATAGGACAAAGCACAATTAATCCATGCAATTCCTTATACAATTATCCTTACTAAGCTCACCCCTCAACCGCATATATCGTACCCCAAACATGCAGGTTATCAATCACAAAGGGTAACATTCCCATGGGTAAGATTTACATAATCCGTCCGCAAGGGTATCCACCATCCGGGAAAGGAGAACGAAAATGCCTCTACCGGTTGATCAGTCCTCCAACATCTAGCGCCAAGCACCTCTATCCAAAACTCACCTCTGGCGGCAGATCCCTATCCAAAGGAACTGCAACGCCACACTCCACACGAAATGCCTACTCCATCAAGGCATCCAAAATCCAAAATGGAGGAATCAAATAAACTGAAAGATACCCGAGCACAATCCACTCCCAGCCACACAAATCCTATGCGCCCCGCCCCTCGAAACCTGGAGCGCGTAGTCCAACACACTAACTCTTAACCCCTTACCGAACAAGACCCTGCCTCCAAAGGCCCCATACTCAATCTCACAAATCGGGGTGACTCATCAGCCAAAATCGGCTCGCTCTCTCAATGCAATCCCACAGCTTATCAACTGTCAGCTATCCACTCCGCCTCGGTGCCTCACCCATTGGCACGGAGGGGCCACTGACTAGTCCGACAACGGTGCCACTGCGTTGATCCGACGACTGTGTCACCGCGCTGCTCCGACAACTGTGTCACTGCTCCGACAACTGTGTCACTGCGCTGCTCCGACAACTGTGCCACTGCGCTGCTCCGACAACTGTGTCACTGCTCCGACAGCTATGTCACTGCTCCGACAACTGTGTCACTGCGCTGCTCCGACAACTGTGCCACTGCACTGCTCCGACAACTATGTCACTGCTTCGACAACTGTGTCACTGCGCTGCTCCGACAATTGTGTCACTGCTCCGACAACTGTGTCACTGCGCTGCTCCGACAACTGTGTCACTGCTCCGACAACTGTGTCACTGCGCTGCTCCGACAACTGTGTCTCTGCTCCGACAACTGTGTCACTGCTCCGACAACTGTGTCACTGCGCTGCTCCGACAACTGTGCCACTGCGCTGCTCCGACAACTGTGTCACTGCTCCGACAACTGTGTCACTGCGGTGCTCCGACAATTGTGTCACTGCTCCGACAACTGTGTCACTGCGCTGCTCCGACAACTGTGTCACTGCTCCGACAACTGTGTCACTGCGCTGCTCCGACAACTGTGTCACTGCTCCGACAACTGTGTCACTGTGCTGCTCCGACAACTGTGCCACTGCGCTGCTCCGACAACTGTGTCACTGCTCCGACAACTGTGTCACTGCGCTGCTCCGACAACAGTGCCAGCCAGACCAGCGGCTCACTCTGCCGCTGATATACCTCAAACAATCCTGCCATCGGGGCCTGGAGCTCTTTAACCTCAATCTGGGTATCCGGCCCCAAAACAATCCGCTCAAGCTCCACTGCTGCGACGAGTGCCCAACAATCCGCACAAGGCGTCGGGGAGACACCGCTCACGCCGACCAACTGCACCACAGCACAAAAGAAAGCTCGACCCAATCCGGCGAGAGTCTAAAGCATGTCAACCGTTCCACCGCATTATATTGTCTGCAGCCAACATAATTGCTTAGGACAATAAACATGCCAATCACCCATCCCATCACTTGGGAGAGGTATAAAACTCAATCAGGACTCTCGCTAAAAGTCACGACTCTCACGAAGTCATCCTAGGGTCCAACCACAAGCCTAGGGTTTCTACGGTCCCAACTGACCTATCCCTAAGCTCTGATACCAACCTAATCTTTCACGCCCCGGGGTCGATACCGCGACCCGGGCTCGCCAACAGATCCGCCACCTATCTAAAATCCCACATAGGCGAAGCGTCTAACCTGCAAAAGATAGTGCTATAGCTATGCAAATATCAGAGCGGAAAATAAGATGCTGTAAAATAAAAAAATCCAATCACTGCACAACCTGAAATAAAGTACAATATCAATCTCCTCAAATACAGATAATCACCATACAATGCCCTCAATATAGCATCTCTCAACTAGAAAAGGGAGATAAACAAAACTATAGTACATCAGTCTCTCCAAATACAAAAGATCTCTCCCAAAGTAAATAGTAAAATCCAGCTGATAGCTATAAGGAACCTCCACCAGGGGATACAGCTACACACCTCGGGCGGTAAGGATCTAGCTCGTGACTCCCTCGCCTCGAACAACGACCGAACGATCAGCAACCCCCACAGAAGACTCTGCAAAACAGGAGGAAGAAAAGAGGGAAACAACAATGGGGGTGAGAACCACTAGTAAACCAGTAGCCTCCCCATGTGGGTAAAGCCTCAGACTCCGGCGTACCCACTAAGTCTACCAGAGGCAAGGAAAGGGGTAAGTGGTAAAGCTGTAAACATGACTGCTGAAGAAAGGAAACTACCACTACGATGCCTCTAATGTGCCAAGCTAAAAGAATAGCTAAATATATACATCAGGATGTAAATGCCTGCCTGCCTAGACCCAAACTAGACACCGGTGAACACCCGTACTGCCCACTATGCGTACTAACCAACAACTCAGCTACGGGATGCAGACCGGCTCCTGACCGACACGGTCCCATCCCAAGGGCAACAGAACGGCTCCTGACCGGCACGGTCCTACCCCAGGGCAACAGACCGGCTCCTGACCGGCACGGTCACAAATATACACACTCCGGAGTGGCACTCGAGGGGAGCAACCCACACGAGTATAGTGCCTCAGTAACGAGTATCATAGATCAGCAGGACTGAATCTTGACTCTGATCAAAGTGGGAAAAACCTATCCACTAAAGGGAGACCCGATCCCAACCTGATGCAAGATAAACAAATAGTGGAAAACTCCATCCACTAGAGACTTGATACCCAATCTGATACATAAAGCAACATCCGGTCGACCGCCCAAGGTCCGCGGTTGCCGCAATAGCCCACAAGTCCACATTCGGGTAGAACAATCAATATCCACATTCGGGTAGAACAATCAATATCCGGTCAACCGCCTACTGTCCACGGTTGCCGCAATAGCCCACAAGTCCGACATCAAGTACACTCTGTCTCCGACCCCAAGGTCCCGGCTACACTATCCAAAACCCCCGCTCGAACCCGAGCAACATGACTCGAAAGTCTAAATAAGAAGGAGAAAGAGAGCAATCATGGTTTCTCCTAAGTCAGATCCCAATATGATAGTGTAGCAATAAAATAGTGGCCTATCTAGATGTCCATACAAGCATGCAAAGGTCCTCATGCAAGAATAAAAGAGAGTATCAAATAACAGTTCCACATGTGTAATGAATAACAAATCCACATAAACATAACCATCATGCTAAAGTCATCTGTCAACTACACATGTATATAACCCCTGATCCATAATAAATCCCAAAGTGATACCCGCACATAGATGTGTCATCATGTCCCACTAATTCGTCCATTTAACCAACTTTTATGAGATCTATGTGCTAACATGGCATGTTAACTATCACAATGAAGCATGTCCTCGCAATCACGTTTCCACAATAATATTATCCCAATCAGATTCCCAACATGCTATGTCCACAGATTATTCTCAAATGATGGGCTCACATTTATATTAATCAAACATGCATGGCAATCAATTAATATGTCCAAAAGAGGGGTTCTTTAATAAACTTAGTGAGTAAGTGAGAAGTAGAGGCAAGCAACAACCACTCACCTGAACACGCGAAATCCTCAGCTGTGACACCTTCTCGCTGTCCAGTATACCTTTTGATGCCAAAAGCCCAAACAGATAAACCGCCGCGATCACTGTGCACAAATACCCCAAAAGATACAACTAAACATACAGTTACACACAAAATCTATCCCCAAACACATCAGTCCACAGTTTTGCCTTTTTCACCTTCGAGATCTGCTCGAAAAATTCCAGAAAAATACTGTCACGATCCTCGCGACGAACCGGTCGAAACGAGTACCTGCATGTTCAAATCCGAGTTTCCTACGCTGAGATATAAATTCTGCAAGGGAACCACCCCGGAATCAACCAATCACAAAAACTGAATCATAAAGTTCTGTAAACAGGGAAAATTCAGGAAATTCCATGAAAATTTGGGGAGATTCCTCGTGATGTGTAGATGCAAAACGTCTTTTGAATCACCCCAATCTGATGTTTGTGCGCGAAGATATCGCCAAAAGATCGAACCGCTATCCAAAACTCAATCACAGCAAATGGTGTCACAGTAAACTCAGAAAAACTCCTCGAAAAGTGCAAAACCAGGGGAAGTATAATATACCAAGATTAAAGCTCTGTCAGTCGCCGTTCCAATGGCGCAAGAATCGCCGGAAAATGTGATCGGGGTAGGCCGTGAGAGCTCTTGCATCGAAATGCGACGAAAGGGGTACACCGATGAAGGAACGTCGCGCCGCGCCGAAGAAATGGAGATCTCGTAATCCGTGCCGCCGAAAAAATCCGAAACTTCACAGGAGCATTCTTCTCTTCTTGGAGAAGATTTCATCTTCTCATCCCTCATGGAGAAGAAGCCTCGAAGGTGGTGAAAACACCCCTTGAATGCCTCTCGGATGCAACAAGGGAGCCAAAACCAGAAAAACAATTCGGGAAATTACCTCTGTGTCCCGCCGAACAGGAAACACCGAAATCCACCAATGAAAACGCTCCACGTGGCACCGACCGGCCTGACCGCGCGCCCAGACGCGCCAGCTGCCCCCTGCCCGCACAGTCGACCGACCAATAGGGAGGCGCCACGTGTCAAGCCATCTGCCTAGTGCACCCGGTGCACGAAATCCTGTGGACCGATCCAATAGTAACCTGCCACGTGTCCACTCCCGGTGCACCGTAGACCCTAAATTCTCCGTAGACCGCGTGCTGTGAGCCAGCCAGTAAGAAGCTGCCACGTGTCACCCTTCCTGGTGCACGCCTGCCGCATGGACCGCGCTCCTGCCCGTGCGCCGCGCGGCTGCCCGCCCCCGCGCCGCCTGCCCGCCGCCGCTGTGCCGCCTGCCCGAGGCCGCGCCGCCGTCCGCCGGCGCTGCCCGCTGCCGCCGCCGGCGCTGCCCGCTGCCGCCGCCGGCGCTGCCCGCTGCCGCCGCCGGCGCCGGCGATCTCCGGAGTTACTGTTCCGACAGTGAACAGTACCCGAGCACCAAAAATACAAGTGGGTAGTCCGTTTTGACCGTTTTCGCGCGCTGAATCCGAATTTGACGTCCGTTTCGCCAAATTCCCATCCGATAAAACGCCGGAGGCTCCCGGAAAGGTATTCTTAGCCCAAATTCCACGCCGAGTCCAATTTTAATATCCATTTTGCGCGAAAATACCTCTAAACATCCGATGGGGTCAACCGATCACCCATGTGATCCATTTAAGCTCGAAGTCCAACACTTGTGTCCAATTATGCCCCAACACCTCCAACACACCACGTAGGCCTCCGGTAGCCACCCCAACGCACCGCAATTGCTTTGCGGAGATCCAGGTCATCACAGACAAGGAGCGAGGGATCAGCTCCAGAGAGAGACGTCCAGTATCGCCTGATTTTTGTGATAGTCGAGTGGATCAAGGTTGCCATGATTTCAGCCACAGGATCACGGGTCTCAGAGGAGACAGAGACCAGGAGGTTCTCGATGGTCGAGGCACCAGTAATAGTGTCAGGATGAGAGTGTCTTTTGCGGTGGGCCGCATTCTTCGCCTTAGTGTGACCTCTGGCAGGGGCGATGGTTTTCTTATGGATAGTCAGGACATCTTCAGGCAGAATGTCCCCGAATAGTGCTCAGGATTTGCCGCTTACGACGGTATCCCCACTACCCCTTCAGGATGAAGAGGTTCATCCGATGTACTGACCGGCTGATGGAGCCGCGATGCCAAGGCAGTTAGAGCGATGGCCACCAGCATCTATTTGTTGAGTTTGTGCAGCCGGCTGGAGACGCCAGGATAGTGAATCGCGTCTCACCAGGTATGGTTTTCCTTGTGGTCATCGGAGTTAGAGCTTGGTTGATGCTGACACCGCTTGTGTGTGCTTTTAGTAGAGCAGGGGTAGCTTACTGTGGGCCAAAGATGTGACCGTTGGCTTGTGCACGTGAGGATCAGGTTCCCGTTCACGTTTGGCACATGGATGAGTGTGGCCAGTCCTGCCAGTGCAGTTAGGACCTTGGATTTGACCCATCATGTTTCTAGTCCTACATCAGCTTCGGGATGTTGATAAGAGGTTGGATAGGGATTGGTTATCCCAATTTTATGCTACCATGGATTGCCGAGAGAGGACAATGACCCTCCGTGGACCTGGTCAGGAGGAGTGTGTTTTTAGAGGATGTTAGTGTTAAGGATTTTGTTTTGGCGTATTTCGTGAAAGTGTTTAAGTTTTGAAGATTGATGATGAAGAAGCTTGGATCATATACCTCAATCTCAAGAAAGAAGAATTCAAAAGGATCAGGCAAGTTTAACTAAACAATATTGGTGATCTGAATATTTCTTATAATGTAGAAACACTTGGATGGGTTTTTAATCGCATAAAAATAAAAAACTGGACATGTTATATGTTCAGGATCCGGATCAGAGTACTGCAGTCCAGACCCCGAACATAGGTTAGTTCATGCGCAAATCCAGTCCAGAACACATGTTGTTCAGTCTGGACCCCGAACGTGGATTTTGCAGAAACTGCATGAACAGTCCGGACCGTGGGATTTCAGTCCGGACCCCGAACGTGGTTTTTGCAGAAACTGCATGAACAGTCCGGACCGTGGGATTTCTGTCCGAACCCCGAACGTGGTTTTTGCAGAAACTGCATGAACAGTCCGGACCGTGGGATTTCAGTCCGCACCCCGAACGTTGTCTTTCTGGAAAAACTCTGTTTAATGACGACAGTCCAGATCGCATTATTTCAGTCCGGACTGTCGACCCAAAAATTTCCATATAAGGTTGGTTTTTGATTCTTATCCTCTTCCAATGGTTTCTAACCTATAAGTAAACCCTAATTCTATTCTTTAGGGTAATCCACATATAAGTTTTATACTCCGGGAAATGACGGAAAAATATTAACGGAGAAAAAATTTATAAGATCCACATATAGAGAAGAAAGGAAATAACTAGATTTAATTCTATGTTCTTCATCTATATTAATTAATTTGATTCTAGGTTTTCATACTGAGATTTTGAGTAGAATCAAATTAATGAATACTTAGATGGCATTTCCGATCTATCTTTGATCTAAGTATTCGGCGGATCATCACCACCAACAAAACAACGATTTTCCCCAAAATTCGGCGCGTGGATTCGCGTGGCCTTGTGGATTCAAGGTGCTACCGCTCTCGTGGATTCGGAGCGAGGTACGTTCGTGTGATCGAAACGTACTACCTAGTGGAGACCGTGGATTCGGTCAGACGTCGTGGACTCGACGTTGGACGCCGTGGATTCGACGTTGGATGCAAATCGTGGATTCGAGTTGCGGAGCGAGCGGAGAAGATCAACTCGGAGCGTATGGAAAAAGGATGAGTTGTCTGTGAGTGTATTATATCACCTTTGTACGTGTTATAATCTTAGTTGATTTCACCGTGTTATCGGTCCCGTGGTTTTTTACTCCTGGTTTTGGAGTTTTCCACGTAAAAATCTTGCGTGTTATTTTTCATTTCCGCATTGGATTTTATTACGCAAAGATTTTTGAGTGTTTATCGTTTACACCTATTCACCCCCCCCCTCTAGGTGGTTTTTCCCCTATTTAGATCCTTATTACATCAAAACCCAACAATTGGTATCAGAGAGGGAATAGGGTTGTAAACAATGGTTGAAGGTGGAAACATCAACAGACCCCCGTTCTTCGATGGAACAAACTATGCCTACTGGAAAGTACGGATGAAAGCCTTTTTAATTTCCATCGACGAACGGGTCTGGCAATCTATCGAGTTAGGATGGTCAAATCGAACTGAAGTTATTGTTGATGTTCACACCATCAAACCTAGGTCGAAATGGACCAAGGAAGAGATTGACTCATCTTCTTACAATGGCAAAGGAATTAACGCCTTATTTAATGCTTTGTCGCAAACTGAGTTCTCTCGCGTCTCGGCATGTGAGACTGCGAAAGAAATCTGGGATGTTCTACAAGTTACACATGAGGGAACCAAACCTTGTGAAGATTCAAAAGCTGCAAATGCTTACGAGCAAGTTTGACTCCATTTTCATGGCAGAAAATGAATCTTTCAAAGATTACTATACGCGATTGCAAGACATCGTGAATACATGTGCTAACTTGGGAGCGAAAATTCCAGAATTTAAAATTGTAAGAAAGATTTTAAGGACTCTTTCTGAAAGATTTCGTTCCAAGGTTACGGCCATTGAAACTATTAAACACCCGGACGAAATCCGTGTAGAAGAATTAGTTGGTGCACTTCAAACAAATGAAATGACATTTCCTACTAACTATTCTTCTGGAAAGGCATCTACTTCTAAGTCTTCAGGTTTTGCGTTGGAAACAACAAAAGAAGAAGACGCGGATTCATCCTCCTCAGACGACGACGAGAACCTATCTATGGAGGATTTCGAGAAGCAGCTTGCTCTCTTGACAAGAAAATCTCGCCGAAACTTTCGAATGGGTAATTCAAGTAAAACTTCATCCTTCGTAAAGTCGAAGAAAGGCAAAGGTTCTTCAAACTACAAGTCAAGAAAGCAAGAGAGTTTTTCGAAGGATAAGAAAAGCTCAGAGGGACAAGTCCAATGCTTCAAGTGCCGAGGATACGGCCATATCTCAACGGAGTATCCCAATAAGAATCCGTCAAAGAAGAAAGCGATGCAAGCCATCACTTGGGATGACACCTCATCATCAAATGAGTCATCTTCCAGTGATGAAGAAAATAACGCAACGGCATTCCACACGTCCACAACTTCACCTTTCGTGTGCTTTATGGCAAGTACATCCGATTCATTGTCCAACTCCTCCCAAGTTGAAAAGAATGCAATGGACAACGAATCGAGTAATTCCGAAGGTGAAGACTTTGCTTTTGCCTACCATAAACTTTTAAATGATTCAAAGAAACTGGCAAAGCAAAACAAGGGTTTGAGAGGGAGATTGCAGGATCTCGAAGAAGAAGTAAAAAGGGCAACTTCTCTCTCAAACGGTCTTGAAGTGGAAAGGGATAACTTGATCATAGTAAATATTTCCCTTCAAGAGAAAAATGAGCATTTCGAGAAGGAACATGTAAAAATGGTTGATAAAGCAAGTTACTTCTTGAAGCTCTACTCCGAGGCTCGACAGGAAAAAATGGAAGTGACGAAGACCATTTTCCAACTTAAAGATGATTTGAAGCGATTTTCTTCGGGAAGGAGCAAGTTGGATAAGATGGTTGGTCTTGGTCAAACAAACCGTTTCGGCCTTGGATACCAT
The DNA here is from genome assembly GCA_029204045.2 of Tillandsia leiboldiana. Classification (NCBI taxonomy): domain Eukaryota; kingdom Viridiplantae; phylum Streptophyta; class Magnoliopsida; order Poales; family Bromeliaceae; genus Tillandsia; species Tillandsia leiboldiana. Next base: position 27,456,768 of record CM055060.1, read on the forward strand.
CGAACAGGAGACAGTCCTAGTTCGGTTGGGACAGTTTTTGTGCCCCAGTCGGTATCTCCTCCTCCGACGACGGAATTCACTGCAATCAATGACAACAACCTTACCTCACCTACTTCGGGTTTGTCAAGTTCAAAGGTATGTTTTCATTGTGGTTATGCAGGGCACATAAGAAGAAATTGCAAGATTGGAGCGAAAAGATCACATCAAGCACCTCTTGCAACAACTACCAATGAGTTCACTCCCCGAAAATCAAAGAAGGATTTTTCAAAGGAAAAGAGCCTTGGTAGTTCACCCCACAAGACGACGTCATCAATGAAAAGCATTCAATCATACAAGACGTTTTCACCAAGGAAAATAACTTCTCAATCATTGCCAACGCACTCCAAAACTCAAAAGGTTTGGGTACGCAAAGGTGAATTCTTCCCTTGTCTTTAACTTTTCAGCGATTGAATGTCCTGTAACTTATGTAAATTATTCTTTTTGAAAGGGGTTAGATATGAAAATAATTGCTATGTTGTTTCAAACAAAATTTCTGAAAATTGTAACCTAGTTTCACTTGATAACGAAACTCTTTGGCATGAAAGACTAGGTCACATAAATTTTAAAGAACTAGCAAGGATTTCAAATAAAGACGTGGTTAAGGGGGTTCCTAAACTTTCATTTAAAGAAAACATTGTGTGTGGAGGTTGTCTAAAGGGAAAACAATCAAGGGCTGCACACAAGAACTTGAACCACGTTGGTACCAATCGGCCCTTAGAATTACTGCACATGGACTTAATGGGGCCGACACGTCAACCATCCTTGGGAGGTAAATGGTATATTTTTCTTTTGGTTGATGATTTCTCTAGATATTCATGGGTAATATTTTTAAAAGAGAAAGCGGACACTTTCGATTCTTTTCATGAGGTTTGTCATCGTATTATGATAGAAAGAAATGAAAAGATCGTTCGTGTTCGAAGTGATAGAGGTGGAGAATTCATTAATTCTAAATTCATTAATTTTTGCACTTCCAACGGCATAAAACATGAATTCTCAGCACCCTATACACCTCAGCAGAATGGAGTAGTCGAGCGCAAAAACAGGGTTGTTCAAGAGATGGCGCGTGTTATGCTTCATAGCCGGAAACTCCCGTTACATTTTTGGGTTGAAGCTGTGAACACCGCCGTCTATATAATTAATCGAGTGTATTTGCGCCCGGGAACTCTAAATACACCATATGAGCTATGGTTTTGTAGAAAACCGAATATCAAATATTTTCGAATCTTTAGGAGTCGTTGTTATATTTTGCATGATCGCGAAAATCTTGGTAAATTCGACTCTCGAAGTGACGAATGGATCTTCATGGGTTATTCTACAAACAGTAGAGCATATCGGGTATTTAACCTGGAATCTAAAACGATGGTAGAATCTATTAATGTTAAAGTAGATGAAGCTTTACACTTTGCATCTGATAAATCTACCCCTGATATGTCTCTAGATGATGATACTCCTGTAAATGCATCTTCTCATAATAATTCTTTCGATAAAGTTGATGCATCTAATGGTTCTTCTAGTTTATCTGATATGCAGGAATCATCACATGTACCTCCGAGTACTCCGTTACCTCAAACGCTACGTATCTCCAAGGATCATCCGGAATCAAACATTATTGGAGACCCACAAGAAGGAGTCAGGACTCGGAGACAGTTGGTTTGTGGAGTCGCATGTTACGTCTCCATGATAGAACCAAAAAACGTCGATGAAGCTCTTCAAGATGACTACTGGATTGAAGCAATGCAGGAAGAGCTCCATCAGTTCGAAAGAAACAAAGTCTGGGAACTAACGAAGCCACCGAAGCAACACAACGTGATTGGTACTAAATGGATTTTCAAGAATAAGAAAAACGAGGATGGTACCATTATCAGGAAAAAAGCACGCCTAGTTGCTCAGGGCTACTCACAAATTGAAGGTATAGACTTTGATGAGACGTTCGTCCCGGTTGCTCGACTCGAGTCGATTCGTATTTTGTTCGCAATTGCTTGTCATTTTAAAATCAAACTCTTTCAAATGGACGTTAAGAGCGCGTTTTTAAATGGATTTTTTAACGAGGAAGTTTATGTGGCTCAACCGAAAGGTTTCATTGACCATAAACTACCTAACCATGTTTTTCGTTTGAAAAAGGCTCTTTACGGTCTAAAACAAGCACCGCGAGCGTGGTACGAAAGGTTGACAAAGCACCTTTTGGAAAAGGGCTATACTCGAGGGGGAGCAGACCGGACTCTCTTTGTGAAGCATTATCAGGATAACATCATTGTGGCACAAATCTATGTCGATGACATTGTATTTGGTGCAACTAGACACAATGATGCTTCTAAATTCGCTGAAACCATGGAAAGCGAATTTGAGATGTCTATGATGGGCGAACTGACATACTTTCTTAGATTGCAAGTGAAACAAAATGAAGAAGGCATCCATTTGTGCCAATCCAAGTATGCAAGGGAGTTGGTGAAGAAATTCGATTTAGAAAACTCTAAAGATTTTCCGACTCCAATGGGAACTAGCAATAACGATTAGGAAGTGAATCTCTTAGTGAAAGTGTAGACGAAAAGCTCTATCGCAGCATGATTGGAAGTCTACTCTACCTCACGGCTAGTCGCCCGGATATATCCTTTAGTGTTGGGATCTGCGCGAGATATCAATCAGCACCAAAGGAGGTTCACCTGAAAGCGGTGAAAAGGATCATCCGGTACGTCAAAGGAACACTGAATTTCAGAATTTGGTATCCTATGGGAACAACTCTTGACATTATAGGATATTCAGATGCCGATTGGGCAGGATCAGTGGATGATCGGAAGAGTACGAGTGGTGCATGTTTTTATCTTGGCCATTGCCTTGTTGCATGGCATAGTAAAAAGCAAAACTGCATTGCACTCTCGACTGCCGAAGCGGAATATATTTCAGCGGGTAGTTGTTCAACTCAACTCATTTGAATAAAAAGTGTGTTGAGCGACTTCCGAATTTCAGCAACTTCGGTAACTATTCTTTGTGACAACACAAGTGCTATAAATATTTTTAAAAATCCTGTGTTGCACTTAAGAACAAAACACATTGAACTTAGATATCATTTTCTAAGAGAGCTAGTTGAATCAAGTATTCTTCAAATATCTTATATTTCAACTGAGGATCAATTAGCTGACATTTTAACAAAATCTTTGGATCAAAAATGGTTTATTCATTTACGTAAAGCAATTGGAATGTTTTCTTTGAAATAACACTTTTTGAAATCATTGCTTATGTAATATTCGCTGGTTTAAAATACTGTGGTTCCGTTCTTGGGTCTACTTTTGGGTTTCTATAATTCGCATTTCGTTTCAGGGGTCCGGGAGGGGGGACTAATAATTCTTTGTTTCTGGACAGATCGTCGGGGCTCGCGAGTATTTTTAGTCAATAAAGCTCGCGAAACGGAGACCGCCGGCGAAATCGGTTTTGGATTCCGACTCCGGAATCTCCCAGAATAAATTCCGGAAGTTTTAGTACGGTTCAGGCGACTATCACGGTTACCGAGGCAGACCGGACCCAGGTTCGCACCCTGATCGACCCCTTTTTCTATTTTGGGGTTCAGTCCGATGGCGCCTAAACAGCTTATTAATTTGGTTGGGAATTTAGGTTTTGGGGAAAACCCCTTTCGTACTCTTTCCTCCTTGCCCTGACGCACGACACCCGAACGCGGAACCAACTCCTCAATCTCACCCCCTTCCTAGCGATCGTTTGGAGAACCAAGGCGGCGCGACCGAGGAGGGAGGAGATCGACGGGATACCCTTGGATAGCAAGCACGCAAGACGGACGATCCCTCCCTCGATCAACCCGAGCCGACGAATCCGAGGTGAGCTTAATTTTGGGGTTTTCGTTAATTCTTGGTTCTTTCTTGGAAACGGGAGGAGGTTGGTCGGCGCCGTCACCGGAGCCGGCACGCGCGGAGCCGCGCGTGCGGGCAGCCCCGCACGCGGACGGCTCAACCCCGCGGGCGGTACGGGGCCGGGGGCGCGCCCCGCATGCGGGCAACGCCGCAGGCGGGCGGCGCCGCAGGCGGGCGGCGCCGCTTGCGGGCGGCGCCGCATGCGGGCGGTGCCGCATGCGCCCGCATGCGGGCATCACCGCATGCGGGCGGCGCCGCATGCGCCCGCATGCGGGCATCACCGCATGCGGGCGGCGCCGCATGCGGGCAACGCCGCAGGCGGGCGGCGCCGCATGCGGGCGGCGCCGCATGCGCCCGCATGCGGGCAGCGCGGCATGCGGGCAACGCCGCAGGCGGGCGGCGCCGCATGCGGGCGGCGCCGCATGCGCCCGCATGCGGGCGGCGCCGCATACGCCCGCATGCGGGCGGCGCCGCATGCGCCCGCATGCGGGCAGCGCCACAAACGGACGGCACACCGCCCAGCCGCGCAGGGCCGGACGCATTCGCGCGGGTAGTGCGCGAGGGGTAGGGGCCGGGTGTTCCAGTCTTTTTAGCTTTGCGGAGTCGTGAGTTACTGACTCCTGTATGACAGGTTCGGGTAGGTGCGGGCGGGCACCCCGAGACGCGGGAGAACCTAGCATCGGTCAGGAGCGCGACAACGAAAAGGTGGGTTCCTATGAGACTAAGTATAGACTCGGTGTTCTTGGATAGTTGTTTAACTGCATATTTGTAATACTAACGCTGACGGTCTCTATGTTTGCGATATTATCCTGTATCCGGGTTATTGTGCTCGTGGTTGCGACACGCGCACCCGCGGTCTGGCCACCGCAAAGGGTGCTCTTTTCCGGGAAAGCGGTCTTCGACCCGTGTTAACCCACAAGGTGAAGTGGTGGGGGCCCCCGTAGGTGTGGGGTTTGAGGCATCAAAAGGTGGGGGAAAAAGGTGCGACCTGTCGGGACAGGTGTCCGACGAGGTCAGGTGCCCCAAGGTGTGAGCGGTGCGATCCGTCGGGATAGGTGCCCGACGAGATCAAGGTGTATAGGTGTTACAGGCATTACAGATGTTGCAGGTGTTACATGTGTTCGCGTGTCACTCTTCCAGTGAGTCGAGTCGTTGCTCCGGATAGTTTTACTGTTGGCTTTGGCTTTCTTTCCTGCTTATTATTATTATCGCATGTCGCTGACTACCCACTCCGTGACAGGTTCTTCCAGGGTTGAGCGGTAGACGGCGGTGAGGTCGAGACGGGAGTGGTCGGGCTGTGAGCAGCGCTAGTCTGTATCTCCTTTTACTTTCTCCTTGCATTTCATTTGGTACTGTAGACTACGGTGTGGTTCGCGATACCCTTGTGGGGTCGGTGTGGATGTTGATTCCCGGTGTTCCGGATTTGATATTATGTTTCTTTTATTCGCCCGTTTGGCCATTTTTCCAAAACAAAGTAACTAGAAAAGAAAAAGGAACTTCAAAAACTATCTTTCAAAAATATGGGGTCGTGTAGGCCCGCTTTTTCAAACCCTGTGGTTTTATGAGATTTTCTAAACCATTTTCAAAACCTCGGGTCGTGTGTACCTGTTTCCAAACCCTGTGGATTTATGGCATCTTTCCAAACCGTTTTCAAAACCTTGGGTCGTGTGGGCCTGTTTTCAAAACTGTGAGTTTATCCTTTCAACTTGATTGGCGGCGGGCACTCTGTTTAGTTTACATTGTTGATTGAATACTCGAACTGTTGTGATTAACTGAATGCTTGAGTTGAGATGTTGTAATAGCCGCGACGCCGTGCATATACAGAGGAGACTCTGCCCGATTTTCGAGTAAATCTGTATATGCGGCGGGTCTGGGCACGTGCCGGGGAAGACTGAATTTCAAAAAAAATTAAGGGACTCAATCAAACAACTCTTTCTTTTCCGCTGAGCGAGACCCCCGGGGCGTGACAGATTAAGATGGTATCAGAGAGGTTTTCTTTTAATCACAACAGTGAAGGTCCAACATCCACGGTAATACCACACGTAGCTTCGAGTAAATGAAATGTGTAGGACATAGGGGTGTAGGACGTGAGTGATCGGGGGGGGGGGGGGGGGGGGGAAGTGTAGTTTCTTCTCTCTCGATACAGGGACGTTGTTCTAGCAGGGTCTAGGACTGATGTTTTTTTTGGTTGTATGTGTGTACAGACAATGGTTCGAACCAGAGCGTCGGCCGGGGACGAAGGGGCGGATGCGACGGCATCGATGGCCGCTGAGAACCAACTCTTGCGGCAGCAACTGCAAGAGATGGCGGGAAATCTGGCGACGCTCACCGATCATGTGCGTCAGTTGACGCAGCGGCTTCCGGCCGCGACGGCGACGGTCGCACCGGGCCCCCCACAGGGGCCAGCCGCGCCAGCAGCAGCGCCGCAAGTGATGGGGACTGGGGCAGGAATGGCCCCTCCTCCGATAGCAGCGGCCGGGACAGCGCCAGCCCAGGCGACAACGCCTGTAGCAGCACCCCCAGCAGCGTCCACGGCACCAGCTCCGGGGGCCCTTGGCGGGGGTACCTCGGGGGAGACATTGGTGGCACCCGTCCCTGTTGTGGCCGCCGCTGCCGCGGGGGAGGGGGCAGCTTCACTAACAGAGCGGGAGCGGGTACGAGCCAACCTGGCGGATTTCAAGAAATATGATCCACCCGTGTTCGAGGGAGAAACGACCGACCCTTGGGTCGTCGAGGATTGGGTCGGATTGATGGAAAAGCTTTTTGAAGACTTGCTCATGGAGGACTGTGAGCGGGTCCCCCTAGCGGTCCACTGCCTGGGGGGAAATGCCCGTTTATGGTGGAAGACGGTGCGCCCCGACCCAACCAAGGGCACCGTGCTGCCATCATGGACGACGTTTAAGCAGGAGCTGTTTGGGGCTTTCTTTACCAACAGCGTCAAAAAGAAACTGGAGGACGACTTAAATCACATCCAGCAGGGGAGCAAGACGGTTATGGAATATCAGCGCGGCTTTGTGCGATTGGCGAACTGCGTCCCTTTCGTCATAAGGGACGAAGCCCACAAGGCGCAACTTTTCGTGGATGGATTACGGAGTGATATCTTCCAGGTGGTACAGGCGGCCGATTTGCACACGTTCCAACAAGTCGTCGACCGGGCCACGGTGGTCGAGCGCGAGTTCGCAGTTACACGCGCCAAAAGGGAGGCCCCGGTACGGCACGAGGAAAAGAAGCGGCAACAACCGTACGTTGGGGGGGGTTCTTACAGTGGGAACCGGCCCCCCAAGCGGTGGAGACCACAGTCAGGAACCCGGAGCGCACCTGCAGGAGGACCGAGGCCGGGGGACAGGCCTTGCGTAATCTGCGGGGGGGGCACATCAAGTGCTGGACTGCCCCCAGAGAGTCGATCATTGCTTCCGCTGCGGCAAGCAGGGGCACTTCCGCCGCAACTGCCCCTTAACCTTGGGACCAGCCTCCTTTACTGCATCCACGCCTTCTACACAGTTCTCAGGGCGGGGGAAAGCTCCTATGTGGTCGACCTCTAGGCCTCCGGCAGCGCGACGCGAGGAGACAAGGCAACCTCAACCGGGAGGGCGAGTATATTCAATGACCCACCAAGAGGCGGACCGGCCGGAGGACATGCTTGCAGGTATTACTTCTGTTTCAAATTCCCGAGCTAGAACCCTCTTTGATACCGGAGCAACACACTCGTTCATTTCTTGTGATTACGTGTTTATGCATGACCTTGGGGAGACACCTCTCCAAAACCGATTGACGATCCAGACAGCGGGTGGGACACTGGAGGCGACCAGCTTAGTGGCCACCTGCCCAATTATGTTAGGGCGACAGCCTTGCCCTTGGGACTTGGTGGTAATTCCCCTGAAGGAGTACGACATTGTTTTGGGCATGGATTGGCTCTCAAGGTACCAGGCGCTCATTGACTGCGAGAAACGGATGGTGCAGCTTCAAGAACCCAGCTTCCCTAAGAATGCGTATTTGGCGTGCAAGAGCATCTCCTTCCCAGCGGTCATCTCAGCGGCACGAGCCAGGAAGTTGGTGGAAAGTGGGTGTGTGGCCTACTTGGCATCAGTAGACATGGCCGCCCGACCCTCGGGGGCGCCGTCAGACATCCCGGTAGTGCGGGACTTTCCCGATGTTTTCCTGACGGAATTACCCGGGATGCCCCCCGAGCGAGAGGTGGTGTTCCCGATTGAACTGCTACCGGGCACGTAGCCGATTACGAAGGCGCCGTACCGAATGGCTTTCGCGGAGTTGAAAGAGCTCAAGGCGCAGCTGGAGGATCTCTTGGACAAAGGGTTCATCAGACCGAGTGTGTCACCCTGGGGCGCACCGGTACTCTTTGTGCGAAAGAAGGACGGAAGCCTACGACTCTGCATCGACTACAGAGGGATAAACAAAGTTACAGTGAAGAACAAGTACCCCCTGCCCAGAATCGACGATCTCTTCGACCAACTGCGGGGAGCGACGGTCTTCTCAAAGATTGATCTGCAATCGGGCTACCATCAGCTTCGGGTTCGAAACGAGGACATTCCAAGGACCGCCTTCCGGACCCGGTATGGCCACTATGAATTTACGGTTATGCCCTTCGGGCTTACGAACGCCCCCGCCGTCTTCATGGATATGATGAACCGGATTTTCAAGCCCTTCCTAGACCGGTTCGTGGTGGTCTTCATCGACGACATACTGATCTATTCACCCACCGACGGGGAGCACGAGCAACATCTGCGGATGATCCTCCAGACCCTCAGGGACCACGAGTTGTTCGCTAAGCTCAAGAAGTGCGAGTTCTGGCTACGCGAGGTGGGCTTTTTAGGACATGTGATCTCGGCAAAAGGAATCGCCGTGGATCCCAAGAAGGTGGAATCCGTGACAGCCTGGCAGCCGCCAACTACGGTAATGGAAATCCGCAGTTTCTTGGGCCTCGCTGGGTACTACCGACGCTTTGTCGAGGGCTTCTCGAAGATAGCCGCCCCCCTGAACCGGTTGACTAGGAAAGGAGAAAAGTTTGTGTGGTCGACACAATGCCAGGAGAGCTTCGAAGAACTTAAAAGAAGGCTAACCAGGGCACCAATTCTCGTACTACCAACACCCGAAGAGGATTATGAAGTGTACTGCGATGCATCGAGGATCGGCCTTGGGGGTGCATTGATGCAATAGGGAAAAGTAATAGCCTATGCTTCCAGGCAGCTGAAAGATTACGAGAAGAATTATCCGATATACGATTTGGAACTGGCTGCAGTGGTCTTTGTTTTGAAGCTATGGAGACACTACCTCTTTGGTGTCCACTTTAACGTTTTCTCTGACCACCAAAGCCTTAAGTACCTGATCACCCAGAAGGAACTAAACCTGCGACAGAGGCGGTGGCTTGAACTATTGAAGGATTACGATCTAACAATCCAGTACCACCCCGGGAAAGCAAACGTAGTGGCGGACGCTTTGAGCAGGAAGGGGCAACCAGAAGAGGCGACGGCACGCGCGATAACTGAGCAGAGCACCTTGATCGCGGAATTCTCGCGATTGAAGTTGGAGGTGGTACCAATGGGCACAGTCGCACAACTGTTGGCCTTGGTGGTAAAGCCGACGCTGTTCGAGAGAATTCGAGGGGGACAGCAGGCGGACTCGTACTTGCAGCTCATACGAGACAAGATCTCGCCGGATCAAGGAGGTGACTTTTCCGTGGAAGAGGACGGCACTTTACGGTTCCGCGGGCGGATCTACGTGACGGATACCCCGGAATTGAAGGAGGAAATCCTAGCTGAGGCACACCGCGCCCCTTATGCGGCACATCCGGGGGGTACAAAGATGTACAGGGACCTCAAGCAGACTTTCTGGTGGCCCAAGCTGAAGGGGGATGTGACTCGTCACGTTGCGCATTGCCTGGTTTGTCAGCAGATAAAGGCAGAGCATCAGCGGCCGGCGGGAAAGCTACAACCATTACCCGTACCGGAGTGGAAGTGGGATCAGATCACCATGGACTTCGTCACTGGATTCCCACGTTCACAGCAGGGGCACGACACAATCTGGGTCATTGTAGACCGGCTAACCAAGTCAGCGCACTTCCTACCCATTCACACAACCTGGACCAGAGAGCGATTAGCCCAAGTCTACCTCAGCGAGATTGTGAGACTGCATGGAGTGCCGGCATCGATCACATCGGATAGAGACACACGCTTTGTTTCGAAGTTTTGGCAGAGCCTACAGTAGGCCTTGGGGACCAAATTACAGTTCAGCACGGCCTTCCACCCCCAAACGGACGGACAGTCGGAGCGAGTGATACAGACGCTGGAGGACCTGCTGCGAGCCTGTGTGCTAGACTGGGGGATCGGTTGGGAGCGTTACCTGCCCCTCGTCGAATTCGCCTACAACAACAGCTACCATGTCACGCCCCGGGGTCGAAGCTGCGACCCGGGTTCGCCAACAGATCCGCCACCTATGCCAAACCCGCATAGGCGAAGCGTCCTACCTGCAAAAAGAACTACAGCTAACAGATATCAGAGCTAAAAGATAAAACTGCTGTAGAATAAAATCAACCACTGTACAACTGAAGATAAAACAACAAGGTCCATCTCCCAAAAATGATAATCATACATTAACCTCGAGTACAAAACTCATAGCTCAACAGGGAGATATCTCAAATAAAACATGAGTGTACAAGCTCTCAATACATCATATCCTCACTACATCAGTCTCTCAAAAGAGGAAATAAATACCAATCTACCGACTATACTAAAGATCTCCTCCAAAGGGGGTACCGCTACTCTCCAAAGATGGGTCTGGATCTAGCTCGCTACTCCCTCACCACGCACAGCAACCACAGAACGGCAACACCCGCCAAGACTCTGCAAAACAAAGAGGAGAAGGGACAAAAGGGGGAAAACCCCCAACGGGCGTGAGAACTACGCAATAAGGGAGTTCTCAGTGGGTATCGCCACAAGGCCCGACGATCTGCCCACCAAGACTACTAGAGGCAAAAGATAACCGATGCAGTAAAACTGAAAGAAGAAGCTGGAAACACTCTACAGCTACCATGCCTCTATCCAAATGCTCAAATGGGGAAACTCTGATGAAGATATGCAACACTCGCACACGAGGTGCTCAATTGACCCAATCGAGCTGACTGCCACATCGGGTCCAGTCAAACCTGCGCCCACCTACAACCACCTCCCGCTGACGGGCAGGAATTACGTAGGGCGTCCAAACGGACTAACTCGCTATTGAGTAGTGGCTCATGCAGGCTATAGTCATAATCCATGCTCTCTCTCTCAGAACGGATAGACTCAAGATGCTCAACCTCTCACACAATGGTCAAAGAACTCACAACGACCACGGGACCACCGTCAAACCCCGAACGGTTCCCAACAATACAAGCACTGGTCTAAACAAAGCTACTAGACTCCACTCGGTCCCCCAGGCACGAGTGTAACAAAAAGTATCTGCCTGAATAAACCCAATCGATAGACCAGTAATCACTGGTACTGCCTGCTCTGCTGTCGAACTCAAGAACCCTGCCTGGTGCCCGGCGCTCACACCGTGGAAAGCCTACTCCGGAGTGGCACTCGAGGGGAGCGACCCACACGAGTAAAGTATCACTGTATCAAGCATCACTGTATCGAGTATCTCTGTAACCACTGTCTCATAATAGCAGGACTGGATCAAGACTATGATCAAAGTGGGAAACTCCGTCCACTAACAAAACCCCGATCTGATGCAATAGTACTCAAAAAGTGGGAAACACCATCCACTAGAACAAATCTGATACCCAATCTGATGCAATAGTCAACATCCGGTCAACCGCCCAAAGTCCGCGGTCACCGCAATAACCCACAACCCACAATTGGGTAAATTAATCAAGATCCGGTCAACCGCCTACTGTCCGCGGTTGCCGCAATAACCCACAATCCACAATTGGGTAAATTAATCAAGATCTGGTCAACCGCCTACTGTCCGCGGTTGCCGCAATAACCCACAATCCAACATCAAGCACACCCTGTCTCTGACCCTAAGGTCCCAGCTACACTATCCCAAACCTCTGCTCGAACCCGAGCAACATGACTCAAAAGTCTAAATAAAAAGGAGAAAGAAAGCAATCATGGTTTCTCCTAAGTCAAATTCCAATATGTAGTGCAGCAGTAAAAGATGGCCTAACTATATGTCCATACACATATGTCCATACAAGCATGCATTTGTCCTCAAGAAGAATAAAGAAAATAAACCTCATGCCAAAATTATCAATGACCATACCTGTCCATAATTCTCAATCCATAATGGCTCCTCAGAGTAGAACCTGCACATAACTACATAATCCTATCCCAATGCATAAACCATCCTCATAAAAGGTTATGCGCTAATATGGCATGATAATTAATCATATAGGGTATCCTTGCCTTAGATAAGCTTTCACTAATCATCAACATGACTATTTGATTAATACCATTGTCATACTGTGAATAATTCACTTGCAATTTCCATAAAATCCTCATTGTTAAACTTACCGATCAATCCCAGCTATTGTACCATTCACCTGCATGCAATGCTAACATATGAAAATTTAGAGAACCGTCCACCGGTTCCGGGAATAAGGCACCCACCTGAAAAGCTGACTGTCCAAAGCCCAACAGCTGAAAACACCAAATAACTCTAATCCCTTGCTCCAATAAGTTCAGCACACCCGTTACACTCCTGGCACAATACAAAGTCCACTAATTACACTAGGCTCCCAAATATAGCACTTAAAACCACATACAACCTCGAATTCTGAACTGTTAAATTATCACCTACAGATAGTGCCCAGAAAATTCCAATAAAAATATCACAGCAATCCTTGCGTCGATAGCTTCGAAACGGTACCTTGCACGCCCAAATCGGAGTTCGGTAAGTCAAGATAAAAATTCGGCAAGGGGGTACACTCATACAAAAATCTGTATTAAAACTATACACTGTTCACTGAGAAAACAGTAATTTTCACCTCTGATGAAATCTCAGAAAAATCCAAGAAAAATACGAGCGCGTTCCTTGCGATCTGTAGATGAAAAAGTTGTATAAGCTCGTTTCCGGCTGACGCTTGTGCGCAAAGATATGGCCAAAACACCTCGATGCTGTCCCACAAAGCCAAACAGAAAAAGGGTCACAGTGTTGCCTCGGGATCCGTGCCAAAAACTCGCAACGGGAAAGCGCGATCAATACGAAAGATGAAGCCCTACCTCTTAGGAGTCTGTCGGCGCAAGAATCACAGAAAAAGGAGCTCGGGGTAGCCCAGGGGAGCCAAAACACCTCGCTGTGCCGAAGAAGAACACTAGAAAGCAACATCGCGCCGCACCGTAAAATGGGGAACCTCGGGATTCGTGCCCCCAAAAATCCCAAAACTCTGCAGGAAGATCAAGCACTTAGAGGTGAAAAACTTAGCTTAAGGGAGCTCGGGCAGAGGAGGTGTGGTTTGGGAGAAAAAGCCCCAAAACAGAGGCTCGGGCTGCCTTTAAATAGGCTGAGGAAAACAATTGGGATAATTCCCATTAAGTCCGGATTTTCGGGCGCCCGGAAATTTCCGGGCGCGCACAGTGCGGCCCGGCCCACCACTTTCGGGCGCGCACAGTGCGGCCCGGTCCACCACACAGTCCAGTCCACTACTCCCCCGGGCCCCCACTGCACCCGGTGCACCTGCGCCCGCGAATGGTGACGCGACACGTGGCCCGGCAACCCGTGCACCACGCACGTTGCGCCGTGGACCGCGCACGTCGCGGCTGACCCGGGCCGTACGGCCACCTGCCCCGCAGTACGGCCACCTGCCCCGGTCACCCACTCCACCGGTTGCGTGGACCGGGAGCACAAAACCGAACCAATCACCTCACGCCACGTGTCCACCCGGTCTACCGTGCACCCGGGCCCAATTTCAGTGGACCGCGCCTGCTGAACCGGCCAACCGGAGAGCGCCACGTGGCCCGCCCCCGGTGCACGACCTCCGCGGTGGACCGCGCGCCTGCCCGTGCGCTCAGCCGCCTGCCCGCGCCCTCAGCCGCCTGCCCGCGGCCGCCAAACGCCTGCCCGAGGCTGCGCCGCCGCCCGCCGACGCTGCCCGCCGCCGCCGGCGATCGCCGGAAATACTGTTCCGGCATGAACAGTACCCGCAAGCTCAAAAACAGTAAGTAATTAGCCCATCTTGACCGTTTTCACGCGCTGATTCCAAATCCGGCGTCCATTTTGCCAAATTCCAATCCTATAATTTGCCGGAGGCTCCCGGAAAGGTATTTTTAATCCGAATTCCGCGCCGAGCCTAAATTTGATATCCACTCCTCGCGTAAACTGTTCTAAACATCCGATGGGGTCCCCCGATTACCTACGAGATCCATTTAAGCCCCGAGTCCATCTCTTGTGTCCAAACTGGCGCGCGAACACCGCCGACATGCCACGTAGGCTTCCAGAAGCTGCTGGTCACACTGTAGAAGCCCTGCAAAGATCCGGGTCACCACATCCTCCCCCACTAGAAGAAAGTTTCGTCCTCGAAACTAAGGCAACTCCCAAGGAGTCCCAGAAACCAGGGGTCAATACTCAACACCGCCGTCTCCAGCTCCCAAGTCACCTATCACTCCCCGTGATTACTCCTCAGCAACAACAACAGCAACAACCAGTACGGCATAGCCCGATTGCGCAATTCCCTCACCTCACGAGTCGGAATTCGCAACGGCGTCCCTCGTACTCCAAACTCTCACAGACCCCAAAAGGAACGAGTCAAACACGGGCGAGGGGTCCAAAACATGACACTCCAGAGCTGAGACGCAGAAAAACCTCAAAAACTCCAACAAAAGGCGGGGGAAAAGGAACAAACAGCCTGAGTAACACGCTCTAAAATCACTCCCAAGAGCCAGCTCAACCAAAGCGACCCGAATCACATCCACACAAACACCTGCACAGAAAAGGGGCCCAAACAAGCAGGGGTTCACACTCGGTCGCCCTCAACACTTAACCACCTAAGTGGATTGCTTAGCCGCAGCCTCTCATCAAAGGGATCCTCAGGGACTCAACTCAAACCCTGCACACAAGGATGGCCCCGGACAGTGCCAGCTATGGAACCGTCAAACTCGACTCCCAAATAGCTCTTCTGCTCCAGGCCACAGTGGCTCTGTCGGGGTGATACTGGATGCTCACAAAATCCAATGGTGGCTCTACAGCCACTACGGGAGGTATCACTATAACTCACAAATCCATCTCCCACCACTGACTAGGTTAGAATTGGCGCTGGTACCAATCTCATCACCCGGTCATCAAGCTCTGCTGGCACTATCCGGTCCAAAAACTCCTCACCCCAACAATGACCGTCGATCTCGGCCAGTCTTAAATAGCATCCACTTTGGCCGAATTTCCACCGCCGCCCCTTCGGCTAGAAGAAGTAATCTAGGAAGATATGCTCTCGAAGCTAAAACTTGCACCACAACGACATGGCAAAAAGCTTCTTCCCCACAGATCTTGTCACACCATATACAAATGCTGCACAAGCTCTAAACACTCAGGGAGGGGGTAAAACCAAAATATTCCTGGAGGATGCCGCTATCAAACCGTTCAAGGCCAACTAAAACACAGAATTCCTCAATCTAGAGGCAACAGGGCATTAGTCAATCCATTGGCTTCACTGTACTCGTAATGCCCCTACTGTGTCCTGAACACCATCTAGACAATGCCCTCAGCTGAAATTCCAAATTGGCGCAGGCATCAAACAATAACTGCCGGAATATAGCTCCTTCAAAAGGTTCTAAATAATACCTGGACCTGCCTGGACTCCAATCCCAAAGGGCTCTCACCGTCGTGTATCAACGACGTGGCACTAGGTCAAACAGACCCTCTATCCAACAGATCCCTGCACCGGTGCGATCAACTCTCCCAGCTCTTACCGATAATCCAAGTGGTGCTACTGAGGTTGGCGCGGTTTCCAGAACCACGTCAACCGCAATCAAACTCTCCCTAACAGGCGGCATAATCATCAACTCGAGTGGACTCACACCCGGGATTTCGCAGCAATAGAAATATCCTTTGGTCCCGGCGCCACCATAAGCTCCTCTCACACAGTCGCTAATCCCTGTGTGCTCGAACAATCTCCCCATAACAAGCCTCCTTTGTCTGCCTCGCAAAAGTCACAATCAGCACCCTCTCTGCACTTAACCATCCAGTGGTGCCGTGCCAACCAATCCCAAGCACTGGGTCAAAACATCGAACTGCCACCCATATCAAGAGGTTTGCTGGTATAACTCATGGTCTCAACGACACTGAACAAAACCCACAAGCCTCCTTCACATGCATAACACCGATGGTATTCTGTACCTCTAGTGCACGTGGTAATAACTCTGCCTTTAGTCCATGCCGAAAAGCGAGGTACACTAACTCCGACTGCGGTGATGAAATCACACCTGCAACAACCCGATCCACTGCCGTGGCGCCCTCCAACCAGGCGGCACAAGCTCATCCACACGATGCAAGCGGTTGTCGCTTAGCCCATCAGAAAATATCCCATCAATCACAAGGGAGCACGACCTCTGTCTCTGCTCACGCTGAGGCAACAGATACGATCCTCCGCAGACAACAAAACCACGCTACCGTTGCGCTACTCTGATATAGACACTGATACTGCCATCGGGGTCCGCCCGATCCCCAACATCTCAGAAGTCCATCATTGCAACCGTCATAAGACAAAACACCATTAATCCATGCAATTCCCCATACACTTATCCTTTCTAAGCTCACCCCTCAATCCCATATGATACAATCAAAATATGCAAGTTATAAATCACAAAGGGTAGAATTCCCTTGGGTAAGCTTTACATTAACCATCCACAAGGATATCCACCACCCAGGAAAGCAAAACGAAAATGCCTCTGCCTGCCGATCTGTCCTCCATCACCTAGCGCCAAGCGCCTCCCTCCAGAACTCGCCTCTAGCGGCAGATCCCCATCCAAGGAACTACAGTGTCCAGCTCCAAACACAATGCCTACTCCGACGAGGCATCCACAGTCCAAAACCCGAACATGAGGGACCGAAAAGAAACTAAAGAGTATCCTGGTGCAATCCACTCCCAATCTCACTTATCCTATGTGCCTCGTCCCTCGAAACCTGGAGCACCAGTTCAACAACTGCATAAACTCTCTAGCACAGGGAGGCTCTCAATTGATCACTCCATCACCCCCAACCACGACTCTGCCTCCAAAGGCTCCAAGCTCAATCTTACGAGTCGGGGTGGTTCATCTGCCAAATCTGGCACACTAATCAAACATACCCCACAGCTCCTCTGCTGTCAACCATCCACCCTACCTCAGTGCCTTGGCACTAAACATTGGCACGGAGGGGGCCACTCGCTCTATTGGCACTACAAAAATCCCTGCCGCTGAGGGTACTACATCCTGGTGTTCTCAGAAGGAAAGTACAGTCGGGCTTGCCCACTGCTCTGACAACTGCGTCACCAAACTAGCTGCTCACACTGCCGCTGATATGTCTCTGACAATCCTGTCATCTGGGTTCGGAGTTCTCTGACCTCAATCCGGGTATCCGGCCCAAACCAACCGCTCAAGCTCAACTGCCATGACAGGATGCACAAAGGTCCCAAACCCAGCGTCGGGGAGACACCGCTCGCCACGACGAAACCACAAATCAGCACACAACAACGCTCGACCCAATCCAGCGAAAGTCTAGAGCATGTCACCCATTCCATCGCGTTATGTTGTCTGCAGCCAACATAACTAATTAGGAGAATAAACATGCCAATCACTCCTTCCCGTTCCCTCGGGAGAGGTGCAAACTCACTCAGGACTCTCGCTACAAATCACGACTCTCACGAAGTCATCCTAGGGTCCAACCACAAGCCTAGGGTTTCTAAGTCCACCATGACCTACAACCTAGGCTCTGATACCACCTAATCTGTCACGCCCCGGGGTCGAAGCTGCGACCCGGGTTCGGCCAACAGATCCGCCACCTATGCCAAACCCGCATAGGCGAAGCGTCCTACCTGCAAAAGAACTACAGCTAACAGATATCAGAGCTAAAAGATAAAACTGCTGTAGAATAAATCAACCACTGTACAACTGAAGATAAAACAACAAGGTCCATCTCCCAAAATGATAATCATACATTAACCTCGAGTACAAAACTCATAGCTCAACAGGGAGATATCTCAAATAAAACATGAGTGTACAAGCTCTCAATACATCATATCCTCACTACATCAGTCTCTCAAAAGAGGAAATAAATACCAATCTACCGACTATACTGAAGATCTCCTCCAAAGGGGGTACCGCTACTCTCCAAAGATGGGTCTGGATCTAGCTCGCTACTCCCTCACCACGCACAGCAACCACAGAACGGCAACACCCGCCAAGACTCTGCAAAACAAAGAGGAGAAAGGACAAAAGGGGGAAAACCCAACGGGCGTGAGAACTACGCAATAAGGGAGTTCAGTGGGTATCGCCACTAGGCCGACGATCTGCCCACCAAGACTACTAGAGGCAAAAGATAACCGATGCAGTAAAACTGAAAGAAGAAGCTGGAAACACTCTACAGCTACCATGCCTCTCCCAAATGCTCAAATGGGGAAACTCTGATGAAGATATGCAACACTCGCACACGAGGTGCTCAATGACCCAATCGAGCTGACTGCCACATCGGGTCCAGTCAAACCTGCGCCCACCTACAACCACCTCCCGCTGACGGGCAGGAATTACGTAGGGCGTCCAAACGGACTAACTCGCTATCGAGTAGTGGCTCATGCAGGCTATAGTCATAATCCATGCTCTCTCTCTCAGAACGGATAGACTCAAGATGCTCAACCTCTCACACAATGGTCAAAGAACTCACAACGACCACGGGACCCGTCAAACCCCGAACGGTTCCAACAATACTAGCACTGGTCTAAACAAGCTACTAGACTCCACTCGGTCCCCCAGGCACGAGTGTAACAAAAAGTATCTGCCTGAATAAACCCAATCGATAGACCAGTAATCACTGGTACTGCCTGCTTGCTGTCGAACTCAAGAACCCTGCCTGGTGCCCGGCGCTCACACCGTGGAAAGCCTACTCCGGAGTGGCACTCGAGGGGGAGCGACCCACACGAGTAAAAGTATCACTGTATCAAGCATCATGTATCGAGTATCTCTGTAAACCACTGTCTCATAATAGCAGGCTGGATCAAGACTATGATCAAAGTGGAAAACTCCGTCCACTAACAAAACCCCGATCTGATTGGAATAGTACTCAAAAAGTGGGAAA
>CM055060.1:27476018-27508242 GCA_029204045.2 Tillandsia leiboldiana
ATCTGGCCCGACCCAACACTGTGCGTGTTCGAAACCAAACCAGGCGCCATGTGGCCTCCCCGCGCATCGTGCGCCACGCGCACATAAGCCGCTCAGTCGCGGCACGCCCACAGGGAAGCGCGGTCCACGGCGGGGAGCACGGTCCGCGGTCCACGCCGGGCTAGCTGGGTCGTGCGCCCCGCCATGGGCGGGCGACACGTGGCCTGGCGCAGTCACAGTGCGCGCCCTGGCCCGGCGGGGAATCACGCGCTGTCCCGCGTGCATTGACCGGCCAATCCCGCGCGCACGCGTCCACATCGAAAACCGGTTGGTCCCGGTGCACGCAAATTCCCGGTGGACCGGCCTGCCCGCGCCCGCTCCCCGCCCACCGACGCGCCGCGATTGCCCCGTGCAGCCAGGCCGAGTAGTAATCTTGTCTCAAAAATCCATGTTTGAGCATCCGGGCTCCGAAACCTACAAGGAAATAGGTCCATTTCCATCGTTTTTCGCGCGCTGAATCCAAATTCCGATGTACGTTTTGCCCAATTCCACTTCTAAAATTTGACGAAGGCATCCAGATATGTAATCTTAATCCAATTTCACTGCTGGGTCCATATCCTGAGTCCGATTTGCGCACAAGCACCTCACATCACACCGAATAAAATAAGCCTCCAGGAAGCGCTTTGTGATCCAACATGAATCCTCTCTGCGGGCTGCGGTGGTTGTCCTCACAAAAAATAATGCCTAAAACTAAATTTTCCCGCATCGCGTCCGGACTAGATTTATGACGGTCCAGACTATCGTTAAATTCCAAAAATAATGGTTCGGGGTCGGACTGGATAGGCTCTGATCCAGACCGATTCATGCGACATAAGAAAATCAATGCTCGAGGTCCGGATTGAAACTAGTTGATCCGGACTGGAAATGCGCATGAACCAAACCCTGTTCGGGTTCGGACTGGATCTTCTAATCCGGATCGTGAACACTCAAAAATGTCCAGTTTTTATTTTTAAGCCAAAAAAATATTCCAAGTGTTTCTAATCTATTAGAATGAATTCAAATCACCAAAAATACTTAATTAAACGTATCTGAACATTATGGATTCATTCTTCTTGAAATTGATGGTTATAGTTCTTCAAGTCTTCAAGTCTCATCTTCAATCTCAAGACTCCACTAACTTCACGAAATACGCCAATACAAAATCCTTAAAACAACACACAATATAAAAATAAGAAACACTTACCCTAAGGTTGACGCGCTGCCAAAACTCCGCACGCGTGCTCGACTCCTCGGAATGAACGTACGCGTGCTCGACTCCTCGGCGCACGCTCCACGACACTCCCCACGCGCTCATGACCTTCCTCTCCCTCTCCCTTGCGCTCTGCTTCTCTCTCTAAAACCCTCGAGCGCGAGCAAAAGAGAAAAAGAGAGAAAGATGAGGCTTTCGGGCGTAAATAGGCCAAAACAGACAATTCAGGTGCTCGAAACACCCAGTTCGGGCTGCCCAATAGCACAGGAAAGTGGCCCGAAATATTTGGGCCGCTACAGTGCGCCGCGAGCAGGCGCACACATCACACACCCGCAAGCGCCCGGGGCCGCCACACGTAGGATGTCAATGGGTACGGATACCCGATATTTTATCCGAATCCGAATCCGAACGGAATGGATTAACCCGATGTAAACGGATATGGATATAAAAAATGAAACCCAACGAATTTGGATTTGGATTGATTGTACTTGACCCGAACCTGAATTGATTTACGTTATATAATATACGTATATCTAAATATTTGGTATTATATTTAAATTTATATTTTAAAAATTTAGATTTAATGTAATATATTTTGAAACTATTGTAAAGAGGAAAAGAAAATAATTGTTTCGGGTTTGGATTTTCGGGTTCGGGTTCGGGTTTTGGAATTTTGATCGGGTCGGATTTGGATATGAATTTTTAAAATCCGTCGGATTTGGGTTCGATTCAAGTTTCGGGTTTGGTAGTCGGTTCGGGTTCGGGATTTTAAAAATCCGCCCCGAATCCGACCCGTTGACATCCTAGCCCACGTCAACGCCCATGCCTGCGCGAGTGTCGCATCGCGCACTTGTCCCATCAAGTGGGGCACGTGGCTCCCCCACGCCCACACACAAGCCGCCGGTGCTTGCACCGTACGCTTCCCTGCATTCTCGCCTCAGTCGCCACGCCGCCTTACAGATCGCGCCCACGGCCCCCTTCTCTCACTCTCACTCTCACTCTCTCTCCCCCCACTAAAATCTCCTAAAACACACCCCGTGCTCCATTGTTCTTGCCGATTTGTGCTAAAACGATCCCAGCTCGATCCGACACTCCCCTCAATGTGCCAAAAGATCAACCATACTACAACTTTGCAAATTTCATCAGCGTGAGAATGACCATGCATTATTCATTCATTCTTCTGCTCGTTTAGTATTATTGTTTTACTTTTCTATATTGCTGATATGATTATCACTGGTGAGATCCTAATTTTTATACCATTTATCAAGTCTTACTTTTGACGTCAATTGAGATAAAAGATCTTAGGGTCTCCATTATTTCCTAGGTATTGAAGTAGCCTACAGTCCTAAAGGCTATTTACTATCTCAATGGAAGTACACAACAGATCTCATCTCTCATGCTGGTCTTATAGATAATGACACAGACAATACTCTTATATGCAGTTTCATCAGAAAACTAACTCCTACCATAGGTGAGCCACTTCCAAATCCCACACGCTATCGGAGTAGTTGGAGCTCTCGTTTATCTCACTATTTCTCGTCCAAATATTGCTTAGTGAGGATGATGGATCCCACGTCGAGATTACTGGATCATCTACAGCTCCCGGAGGCCTATGTGGCGTGTTGGTGGGATTTGTGCCCCATTTGGACATTAGTGTGGGGCTCAGTGTGTATATGGATCACGTGGGTGATTGGCGGACTCCGTCGGAGTTCCAGAAGTGGTTTCGCGCGCCAAGGATTTAAATTGGACTCAGTGCGAAGTTTGGACCAAGGATTACCTTTCCGGATGCCTTCGGCAAATTTTGGAGTTGGAATTTGGCGAAATGGACATCAAATTCGGATTCAGCGCGCGAAAACGGTTAAAACGGACTACCCACTTGTCATTTTTGAGCACCGGACACTGTTCACGCCGGAACAGTGTTTCCGGCGGCGGCGGCAGCGGCGGAGCGGCCGCAGGCAGCGCGGCGGACGGAGGCGCGGGCCGCCCGGTCCACGCGGCAGGCGTGCGCCGGGGGCTGGACGCGTGGCGGCTCGGGAGTGGGCCGGTCCGCGGGGGCGCGGTCTACGGGGGAGTGCGGGGCGCACGGTGGACCGGGGGTGACACGTGGCATCATCCTAGAGGTGGGTTCACGGCGGTTGGTCTACGCAGTTTCGGGATGGCTCAGGGTTTACGGTGCACCGGGCTTGGACACGTGGCAGGTTTGCATTGGTTCGGTCCACATGATTTCGTGCACCGGGTTCACTAGGCAGTGGCTTGACACGTGGCGTTCTCCTATTGGTGGGTCTACTGTGCGCGGCAGGGTGGCAGGCGGCGGCGTCAGGCGGGCACGTGGGCGCGGCAGGCGGGCGTTGACCGGGGAGCGTGCCACGTGTCGTCGTCCGCGGGTGGCCACGTGGCGCGACGCGTGCGGCGGGTGCGGCTGTCGCCTGTTTGGCGGGCGACGTGGAGGCCCAGGGGACTTCGGGCTGCTACAGTGCGCGCCTTTGGGATTTTCGGGCTGCTACAGTACGCGCCCGAAAGTCCATGCGCCCGGAAATTGGGACATACCGGTATTTTCCCATTGTTTCTGCAGCCTATAAAAGGCGATCCGAGCTCTCTTCTTCTCCCTTTTTCCGCCATTTCCGAGCCTCTTCTCGCCGGGGTGCCTTCAGCAAAGTTGATCCCCTAGTTTGGCTGCATCTTTCTGCAAAGTTTTGGGATTTTTGGTGGCACGCTTATCGAGGTTTCTATTTTTACGGCGCGGCGCGACGCTCGTTCGTTTGTGGTCTTCTTCGTCGCGTTTTGGTGCGAGGACTCCCCCGGCTTACCCCGAGCACCTTTTTCAGTGATTCTTGCGCCGTTGGCTTCACGACAGGTAGGGCTATGTTTCCCATGTTTACTGGTTTTTCCCATTCCGAGTTTTTCATGGGTCTTTCGGATCATCTTGTAACCCCTTTTTCTGGGCGGAGTTCTGGGACAGCGGCGCGGTGTTTTGGTGATATCTTCGCGCACAGGCATCGGATTGGGGCGATTCAAGAGGCGATTTGCATCTACACATCACGAGGAATATGCCCAAATTTTCTTGGAATTTTCTGAATATTTCTCGAAGGTGAAGATTATCTGTGAACAGTAATTGTTGCTACAGTTTTTGAGTGTAGTTTGATTCGGGGTGGTTCCCTTGTCGGAATTGTTTCTCAGTGTAGGAAGCTCGGAATTGGACGTGCAGGTACTCGTTTCGAAGGTATCGACGCGAGGATTACTGTGGTATTTTTATTGGATTTTTCTGGGCACTTGCAGCAGGTGAAATATGCGCGGCTTTGGGACTGATTTTCAGATTGTGTATGTTTGGTTGATTTTGGAATAAAAGTGTAATGTTAAGCCTTATTGTTGTACTCAGGGGTGTTTTCAGCTGTTTGGAGCCAAGGCTTGCGCGACTTGTACCGAGGGTGTTTTGTTGGCAGATTTTGGACCGCGGGCGTCTACCCACTTCACCGACTTCAGGTTTGCCTTGGGTTAAGCGCTTCAGGTGGGTGAGCTTATTATCAGTAATTGTTTAAGGCAATGTTTATGTTGTGGCAAGTATAAGTCCACTTGTGGGGATGTCACCCCTCTATGACTGATGCATGCATGTGTAGGGTACATAGTTTATGTTGGTAAGTAGGTAAGCTTGTTATTGATATTGGTATAAATGATTGCAAGAATAGTATTTATGAGGTATACTGAGGACTTGCATGACTTGGACATCTATGTGATGACTAGTGTAAGCTTACCTAGGATAATGTTACCCTATGAATTATGTAACATGCCATGTTAGCACATAGCCTTTCTTGTGGTTGGATTATGCTTTGGGACAGGATTTCGTAGCTATGTGCGGATTTGTACTCTGAGGAGTTATTATGATCATTCTATTGATGAACCCTGAATTGTGGACAGGTCTAGTTTTGGGATTCCGGCATGTTGTTTATTCCTAAAGGAACTATTATTATGCTTTACCCCCTTTTATTTCCTTGAGGACAATTGCATGCTTGTATGGTCATGTAGTTAGGCCATCTTTTACTGCTGCACTACTTATTGGAACTTGACTTAGGAGAAACCATGCTTTTCCTTTCTCCTTTGCTAGTCAGGTGGTCAGTGCTGCTCGGGTTCGAGCAGGGGTCTGGATAGGGTAGTCAGGACTTCGTGTCTGGGACAGGTTGGTTTAGTTGTGGGGCTTTGCGGCAACCGCGGATATTGGGCGGTTGACCGGATGTTTCTCTATGCACCTGATTGGGTATCAGTTTTACTTAGTGGATGGAGTTTCCCACTTATCGTTTAGTTGCATCCGATTGAGGTCGGGTCTTTCCTTAGTGGTTGAGTTTTCCCACTTTGATCAGATTGATGATCAAGTCCTGCTGTTTCGAGATACTGGTGATATTGATGACAGAGATGCTTTACTCGTGTGGGTAGCTCCCCTCGAGTGCCGCTCCGGAGTAGGCTTCAGACCGTGTTGGGTTCCGGTCAGACCGTGTTGGGTTCCGGTGAGACCGTGTCGGGTGCCGGTCAGACCGTGTTGGGTTCCGGTCATTTGGACAGAGCAGGCAGTACCGGGTTTTATACCGGTTCATTCGATTGAGTTTATTTCGGTCAAATACTTTTTGTTACACTCGTGCCTGGGGGCCGAGTGCAGACTGGTAGTTGAGTTTAGATCAGTGCTAGTATTGTTGAGAGCCGTCTGGTTGACGGTGGTCCCGTGTTGTTGCGAGTACTTTGACCGCTGTGTGAGAGGTTGAGCATCTTGATTCTATCCGTTCTGAGAGAGAGCGTGGATTTTGACCATAGCCTGCATGATCCTCTACTCGATAGCGAGCTAGTCCGTTTGGACGCCCTACGTAATTCCTGCCCGTCAGCGGGAGGTGGTTGTAGGTGGGCGCAGGTTTGACTGGACCAGATGTGGCAGTCAGCTCGATTGGGTCGGTGGTGCACTTCATGTGCTAGTGGTTGCATACCACTGTTTGGTTCTCCCCCTTTTAGCCTTTAGTTAGGGGCAGGGTAGCTGTTGAGAGTTTCCAGCTTACTC
Source organism: Tillandsia leiboldiana (assembly GCA_029204045.2). NCBI lineage: Eukaryota > Viridiplantae > Streptophyta > Magnoliopsida > Poales > Bromeliaceae > Tillandsia > Tillandsia leiboldiana. The sequence continues at coordinate 27,482,282 of CM055060.1, forward strand.
ATTTCAGTCTTATGACTTGGGTTAGTTTTTGTCTCTTGAGGACTTGGTGGGCAGACCGTCGGGTCTGGCGGTGGTACCCACTGAGAACTCCCTTTTTGGAGTAGTTCTCACACCCTTGGGGGTTTTCCCCCCTTTTCTCTCCTCTTCTTTGTTTTGCAGAGTCTTAGCAGGTGTTGCCGACTCTGCGGTTGTTGATCGTGGCGAGGGAGTCGCGAGCTAGATCCCTACCCGGCGTTGGAGAGTAGCGGTACCCTTCTGAGGAGATCATCAGTAGATTAGCTGTTTCTTTTCCTCTTTTGAGAGACTTGTAGTGAGGATATTTTGTATTGAGAGACTGTACACTGTTGTATTATATATTGGAGTTACCTCCCGGTTGGGTTTAGAGCTTGTACTCGAGGATTTGTATTATTATTATTTTGGGAGGCAGACAGTGTTGTTTATTTCCAGTTGTACAGTGATTGATTTTAGTTACAGCAGATTTTTATTTATAGCTCTGATATCTGTTTAGTTATAGTACTTTTCTTGCAGGTAGGACGCTTCGCCTATGCAGGTTGGCATAGGTGGCGGATCTGTTTGGCGGGCCCGGGTCGCAGTTTCGACCCCGGGGCGTGACAGATTAGAGTGGTATCAGAGCCTAGGTTGTAGGTCATGGTGGACTTAGAAACCCTAGGCTTTTGGTTTGACCCTTGGTTGACTTTGTGAGAGTCGTGATTTTGCGAGAGTCCTGATTGAGTTTTATACCTCTCCCAAGGGACGGGAGGAGTGATTGGCATGTTTATTCTCCTAAGTAATTATGTTGGCTGCAGACAACATAATGCTGTGGAACGGGTGACATGCTTTAGACTTTCGCTGGATTGGGTCGAGTGTGTTGTGTGTGCTGTTTTGTTGTTTCGTCGTGGCGAGCGGTGTCTCCCCGACACTGGGTTTTGACCCGTGTGCATCCTGTCATGGCAGTTGAGCTTGAGCAGTTGGTTTTGGGCCGGATACCCGGATCGAGGTCAGAGAACCCCGGACCCAGATGACAGGATTGTCAGAGGCTTGTCAGCGGCTGAGGGAGCAGCTGGTCTTGGTGACACAGTTGTCGGAGCACTGAGTAGCCCCCTCTGTGCCAAGGTTTAGTGTCGAGGCACCGAGGCAGGGTGGATGGTTGACGCTGGTGAGCCGTGGGACATGATCGACCTATGGAGCCATGTTTGGCAGATGAACCACCCCGACTCGTAAGATTGAGTTTGGAGCCTTTGGAGGCAGAGTCGCGGCTGGTGGTGATGGAGTAATTAATTGAGAGCCTCCCTGTGCTTGAGAGTGTATGCAGTTGTTGAACCGCGCGCTCCAGATTCGAGGGACGAGGCGCATAGGATATATGAGATGGGAGTGGATTGCGCCAGGACACCTTCCTGTTATTCAGTCCCTTCATTGTGGATTTAGACGCCTCGCTGGAGCAGGCACCGTGTATGGAGCGCGGCATTGCAGTTCCTTTGGATAGGGATCTGCCGCCAGAGGTGAGTTCTGGATTTTGGCGCTTGGCGCCGGATGATGGAGGACAGATCGGCCGGCAGGGGCATGACTAATTTTCTTTTCTTGGATGACGAATTCCCGAGATGTCAGAGGTCGGGTGGACCCCGAAGGCGACATCAGTATTTTATCAGAGTGGCGCAGCGATAGCGTGGATTTGTTATCTGCGGAGGACCTTATTCGTCGCCTCATTGTGATCAGAGACAGAGGTCGTGCTTCCTAGTGATAGCCCTGATTTTCAGGCAGATTGAGCGACAACCACTTGCTTTGAGCGGATGAATCTGTGCCGCCCGGTTGGAGGGCGCCACGGTAGTGGATTGAGTGTCGCAGGTGGGATTTCACCACGGTAGTCGGAGTTAGAGCATGTTCCACTCTTACATGGGTTAGAGGCAGATTTGTTACCACGTGCACTAGAGGTACAGGTTCCTGTTGTGTTGTGCACGTGGAGGAGGCTTTTGGATCATGTCCAGTGCGGCCGAGACCGCGAGACACCGGCAGAGTTATTGGAAATTATAGCAATTAGGTGTTTTGACCTTATGCTTGAGATTGTTGGGCACTATGCCACAGGATGTTCGACTGCGGCAAAAGAGGACTTGATCTTCGGCAAGACGGGCAATTGGAGGCTTGCTCGTTGAGGTTGTTAGAGCACTCTGGTTTTAGCGACAGGGTGAGAGGTGCTTACGGCGGCACCGGGACTCAGAGATATCTCTGTTGCCTGCGAGATCCCGTGTGTGATTTCACCTTAGTTGTTGGTAATGCCGCCGGTTAGGGAGATAGAGATTGCGTTTGACGTGGTTCGAGGAACCGCGCCACCCTGGACAGCACCTCATTGGATATCGCCGGTAGAGCTGAGAGAGAGCCGATGGCACTGTTGCAGGGTCCGATGGATCGAGGGGTCTGTTTGACCTAGTGCCACGCCGTTGGTATACGTGGTGATGCCACATCGTTGATACACGAATGTGAGGGTCCTTTTATGGTATCTAGGACCTTATGATGGAGTTATACTCCGGCAGTTGGTGTATGATGCGAGTACCCACTTGGAGTTAGACAGCCGAGGACTTCGCCTAGGTGGCGTTTTGGACACGGTGGGGGCATTATGAGTTGTTAGCGAGGCCCAATGGAATGACGAATGCCCTGTGGACTTCAAGATCTGAGGATAGTATGTCCCAGTTGTACTTGGACGGACTGGGAGTGGTGTTTTCCGAGGATATTTTGATTTACTCCCAGAGTGACTTGGAGTACTAGGAGCACTTTGTGGTTGTGCTACCATGCCCTGTGGATGAAGCGGTATGGCCAAATTATGGAGGGTACAAGTTGTAGCCTGCAGAAGCATACCTTCTTGGGTCGCTTTGTTCGAGCCGTAGGGACGGCGGTGGAACCCGACCAAGTGGATGTTATTCAAGGTTGACTGAGACCAACTTTCATTCTTGAGGTGAGAAGCTTCGTAGACTTGGCGGTGCCAAGAGAGCATGGCCAATGGATAATGTGACTGGTATTAGCGCCAATGCTAGTGTTTCCTGTGTTGGGAGATGGAATTGTGTGTTTTAGTGATGCCTCCCATTGTGGCGGTAGAGTTACCGTGGGTGGATCTTCGGTCCACACTTCCTTTTGTCCAACCCTATGAGTGTTGTGGCAGGATGAACCGCTGTTTTGCAGGCAGCTTGGATTCCCACGGTTGATGCCTTCAGTACGTCCTTTATTTCTAGCTTGGATTGTTATACCTGGGCGTAGGCCATGCCCTGCTTGGCTATCAGTTCTGATTACTCAGCATCTTGAGTGGATTTTCCGCGGATCGTTGTTGCTGGTTTGGGACTTTTGACCGCGAGTTTGAGCCTCCGCCTTATGATCGCCTTTCGAGTCAGTTTTCCCTCTCCCGTTCACTGACGGTTTGGTCCCCGTCAGGGCATCTTTTCGACCTGTGGGTCTGTGGAGTTATGTTGGCTTGTTGAGTGTCCAACCGTGGCTTGAGATTGTGTCCTTGAGGATCCCTTTTGAGGGTAGCTCGTGGTTGAGTAGGCCACTCGGTGGTTTTGGATCGGAAGTAACCTAGTGAAGACCCCAGCTTATTGGATCTTTTCCCTCATAGGATGAACCTGGGGGTATACTTCGGGTGATCCTGGTGAGTAGACACCAGGAGGTGGTTTGGGGCGTGTTGCGCTGTGTGATTATATCTGTTTACCCACGCTCTTGAGGGGGGGGCCTCTGTGCTGTTTCACGTCTCAGCTCTGGAGTATGTTGCTTTTGGATCCCTCGCCCGTGATCGAACTTGCCCCTTCTGAGCGGTGATTGTTGGAGTACGAGGGACGCCCGTTTGCGATTTTCTGGCTCGAGAGATTGAGGAAATCGCATGTCGGGCCATGCCGTAACTTGTTGTTGTTGTTGTTGGGAAGTAATCACTGGAGTGAGTGATGTTTCGGAGCTGGAGGGCGTTATTGATGAATACCTACCCGTGGTATGTGGGACCCTTGGGGGATTTGAGCTAGTTTTCGAGGACGAAACTTTTCTTAGTGGGGGAGGATGTGAGGAACTGGATCCCCACGACGAGATTACTGAGGATCATCTACAGCTCCTGGAGGCCTATGTTGGCGTGTTGGTGGGATTTGTGCCCCATTTTGGACATTCGCGGTGGGCTCATTGTATTAAATGGATCACGTGGGTGATTGGTGGACTCCGTCGGAGCTCCAGAAGTGGTTTCGCGCGCCAAGGATATTTAATTGGACCCAGCGCGAAGTTTGGATCAAGGAACATCTTCCGGATGCCTTCGGCAAATTTTAGAGTTGGAATTTGGCAAATTGGACATCAAATTCGGATTCAGCGCGCGAAAACGGTTAAAACGGACTACCCACTTGTCATTTTTGAGACTGGACACTGTTCACGCCGGAACAGTGTTTCCGGCGGCGGCGGCAGCGGCGGAGCGGCCGCAGGCAGCGCGGCGGACGGAGGCGCGGGCCGCCCGGTCCACGCGGCAGGCGTGCACCGGGGGCTGGACGCGTGGCGGCTCGGGAGTGGGCCGGTCCGCGGGGCGCGGTCTACGGGGGAGTGCGGGGCGCACGGTGGACGGGGGTGACACGTGGCAGCATCTTAGAGGTGGGTTCACAGCGGTTGGTCTACGCAGTATTCGGGATGGCTCATGGTTTACGGTGCACCGGGCTTGGACACGTGGCAGGTTTGCATTGGTTCGGTCCACACGATTTCGTGCACCGGGTTCACTAGGCAGTGGCATGACACGTGGCGTTCTCCGATTGGGGGTCTACTGTGCGCGGCAGGGTGGCAGGCGGCGGCGTCCAGGCGCACGTGGGCGCTGTCGGGCGGATTCCCGCGCTTGGGGAGGACACGTGTCGGCGTCTGGGGGGCGCGACGTGTCGCAGCGGGGAGCGGCTGGGTTGCTGTCCGCTGTTGGCGGGCGACGTGGCGGCCCAGGAGGGATTCGGGCGGCTACAGTGTTCGGCGCGAGGGATTTCGGGCTGCTACAGTGCGCGCCCGAAAATTCCCAGCGCCCGGAAAATCCGGACATATCCGGTATTTTCCCCTATTGTTTCACGCTGCCTATAAATAGCGATCCGAGCCTCGCCTTTCTTCCCCTTTTTCCGCCATTTCCGAGCCTCTTCCTCGCCGGGGTGCCTCAGCAAAGTTGATCCTCGTTTTGGCTGCATCTTTCTGCAAAGTTTGGGTTTTTGGTGGCACGCTTATCGAGGTTTTCTATTTTTACGGCGCGGCGCGACGCTCGTTCGTTTGTGGTCTTCTTCGTCGCGTTTGGTGCGAGGACTCCCCCGGCTTACCCCGAGCACCTTTTTCAGTGATTCTTGCGCCGTTGGCTTCATGACAGGTAGGGCTATGTTTCCCATGTTTACTGGTTTTTCCCATTCCGAGCTTTTCATGGGTCTTTCGGATCATCTTGTAACCCCTTTTTCTGGGCGGAGTTCTGGGACAGCGGCGCGGTGTTTTGGTGATATCTTCGCGCACAGTCATCGGATTGGGGCGATTCAAGAGGCGATTTGCATCTACACATCACGAGGATTATGCCCTAATTTTCTTGGAATTTTCTGAATATTTCTCGAAGGTGAAGATTATTTGTGAACAGTAATTGTTGCTACAGTTTTTGAGTGTAGTTTGATTCGGGGTGGTTCCCTTGTCCGAATTGTTTCTCAGTGTAGGAAGCTCGGAATTGGACTTGCAAGTACTCGTTTCGAAGGTATCGACGCGAGGATTACTGTGGTATTTTTATTGGATTTTTCTGGGCACTTGCAGCAGGTAAAATATGCGCGGCTTTGGGACTGATTTTCAGATGGTGTATGTTTGGTTAATTTTGGGATTAAAAGTGTAATGTTAAGCCTTATTGTTGTACTCAGGGGTGTTTTCAGCTGTTTGAAGCCGAGGCTTTCGCGACTTGTACCGTGGGTGTTATGTTGGCAGATTTTGGACCGCGGGCGTCTACCCACTTCACCGACTTCAGGTTTGCCTTGGGTTAAGCGCTTCAGGTGGGTGAGCTTATTTTCAGTAATTGTTTAAGGCAATGTTTATGCTGTGGCAAGTATAAGTCCACTTGTGGGGATGTCACCCCTCTATGACTGATGCATGCATGTGTAGGGTACATAGTTTATATTGGTAAGTAGGTAAGCTTGTTATTGATATCGGTATAAATGATTGCAAGAATAGTATTTATGAGGTATACTGAGGACTTGCATGACTTGGACATCTATATGATGACTAGGGTAAGCTTACCTAGGATAATGTTACCCTATGAGATTATATAACATGCAGGTCTAGTTTTGAGATTCCGGCATGTTGTTTATTCCTAAAGGAACTATTATTATGCTTTACCCCCTTTATTTCCTTGAGGACATTTGCATGCTTGTATGGTCATGTAGTTAGGCCATCTTTTACTGCTGCACTACTTATTGGAACTTGACTTAGGAGAAACCATGCTTTTTCCTTTCTCCTTCTTGTTAGTCAGGTGGTCAGTGTTGCTCGGGTTCGAGCAGGGGGTCTGGGTAGAGTAGTCGGGACTTCGTGTCTGGGACAGGTTGGTTTAGTTGCGGGGCTTTGCGGCAACCGCGGATATTGGGCGGTTGACCAGATGTTTCTCTATGCACCTGATTGGGTATCAGTTTCTTTAGTGGATGGAGTTTTCCACTTATCGTTTAGTGCATCCGATTGAGGTCGGGTCTTTCCTTAGCGGTTGAGCTTTCCCACTTTGATCAGAGTCGTGATCCAGTCCTGCTACATTGAGACACTTGACAGAGATACTTGTTACTGAGATGTACTTTACTCGTGTGGGTCGCTCCCCTCGAGTGCCACTCCGGAGGTAGGCTTGACCGAGCCGTGTGCCGGTCTGTTACTTATATTTTTGACCGAGCCGTGTGCCGGTCCGTTACCTATCTTGAGATCGAGCCGTGTGCCGATCAGTTACTGAGTTCGACAGCAGAGCAGGCAGTACCGGGTGCCATACCGGTTCATTGATTGGGTTTATTTCGGTCAGATACTTTTATTGTTACACTCGTGCCTGGGGGCCGAGTGCAGACCGGTAGTTGAGTTTAGATCAGTGCTAGTATTGTTGAGGGCCGTCTGGTTGACGGTGGTCCCGTGTTGTTGCGAGTACTTTGACCGCTGTGTGGGAGGTTTGTTACGGAATTTGAGTTGGCGTAGTTTCGTGAAAGTCTCAAGTCTTGAAGATTGAAGGTGAAGAAAGTTGGATCATTTAACTCAATCTCAAGAAAGAAGAATTCAAAAGGATCAGGTATGTTTAACTAAAGAATTTGTGTGATCCGAATACTTCTTGTAGTGTAGAAACACTTGGAAGAATCTTTCATTGTATAAAAATCAAAAAACTGGACTTGGGACATGTTCAGGATCCGGATCAGGTTGTTCGATCCGGATCCCGAAGGTGGTTCGTTCATACATCGTCGCAATCCGGATCGTAGTCTCTTGATCCGGATCCCGAACGTTGAGTTTACCATCTACCTTGAACGATCCGGATCTTGCTTCGCAATCCGGATCCCGAACGTTGATGTTTGGTGAACTGTATGAACGATCCGGATCGTAGTCACATGATCCGGATCCCGAACCTTCGTTTTTCTGGAATTGGCTGTTTCGTTATGACGATCCGGATCTCAGTTATCACGATCCGGATCGCCGTCCGTAAAAATCCAGAAATGGCAGGTTTTTGATTCTTATCTCCTTCCTAGGGTTTCTAACCTATAAATAGACCCTATGTCTTTCTTTCTAGGGTCAATCCACATAGCCGTCATTTTCATATATCATTTTATACGGCTATAGATCCACATATAGAGAAGAAAGGAAATCATTAGAGAATACTCTATGTTTCTTCATCTATATTGATTAGTTTGATTCAAGGTTTTCATACTCACATCTTGAGTTGAATCAAACTAATGAATACTTAGATGGTATTTCCGATCTATCTTTGATCTAAGTATTCGGCGGATCATCACCACCCAAAAACAACGATTTTCCCCAAAAATCGGCGCGTGGATTCGCGTGTCCTTGTGGATTCAAGGTTCAATCGCTCTCGTGGATTCGGAGCGAGGCACATTCGTGGATTCGAAGGGTGCTATTGGGTGAAGACCGTGGATTCGGTCGGACGTCGTGGATTCGACGTTGGACGCCGTGGATTCGGCGTTGGGCGCAGATCGTGGATTCGAGAAGCGTCGGAGCGAGCGGAGAAGATCCTCTAGGAGCGTATGGAAAAGGTTGAGTCGTAAGTGTGTACGGTAAATCACCTTGTACGTGTTTTAATTCTAGTGGATTTCTGCCGTGTTATCGGTCCCGTGGTTTTTTACTCCGGTGATGGAGTTTTCCACGTAAAAATCTTGCGAGTTATTTTATTTTCCGCATTGGGTTTTATCGCAACGATTTTTGGAGTGTTTATACGTTTACACCTATTCACCCCCCTCTAGGTGTTTCTTCCCCTATTTAGATCCGTATTATATACGACCCAACAAGTGGTATCAGAGCGGGAATAGGGTTGTGAACAATGGTTGAAGGTGGAAACATCAATCGACCCCCTTTCTTTGATGGAACAAATTATGCGTACTGGAAAGTACGGATGAAAGCCTTTTTATCTTCCATCGACGAAAGGGTGTGGCATTCAATTGAATCAGGATGGACTAATCCAACTGAACTTTTCTCTGATGTTCACACCTTAAAACCTAGGTCGAAATGGACCAAGGAAGAGTTTGAGTTATCTTCTTACAATGGCAAGGGAATTAATGCTATTTTTAATGCCTTATCTCAAACTGAATTCTCTCGCGTCTCGGCATGTGAGACTGCGAAAGAAATCTGGGATGTTCTCCAGGTTACACATGAGGGAACTAACCTCGTGAAGATTCAGAAACTGCAGATGCTTACGAGCAAGTTTGACTCTATCTTAATGGCAGAAAATGAATCTTTCACGGACTACTATACACGATTGCAAGACATCGTAAACTCATGTGCTAATCTGGGAGAGAAGATTCCAGAATTTAAGATTGTAAGAAAAATCTTAAGAACTCTTCCTGAACGATTTCGCCCAAAGGTTACTGCCATTGAAACTATTAAACACCCGGACGAAATACGTGTAGAAGAATTAGTTGGTTCATTACAAACTTATGAAATGACTTTTACTACTAACAATTCTTCGGGAAAAGCATCCACTTCTAAGTCTTCAGGTTATGCGTTGAAAACAACTAAGGAAGAAGACGCGGATACATCCTCCTCGGACGATGACGAGAACCTTTCTATGGAGGAATTTGAGAAGCAGCTCGCTCTCTTGACAAGGAAGTTTCGCCGCAACTTCCGAAGGGGTAATTCAAGCAAATCTCCATCCCTCGGAAAGTGGAACAAAGGCAAGGGTACTCCAAGTCACAAGTCAAGAAAGCAAGAGAACTTCTCAAAGGATAAGAAAAGCTCAGAAGGACAACTGCAATGCTTCAAATGTCGAGGCTACGGCCACATTGCAACGGAGTGTCCTAACAAGTATCCGGCAAAGAAGAAGGCGATGTAAGTCGTCACTTGGGATGACAACTCAACGTCAAATGAGTCGTCTTCAAGTGATGAAGAAAAGAGCTCCACGGCATTCCACGCGTCCACATCTTCACCATTCATGTGCTTTATGGCAAATACGTCTGAATCATTGTCCAACTCCACTGTTGAAAAGAATGCAATGGACAATGAATCGGATGATTCGGAAGGCGAAGAGTTTGCTCTAGCCTATCACAGATCTTTACAGGATTTAAAGAAACCGGCTAAGCAAAACAAGGGGTTGAGAGGGAGATTGCAGGATCTCGAAGAAGAAGTAAAAAGGGTAACTTCTCTCTCGACCGATCTTGAAGTGGAAAGGGATAGTTTGATAAAAGCAAATGTTTCCCTTCAAGAGTCCAATAAGCAGCTCGAGAAGAACTATATAGATATGGTGAACAAAGCAAACTACTTCTTGAAGCTCTATGGCGAGGGCCGACAGGAAAGACGGGAAATGACAGAGACCATTCTCCAACTCAAGGATGACTTACAGCAATTCTCTTTAGGAAGGAGTAAGTTGGATAAACTCCTTGGTCTTGGTCAAACAAATCGGTTCGGCCTCGGGTACACTCAAACTGGAAACAGTCCAAGTTCGAGTGGGACAGTCTTTGTGCCTCAGTCGGTATCTCCTCCTCCGACACCGGAATTCAAGACAAACAACGACAACAAACCTACCTCATCCTCTTCGGAATCGTCAAGCTCAAAGGTATGTTTTCGTTGTAATTTTGCAGGGCACATCAAAAGAAATTGCGAGATTGGAGCTCAAAGAACAAATCAACCACATCTTGCAATTGCTACCAATAAGCTCACTTCCCGGAATTCAAGGAAGGATTTTTCAAAAGAAAAGAACATTGGTAGCACCTCAAACAAGACGATGACAAAAGAAAAAGATCAATCATACAAGACGTCGTCTTCAAGGAGAATCTCTCAACCTTTACCAACATACTCCAAAACTCAAAAGGTTTGGGTATGCAAAGGTGAAACCCCTCCTTGTCTTTAATCGTTCTGCGATTAAATCTTGTATAGTTTATGTAGACTATTTTCTTTTCTTCTTTTTCTTTTGGCCAACTCGTCAACCATCCTTGCAAGGTAAATTGTATATTTTTTTATTGGTTGATGATTTCTCTCGGTTTTCTTGGGTAGCATTTTTGAGAGAGAAAGCTGATACGTTTGACTCTTTTCATGAGATTTGCCATCGTATTATGATTGAAAAGAATGAAAAGATCATTCGTGTTAGAAGTGATAGGGGTGGAGAATTCATAAATTCAAAATTCATTGACTTTTGTACTTCAAATGGCATTAAACATGAATTCTCGGCACCCTATACACCTCAGCAAAATGGTGTTGTTGAGCGCAAAAACAGGGTTGTTCAAGAGATGGCGCGTGTGATGCTTCATAGCCGGAAATTACCGCTACATTTTTGGGCTGAAGCTGTGAACACCGCTGTCTATGTCATTAACAGAGTGTATTTGCGCCCAGGAACCTTGAATACACCATATGAGCTGTGGTTTAGTAGAAAACCGGATATCAAGTACTTTCGTATCTTCGGGAGTCGATGTTACATTTTACGTGACCGGGAAAATCTTGGAAAGTTCGACTCTCGAAGTGATGAAGGGATCTTTTTGGGTTATTCTACGAATAGCAGAGCATATCGAGTATTTAACATCGAATCTAAGACGATCGTAGAATCTATAAATGTTAAAGTAGATGAAGCTTCTCACTTTGAATCTGAAAAATCTACCCTCGATATCTCTCTAGATGATGATTCTCCTGCTAGTGCATCTTCTCATAATAATACTTCCAATATTAATGATGCATCTAATGGTTCTTCTAGTTTATCTGATGTGCAGGAATCATCTCGTGTACCTCCGAGTACTCCGTTTCAACAAACGCTACGAATCTCCAAGGATCATCCGGAATCGAACATCATTGGAGATCCACAAGAAGGAGTTAGAACTCGAAGGCAGTTGGTTTGCGGATTTGCTTGCTATGTATCTTTAATCGAACCAAAGACAATAGATGAAGCTCTTCAGGATGACTACTGGATTAAAGCTATGCAGGAAGAGCTCCATCAATTTGAGCGAAACAAAGTCTGGGAATTAACGAAGCCTCCAAAGCAACATAATGTGATAGGTACCAAATGGATCTTCAAGAACAAGAAAGATGAAGATGGTACTATCATCAGGAACAAGGCACGACTAGTTGCTCAAGGCTACTCTCAAGTAGAAGGTATAGACTTTGACGAAACTTTCGCCCCTGTAGCTAGACTCGAGTCCATTCGTATATTGTTTGCTATTGCTTGTCATTTTAAAATCAAATTATTTCAAATGGACGTCAAGAGCGCATTTCTAAATGGGTTTTTAAATGAGGAAGTTTATGTAGCTCAACCGAAAGGTTTTGTAGATCATAAACAACCTAACCATGTTTTTCGTTTGAAAAAGGCTCTTTACGGTCTGAAACAAGCACCGCGAGCATGGTACGAAAGGTTAACAAAGCACCTTTTGGAGAAGGGCTATACTCGAGGGGGAGCTGACAGGACTCTCTTTGTGAAGCATTATCAAAATAATTTCATTGTAGCACAAATCTATGTCGATGACATTGTATTTGGTGCAACAAAAGATAATGATGCTTCTAAATTCGCGAAGACCATGGAAAGCGAATTTGAGATGTCCATGATGGGCGAATTGTTTTATTTTCTTGGATTGCAAATTAAACAAAATGATGAAGGTATTCACTTGAGTCAATCCAAGTATGCACTGGAGTTGGTCAAAAAGTTTGATCTAGAAAATTGTAAAGATTTTCCAACTCCAATGGGAACTAGCCACAAGGGACTTGGAAGTGAATCACATAGTGAGAATGTAGACGAGAAACTGTATAGAAGTATGATTGGAAGTCTACTTTACCTCACGGCTAGTCGCCCGGATATATCCTTTAGTGTTGGGATTTGCGCGAGATATCAATCAGCACCAAAGGAGGTTCACCTGAAAGCGGTGAAACGGATCATCCGGTACATCAAAGGATCTATTAATTTCGGAATTTGGTATCCTATGGGAACAAGTCTGGACATTGTTGGATACTCAGATGCCGATTGGGCAGGATCAGTGGATGATCGGAAAAGCACGAGTGGTGCATGCTTCTATCTTGGCCATTGCCTTGTTGCATGGCACAGTAAAAAGCAGAATTGCATAGCACTCTCGACTGCCGAAGCGGAATACATTTCAGCTGGAAGTTGCTCAACTCAACTCATTTGGATGAAAAGCGTATTGAGTGACTTCCGCATTTCAGCATCTTCGGTAACAATACTTTGTGACAACACAAGTGCTATTAACATTTCTAAAAACCCTGTGTTGCACTCTAGAACAAAACATATTGAACTTAGATATCATTTTCTTAGAGAGCTAGTTGAATCAAATACTCTTCAACTTTCATATATTTCAACTGAAGATCAATTAGCTGACTTTTTAACAAAACCTTTGGATCAAAAACGTTTTATTCATTTGCGAAAAGCAATTGGTATGCTTTCTTTGAAATAAACTTCTTTTTGAAATCTTTGCTTAGGATAGGTTTTGTATTTGTTTTGTTTTGTTCATTATCTATGTTTGTACATAGGACATTAATTGAGCATAGATCATAATTGACTTTAATTGCATCTTTTCGCACATTTAGAAATTTATTATGCTTTTGCCATCATAATATTTCATTGTTGCAATGATCGTTTATGTTAATTAAATCATCTTCTAAAGTGATCAAAGTCAATTTCTCTCTCAATGATCTCTTGGTATAGTCATTATCTTATTTGACTGTTTAGTCGAGTATGAAATCGAGATCAATTTTTGGTTGAATACTTTATATCTTAAATAATTGATAGCCAATTGAGGGGGAGTCAAAGATAATGTAAAATGCTCAAAAGATGTGGAAAGAGTTGCATCCCAATGAGGAGTGTGAAAACTACCACCACATGGAGGAAAGAGCTACCACCTCGGTCGTCCGAGTATTGTGTGCAGCTACCACATGTATACCAAGCATGGTTGTTCAAATTTTTGATTTAGTAAAATGCATGTTGAAATACTTGACTCTGTCAAATTTCAAGGTTGGTATAAGGTGGGTTTTTAAAGAAAGATGCTCAAAGAGCCACTCTCTTCAACAGATTGTCTAGATACATTATCTATCATATTTGGGATTTCAAACATCTATTGATCTTTGTATTTCATTTTCTTTACTGAATTGATGATTTGATAAAGGCATTACTCATAAGATCAAGTTAGATGTAATTGAAGGTGTTCAACTTTAAGGGATTTAATTTTTGTAAATTTTCGTTTCATTTTTGGATATTATTGATAGATTTGGCATAATCTAATTCTTGTTGTATGGAACGATGATTTTTGTTTAAAGTTGATACACATTTGTGCTTACAATCTTTTTCTGGTTTTTCTTGAATTTCTCTGAAATTTTTCTAAAGAAAAAGTTGGGGCCGATCCGGATCGGGCAAGGTGATCCGGATCCCGAACGCAGGTTTTCTCCTGCGGGCTGACGATCCGGATTGGACCTGCCGATCCGGATCCCGAACGCAGTTTCTTACTGCGGGTAGCCGATCCGGATCGCAGTTATGAACTGATCCGGATCGCGGCTAGGTTTTATAAGGAACGAAAGGGGTTTTTGATTTCTTTACTCCAATCTTTTGTTCCAAAGTTTCCAGAGCCTCTCTCTCTAGATTTCATCCTTCCTGGAAGCTTTCAAACTCAGGTTCTTCAATTCCAAGTAAGTTTTATTGATCAAAATCTCGGTTTTTTCACCGTTTTTCTCTTTTCCTCCTCAAACGCACGAATTTCTTGGATCAACTTTGTTTGTGGATGGTTTTTGATCAAATTTCTTTTGAAATAAGAACTCTGGGTAGATTAGTTTTGATTATATGCTAGATATTCTCGTGATTAACGGATTTTTAGGCTTCGATTTCTAAAATTTCGGTTTTAGGGCATATAATAAGGATTTTCGAAAATCATGCAATTGATCTATTTTTAAAAGTCCTTTTGCAAAACTAATTTGATTCTTAGTCTCTCTACATGATAATGATTCTTTGGATACAATTTTTTCAATTTTTGAAAACTAAGAATTTTTGTGTTCTTGAGTTGGTTTTCACAGGACACCTTCTTAACTCAAGCACTTTGATCAATGGCACTTAGTTCAGTGAGTTTCTCTTGGTTAATCCTTCTCCTGGTTTCAATGATGCACACAAGTACATCTGTTAAAAGGGAACCAGATGATTCAACTCAAAACAAGACGAAAGACGCAGAGGGAGACAGCTCAGACTATGATGATGAAGAATGGGACGAATTTTTCAAAGATGTTCAACAGAAGATTGATGAGGAAAATAGGAAATCTGTCAAAGGCAAAAGGCTTATGAAATCTGCATCAACAACTAAGCAATATACAAGACGAAAGAATATCCTAAGAAGTGAAAGTTTTCATAGTAGGCCTCTTACTAGAGCTCGCTCACTCTCTGGGGTTCTACAAACTGAATCTCCATGGGTTACGGGATCGGATGCACCATCTGCTTCTAGACAGCATCCATCACACTCGAAAAGACAGGATACAGACGCTGCTGTATTGGAATCGCTTCACCAGGAACAACAAAGACTCTCTGCTGCACAAGAGAGGATATCGAAAGAACTTCAGCAAATTTCCTCTGAACACAAGAAGATCAAGAAGAAGTGTTCAACTATTTCGACAATGCTTAAAGGGATTTTGAGCAAGCTGAGTTGTACCAGCTCCGACTCCTCCGACTGAACTGCACCTTTCTTTTTCTTTTTGTGCAGGATTTTGATTTTAGGATTTAGTTTTATACTGATTTTAGCTTAGTTCTCAGGTTTTACGTTTTATTGGAACTTTTCACTCTCCTAACATTTCGTAGTCTTAACTACATTTTGGCTTTGTTTTGTGACAAAAAGGGGGAGAGAGTTTATAGAGAACTTTGAACATTGAACTTGAACAATGATGATGTGTTGGAACATCAAAGGTAAGTTGAAACACAAAGGTAAGTAGAACTTCAACTTTTGGGTTTTCTATGTGTTTGAATGCATGCCTCGACTAACTATTTGCTAACTATTTGGGCATGTAATATAACTAACAAGTTGATGTTGGACTAACAAGTTTGTGACATTTGGTTTTTACGTGCATAGAAGATATGTTGGTTCTTAACTCTGATCTATTACATATCTATATATATATAAGTTTGTCTCAAACATGTTCATGACATTTGGTTTTTACGTGCAAAGAAGATATGTTGGTGTTTTTTAACTATGATCAGTTTACATATCTGAATATAAATGTCATGGTAAGTATAAATGAGTTTAAACTTCATCTCTGTTTGTGGTTTTTGAATGATACAAAATTCTTGAGGTATCTAACGATTTCTTTTGTCAAGAATGATTTCTTTTTGCAGAGAGTACAGATGTCCAAGTCTAGAGTCTGTTTTAGGAGTTTAACTCATGTATTGTATTTTGGATCTCCATTGTAAATTTTTGTTGTATGGTGATAGCAACAAAAATATCTTTTTGAATTTTCTTTAGTGGATCTATGTTTTGTCACGAAACCGCCAAAGGGGGAGATTGTTACGGAATTTGAGTTGGCGTAGTTTCGTGAAAGTCTCAAGTCTTGAAGATTGAAGGTGAAGAAAGTTGGATCATTTAACTCAATCTCAAGAAAGAAGAATTCAAAAGGATCAGGTATGTTTAACTAAAGAATTTGTGTGATCCGAATACTTCTTGTAGTGTAGAAACACTTGGAAGAATCTTTCATTGTATAAAAATCAAAAAACTGGACTTGGGACATGTTCAGGATCCGGATCAGGTTGTTCGATCCGGATCCCGAAGGTGGTTCGTTCATACATCGTCGCAATCCGGATCGTAGTCTCTTGATCCGGATCCCGAACGTTGAGTTTACCATCTACCTTGAACGATCCGGATCTTGCTTCGCAATCCGGATCCCGAACGTTGATGTTTGGTGAACTGTATGAACGATCCGGATCGTAGTCACATGATCCGGATCCCGAACCTTCGTTTTTCTGGAATTGGCTGTTTCGTTATGACGATCCGGATCTCAGTTATCACGATCCGGATCGCCGTCCGTAAAAATCCAGAAATGGCAGGTTTTTGATTCTTATCTCCTTCCTAGGGTTTCTAACCTATAAATAAACCCTATGTCTTTCTTTCTAGGGTCAATCCACATAGCCGTCATTTTCATATATCATTTTATACGGCTATAGATCCACATATAGAGAAGAAAGGAAATCATTAGAGAATACTCTATGTTTCTTCATCTATATTGATTAGTTTGATTCAAGGTTTTCATACTCACATCTTGAGTTGAATCAAACTAATGAATACTTAGATGGTATTTCCGATCTATCTTTGATCTAAGTATTCGGCGGATCATCACCACCCAAAAACAACGATTTTCCCCAAAAATCGGCGCGTGGATTCGCGTGTCCTTGTGGATTCAAGGTTCAATCGCTCTCGTGGATTCGGAGCGAGGCACATTCGTGGATTCGAAGGGTGCTATTGGGTGAAGACCGTGGATTCGGTCGGACGTCGTGGATTCGACGTTGGACGCCGTGGATTCGGCGTTGGGCGCAGATCGTGGATTCGAGAAGCGTCGGAGCGAGCGGAGAAGATCCTCTAGGAGCGTATGGAAAAGGTTGAGTCGTAAGTGTGTACGGTAAATCACCTTGTACGTGTTTTAATTCTAGTGGATTTCTGCCATGTTATCGGTCCCGTGGTTTTTTACTCCGGTGATGGAGTTTTCCACGTAAAAATCTTGCGAGTTATTTTATTTTCCGCATTGGGTTTTATCGCAACGATTTTTGGAGTGTTTATACGTTTACACCTATTCACCCCCCTCTAGGTGTTTCTTCCCCTATTTAGATCCGTATTATATACGACCCAACAAGGTTGAGCATCTTGATTCTATCCGTTCTGAGGGAGAGTGTGGATTTTGACCATAGCCTGCATGTTTCTCTCCTCGATAGCGAGCTTGTCCGTTTGGACGCCCTACGTAATTCTTGCCCGTCAGCGGGAGGTGGTTGTAGGTGGGCGCAGGTTTGACTGGACCAGATGTGGCAGTCAGTTCGATTGGGTCGGTGGTGCACTTCTTGTGCTAGGGGTTGCATACCACTGTTTGGTTCTCCCCCTTTTAGCCTTTAGTTAGGGGCAGGGTAGCTGTTGCGAGTTTCCAGCTTACTCATTTCAGTCTTATGACTTGGGTTAGTTTTTGTCTCTTGAGGACTTGGTGGGCAGACCGTCGGGTCTGGCGGTGGTACCCACTGAGAACTCCCTTTTTGGAGTAGTTCTCACACCCTTTGGGGGTTTTCCCCCCTTTTCTCTCCTCTTCTTTGTTTTGCAGAGTCTTAGCAGGTGTTGCCGACTCTGCGGTTGTTGATCGTGGCGAGGGAGTCGCGAGCTAGATCCCTACCCGGCGTTGGAGAGTAGCGGTACCCTTCTGAGGAGATCATCAGTAGATTAGCGGTTTCTTTTCCTCTTTTGAGAGACTTGTAGTGAGGATATTTTGTATCGAGAGACTGTACACTGTTGTATATTTATTGGAGTTACCTCCCAGTTGGGTTTAGAGCTTGTACTTGAGGATTTGTATTATTATTATTTTTGGGAGGCAGACAGTGTTGTTTATTTCCAGCTGTACAGTGATTGATTTTAGTTACAGCAGATTTTTATCTTAGCTCTGATATCTGTTTTGTTGTAGCACTTTTCTTGTAGGTAGGACGCTTCGCCTATGCAGGTTGGCATAGGTGGCGGATCTGTTGGCGGGCCCGGGTCGCAGTTTCGACCCCGGGGCGTGACACTTTGAATTCAATTTCGGTTGGGCGCTTATAATTCGGCTCAACATGGACCCTTCTGCAATTCGGTTTGGTTCGGCTCGTAACCTTATGGTTAGGTTCGAGATCCGTTTGAACTTGAAACTCCATTGCATTTGGTTTGGATTTGATTTAAGATGCCTTCGAGTTTGGTTTGAGTCACCCTCTTTGCGGTTTGGCTTAAAACCCTTTGCCTTTGATTTGGGGTCGAGCTGGTGCATGGTCCAGTTCATATGATTCCACCTAAATTCGATTTAGGTTGAACTGGCTTATAATTTGGGGGCATTTTTTTTTTTTCTCTTTTTTTTTGTATTGAAATATATGAGTTTATTTTGTCTCGGCAAGCAATCGAAATTGTTGCGTATAACCGACCCTAAGGTGAGTTAGAATTCCGTCGTAGACCAAATATGTTTGAAAAAAAAAAAAAAAAATTTGAGTATTGAAAAATATGGATTTATTTTGGTTTATTTTGAAAAATATGGGTTTATTGAAAAATATGGGTTTGTTTTGAAAGAAAAATATGTTTTTGGTGGCAATCAGGCGCCCACATGGGTTTTCACCCGATACGTTCCCCTAACTTTTGCCTGTGAGTTCGAATTGTGTATTATCACAGCGGGGATCCCATTTTTATCTCTGGGGTTATACCACGGCCGGGAATGGTTTTTTTTTTTTTTTTTTTTTTTTTCTCTCTTTTTTTTTATTCTTTTTTTTCCTTTTTTTTTTCCTTTTTTGGTTTTTTTTTTTTTGAGATTTTTTTGTGGTATTGAAAAATACGAGTGTATTTTATCTCGATGAGTAAACAAAATTGCTGTACATAACCGACTCTAAGATCAGTTAGCATTCCATCGTAGACAAAAATATGTTTGAAAGAAAAATATTTTTGAGTATTAAAAAAAATATGGGTTTATTTTGGTTTATTTTGAAAAATATGGGTTTATTGAAAAATATGGGTTTGTTTTGAAAGAAAAATATGTTTTTGGTGGCAATCGGGCGCCCACATGGGTTTTCACCCGATACCTTCCCCTAACTTTTGCCTGTGAGTTCGAATTGTGTATTCTCACAGCGGGGATCCCATTTTTGTCTGTGGGGTACCAGTTATACCACAGCCGGGAATGGTTTTTTTTTTTCTTTTTTTTTTCTTTTTTTTTTCTCTTTTTTTTTTTAAATTTTTTTCTTTTTTTTTCCTTTTTTGGTATTTTTGTCACGCCCCGAGTTTAAAAAAAACCAGCGTCTAAATTTTTTTTTTTTTTTTTTTTTTGAAATCAGAGTTTAAAACCAGCCAGGGCGCAACAGACCGCCACATATATAGAAGAGTCCCAATCCCACTGGGGATTGAGCCTTTTCTACATATGCACGGCTCACTTGGCATACAATCAGAGTACTAACTACGTACATCTACTAAGCAAGATTAAATTACAATATCAATAACTTCTCAATTACATTGCATTACATTTGATACAACAAATAACTAAATACTTGATCTTATCGGCTGTCCAGGGTCAAGCTCTATCTCGTGATCTCACCAACTTGTCCCGACATCTCAACACCCGCTCGACCTGAAAAACAGTCACCCGAGGGTGTGAGACACACCGGAGTGTATCCCAGTGGGCACGACGAGCCGAGAAATAGCAGATCGTACCTACTGGTATACAATGCTAGAAGATAGTAATAGATCAGGGGTTAGGGTAAAGCAGATATATAACTGGTGCTGTAAAGAAAGCAAAACTCATAATCTGGGTACAAGCATAGGAGATAATTTTAGCAGAATTTAGAACACATCAAGGAGTTAGGACAATCAGAAAGATAACAATGGAACTATAATCAGAGACATCACATAGAATCATATAAAGGTAGATAACTAGAAGCCAGATCAAAGAATCAAAGAATCATGTTAAAGCAACTAAACAACACATGCATCAAATAGATGAAAACGCAAAGACCCAATCACAAGCTACCATATTGGCCTTCACAAGACCTCAGGCAAGGCTGCCTACTTGGCACCACCTGGTTGACATTCCCCAAACTAGGGTCACGGGTTGCCTCAGCTAACCACTTTACCGGTAAAGAACATCGCTACGGGTAGCAAATCCGCTGATGTTCGTGAAGTACAACGGTCCGGGCGAATCATATGCAAATGCTCAAGCTCACGGTCCACTGACCGGGTAATCGGCAACAAGCCGGGAAATCCCCACTGGGATGCAATGACAAGATCAACTGAATCTCAACACTTATGCAGGAACACTCAGCAATAAATCTCAACTCATATGCAATATCAAGGCAAATCTCAACTCAGCAGAAGCTTACATATAAACTCAACTCAACCACACAAACCAACCAAATGATACAAAACTTAAACACATATTTTTAAGAAAACTGTTTTGAAAAGTCCAAACCCCAAAAAGCATTGCCCTCGTCCTATCAAACAAGAACAGACTCAGTCGACACTACGAAGCTTGGGTTTCCAAACCTCGTAGAGCAATTGCCTTTGCCCTATCAAACAAGAACAGACTCCGGCGACCCTACGAAGCTCGGTAAAACATCAGTTAAACAAATCTATGTGCTCAGCAGTGTTTCATTTGATCGACAGGACAAACAGGCTTACTCATCAACCATGGAAATGTTCCAAGATAAAATATAAATACCAGAGGCACTAAGAATAATCATGTAAGGCAAAATAGAACTGATATAATAATCAAGCATAGGAGTGCAACTACGAAATGACCAATTAGTCAGAGCAACTAACAGTAATACATATTGCAACCAAAGGCAGACAGGCTCAAAATAAACTAAGTTACCAAGAACAGGAGTCCAACCAGTATCGCACCCCAGAGGGCCGAACTGATAAAACCCGGACCGAAGATAACCCACCTGATATAACGCAGGCGGCTAATCTGAACCAACTGTACACTCAGCACACCAGATGCTACCAAGTAACCCTGAAGGTGAAATAAGGTTCAGGAATCAGTTTACTAACCAGTATACGATGTGATCTTTGCATCTAGACCCCTAGGGCTTTTTAAATTTACTTTTAGTGCCAATTTGGGCACTGTTTTCGCTCGTTCTTTTAGCAGGAAAATCATTTTAACATTCCGTCACTTCCAGCAGGTTACTTATGTCACGCTGAACACCGTGCTCACCCATTTGTGGCATCACGGGTTCCGAGGCAAACTTTGGCCCATAATATACGCACTAACATAGCCTTAATGTCATTTAGTTTCTTCGGGACTTCAAACAGAAATTTTAATGCGAGCATCGCGTCCAGTGACCCCAAATTAGCTAGGAATGCACTGTCGCGACTTCGCCAACACTTTAAAATAGGGTTTTGTTCCAACATTACTGTTTTATGTTGATTTCACTATAACTTTTAATCTGGACTTCAAACAACCAAAGTTTGTATATCAATCTGTCTCTAAACATTGCTAGGGTGCCCGGGCTTGCCATAGTTGCAGCCCAAGTGTGCTGGATCACAGAGATCCCTCAACTTGCAAACATACAAGTTCACATTGCTCCAACTTTTATTCCACTCAGTTTCTGTTTTAACTGAAGTGAGCACACAGCTCAGGGGATCATTGGAAACAAGTTTTATATTTACAGTTTTGTCAAATTCTAATTTAAAGTTCTTTGAGGCATTTTTACAAACAGGTGGCATGCACATTTGAAACACATACACACAACACAATTGAAGACTTGGTTCTCTGCAACCAGGGCACCTGAGGGCTTCCAACTTGGATCAACTAGATCCCCAGAGATTTTGGAACACATCCCCTCAACTAGAGCAACTCGAAAACCCCCAGGTTGAGCTCGGCTCGAGGAAGAAGATGACCCATTTTCTTGAAATTCGTGATGCTTCATCCGAAGGGTCTGGGGCTCAACCAAAAGCACCAGTAGGTGCCATCTGCTTCATGGAAGCTTTCCCCCACCCATGGCTGGCCTCGGGGTGCGGTGGCGGCGCGGCGGAGCAAAGCTCCGGTTTCGAGCTTGCCACCTCTAATGGTGAAATTCCACAGAGTCAATTTCGAGCCCTCTAACTTGGATGGAAATGCTCCTTGGGTCCACAGAAAACTTCCCGACCAGCACCGCCCCGGCCGGAGTTGGCCGGAGCGCCGGCGACCATCTTTGGTCTTATCTCGGGTCAATCCATGGTCGCACCAATTGGGTGCAGCATGGGTTCCATGCAAATGCATGGGAGCACTCCTCAAGGTCCCAGAAAGCTTTCTGGGTTGATGGCCGGCGCCGGGGAAGCCCGCCGGTGCCGGAAAAGAAAGTCCGGCCAATCATGCATTTTTCACAAAACTAGGGCATCAAGCTACAATTTACTGGCTCGACCATACTCCATCAAATTTGGTGGAGTTGGTCCCCACCACCAACAGTCCCGTAACACCAAGTTTTAGCCCTGATGGTCGACTGGTTGACGAGTTCTCTCGAGGCGGAGTTAGATTAGGTTTCCGGCGACCCATTGTGGCCGCCGGCCAACCGTGGTGCATGGGGGCTCGGGGATTTGCTGGGATGATGCTTAGGGCCTAGGAAACCGACTGCACGTGGTCTAGAGGGCTAACATACACTGGTTCAAAACCCTCACCTTGGCCGAGCTCGGGGAAGAAGGAGGAAGCCGGTTTCTTGCACCTCCCACCTCGCGCGGCCTCGGCTAGCTTCCAGCAGGGTCCTTCAAGCACCAGGGACTCCTCAGACACCTCCCAATCCAACCTTGAAGAGGTCTGGTCCAACTTCACACTTCGTGGGAGAGAGAGGAGAAAAAGAAGATGGCTGCGGCGGCGCTCGGCGGCGGCCGGGGTCGGGTTCACCAGAGGTTGGTTGCGGCCTCACAGTGGAGCTCTCAGAAGAAGGTTGGGCTATCCCTACAACTCTTGGTTGATCTCTGCTTCAAGAACTCAAGAGAAGCTCCTATTTATAGGTTTCTCAACCTCAACTCCGGTGACCCGAGCGGCCGGGGGTTTCAGCAGCCGAGGGGCCGCGTCGGTTATGGTCTGAAGATGCTGGTGGCGCATCAGTTACCGAAGAGGAAGAGGCAGGGATTCGGGATTACTCCAACACGTGTGTGCATGTGTTAGTTGCACATTTGCACAAAACCCCTTCAACTAATAGTATTTGGACATAAGTCCTTAACAAAAGTTAGTCCTTTTACTGTCAAGTCCCTCATCTGTAAGCCGCAAATTCTTCGGAGTAGAAAATTACGGGTTTTTCTGCAAAATACTGCACTTTTTGCGCATTTCGAGGTAATCCGATCGCCGTTTTGCGAAACAGACTTCGTCACGACGTCCGGCTCGTCGAGACATGTCAGGTAGCGCATTTGTTTAGTTTGTTCGACGCTCGGATTAAAAGCTGTTCCATAAAGTTCGACGATTTTTGGAGTGTTGCACGCACTTCGATGCACCCGGATCGCCGAACGCGAAATCCGTCAGTGCCATTGCACTCAGAACGTCGAAAATAGCTAGGATCTATTACTCACACTCCTATGTTAAAACTCTAGATAGTGGTTCGGCCATTAGTGAAAGCGAGGGATTAAAAACTCGAGGGTTACTATTTACTTAAGTCTCGGGGCCCGCTTTTTGATTTCTGATTTCTGGAAGATCCGACCGTCGGATCGAAAACATATGAATATGAAACTTCTATGTTTCGACGAGACGATCGCAATGGTGATCTCGGATTTTCCAGATCAGACCCCGATCAAAAGTCGATATCTCTGGGCCCACTATTGACCCACTATCTCTCCACTTTTGCCAAAATTGACAAATTTTAAATATTTAAAGGCAAACAGAGACTTTTAAATTCTAGATTTCTACATCACCCACAACTTCTGAGAAGTTTCGTCCCTGAAACTTAACAAAACATACTTTAAAAGTTTTCTAAAACACCCAAAATATCAGTTTTCTAAGTATTAATTTATTACATCGTTGTTTCAACATTTCAAGCTCCCGATGGGCCTTCCCCTGACGGCTCGCCATGCTGTGTCAAAGCATAGACCCGTCCTCCCGTCACTTGGCGGGGTCCCTCAGTTTGGCGCGATGAAGGACGATTTGAGGCAGCCACGCTCTGGGTTGGCGCTGGAGGCCGGGCAGCAAGAGGTGGCACAGCCAATGCTGGTGGGTTCACAGCAGATCTCCGCGGGCAGTTAGCAGAGATATGGCCAGGCTGACCACAATTATAGCATCTTCCGTGGCGCAGGTCGCAAGTCATGGGTTGATGATCTGCCCCGCAGAAGACGCAAGGCCTCGCCCTATGTTGTCGATTGAAGGTCCGAGAACCACTGGCTTGGTTCTGATTTCCTGGGGGTCTAGGGGGTCTTCTATTTGATCCAGATGATCCCTCCCCATTTCCAGCGAACTGTCGCTTCATCCCTTTCCTTTATCCATCGCTGCCCGCTCAGCCCGGGAGATTTTCAATTCAGCCTCAATGGCAAGGCAGCGCTCGATACATTCGTCGTAGTCGGTGATCAAATGTGAAGACAACTGACGCCGGATCTCGTGTCGCAGGCCTTGAGTAAATAATCTAACCTTGCGACGCTTGTCCTGCACCGCTTGTGGCACCAGGTCAGCAATTTTTGTAAATTCTTCTTCGTACCCCCTCAGGGTGTGGTCACCTTGGCGCATGTTTTCCAAGTCCCGCTCTAATGCCTCTCGTGCTGTCTCCTTTAGGTAGCGGTGGTGCAGAGCCACCCTAAATTGCTCCCAGGTAGGCTTTGGTGCATCAGAAGCAAAATTGTGGCGTTGGTAGCGCAGCCACCATAAGCTTGCGCTGACACCAAGGCAGTGCACCCCCAGCGTCACCTTATCTTGCTCTTCAGTGTCCAAATCTCTAAACAGCTTCTCCATGTGGTTTAGCCATTCTTCAAGGGCCCAGGGGTCCTTTTCACGGCCTGAGAATTCTTGGGGCTTGAATTTATTAAACTCCAGCAGGACTCCCCTGACTCTTGATCTTTCTTCCTTGTACGTTGCTATGGCAGCTTCCAGGGCCGCAGGATTGTTAGGATTGTTACCCCCTGCCACCCCGGGAGCATCTACAGTTGCAGCAACGGCTTCAGATGCAGCCGATTCAGCTGGTGGTACTGGTGCAGGAGGAACAGGAGGTCCCTCAGTCGCAGAGGCTGGTGCTGCAGGTGGTGCAGGTGCAGCAGGAACACTAGCCTCCCGCTGCATGTACTGTTGTATCATTGCAGCCATTTGAGCCAACTGGTCCTCAAATCTTTGCATTCTGTCGGGGATCTCTGGGCCCCCACTTTCAGCAGTTGCTTGGGCAGCCCCCGACCCATGCCAGTTCCTTGACCACCACCAGCACCACGCCGAGTGCGAGCCATAACTGCAATAGTTAATAATTTATTTTAGTACGGTCGACCCACAACTTCTGTTTTGACCTATCAGACTTAGAACACTACCCAGCGCTCTCTCGTAACACGAGTCATCCTAGGGTTCGTTCCTAGCCAAACCTAGACATTGCGTTTCCTATTGCTCTGATACCATCTAATCTGTCACGCCTCGAGTTTAAAAAAAACCAGCGTCTAAATTTTTTTTTTTTTTTTTTTTTTTTGAATCAGAGTTTAAAACCAGCCAGGGCGCAA
>CM055060.1:27508342-27745854 GCA_029204045.2 Tillandsia leiboldiana
GGACTAGTCAATCAAAAACTCAACCTCCCTATCCGGCGGCATACTAATCAGCTCTGGAGGAAACATATCCGGGAACTCGCGGGCAATCGGGATATCCGCGAGTCCCGGAGCCGCCGTAAGGCTCCTTACACCACAGATGCCATAAAGGCTACGCATCCACTGCGCATCATCTGCCTCGCACGAGAAGTCGAAACCACAGAGGCAAAGAAAGCACTCTGGCACCCCCCGAAAAACGAACACCTCCTGGCCTGGCTCGCTAAAAGTAACAGTCCTCGCGGCGCAATCAATCGTCGCGAAATAGCAAGCCAGCCAATCCATCCCCAGTACAATGTCAAAATCTCGCAGCTGACTAAGGACCATCAGGTCCGCTGGCAAAATCCAAGACTCAAGCTGTACCGGGCAAGACCAACAACACTCCTCTACATGCAATATGTGATCGGGAATCTGTACCTCTAATGCATGTGGCAACCGACCTAACTCTAGTCCATGAGATGATGCAAATGCTCTACTGATAAAAGAATGTGATGCACCGGTATCAAATAAAGTGCGGAGCTCTAATACCAAAAAGTAAAGTGATACCTGCCACCACGTGGTCGGCTGCCGTGGAGTCCCCTACCTGAGCGGCGTAGACTCGCCCGCTCTGAGCTGGTGGTCGGTAGTCTGCAGGGTGGGAGGAAGGAGCCCTGCTCGCAGGAGCATAGGGCCGCTGAGCTGGCGGTCGCTGCTGAGGTGGAAGAGAAACTGAGGCCGACAGAAGGAGCCACTGATGCCGAAAAAGGGCATGAAGATCGTATGTGCCCGGCCTGACCACAGCCATAACAACGCCCCCACCTCTGCTCACAAGGGCCGGGGAAATGCTGACCCCCGCAGAAGATACAACTGCCAGGGGCCCGAAACTGTCGTGACTGCTGCGGCTGCTTGCTGCCGGTGCGGACTGCCGCTGAGATCCCTGCTGTCGCGACTGCGACCTCTGCTGCTGCGAGTGCTGCTGCTGTCGCTGGGGCTGCTGATGCTGTGGGGGCCTCTGGGATCCCCCAGGCCCTCGCCGCTCCGAACGCCACCGGCCCGTAAACTGAGGCGGTGGCGGTCGGGGCGGCCTCCAGGAACTGGCCTGTCCCCCCTCATCCGATGCTGGTCGCTTCCTCTCAGAACTCTGAGCGACCAGACCTCCGCGTCTAGAAACAACATGATCTCCCCTCTCGACCCACTGTGCATGATCCACTGCCTCTGATAAAGTCTGAAGCCTCTGGGCGTGTACCAAGGTATAGATCTCGGGGCGCAAACCTGTCTCAAACAGCTCCACCTGGTGCAGCCCATCCCTGGCAACATAGGGTACGCAGTTGAGCAACTGCGTAAACTCCTGGAAATAGTCCCACACTGGGCGATCACCCTGCTGCAGGTTCTTCAAGTCATCTTCTATCTTCTTCTTCACGCTCGTGGAGAAGTAAGTGTCAAGGATCATCCTCCTGAACTCCGACCAGGGTAGCTGTCGGGTGACCTGAAACTCTAAGGGCTCGACCCGACGCCACCAAGCATCTTCATCCCCCTCTACACAGTGTACTGCCAAATGTGCTCTGAACCTCTAGTCAATGAAGAAGTCCCGAAACAACTTCTCCATTGATGCTAGCCACGATCCAATCTCCCAAGGGTGAGTGCTCCGCCCCGAGAACTTAGGGGGTCCTCGCTTACAGAACTGCGTGAGTTTGTCAGAAAACTCCCGCTCCTCCACTGGGGTCAAAGGCCTGAACATCCCCTGGGCCCCACTGCTCGACGACGGCGCTGTAGGGGCAGGTGGAATAGTCGGTGGTACAACAGGTGGTACGGGGGCCTCTGCAGTAGTAGGGGGAGGTGCCGCAACCTGGGCAAATAACTGCTCGAACCTCTGCTCCTGTCGGCGGTGGCTCTCCGCCAACTGGGCCACCATGGCCCTCAGCTCACTGATCTCAGAAGGCCCGGACTGCTCCGGCTCCTCCGGGGGTGTAGGAGTACCCCGAGTAGGAATCTGCCGCCTAGGAGGCATCCTGCCACACAAGAATCCACGGGTCAGTAAACCAAACCACTCTCGACCCAATCCAGCGAAAGTCATGGACATTCCCCTATTTCTGTAACCTTATGTTGTCTGCAGCCAACATAATAGTCCCCTAGAAATAGGCTATGCCAATCCCTCTCCACTCACAGGAAGAGTTAACAACTAATTGCCGACTTTCGCACAATATCACGTCACTCACGCTCTGTCTTCCTAGGGTCTGCCAAAAGCCTAGGGTTTCCTAAGTCCCAACTGACCTATCCCTAAGCTCTGATACCACCTAATCTGTCACGCCCCGGGTGTAAACCAGAACCCGGGCCCGTCCACAGATCCGCCGTGCATACGGAATTTTTCGTGTACACGAAGCGCTGGTAACCTGCTCAGATATAAAATATATAACAAGGAGCATAAAACAGAGCTAAACTAAAACTAATACATCTCAGACAAATGCTGGAAATAAAAGTACAATAAGCTCTCACAAATATACAAGTGTCTCTCCCAGCTCACGAAATAAATACAACCAGCTGGCCGCAGCCAGACCCAAAATAAAAGGAAATACAACCGTCTGAGTGTACTGGGGATACATCAAAACTACAAAACTCGAACTCGGGGCAGTAGCTATCTAATCAGCGATCCTCTTACCTCGATCCAGGGAAGAGGGTCCCGCAACTCCCGCAGAGGACTCTGCAAAACAAAGGGAAAAAGAAAAGAGAAAGCAGTGGGGGGTGAGAACTACTATAAAAACAGTAGCCTCCCCTAGTGGGTAGACCTCAAACTCAGACATGCCCACTAGGACTATCGGAGGCGAAAATGAAAACAGAGGTGGTAAGCTACAAGTACACTACTGATGAAGAGCTACCACTAACATGCCTCTAAGATGCCTAACTAAAGAATAGCTGAAAGCATGCACCAGAACGTCAAAGACTGACAGACCAACCCAATCAAAACACCAGTAAACACTGGTACTGCCTGCTCTGCTGTCAACCTCACAACTCAGTATCTCCCCTGTCCAAATGACCGGAACCCAACACGGTCTGACCGGCACCCAACACGGTCTGAAACCTACTCCGGAGTGGCACTCGAGGGGAGCGACCCCACACGAGCATAGTATCACTGTCACTAGTATCATCAGTATCATAAAATAGCAGGACGGGGTCACGACTCTGATCAAAGTGGGAAAACCCATCCACTATAGGGAAACTCGATCCCCTACCTCCAATCTGATGCAAAAGTAATAATAATAATAATAATCCGGTCAACCGCCCACAGTCCGTGGTCGCCGCAACACCCAAACATCGATCCCCGACTGTCCCAACTCTGAACATCTGACTACACAATCCCCTAAGACTAGACGACAGGAGAACGAATAAAAGCATGGTTTCTCCTAAGTCAATTCCAATATGTTTGTGTAGCAGAAAAAGGTGGCCTAGCTAGATGACCATTCAAGCATGCAAAGTCCTTTATTTGATAAAATCATTTCAATTATTCTAACATATGCAACATCAAGTGTTTGGAACTCCCGATGTACATGTGGCAGGATATAAGATACATGATACAATTTAGATGCACAATCTACTAGCAAGTACCTCTTTTACAACATGCATTCTAACCACATGCCCAAACCTTCCCTTAACATATGACATGATATGGCTTTAGTATTCTTTCCAACTAATTAAATTGCATATCTAAACATGGAAACACCACTTACTAACCTGTAGCCTGCTAACAATGCAAATATTAACAAAGGAACCTTAATCTCATACAAGCATGCTAGATACATTCACAATTAATAGCACATGATCAAGGCATTCTAATAGGCCTAGTGACATTCACAAGTAGGAGGTTCACAACATCACCCACCTCGAGCGCTATTCCAAGTTCCCAAAAGCGAAGTCCAAGATCAGTCCAAAACTCACCACCAATCTATACAAAATACCCCAAAGGAAAGTACATAAGCTATTCATTCTCAATTTCCAAAATCTGTCCCCTAATTCCACAGTCCAGAATTCTCCAATTTTTACCTGCGAATAATGCCTAGAAAAATCCAAGAAAAATACTATCGCGATCCTCGCGACGAGCCCGTCGAAACGAGTACCTGCACGCCCAAATCGGAGTTTCCTACGCTGAGATAAAAATCCGGCAAGGGGTACACCCCAATCCAAACTGTACCAAATTTCTGTAACAAAGAACCACAGAGAAAGGAGATTCTCACCCTCGTGCAAAATCCAGAAAAATCTGAGAAAAATCCAGGAGACTCGTTGCGAAGAGTAGATGAAGATTACCTTTTGAATCGCCTCAATCTGACGTCTGAGCGAAAAGATACGACAAGAACACCGCGGTGCTGTCCAAAAGTCTGCGAAGAAAAATGGGTCAAATGGGTGCTCATAAAACTCCAAGATCAGCACAGAAATCGAGGAACCTCAAAACATAGGAGTTGAATTCCTACCTGTCGTGAGTCCAACGGCGCAAGAATCGGCGAAATCCGAAGTCAGGGTGAGTCGGAGGAGTCCAAACACTGAGAAGGGGTGAAGAGGATCGCCGGGAAACAAGCGTCGCGCCGCGCCGTAAAATGGTGAACCTCGGGAATAGTGCCTCCAAAAATCCTCAAAGTTCTCCAATGGGTAGTGCACTGAGTGAGGGAAAACTTCTCTGAAGAACACTCTGCGAAAAAGGGGTCCAAAGAGCCAAAAGAACGAACAGGGAAACCTATTTATAGGCCCAGCCCATATGCTGTTGGGCCGGGTTTTCGGGCGCAGGTTTCGGGCGCACTGCGCCCGGAAACCCGGTTGTACACCTCCCGTCCGACGCGCCCGAAAAACCCTGGTGCAGCCACGTCACCCCAAACAGGGGACAGCAATCCCAGGCGGCCCGCTGTGCGCCGCGTGTCCCCTCGCGGTCAGCGGGGGTAGGTACGGCCGCCCAACCACGAGGCGACACGTGGCGCACTCGAGTGCGGCCGACCGCCCGCCTGGCGCCACTGTGCGCGCGCCGTCCCGAGGCGCCCCACTGCGCACACCGTGGACCGCGCCCACGTGAGCCAGCGAATCCGAAGCCGCCACGTGTCATGCGCCCGGTCCACCGCAACCCCGCAAAACCGCTGAGCCATGCCGCGTGCGCCGGCCTATCAGGGCACGCCACGCGTCTCCCGCCCGCGGTCCATGCACCGCCGCGCCTCCCCGTGGACCGAGCTACGTGAGCCGGCCAATAATAGGCCGCCACGTGGCTCAGGCCGGTCCACGAGTCTCCCCCATGCACCAAAAATCCCCGAAAACTTCCGGAAGCCCGCTTTTGGTCATCCGGACTCCAAATTTAACAAGCAAATAGCCGTTTTCAAGCGTTTTTCCGCGCTGAATCCAAATCCAACCTCAGATTGGCCCAAAACCTTTTCTAAAATTCGGCAAATGCAGCCGAAGGCCAAATCCGCTATCAAAGTCTCACAAGGTCCATCTGTGGCACCCCTTCGATGCACCATGGGCCAGACACACCAACACTAGGTGTCCTACACATTGGATTCACCGGAAAGTTGCATGGGAAAAACCAGTACACTACAAAGTGTCTCTGTCACAAGTATCATGATATAGCAGGACTGGATCACGACTATGATCAAAGTGGGAAAATCCATCCACTAAAGAATCCCAATCCCCAATCTGATTCACAAGTAAACATCCGGTCAACCGCCCAATGTCCGCTGTCGCCGCAATACCCCACAAATCCACAATATCTGATACAACCAATCAAGACTCGATAACCTCGGCTACACTATCCTACAACCCTGCTCGAACCCGAGCAACAAGTATCCTAAGTCTAAAATAGAAGGAGAAAAGAGCAATCATGATTTTTCCTAAGTCAAATCCCAGCATGATAGTGTAGCAGTAAAAGATGGCCTATCTAGATGTCCATACAAGCATGCAAGTGTCCTCATGTGGAATAAAAGAAAGACATTTAACAATGTTCTTACATCAATTAGAGCATGATAATCCAAATATTATAATCGATCTCATAAGAAGGTTAAATACTAACATGGTATACATCAAATCCATACAAGCATGCAAGTTATCCACAATGTACTAATTGACATTCTAATTCGGGGATTACTCTAATATCCCTAGTGAGTATGTCAAATATGAGGTCCACAACAATCACCCACCTCGATCGCGATGCACGGATCCAAACTCGCCCTCTCACAAAGAAAACCCCGGCTCACTGCGAAAACTACAATAACAACCAAAACAGTGCACAGATTAATCCCACAATTAACACAATGCCGCTGTCCGCACAACAGTCCAGAAGATGGTTGATTTTCACCTACGAGATGATCTCCAAAAATTCCAAAAAAATCACCACTGTGATCGTCGCGACGAGTAGATGCAAATCGAGTACTCGCACGTCCCGTTCCGACACCTGTAGGCCAAGATACAATTAGAACACCGCGGTAAGCCCAAAACTTCTCACGATCACAAATCTGTGGCATTCAGTCAAGAAGAAGTTGAATTATCACCTTCGAAACAACCTCCAAAAAATCCCAAAAAATTCACGGCGGCGTTTCTCGCGATGAGTAGATGCAAATCAAGTATTGGCACTCCTCGTTCCGATACTTGTGGCCCGAGATATCCCACAAATACTCCAATGCTGTCCAAAATTCCGCCGTAGAAAATAGGGTCAAAAGATGGTCCGAAAAACCGAACAAAAGTTTGGAATGGGGAAAAACTGTAAATACAAGAATCGTAGACCTACCTGTCATAGAAACAACGGCGCAAGAATCACCCAAAAACACCATCGGGGTAGCCCAGGGGAGCCCGTGGACCAAAACGCGACGGAAAAGGCCGTTGAAGAAGGAGGGTCGAAGTGCGCCGAATCGCCGTAGACCTCGGTGTCGCTATCACGCCCCGGGTGTAAACCAGAACTCGGGCCTGTCCACAGATCCGCCGTGCATACGGAATTTTCCGTGTACACAAAGCGCTAGTAATCTGCTCAGATATAAAAGTGTAATAAAGGAGCAAAAAGAACAGAGCTAAACTAAAACTAATACATCTCAGACAAATGCTGGAAATAAAGTACAATAAACTCTCATAAATATACATGTGTCTCTCCCAGCTCACGAAATAAATACAACCAGCTGGCCGCAGCCAGACCCAAAATAAAAGAAAATACAACCGTCTGAGTGTACAGGGGATACATCAAAACTACTAAACTCGAGCTCGGGGCAGTAGCTATCTAATCAGCGATCCTCTTACCTCGGTCCCGGGAAGAGGGTCCCGCAACTCCCGCAGAGGACTCTGCAAAACAAAGGGGAAAAGAAAAGGGAAAACAGTGGGGGGTGAGAACTACAATAAAAACAGTAGCCTCCCCTAATGGGTAGACCTCAAACTCAGACATGCCCACTAGGACTACCAGAGGCGAGAATAAAACAAAGGTGGTAAGCTATAAGTATAACTACTGATGAAAAGCTACCACTAACATGCCTCTATAATGCCCAGCTAAAAGGATAGCTAAATGAATGCATCAGAAATAAAAGCCTGCCTGCCTACACCCAACCTATACTCCAGTAAACACTGGTACTGCCTACTGTGCCTGCCAAATCGGGTATGCCAGCCTACGCATAACACCGAGAGGGGATAGGAGTCTCAAGGACTCAAGTCTGCATATCACGCACTCCGGAGTGGCACTCGAGGGGAGCGACCCACACGAGTAAAATGCCTAAGTAATAAGTATCCAAGGAGAATAAGTCCGCATGACTGGATCATGATACTGATCTAAATGGAACAGAACCATCCACTAAAAGAAAACCAAATCCTCTCCCCGATCTGATGCAATAACAACTGTCCGGTCAACCGCCCAAAATCTGCGGTTGCCGCAATACCCTGCCATCACAGCCTGCCTTTCCCAAATCCCAAGTATCTGCCTACACTATCCCAGCCCCTGCTCTATCCCGAGCATGATATCCCCTATGTCTAGATAACTGGAGAAAATAAAATCATGGTTTCTCCTAAGTCAATGCCAGCATGATAGTGCAGCAGAAAAAGGTGGCCTAACTAGGTGACCATTCAAGCATGCAAAAGTCCTTTTTCTTAACAATATAATTTCAGTGTTCCAATTCTTACAAGAATTACAGTATGCCTTTGTTTAGATATCAGAAGTACTAACGTGCCATAAGCGAATTTATACACATGCATAGGTTTCCCAATTATACATAAAACATGATATGGTTTTAGCCGATTATTATCAAAAGGTTTTAAGCAATTGTTCCCAGGGATTCTACTCAACTTAACATTTGTAAGAATTACCATTATTAGCACCTAGTCCTCTAAAGATGCAAGTATCAACCATAAGTCCAATTCTTCCAATTTAAGCATGCCATATTCATTCCACTAGTATACTAGCAACATTACATAAGACTAGCTCCAATATGCCTAGTGGGTTATCACAAGTAGGAGGTTAACAACGGTACCCACCTCGAGCGCTAATCCCTGTCCAAAGGCGAAACCCACGCTCAGTCCAAAAATCACAGCAGCACTGCACAACATACCCCAAAGGACAAACTTAATTTAAACATGCAAAAATTCCCAAATTCTGTCCACAATTAACACAGTCCAGAGTTTCCTAATTTTTCACCTGCGAAAAATGCCCAAAAAATTCCAAGAAAAATACAGTCGCAATCCTCACGACGAACCCGTCGAAATGAGTACCTGCACGTTCAAATCCGAGTTTTCTACGCTAAGTTACAAATTCTGCAAGGGAAGCACCCCAAACCAAACTGTCCAGAAAATCTGTGTCAAAGAACTACAGTGAAAGGAGACTTTCACCTTCGAAAAATATTCCAAAAATTCAGGGAAAAATTCAGGAGATTCCTTGCGAAGTTTAGATGAAAATTGCATTTTGAATCGCCTCGATCCGTTGCCTGTACGCAAAGATACAACAAGAACACCGCGGTGCTATCCAAAAAACCGCGAAGAAAAATGGGTCAAATGGGTGCTCAGAAAACTCCAAGGTCAGCACAGAAAACGAGGAACCTCAAAACACAGGAGTTGAAGTCCTACCTGTCTTGAGTCCGATGGCGCAAGAATCGTCGGAAAAGGAGGTCGGGGTGAGTCGGGGGAGCCCAAACACTGAGAAGGGACGAAGCGGGTCGCCGGAGAATGAGCGTCGCGCCGCGCCGTAAAATTGTGAACCTCGGGATGCGTGCCTCCAAAAATCCTAGGGCTCCGCCAGAGAATAGAGAACATGGTGAAGAAGAAATCTCCTAAAGGTTTCTCTGTGAAAAGAAACCCAGAAAAAGAGTAAAAGGCCTCCAAAGCCCCCCTATTTATAGGCCCAGCCCAAAACCAAGACCAACCGGATTTCGGGTGCAGGAATTCGGGCGCAGTGCATCCGAAATCCGGTCGGATGGTTTCCGTCCGACGCGCCCGGAAGTTCCTGCGCATGCCACGTACCCCACAAACAGCGGACAGCGAAAAGGGCGACTGGGAACGCGCCGCGTGGCCACCACTTGGTCAAAGTGGTAGGTACGGTCCGCCACTCGCGGGCCGACGCGTGGCGGTACTCGAGCGCGGCCGACAGCGCGCCTGGCACCTCTGCGCGCACGCGCCCCGAGGCGCCGCCGGCGCACTGCGTGGACCGTGCCCCCGTGAACCAGCCAGTCGCATGCCTCCACGTAGCATACACCCGGTCCACCGAAGCCGCGGAAAAATTCCCTGGACCGCGCCGCTTGCGCCCACCTTTCCGGGCGCGCCACGTGGCCTGCCAAAGGTCCATACACCCGCCGCGCAACCCCGTGGACCGAGCTGCGTGGGCCGGCCAATAACTGGCCGCCACGTGGCTCCAGGCCGGTCCACGGTCCTCCCCCATGCACCGAAAACCTCCAGAAACTTCCGGAAGCCAGTTTTTAGTCATCCGTACTCCAAATTTAACAAGCAAATAGTCGTTTTCAAGCGTTTTTCCACGCTGAATCAAAATCCAACCTCTGTTTGGCCCAAATCATTTTCTAAACTTCGGCAAATACAGCCGAAGGCCAAATCGGCTATAATTGTCTCACAGGGTCCATCCGTGGCACTCCTTTGATGCACCATGGGCCAGACACCAACACTAGGTGTTATGCATAGTGGATTCATCGGAAAGTTGCATGGGAAAACCAGAACACTACATCCTCCCCCACAAGAAAAAGTTTTGTCCTCGAAACAAAAGTCATACCTCAAGCTGGGGCCTCGAACAGGTGGGGGTAAGCATCCATCATCGCTGACTCCAGCTCCCAAGTAGCCTCGCGCTCATCATAGCTACTCCAGAGGATCTTCACATAAGGGATGGCTCGGTTGCGCAACTCCCTAACCTCACGGTCCAAGATCCTCAATGGCCGCTCGACATAGCTCAAGTCCTCAGTGATCTCCAGTGGGGCGAAATCGATGATATGCGACGGGTCATAAACATCCCTCCTCAGAGTCGATACATGAAAAACATCGTGAACACCTAAAAGTCTGGGAGGAAGTGGAAGCCTGTAGGCAACTGGCCCTAAGCGCTCCAACACCTCAAAAGGTCCAATATAACGAGGGCTCAGTTTCCCACGAATACCAAATCTCCGAATTCCCTTCGAAGGCGAGACTTTCAAAAAGACATGATCGCCCACCTGAAACTCTAAGTCTCGCCGTCGTGTATCAGCATAACTCCTCTGTCGACTCTGGGCGGTCTCGAGATGTCGTCGTACCAATCTGACCTTTTCCTCTGCCTCTAATAGAAGATCAGGACCCAAAGTCTTCTTCTCACCCACGTCACTCCAATATAGGGGTGACCGACACTTGCGTCCATATAACGCTTCAAACGGAGCCATCTGAATGCTCGCTTGATAGCTGTTGTTGTACGCAAACTCAACCAACCCCAAGTGTCGGTACCACCCTCCACCAAAGTCCAGAACACAAGCTCTCAACATAAACTCGAGGGTCTGAATCGTGCGCTCTGACTGTCCATCGGTCTGTGGGTAGAATGATGTACTAAATCGGAGCTGCGTCCCCAAGGCCGTCTGTAAACTCCTCCAGAAATGCGAGACAAACCTCGGGTATCTATCTGATACGATGGAAGCGGGTACCCCGTGCAATATAACCACCTCAGCCAAGTACACCTGTGCCAGTCGCTCCATCGGCCAAGTCATCTGAACCGGTAAAAAGTGAGCGGACTTGGTAAGCCTATCCACGACTACCCAGATAGCATCCGCTCTCGTCTGTGCTCTCGGCAAACCAGTGACAAAATACATGGTAACATGTTCCCATTTCCATTCAGGGATTGGGAGACTCTGCAACTTGCCACCAGGTACACGATGCTCAGCCTTTACTTGCTGACAAGTTAGACAGTGTGCTACAAATCTCCCAATGTCTCTTTTCATCCCATTCCACCAAAACTGTGCCTTGAGGTCCCTATACATCTTAGTCCCACCAGGGTGAATGGTATAAGGTGTATAGTGGGCCTCTCTCAAGATCTGCTCTCGAATCTCTGTATCCATAGGCACGCAAGCTCGGTCCCTGTACCGCAGTACTCCCGAAGCATCCACTGAAAAATACCCTGTCAAACCGGTCTGGATCTGCTCTCGAATCCTCATCAGGTGGGGGTCCTCACTCTGTCTCTCTCGAATCCTGTCCAACAGAGTGGGCTGCACGACTAGAGACATCAGTCTAGCTGAGACCCCAGGGGACACAACCTCGAGCTCTAACCGCCTCATCTGCTCAAGTAATGGCGCCTGATCGGTGATCATCAAAGATAGATACTCCTCTCCTGCTCAGGGCATCAGCAACCACGTTGGCCTTGCCAGGTTGGTAAAATATGTCTACATCGTAGTCCTTTAACAATTCCAAACATCTGTGCTGTCTCAAGTTGAGCTCCTTCTGGGTGAACAGGTATTTCAAGCTCTTGTGGTCGGTGTAAATCTCGCAGTGCTCCCCATACAGGTAGTGGCGCCATAACTTTAGTCCGAAAATCACTGCAACTAGCTCCAGGTCATGGGTAGGGTAATTCTTTTCATAATCCTTCAGTTGCCGAGAGGCATAAGCGATTACTCTTCCCTCCTACATCAGCACGCAACCAAGTCCACTGTGCGATGCATCGCTGTAAATCACATATCCTTTCTCCATAACAGGATAGGAGCCGACATCAATATGTTCTTTAATTCGTCAAAGCTCCTCTGGCAATCCTCACTCCAAATACACTTAATCCTTTTTCGCGTCAGACGAGTGAGGGGTGTGGAAAGTTTCGCAAAGCCTTCCACAAACCGACGGTAATATCCAGCTAAGCCCATAAAACTGCGGACCTCTGATACCGTCGTCGGTCGGGGCCAATCCCGGACTGCCTCGATCTTCGCCGGGTCTACTGCCAATCCAGCGGCTGAAATCACGTGGCCCAAAAAGACAACCTCTCGAAGCCAAAAATCACACTTAGATAACTTGGCATACAACTTCCTTTCTCTCAAAAGTTGCAGCACAATCCTCAAGTGCTCCTCGTGCTCCACATCGCTCCGGGAATAAACTAAAATGTCATCAATAAAAACAACGACGAGCCGATCCAGGTATGGTCGAAAAATCCTATTCATTAAATCCATAAAAGCAGCAGGGGCATTTGTCAATCCAAAAGGCATGACGGTGAACTCATAATGCCCGTACCGCGTCCTGAATTATGTCTTTGGGATGTCCTCGGCCTTCACCTTCAATTGGTGGTAACCAGACTGTAAGTCAATCTTAGAGAAGACACAAGACCCTTGCAGCTGATCAAATAAGTCATCAATGCGCGGCAAAGGGTACTTGTTCTTGATGGTCACTTTATTCAGCTCATGATAATCAACACACAATCGAAGTGATCCATCCTTCTTCTTCACAAATAGCACCGGCGCTCCCCAAGGCGATACACTTGGCCTCACAAAGCCCTTATCCATTAAATCCTGGAGTTGTGCCTTTAACTCTCGCAGCTCAGCTGGTGCCATTCGGTAAGGAGCCTTAGAGATTGGCGCAGTTCCTGGGACTACGTCAATCAAAAACTCGATCTCCCTATCCGGCGGCATGCTAAACAACTCCGGTGGAAACACATCCGGGAACTCGTGGACAATAGGGATATCTGAGACTCCCGGTGCCGCCGTAGGCTCCTTAACCACACAAGCCAAAAAGGCCACGCATCCACTGCGCATCATCTGCCTCGCACGAGAAGTCGAAACTACTGAGGCGAAGAAAGCACTCTGGCACCCCCTGTAAACGAACACCTCCTGGCCTGGCTCGCTAAAAGTAACAGTCCTCGCGGCGCAATCAATCGTCGCGAAATAGCGAGCCAGCCAATCCATCCCCAGTACAATGTCAAAATCTCGCAGCTGACTAAGGACCATCAGGTCCGCTGGCAAAATCCAAGACTCAAGCTGTACAGGGCAAGACCAACAACACTCCTCTACATGCAATGTATGCTCGGGAATCTGTACCTCTAATGCATGTGGCAACCGACCTAACTCTAGTCCATGGGATGATGCAAATGATCTACTGATAAAAGAATGTGATGCACCGGTATCAAATAAAGTGCTAGCACTAGTACCAAAAAGTAAAATAATACCTGCCACCACGTGGTCGGCTGCCGCGGAGTCCCCTACCTGGGCGGTATTAACTCGCCCGTTCTGTGCCGGAGGTCTGTAGTCTGCAGGGTGGGAGGAAGGAGCCCTACTCGCTGGAGCATAGGGCCGCTGCTGGGGCACAGAAGGAACTGATGCAGTGGAAGGAGTCGTCGATGTCGCGAATGGGCAAGTAGCTCGGATGTGGCCAGACTGTCCACGCCGATAACAGCGGCCATACCTCTGGTCGCAAGTATCCGACGAGTGCTGACCCCTGCAAAAGATGCACCTAACCGCAGACTGGGGCTGCCTCGACTGCTGCTGATGCTGCCTCTGTCGCTGTGACCCCTGCTGTCGCGACTGCGACCTCTGCTGCTGCGAGTGCTGCTGCTGTCGCTGGGGCTGCTGCTGCTGCTGGTACTGTGGGGGTCTCTGGGATCCCCCAGGCCCTCGCCGCTCCGAACGCCCACGGCCCGTAAACTGAGGCGGTGGCGGTCGGGGCGGCCTCCATGAACTGGCCTGTCCCCCATCGTCTGGCGCTGGCCGCTTCCTCTCAGAACTCTGAGCGACCAAGCCTCCACGCCTAGCGACGACATGATCTCCCCTCTCAACCCACTGCGCGTGATCTACTGCCTCTGATAAAGTCTGAAGCCTCTGGGCATGCACCAAGGTATAAATCTCCGGGCGCAGACCCGTCTGAAAGAGCTCCACCTGGTGCAGTCCATCCCTGGCGACATAGGGTACGCAGTTGAGCGACTGCGTGAACTCCTGGAAATAGTCCCACACTGGCCGATCACCCTGCTGAAGGTTTTTCAAGCCATCTTCTAACTTTTTCTTCACGCTCGTGGAGAAATAAGTATCATGGATCATCCTCCTGAACTCCGACCAGGGTAGCTATCGGGTGATCTGAAACTCTAAGGGCTCGACCCAACGCCACCAAGCATCTGCATCCCCCTCTAGACAATGTACAGCCATGTGTACTCTGAATCTCGGATCAATGAAGAAGTCTCTGAACAACTTCTCCATTGATGCTAGCCATGATCCTATCTCCCATGGGTGTGTGCTCCACCCTGAAAACTTAGGCGGTCCTCGCTTACAAAACTGTGAGAGTTTGTCAGCAAACTCCTGCTCCTCCGCGGGGTCAATGGCCTGAACATCCCCTGAGCCCCACTGCTCGACGACGGTACTGTAGGGACTGGTGGAATAGCCGGCGGTACAACTGGTGGTACAGGGGCATCTACAGTAGTAGGGGGTGGTGCCACAACCTGGGCAAGCAACTGCTCAAACCTCTGCTCCTGTCGGCGGTGACTCTCCGCCAACTGGGCCACCATGGCCCTCAGCTCACTAATCTCCGATGGCCCGGACTGCTCCGGCACCTCCGGGGGTGTAGAAATCCCCCGGGTAGGAATCTGTCGTCTAGGAGGCATCCTGTCACGCAAGAAACCACGGGTCAGTAAACGAAACCACACTCGACCCAATCCAGCGAAAGTCACGGTCATCCTCCCATTTCTGTAACCTTATGTTGTCTGCAGCCGACATAATAGTCCCCCAGAAATAGGATATGCCAGTCCCTCTTCACTCACAGGAAGAGTTTAATAATAAATTGCCGACTTTCGCAAAATATCACGCCACTCACGCCCTGCCGTCCTAGGGTCTGCCAATAGCCTAGGGTTTCCTAAGTCCCAACTGACCTATCCCTAAGCTCTGATACCAACCTAATCTGTCACGCCCCGGGTGTAAACCAGAACCCGGGCCCGTCCACAGATCCGACGTGCATACGGAATTTTCCGTGTACACGAAGAGCTGGTAACCTGCTCAGATATAGAAGTGTAATAAAGGAGCAAAAAGAACAGAGCTAAACTAAAACGAATACATCTCAGACAAATGCTGGAAATAAAGTACAATAAACTCTCATAAATATACATGTGTCTCTCCCAGCTCACGAAATAAATACAACCAGCTGGCCGCAGCCAGACCCAAAATAAAAGAAAATACAACCGTCTGAGTGTACAGGGGATACATCAAAACTACTAAACTCGAGCTCGGGGCAGTAGCTATCTAATCCGCGATCCTCTTACCTCGGTCCTGGGAAGAGGGTCCCGCAACTCCCGCAGAGGACTCTGCAAAACAAAGGGGAAAAGAAAAGGAAAAACAGTGGGGGGTGAGAACTACTATAAAAATAGTAGCCTCCCCTAGTGGGTAGACCTCAAACTCAGACATGCCCACTAGGACTACCCGAGGCGAGAATAAAACAAAGGTGGTAAGCTATAAGTGTAACTACTGATGAAAAGCTACTACTAACATGCCTCTATAATGCCCAGCTAAAAGGATAGCTAAATGAATGCATCAGAAATAAAAGCCTGCCTGCCTACACCCAACCTATACTCCAGTAAACACTGGTACTGC
The DNA here is from genome assembly GCA_029204045.2 of Tillandsia leiboldiana. NCBI lineage: Eukaryota > Viridiplantae > Streptophyta > Magnoliopsida > Poales > Bromeliaceae > Tillandsia > Tillandsia leiboldiana. The sequence goes on from CM055060.1 coordinate 27,524,332, forward strand.
CTACTGTGCCTGCCAAATCGTGTATGCCAGCCTACGCATAACACCGATAGGGGATAGGAGTCTCAAGGACTCAAGTCTGCATATCGCGCACTCCGGAGTGGCACTCGAGGGGAGCGACCCACACGAGTAAAATGCCTAAGTAATAAGTATCCAAGGAGAATAAGTCCGCAGGACTGGATCATGATACTGATCTAAATGGAACAGAACCATCCACTAAAAGAAGCCCAAATCCTCTCCCCGATATGATGCAATAACAACTGTCCGGTCAACCGCGCAAAATCCGCGGTTGCCGCAATACCCTGCCATCACAGCCTGCCTGTCCCAAATCCCAAGTATCTGCCTACACTATCCCAGCCCCTGCTCTATCCCGAGCATGATATCCCCTATGTCTAGATAACTGGAGAAAATAAAATCATGGTTTCTCCTAAGTCAATTCCAGCATGATAGTGCAACAGAAAAAGGTGGCCTAACTAGGTGACCATTCAAGCATGCAAAAGTCCTTTTTCTTAACAATATAATTTCAGTGTTCCAATTCTTACAAGAATTACAGTATGCCTTTGTTTAGATATCAGAAGTACTAACGTGCCATAAGCGAATTTATACACATGCATAGGTTTCCCAATTATACATAAAACATGATATGGTTTTAGCCGATTAATATCAAAAGGTTTTAAGCAATTGTTCCCAGGGATTCTGCTCAACTTAACATTTGTAAGAATTACCATTATTAGCACCTAGTCCTCTAAAGATGCAAGTATCAACCATAAGTCCAATTCTTCCAATTTAAGCATGCCATATTCATTCCACTAGTATACTAGCAACATTACATAAGACTAGCTCCAATATGCCTAGTGGGTTATCACAAGTAGGAGGTTAACAACGGTACCCACCTCGAGCGCTAATCCCTGTCCAAAGGCGAAACCCACGCTCAGTCCAAAAATCACAGCAGCACTGCACAACATACCCCAAAGGACAAACTTAATTTAAACATGCAAAAATTCCCAAATTCTGTCCACAATTAACACAGTCCAGAGTTTCCTAATTTTTCACCTGCGAAAAATGCCCGAAAAATTCCAAGAAAAATACAGTCGCAATCCTCGCGACGAACTCGTCGAAACGAGTACCTACACATTCAAATCCGAGTTTTCTACGCTGAGTTACATATTCTGCAAGGGAAGCACCCCAAACCAAACTGTCCAGAAAATCTGTGTCAAAGAACTACAGTGAATGGTGAGTTTCACCTTCGGAAAATATTCCCAAAATTCAGGGAAAAATCCAGGAGATTCGTTGCGAAGTGTAGATGAAAATTGCCTTTTGAATCGCCTCGATCCGTCACCTGTGCGCAAAGATACAGCAAGAACACCGCGGTGCTGTCCAAAAAACCGCGAAGAAAAATGGGTCAAATGGGTGCTCAGAAAACTCCAAGGTCAGCACGGAAAACGAGGAACCTCAAAACACCGGAGTTGAAGTCCTACCTGTCGTGAGTCCGATGGCGCAAGAATTGTCGGAAAAGGAGGTCGGGGTGAGTCGGGGGAGCCCAAACACTGTGAAGGGACGAAGCGGGTCGCCGGAGAATGAGCGTCGCGCCGCGCCGTAAAATCGTGAACCTCGGGATACGTGCCTCCAAAAATCCTAGGGCTCCGCTAGAGAATAGAGAACAGCGTGAAGAAGAAATCTCCTAAAGGTTTCTCTGTGAAAAGAAACCCAGAAAAAGAGTAAAAGGCCTCCAAAGCCCCCCTATTTATAGGCCCAGCCCAAAACCAAGACCAACCGGATTTCGGGCGCAGGAATTCCGGCGCAGTGCATCAGAAAATCCGGTCGGATGGTTTCCGTCCGACGTGCCCGGAAGTTCCTGCGCATGCCACGTACCCCACAAACAGCGGACAGCGAAAAGTGCGACTGGGAACGCGCCGCGTGGCCACCACTTGGTCAAAGTGGTAGGTACGGTCCGCCACTCGCGGGCCGACGCGTGGCGGTACTCGAGCACGGCCGACAGCGCGCCTGGCGCCTCTGCGCGCACGCGCCCCGAGGTGCCGCCGGCGCACTGCGTGGACCGTGCCCCCGTGAGCCAGCCAGTCGCATGCCTCCACGTAGCATACACCTGGTCCACCGAAGCCGCGGAAAAATTCCCTGGACCGCGCCGCTTGCGCCCGCTATTCCGAGCGCGCCACGTGGCCCGCCAAAGGTCCATACACCCGCCGCGCAACCCCGTGGACCGAGCTGCGTGGGCCGGCCAATAACAGGCCGCCACGTGGCTCTAGGCCGGTCCACGGTCCTCCCCCATGCACCGAAAACCCCCAGAAACTTCCGGAAGCCCGTTTTTGGTCATCCGGACTCCAAATTTAACAAGCAAATAGCCGTTTTCAAGCGTTTTTCCGCGCTGAATCCAAATCCAACCTCTGTTTGGCCCAAATCATTTTCTAAACTTCGGGAAATACAGCCGAAGGCCAAATCCGCTACAAATGTCTCACAGGGTCCATCCGTGGCACTCCATTGATGCACCATGGGCCAGACACCGACACTAGGTGTTATGCATAGTGGATTCATCGGAAAGTTGCATGGGAAAAGCAGAACACTACAGTCGCGGCCTCCAAAACTCCTAGAATTCCTTCACAAGGTGCAGAACATAGAGGTGAAGAAGTTCTCTGAAGAAAACTCTAGGAGAAAATGTGACCCGGGCTCGCCAACAGATCCGCCGCCTATGCAAAACCCCGCACAGGCGAAGCGCCCAACCTGCAAGAAAAGGTACTACAACTAACAGATATCAGAGCTAAGAATAAAAATCTGCTGTAAAACTAAAATCAACCGCTGTACAACTGGAAATAATACAATAATGTTCAACTCCCAAAAATAATAATCATACAATATCCTCATATACAAAACCCAAAACTCAACAGGGAGGTATCTCTAATAAATACATCAGTGTACAGGCCCTCAATACATATCATATCCTCACTACATCAGTCTCTCAAAAGCGGAAATAAAATAACTAATCTACTGAAGATCTCCTCTGAAGGGTACCGCTACTCTCCAATGACGGGTAGGGATCTAGCTCGCGACTCTCTCGCCTCGATCAACAACCGCAGAATCAGCAACACCCACTAAGACTCTGCAAAACAAAGGAGAGAAAATAAATAGGAGGGGGAAAACCCCCAATGGGTGTGAGAACTACACCTAAAGGGAGTTCTCAGTGGGTACCACCGCCAGGCCCGACGATCTACCCACTAAGTCCTCTAGAGGCATAAGATAACCAATGCAGTAAAAACTGAACGAGAAAACTGAACACACCCAACAACTACCATGCCTCTAACTAAATGGTCAAGAGGGGAGAAACAAAGAATGGTATGCAACCACTAGCACATGAAGTGCACAATCGACCCAATCGAGCGAACTGCCACATCTGGTCCAGTCAAACCTGCGCCCACCTACAACCACCTCCCACTGACAGGCAAGAATTACGTAGGGTGTCCAAACGGACCGACTCGCTATCGAATAGTGGCACATGCAGGCTATAGTCGAAATCCACGCTCTCTCACAGAACGGATAGACTCAAGGTCCACAACCTCACACACAACGCTCAAAGTACTCTCAACGACACGGGACCACCGTCAAACCAAACGGCTCCCAACAACACTAGCACTGGTCTAAACTCAACTGCCAGACTCCACTCGGCCCCCAGGCACAAGTGCAACAATAAAAGTATCTGACCGAATAAACCCAATCCAATGAACCGGTATAAAAACCCGGTACTGCCTACTCTACTGTCGAATTCAAGAACTCATCTGCGGGAATACTGACCGACTACTGACCTGTACGGTCGCATACTATGGAGTGGCACTCGAGGTGTCACGCCCCGAGTTTAAAAAAAACCAGCGTCTAAATTTTTTTTTTTTTTTTGAAATCAGAGTTTAAAACCAGCCAGGGCGCAACAGACCGCCACATATATAGAAGAGTCCCAATCCCACTGGGGATTGAGCCTTTTCTATATATGCACGGCTCACTTGGCATACAATCAGAGTACTAACTACGTACATCTACTAAGCAAGATTAAATTACAATATCAATAACTTCTCAATTACATTGCATTACATTTGATACAACAAATAACTAAATACTTGATCTTATCGGCTGTCCAGGGTCAAGCTCTATCTCGTGATCTCACCAACTCGTCCCGACATCTCAACACCCGCTCGACCTGAAAAACAGTCACCCGAGGGTGTGAGACACACCGGAGTGTATCCCAGTGGGCACGACGAGCCGAGAAATAGCAGATCGTACCTACTGGTATACAATGCTAGAAGATAGTAATAGATCAGGGGTTAGGGTAAAGCAGATATATAACTGGTGCTGTAAAGAAAGCAAAACTCATAATCTGGGTACAAGCATAGGAGATAATTTTAGCAGAATTTAAAACACATCAAGGAGTTAGGACAATCAGCAAGATAACAATGGAACTATAATCAGAGGCATCACATAGAATCATATAAAGGTAGATAACTAGAAGCCAGATCAAAGAATCAAAGAATCATGTTAAAGCAACTTAACAACACATGCATCAAATAGATGAAAATGCAAAGACCCAATCACAAGCTACCATATTGGCCTTCACAAGACCTCAGGCAAGGCTGCCCACTTGGCACCACCTGGTTGACATTCCCTAAACTAGGGTCACGGGTTACCTCAGCTAACCACTTTACCGGTAAAGAACATCGCTACGGGTAGCAAATCCGCTGATGTTCGTGAAGTACAACGGTGCGGGCGAATCATATGCAAATGCTCAAGCTCACGGTCCACTGACCGGGTAATCGGCAACAAGCCGGGAAATCCCCACTGGGATGCAATGACAAGATCAACTGAATCTCAACACTTATGCAGGAACACTCAGCAATAAATCTCAACTCATATGCAATATCAAGGCAAATCTCAACTCAGCAGAAGCTTACATATAAACTCAACTCAACCACACAAACCAACCAAATGATACAAAACTTAAACACATATTTTTAAGATAACTGTTTTGAAAAGTCCAAACCCCGAAAAGCATTGCCCTCGTCCTATCAAACAAGAATAGACTCAGTCGACACTACGAAGCTTGGGTTTCCAAACCTCGTAGAGCAATTGCATTTGCCCTATCAAATAAGAACAGACTCCGGCGACCCTACGAAGCTCGGTAAAACATCAGTTAAACAAATCTATGTGCTCAGCAGTGTTTCATTTGATCGACAGGACAAACAGGCTTACTCATCAACCATGGAAATGTTCCAAGATAAAATATAAATACCAAAGGCACTAAGAATAATCATGTAAGGCAGAATAGAACTGATATAATAATCAAGCATAGGAGTGCAACTACGAAATGGCCAATTAGTCAGAGCAACTAACAGTAATATATATTGCAACCAAAGGCAGACAGGCTCAAAATAAACTAAGTTACCAAGAACAGGAGTCCAACCAGTATCGCACCCCAGAGGGCCGAACTGATAAAACCCGGACCGAAGATAACCCACCTGATATAACGCAGGCGGCTAATCTGAACCAACTGTACACTCAGCACACCAGATGCTACCAAGTAACCCTGAAGGTGAAATAAGGTTCGGGAATCAGTTTACTAACCAGTATACGATGTGATTTTTGCATCTAGACCCCTAGGGCTTTTTAAATTTACTTTTAGTGCCAATTTGGGCACTGTTTTCGCTCGTTCTTTTAGCAGGAAAATCATTTTAACATTCCGTCACTTCCAGCAGGTTACTTATGTCATGCTGAACACCGTGCTCACCCATTTGTGGCATCATGGGTTCCGAGGCAAACTTTGGCCCATAATATATGCACTAACATAGCCTTAATGTCATTTAGTTTCTTCGGGACTTCAAACAGAAATTTTAACGCGAGCATCGCGTCCAGTGACCCCAAATTAGCTAGGAATGCACTGTCGCGACTTCGCCAACACTTTAAAATAGGGTTTTGTTCCAACATTACTGTTTTATGTTGATTTCACTATAACTTTTAATCTGGACTTCAAACAACCAAAGTTTGTATATCAATCTGTCTCTAAACATTGCTAGGGTGCCCGAGCTTGCCATAGTTGCAGCCCAGGTGTGCTGGATCACAGAGATCCCTCAACTTGCAAACATACAAGTTCACATTGCTACAACTTTTATTCCACTCAGTTTCTGTTTTAACTGAAGTGAGCACACAGCTCAGGGGATCATTGGAAACAAGTTTTATATTTACAGTTTTGTCAAATTCTAATTTAAAGTTCTTTGAGGCATTTTTACAAACAGGTGGCATGCACATTTGAAACACATACACACAACACAATTGAAGACTTGGTTCTCTGCAACCAGGGCACCTGAGGGCTTCCAACTTGGATCAACTAGATCCCCAGAGATTTTGGAACACATCCCCTCAACTAGAGCAACTCGAAAACCCGCAGGTTGAGCTCGGCTCGAGGAAGAAGATGACCCATTTTCTTGAAATTCGTGATGCTTCATCCGAAGGGTCTGGGGCTCAACCAAAAGCACCAGTAGGTGCCATCTGCTTCATGGAAGCTTTCCCCCACCCTTGGCTGGCCTCGGGGTGCGGCGGCGGCGCGGCGGAGCAAAGCTCCGGTTTCGAGCTTGCCACCTCTAATGGTGAAATTCCACAGAGTCAATTTGGAGCCCTCTAACTTGGATGGAAATGCTCCTTGGGTCCACAGAAAACTTCCCGACCAGCACCGCCCCGCCCGGAGTTGGCCGGAGCGCCGGCGACCATCTTTGGTCTTATCTCGGGTCAATCCATGGCCGCACCAATTGGGTGCAGCATGGGTTCCATGCAAATGCATGGGAGCACTCCTCAAGGTCCCAGCAAGCTTTCTGGGTTGATGGCCGGCGCCGGGGAAGCCCGCCGGTGCCGGAAAAGTTTTTCCTGGGGGTCTAGGGGGTCTTCTATTTGATCCAGATGATCCCTCCCCATTTCCAGCGAACTGTCGCTTCATCCCTTTTCCTTTATCCATCGCTGCCCGCTCAGCCCGGGAGATTTTCAATTCAGCCTCAATGGCTAAGGCAGCGCTCGATACATTCGTCGTAGTCGGTGATCAAATGTGAAGACAACTGACGCCGGATCTCGTGTCGCAGGCCTTGAGTAAATAATCTAACCTTGCGACGCTTGTCCTGCACCGCTTGTGGCACCAGGTCAGCAATTTTTGTAAATTCTTCTTCGTACCCCCTCAGGGTGTGGTCACCTTGGCGCATGTTTTCCAAGTCCCGCTCTAATGCCTCTCGTGCTGTCTCCTTTAGGTAGCGGTGGTACAGAGCCACCCTAAATTGCTCCCAGGTAGGCTTTAGCTGCATCAGAAGCAAAATTGTGGCGTTGGTAGCGCAGCCACCATAAGCTTGCGCTGACACCAAGGCAGTGCACCCCCAGCGTCACCTTATCTTGCTCTTCAGTGTCCAAATCTCTAAACAGCTTCTCCATGTGGTTTAGCCATTCTTCAAGGGCCCAGGGGTCCTTTTCACGGCCTGAGAATTCTTGGGGCTTGAATTTATTAAACTCCAGCAGGACTCCCCTGACTCTTGATCTTTCTTCCTTGTACGTTGCTATGGCAGCTTCCAGGGCCGCAGGATTGTTAGGATTGTTACCCCCTGCCACCCCGGGAGCATCTACAGTTGCAGCAACGGCTTCAGATGCAGCCGATTCAGCTGGTGGTACTGGTGCAGGAGGAACAGGAGGTCCCTCAGTCGCAGAGGCTGGTGCTGCAGGTGGTGCAGGTGCAGCAGGAACACTAGCCTCCCGCTGCATGTACTGTTGTATCATTGCAGCCATTTGAGCCAACTGGTCCTCAAATCTTTGCATTCTGTCGGGGATCTCTGGGCCCCCACTTTCAGCAGTTGCTTGGGCAGCCCCCCGACCCATGCCAGTTCCTTGACCACCACCAGCACCACGCCGAGTGCGAGCCATAACTGCAATAGTTAATAATTTATTTTAGTACGGTCGACCCACAACTTCTGTTTTGACCTATCAGACTTAGAACACTACCCAGCGCTCTCTCGTAACACGAGTCATCCTAGGGTTCGTTCCTAGCCAAACCTAGACATTGCGTTTCCTATTGCTCTGATACCATCTAATCTGTCACGCCCCGAGTTTAAAAAAAACCAGCGTCTAAATTTTTTTTTTTTTTTTTTTGAAATCAGAGTTTAAAACCAGCCAGGGCGCAACAGACCGCCACATATATAGAAGAGTCCCAATCCCACTGGGGATTGAGCCTTTTCTATATATGCACGGCTCACTTGGCATACAATCAGAGTACTAACTACGTACATCTACTAAGCAAGATTAAATTACAATATCAATAACTTCTCAATTACATTGCATTACATTTGATACAACAAATAACTAAATACTTGATCTTATCGGCTGTCCAGGGTCAAGCTCTATCTCGTGATCTCACCAACTCGTCCCGACATCTCAACACCCGCTCGACCTGAAAAACAGTCACCCGAGGGTGTGAGACACACCGGAGTGTATCCCAGTGGGCACGACGAGCCGAGAAATAGCAGATCGTACCTACTGGTATACAATGCTAGAAGATAGTAATAGATGAGGGGTTAGGGTAAAGCAGATATATAACTGGTGCTGTAAAGAAAGCAAAACTCATGATCTGGGTACAAGCATAGGAGATAATTTTAGCAGAATTTAGAGCACATCAAGGAGTTAGGACAATCAGCAAGATAACAATGGAACTATAATCAGAGGCATCACATAGAATCATATAAAGGTAGATAACTAGAAGCCAGATCAAAGAATCAAAGAATCATGTTAAAGCAACTAAACAACACATGCATCAAATAGATGAAAACGCAAAGACCCAATCACAAGCTACCATATTGGCCTTCACAAGACCTCAGGCAAGGCTGTCCACTTGGCACCACCTGGTTGACATTCCCCAAACTAGGGTCACGGGTTGCCTCAGCTAACCACTTTACCGGTAAAGAACATCGCTACGGGTAGCAAATCCGCTGATGTTCGTGAAGTACAACGGTGCGGGCGAATCATATGCAAATGCTCAAGCTCACGGTCCACTGACCGGGTAATCGGCAACAAGCCGGGAAATCCCCACTGGGATGCAATGACAAGATCAACTGAATCTCAACACTTATGCAGGAACACTCAGCAATAAATCTCAACTCATATGCAATATCAAGGCAAATCTCAACTCATCAGAAGCTTACATATAAACTCAACTCAACCACACAAACAAACCAAATGATACAAAACTTAAACACATATTTTTAAGAAAACTGTTTTGAAAAGTCCAAACCCCGAAAAGCATTGCCCTCGTCCTATCAAACAAGAACAGACTCAGTCGACACTACGAAGCTTGGGTTTCCAAACCTCGTAGAGCAATTGCCTTTGCCCTATCAAACAAGAACAGACTCCGGCGACCCTACGAAGCTCGGTAAAACATCAGTTAAACAAATCTATGTGCTCAGCAGTGTTTCATTTGATCGACAGGACAAACAGGCTTACTCATCAACCATGGAAATGTTCCAAGATAAAATATAAATACCAGAGGCACTAAGAATAATCATGTAAGGCAGAATAGAACTGATATAATAATCAAGCATAGGAGTGCAACTACGAAATGGCCAATTAGTCAGAGCAACTAACAGTAATATATATTGCAACCAAAGGCAGACAGGCTCAAAATAAACTAAGTTACCAAGAACAGGAGTCCAACCAGTATCGCACCCCAGAGGGCCGAACTGATAAAACCCGGACCGAAGATAACCCACCTGATATAACGCAGGCGGCTAATCTGAACCAACTGTACACTCAGCACACCAGATGCTACCAAGTAACCCTGAAGGTGAAATAAGGTTCAGGAATCAGTTTACTAACCAGTATACGATGTGATCTTTGCATCTAGACCCCTAGGGCTTTTTAAATTTACTTTTAGTGCCAATTTGGGCACTATTTTCGCTCGTTCTTTTAGCAGGAAAATCATTTTAACATTCCGTCACTTCCAGCAGGTTACTTATGTCATGCTGAACACCGTGCTCACCCATTTGTGGCATCACGGGTTCCGAGGCAAACTTTGGCCCATAATATATGCACTAACATAGCCTTAATGTCATTTAGTTTCTTCGGGACTTCAAACAGAAATTTTAACGCGAGCATCGCGTCCAGTGACCCCAAATTAGCTAGGAATGCACTGTCGCGACTTCGCCAACACTTTAAAATAGGGTTTTGTTCCAACATTACTGTTTTATGTTGATTTCACTATAACTTTTAATCTGGACTTCAAACAACCAAAGTTTGTATATCAATCTGTCACTAAACATTGCTAGGGTGCCCGGGCATGCCATAGTTGCAGCCCAGGTGTGCTGGATCACAGAGATCCCTCAACTTGCAAACATACAAGTTCACATTGCTCCAACTTTTATTCCACTCAGTTTCTGTTTTAATTGAAGTGAGCACACAGCTCAGGGGATCATTGGAAACAAGTTTTATATTTACAGTTTTGTCAAATTCTAATTTAAAGTTCTTTGAGGCATTTTTACAAACAGGTGGCATGCACATTTGAAACACATACACACAACACAATTGAAGACTTGGTTCTCTGCAACCAGGGCACCTGAGGGCTTCCAACTTGGATCAACTAGATCCCCAGAGATTTTGGAACACATCCCCTCAACTAGAGCAACTCGAAAACCCCCAGGTTGAGCTCGGCTCGAGGAAGAAGATGACCCATTTTCTTGAAATTCGTGATGCTTCATCCGAAGGGTCTGGGGCTCAACCAAAAGCACCAGTAGGTGCCATCTGCTTCATGGAAGCTTTCCCCCACCCTTGGCTGGCCTCGGGGAGCGGCGGCGGCGCGGCGGAGCAAAGCTCCGATTTCGAGCTTGCCACCTCTAATGGTGAAATTCCACAGAGTCAATTTGGAGACCTCTAACTTGGATGGAAATGCTCCTTGGGTCCACAGAAAACTTCCCGACCAGCACCGCCCCGGCCGGAGTTGGCCGGAGCGCCGGCGACCATCTTTGGTCTTATCTCGGGTCAATCCATGGCCGCACCAATTGGGTGCAGCATGGGTTCCATGCAAATGCATGGGAGCACTCCTCAAGGTCCCAGCAAGCTTTCTGGGTTGATGGCCGGCGCCAGGGAAGCCCGCCGGTGCCGGAAAAGAAAGTCCGGCCAATCATGCATTTTTCACAAAACTAGGGCATCAAGCTACAATTTACTGGCTCGACCATACTCCATCAAATTTGGTGGAGTTGGTCCCCACCACCAACAGTCCCGTAACACCAAGTTTTAGCCCTGATGGTCGACTGGTTGACGAGTTCTCTCGAGGCGGAGTTAGATTAGGTTTCCGGCGACCCATTGTGGCCGCCGGCCAACCGTGGTGCATGGGGGCTCGGGGATTTGCTGGGATGATGCTTAGGGCCTAGGAAACCGACTGCACGTGGTCTAGAGGGCTAACATACACTGGTTCGAAACCCTCACCTTGGCCGAGCTCGGGGAAGAAGGAGGAAGCCGGTTTCTTGCACCTCCCACCTCGCGCGGCCTCGGCTAGCTTCCAGCAGGGTCCTTCAAGCACCAGGGACTCCTCAGACACCTCCCAATCCAACCTTGAAGAGGTCTGGTCCAACTTCACACTTCGTCGGAGAGAGAGGAGAAAAAGAAGATGGCTACGGCGGCGCTCGGCGGCGACCGGGGTCGGGTTCACCAGAGGTTGGTTGCGGCCTCACAGTGGAGCTCTCAGAAGAAGGTTGGGCTATCCCTACAACTCTTGGTTGATCTCTGCTTCAAGAACTCAAGAGAAGCTCCTATTTATAGGTTTCTCAACCTCAACTCCGGTGACCCGAGCGGCCGGGGGTTTCAGCAGCCGAGGGGCCGCGTCGGTTATGGTCTGAAGATGCTGGTGGAGCTTCAGTTACCGAAGAGGAAGAGGCAGGGATTCGGGATTACTCCAACACGTGTGTGCATGTGTTAGTTGCACATTTGCACAAAACCCCTTCAACTAACAGTATTTGGACATAAGTCCTTAACAAAAGTTAGTCCTTTTACTGTCAAGTCCCTCATCTGTAAGCCGCAAATTCTTCGGAGCAGAAAATTACGGGTTTTTCTGCAAAATACTGCACTTTTTGCGCATTTCGAGGTAATCCGATCGCCGTTTTGCGAAACAGACTTCGTCACGACGTCCGGCTCGTCGAGACCTGTCAGGTAGCGCATTTGTTTAGTTTGTTCGACGCTCGGATTAAAAGTTGTTCCATAAAGTTCGACGATTTTTGGTGCGTTGCACGCACTTCGATGCACCCGGATCGCCGAACGCGAAATCCGTCAGTGCCATTGTGCTCAGAACGACGAAAATAGCTAGGATCCATTACTCACACTCCTATGTTAAAACTCTAGATAGTGGTTCGGCCATTAGTGAAAGCGAGGGATTAAAAACTCGAGGGTTACTATTTACTTAAGTCGCGGGGCCCGCTTTTTGATTTCTGATTTCTGGAAGATCCGACCGTCGGATCGAAAATATATGAATATGAAACTTCTATGTTTCGACGAGACGATCGCAATGGTGATCTCGGATTTTCCAGATCAGACCCCGATCAAAAGTCGATATCTCTGGGCCCACTATTGACCCACTATCTCTCCACTTTTGCCAAAATTGGCAAATTTTAAATATTTAAAGGCAAACAGAGACTTTTAAATTCTAGATTTCTACATCACCCACAACTTCTAAGAAGTTTCGTCCCTGAAACTTAACAAAACATACTTTAAAAGTTTTCTAAAACACCCAAAATATCAGTTTTCTAAGTATTAATTTATTACATCGTTGTTTCAACATTTCAAGCTCCCGATGGGCCTTCCCCTGACGGCTCGCCATGCTGTGTCAAAGCATAGACCCGTCCTCCCGTCACTTGGCGAGGTCCCTCAGTTTGGCGCGATGAAGGATGATTTGAGGCAGCCACGCTCTGGGTTGGCGCTGGAGGCCGGGCAGCAAGAGGTGGCACAGCCAATGCTGGTGGGTTCGCAGAAGATCTCCGCGGGCAGTTAGCAGAGATATGGCCAGGCTGACCACAATTATAGCATCTTCCGTGGCGCATGTCGCAAGTCATGGGTTGATGATCTGCCCCGCAGAAGACGCAAGGCCTCGCCCTATGTTGTCGATTGAAGGTCCGAGAACCACTGGCTTGGTTCTGATTTCCTGGGGGTCTAGGGGGTCTTCTATTTGATCCAGATGATCCCTCCCCATTTCCAGCGAACTGTCGCTTCATCCCTTTTCCTTTATCCATCGCTGCCCGCTCAGCCCGGGAGAATTTCAATTCAGCCTCAATGGCAAGGCAGCGCTCGATACATTCGTCGTTGTCGGTGATCAAATGTGAAGACAACTGACGCCGGATCTCGTGTCGCAGGCCTTGAGTAAATAATCTAACCTTGCGACGCTCGTCCTGCACCGCTTGTGGCACCAGGTCAGCAATTTTTGTAAATTCTTCTTCGTACTCCCTCAGGGTGTGGTCTCCTTGGCGCATGTTTTCCAAGTCCCGCTCTAATGCCTCTCGTGCTGTCTCTTTTAGGTAGCGGTGGTACAGAGCCACCCTAAATTGCTCCCAGGTAGGCTTAGGTGCATCAGAAGCAAAATTGTGGCGTTCGTAGCGCAGCCACCATAAGCTTGCGCTGACACCAAGGCAGTGCACCCCCAGCGTCACCTTATCTTGCTCTTCAGTGTCCAAATCTCTAAATAGCTTCTCCATGTGGTTTAGCCATTCTTCAAGGGCCCAGGGGTCCTTTTCACGGCCTGAGAATTCTTGGGGCTTGAATTTATTAAACTCCAGCAGGACTCCCCTGACTCTTGATCTTTCTTCCTTGTACGTTGCTCTGGCAGCTTCCAGGGCCGCAGGATTGTTAGGATTGTTACCCCCTGCCACCCCGGGAGCATCTACAGTTGCAGCAACGGCTTCAGATGCAGCCGATTCAGCTGGTGGTACTGGTGCAGGAGGAACAGGAGGTCCCTCAGTCGCAGAGGCTGGTGCTGCAGGTGGTGCAGGTGCAGCAGGAACACTAGCCTCCCGCTGCATGTACTGTTGTATCATTGCAGCCATTTGAGCCAACTGGTCCTCAAATCTTTGCATTCTGTCGGGGATCTCTGGGCCCCCACTTTCAGCAGTTGCTTGGGCAGCCCCCCGACCCATGCCAGTTCCTTGACCACTACCAGCACCACGCCGAGTGCGAGCCATAACTGCAATAGTTAATAATTTATTTTAGTACGGTCGACCCACAACTTCTGTTTTGACCTATCAGACTTAGAACACTACCCAGCGCTCTCTCGTAACACGAGTCATCCTAGGGTTCGTTCCTAGCCAAACCTAGACATTGCGTTTCCTATTGCTCTGATACCATCTAATCTGTCATGCCCCGAGTTTAAAAAAAACCAGCGTCTAAATTTTTTTTTTTTTTTTTTTTTTTGAAATCAGAGTTTAAAACCAGCCAGGGCGCAACAGACCGCCACATATATAGAAGAGTCCCAATCCCACTGGGGATTGAGCCTTTTCTATATATGCACGGCTCACTTGGCATACAATCAGAGTACTAACTACGTACATCTACTAAGCAAGATTAAATTACAATATCAATAACTTCTCAATTACATTGCATTACATTTGATACAACAAATAACTAAATACTTGATCTTATCGGCTGTCCAGGGTCAAGCTCTATCTCGTGATCTCACCAACTCGTCCCGACATCTCAACACCCGCTCGACCTGAAAAACAGTCACCCGAGGGTGTGAGACACACCGGAGTGTATCCCAGTGGGCACGACGAGCCGAGAAATAGCAGATCGTACCTACTGGTATACAATGCTAGAAGATAGTAATAGATCAGGGGTTAGGGTAAAGCAGATATATAACTGGTGCTGTAAAGAAAGCAAAACTCATAATCTGGGTACAAGCATAGGAGATAATTTTAGCAGAATTTAGAACACATCAAGGAGTTAGGACAATCAGCAAGATAAGAATGGAACTATAATCAGAGGCATCACATAGAATCATATAAAGGTAGATAACTAGAGGCCAGATCAAAGAATCAAAGAATCATGTTAAAGCAACTTAACAACACATGCATCAAATAGATGAAAACGCAAAGACCCAATCACAAGCTACCATATTGGCCTTCACAAGACCTCAGGCAAGGCTGCCCACTTGGCACCACCTGGTTGACATTCCCAAAACTAGGGTCACGGGTTGCCTCAGCTAACCACTTTACCGGTAAAGAACATCGCTACGGGTAGCAAATCCGCTGATGTTCGTGAAGTACAACGGTGCGGGCGAATCATATGCAAATGCTCAAGCTCACGGTCCACTGACCGGGTAATCGGCAACAAGCCGGGAAATCTCCACTGGGATGCAATGACAAGATCAACTGAATCTCAACACTTATGCAGGAACACTCAGCAATAAATCTCAACTCATATGCAATATCAAGGCAAATCTCAACTCAGCAGAAGCTTACATATAAACTCAACTCAACCACACAAACCAACCAAATGATACAAAACTTAAACACATATTTTTAAGAAAACTGTTTTGAAAAGTCCAAACCCCGAAAAGCATTGCCCTCGTCCTATCAAACAAGAACAGACTCAGTCGACACTACGAAGCTTGGGTTTCCAAACCTCGTAGAGCAATTGCCTTTACCCTATCAAACAAGAACAGACTCCGGCGACCCTACGAAGCTCGGTAAAACATCAGTTAAACAAATCTATGTGCTCAGCAGTGTTTCATTTGATCGACAGGACAAACAGGCTTACTCATCAACCATGGAAATGTTCCAAGATAAAATATAAATACCAGAGGCACTAAGAATAATCATGTAAGGCAGAATAGAACTGATATAATAATCAAGCATAGGAGTGCAACTACGAAATGGCCAATTAGTCAGAGCAACTAACAGTAATATATATTGCAACCAAAGGCAGACAGGCTCAAAATAAACTAAGTTACCAAGAACAGGAGTCCAACCAGTATCGCACCCCAGAGGGCCGAACTGATAAAACCCGGACCGAAGATAACCCACCTGATATAACGCAGGCGGCTAATCTGAACCAACTGTACACTCAGCACACCAGATGCTACCAAGTAACCCTGAAGGTGAAATAAGGTTCAGGAATCAGTTTACTAACCAGTATACGATGTTATCTTTGCATCTAGACCCCAAGGGCTTTTTAAATTTACTTTTAGTGCCAATTTGGGCACTGTTTTCGCTCGTTCTTTTAGCAGGAAAATCATTTTAACATTCCGTCACTTCCAGCAAGTTACTTATGTCATGCTGAACACCGTGCTCACCCATTTGTGGCATCACGGGTTCCGAGGCAAACTTTGGCCCATAATATATGCACTAACATAGCCTTAATGTCATTTAGTTTCTTCGGGACTTCAAACAGAAATTTTAACGCGAGCATCGCGTCCAGTGACCCCAAATTAGCTAGGAATGCACTGTCGCGACTTCGCCAACACTTTAAAATAGGGTTTTGTTCCAACATTACTGTTTTATGTTGATTTCACTATAACTTTTAATCTGGACTTCAAACAACCAAAGTTTGTATATCAATCTGTCTCTAAACATTGCTAGGGTGCCCGGGCTTGCCATAGTTGCAGCCCAAGTGTGCTGGATCACAGAGATCCCTCAACTTGCAAACATACAAGTTCACATTGCTCCAACTTTTATTCCACTCAGTTTCTGTTTTAACTGAAGTGAGCACACAGCTCAGGGGATCATTGGAAACAAGTTTTATATTTACAGTTTTGTCAAATTCTAATTTAAAGTTCTTTGAGGCATTTTTACAAACAGGTGGCATGCACATTTGAAACACATACACACAACACAATTGAAGACTTGGTTCTCTGCAACCAGGGCACCTGAGGGCTTCCAACTTGGATCAACTAGATCCCCAGAGATTTTGGAACACATCCCCTCAACTAGAGCAACTCGAAAACCCCCAGGTTGAGCTCGGCTCGAGGAAGAAGATGACCCATTTTCTTGAAATTCGTGATGCTTCATCCGAAGGGTCTGGGGCTCAACCAAAAGCACCAGTAGGTGCCATCTGCTTCATGGAAGCTTTCCCCCACCCTTGGCTGGCCTCGGGGTGGGGCGGCGGCGCGGCGGAGCAAAGCACCGGTTTCGAGCTTGCCACCTCTAATGGTGAAATTCCACAGAGTCAATTTGTAGCCCTCTAACTTGGATGGAAATGCTCCTTGGGTCCACAGAAAACTTCCCGACCAGCACCGCCCCGGCCGGAGTTGGCCGGAGCGCCGGCGACCATCTTTGGTCTTATCTCGGGTCAATCCATGGCCGCACCAATTGGGTGCAGCATGGGTTCCATGCAAATGCATGGGAGCACTCCTCAAGGTCCCAGCAAGCTTTCTGGGTTGATGGCCGGCGCCGGGGAAGCCCGCCGGTGCCGGAAAAGAAAGTCCGGCCAATCATGCATTTTTCACAAAACTAGGGCATCAAGCTACAATTTACTGGCTCGACCATACTCCATCAAATTTGGTGGAGTTGGTCCCCACCACCAACAGTCCCGTAACACCAAGTTTTAGCCCTGATGGTCGACTGGTTGACGAGTTCTCTCAAGGCGGAGTTAGATTAGGTTTCCGGCGACCCATAGTGGCCGCCGGCCAACCGTGGTGCATGGGGGCTCGGGGATTTGCTGGGATGATGCTTAGGGCCTAGGAAACCGACTGCACGTGGTCTAGAGGGCTAACATACACTGGTTCGAAACCCTCACCTTGGCCGAGCTCGGGGAAGAAGGAGGAAGCCGGTTTCTTGCACCTCCCACCTCGCGCGGCCTCGGCTAGCTTCCAGCAGGGTGCTTCAAGCACCAGGGACTCCTCAGACACCTCCCAATCCAACCTTGAAGAGGTCTGGTCCAACTTCACACTTCGTCGGAGAGAGAGGAGAAAAAGAAGATGGCTGCGGCGGCGCTCGGCGGCGGCCAGGGTCGGGTTCACCAGAGGTTGGTTGCGGCCTCACAGTGGAGCTCTCAGAAGAAGGTTGGGCTATCCCTACAACTCTTGGTTGATCTCTGCTTCAAGAACTCAAGAGAAGCTCCTATTTATAGGTTTCTCAACCTCAACTCCGGTGACCCGAGCGGCCGGGGGTTTCAGCAGCCGAGGGGCCGCGTCGGTTATGGTCTGAAGATGCTGGTGGAGCTTCAGTTACCGAAGAGGAAGAGGCAGGGATTCGGGATTACTCCAAGACGTGTGTGCATGTGTTAGTTGCACATTTGCACAAAACCCCTTCAACTAACAGTATTTGGACATAAGTCCTTAACAAAAGTTAGTCCTTTTACTGTCAAGTCCCTCATCTGTAAGCCGCAAATTCTTCGGAGCAGAAAATTACGGGTTTTTCTGCAAAATACTGCACTTTTTGCACATTTCGAGGTAATCCGATCACCGTTTTGCGAAACAGACTTCGTCACGACGTCCGGCTCGTCGAGACCTGTCAGGTAGCGCATTTGTTTAGTTTGTTCGACGCTCGGATTAAAAGTTGTTCCATAAAGTTCGACGATTTTTGGTGCGTTGCACGCACTTGGATGCACCCGGATCGCCGAACGCGAAATCCGTCAGTGCCATTGCGCTCAGAACGTCGAAAATAGCTAGGATCCATTACTCACACTCCTATGTTAAAACTCTAGATAGTGGTTCGGCCATTAGTGAAAGCGAGGGATTAAAAACTCGAGGGTTACTATTTACTTAAGTCGCGGGGCCCGCTTTTTGATTTCTGATTTCTGGAAGATCCGACCGTCGGATCGAAAACATATGAATATGAAACTTCTATGTTTCGACGAGACGATCGCAATGGTGATCTCGGATTTTCCAGATCAGACCCCGATCAAAAGTCAATATCTCTGGGCCCACTATTGACCCACTATCTCTCCACTTTTGCCAAAATTGACAAATTTTAAATATTTAAAGGCAAACAGAGACTTTTAAATTCTAGATTTCTACAATTTTTTTCTTTGAGATTTTTTTTTTGGTATTGAAAAATACAAGTGTATTTTGTCTCGATGAGCAAACAAAATTGCTGTACATAACCGACCCTAAGATCAGTTAGTATTCCATCGTAGACAAAAATATGTTTGAAAGAAAAATATTTTTGAGTTTTAAAAAAATATGGGTTTATTTTGGTTTATTTTGAAAATATGGGTTTATTGAAAAATATGGGTTTCTTTTGAAAGAAAAAAATGCGATGGTGATTACTCCCGTTGATCGCATTTTTTTTTTTTTTCCCGAACCCCCTGATAACTTTTTCTCGGTTGAGTCGGTGGTGATTACTCCTCTGAAAGGAAGCTCCGGTTGGAGGGATTATAATTTTCGTGCCACTAGAAAATATCAGCCTATTAAATACCGACGATTTTTTTGACTGGTTCTTCGAAAATATGAGCTTGCCTTTGAACACCATCTTTTTGGATGTAGGTGAGTAGGTGAGCTGTTCACCTACGGGTTGGTGAAGAGGATTTGGTATGCCCCCATTAGATCATTTTTTCGAGATTGAAGCCGAGGAATTGACCATATTGTGTGCATTATTGGGAAAGGGTAGTAAAGGTAATCATGCCCCCAGTAAAAGCAGCATCACCTTTACCGCTTTTTTTTTCTTTTTTCTTTTTTCTTTTTTCTTTTTTTTATATATATATATTAAAGGTCTCAAATATGGAAGGAGAAATCAGGTCCCACCGGGCGTGCCATTTTGTCTTCGATCTCGAATGACTCATCTCGCGCGGTTCACCTTTTTTTGGGGATTTCCGTGGGATGGTATTCACAATTCAGATGATTATTTATATATGTTGATGGGTATATGTGGATATCAGGTATTGCGGATCCATGACTTCCAATAGACGCAAGCATCTATTGTTAATTACCCCCATGTGATTGGGGCACCTTCGATTAAGAGACCTTTGTGAGGAGGATAGAATATGTCGTATCCTAATGATTGACCAAATCCTAAGTATATGTATTAGGATTTAGCTGGGTTTAAAATTGACTTGATCCTATTATATGTGTTGAGGACTAGTCGACATTAAGCTCTAATTATATGTGTTCGAGTTTAATTGGGTTCAATTGGCTCTAAGTATATGTATTAGAGTTCAATTATATCTGATTTCACATTTGGCGTATGTTCCAAACTGAAGGTATGACCAAACCCCAAGGATATGTATTGAGGTGGGTCGGATTTGATGCTACTCGAAAGTAGGAGGTGTCTAAGTCCTATATGTATTAGGATTGGCCGAGTTTGATATGTTTTTCGCTCTAGTTATATGTGCTAGAGTGAGAATTTGACTAAACCCTAAGTATATGTATTAGGATTCATCAAATTTGATTCAACTTTCGCTCTAAGTATGTGTGTTAGCGTAAAAGGTTGACTAACCCTAAGTATATGTATTAGGATTAGTTGAGTTGATTTGGTTTCTACCCTAGATATATGTTCTAGAGTAAAAAGTTGACTACACCCTAATTATGTGTATTAGGGTTAGTTGGGTTGATTTGGATGAACTATAAGTATATGTGTTAGAGCTCGATCGAATTGGATTTGGCTAAATTCTAAGTATATGATTTGGAATCTAGTCGGTTTGGATATAATTTTGCCTTAATTATATGTGTTAAGGCGATGAGATTGAATGGGTCTTGGGCTTTTTATTTGTGGATTGGATTGAGTTTTGGATTTTATTTGTAGAATGGGTTATCAGTTTTATTTGTGGATCGAATGGGTTTTGGGTTTTTTTTTTTTTTATTTGTGGACTCGGCTTATATTATATATGGACTAGATTTGGGACAGTATGTGGACTGAGCCCATGTCATATGTGGATTGGATTCAGTGCCCATATATGGACTGGGCGCGTTATTTATTAGGCCTCTTGGATTTAGGCTCTAAGTTGATTAGACCCCATTCGAATCTTGTTTGAAATCGACTCTGGATTCAAAGAAATTTCTGTTTGTTTCGATATTCCCTTTTATTTTATTTGGGGTCCGAAGAAAATCCCCTAATCTTATCTTGGGGTTCGAAGAAATCCTTTTTTTTTATTTGGGGTCTGAAGAAATCCCCGTTATTTTATTTTGATTTGGGATCCGAAAAAAGTAATTTGGGGTCCGAAGAAATTCCCGTTATTTTATTGGGATCCGAAGAAATCCCTTATTTAAAATAATTTGGGGTCCAAAGAAATCTTTTTTTTTGACTGAACCTAAATCCAGATGTCCAAAGAAATCACCCGAACCGGTTTGAATGAGCCTAAAGTTAGGGCGTCCGAAGAAAACCTGAACCGGCTTTATTAAATTTCCTTTTCCCTTTTTTTATTTAACCTAAGTTCGAATGTCCGAAGAAATCATCCGAACCGGTTTTGGGATGAGCCTAAAGTTAGGGTGTCCTAAGAAAATCCGAACCGGCTTTATTAAATTTCTTTTTCCTTTTTTTTTTATTTAACCTAAGTTCGGATGTCCGAAAAAATCATCCGAACCGGTTTTGGGATGAGCCTAAAGTTAGGGAGTCCGAAGAAAACCCAACCGGCTTTATTAAATTTCTTTTTCCTTTTTTTTTTTTTTTTTCTTACCTGAGAGAGTACTCCTGGGAAGATACGATACGAGACGGTGAGGTGGCGGGGAAGTCGAAGCTGTAATTGGGGAATTGGGATCGTACGGCGTATTAGAGAATTGGGGACATTCTATTTTTTTTGTGGAATATTGAGTTGTGGGAATAAACGATACGTGGTGGAATTTGGAAGGAAGTTGTTTTTTTTTTTTTTTTGCGGTGGGCTTGTGTTGTTCTCCTTCAGACCAAAAATCTCTCCTTTTATTCTTTCTATTTTCTCTATTTATAGTGGGGAGTGGCAGAGAAATATCGTGTGGGATTTGTTGGGATTTGTTAAGGGGTTGGCGAGTAAATGCGGGTTTGTTGAGTAACGACGTACGTGGGAATGTGGGTTTGTTGAGAAAAATTCGTGGTTAAAATTTGAATACGTTGGGAAAATTGTTATATTCAAATTTCAAATTTCAAATTTCAGATTTTAAATTTCAAATTTTAAAATTGAATATGTTCGAATTGCGGGAAGATATTATATTCAAATTTTAAATTTTAGATTTCAAAATTGAACGGTTATGTTCAAATTTCAATATGTTGAGGGGGTATGGTTATATCCAAATTTTAAATTTCATATTTCAACATTCAAAATTGAATATGTTCGAATTTTAAAAGTAACCGATTATGTTCGAATTTCAATATGTATTCAAATTTCAAATTTCAAATTTCAAAACTGAATATGTTATGTTCAAATTTGAGGAAGTATGGTTGTATTTAAATTTTAAATTTTAAATTTTGAAATTGAACGATTATGTTCAAATTTGAGAAAGTATGGTTGTATTTAAATTTCAAATTTTAAATTTTAAAATTGAACGGTTAACGAACGAGGGAATTTGCTTGGATTCAAAAGTTCAAAACAAGATATAGGTGAGTTTGGGTAAGTCAGTTGAGAGATATTTTAAAATGTGGTTGAAGATTTGGATAAGTGTGTTTGAGATAATTGACGCGTGAGGAATTTCGATTGGATTCAAAATTTAAATTTGGGTACAAGTGGCGTTTGAGAGATATTTTGAAATTTGGTTGAAAATTTGAATTTCGAATGAAATATGAGTTTGGATAAGCCTGTTGAGAGATGTTTTGAAATTTGGTTAAAAATTCAAAATTCAAAATTTAATTTGAATATAATTTTTGAAATTGAATCTTTAAAAAAGAAGTTGACTATAATGTAAGGCCTGCTGGGCAGAAAAAAATAGGATCCGACTGATTTGGCAGACTAAAAAAAAATCGACGGAGCTTTGATGAGACCCATAAGCTTGTGTTCACAAATGGCCTAAGCTTGTATTTATAAATGACCTATTAAGAGATTGAATTTGCAGTAAAATTTGTTGGACCCAAATTATTAATATGTTAAAAATTTTGAGCTTATACGGGGCTTATTAGAAATATATAGACAAATCAATATTACGGACCAACCATAATCTTTCTCCCTATTTTTTTATTATAAATTTTTTTTTTTTACGCCAACAGTGACATTTCCTTCTCATACTTTTGATTATCTTGGTTATTTGGTTAGTGAGTTTTGTGATTGCCTTTATTGTGGAACTATGTGGATGCTGGATTGAGCTCTTGACTTAGTGTTTGACCATCTTTAATATATTTCTATTAGTCTTGCATGCGGCATGTTTTCAAGTGGGAAAAGGATTGCGAAAACATTTTCAAAACTAAGTGTCGTGTGGGCACTGCTTTACAAACCCGTGGATTTATCCTTTCAAAGTTATGTTGCCGCCGAAAAAGAAATTGTGAAAACATTTTAAAAACCTAGTGTCGTGTTGACACCGATTTGGCAAACTTGTGTAATGTTAGAAGTTGTGATAAATTGTAATTCCCCTCTTTGGCTCTCATCGTGACTGCATGGTTAAAGTATGTATCGTGATTGTGACGCCGTGCATGTACAAAGGAGACTCCGTCCGTTCGCGGGGTGAATTTGTATATGTGGCGGGTCTGGCGCGTATCGGAGGATGAAGTTTTCAAAAAAAGAAAAATATATACGATTTTCCGCTTATTTAGAACCTCCGGGGTGTGACACGTGACTCCCTCACCTCGAACAACGATCGATCGATCAGCAACTCCCGCAGAAGACTCTCCAAAACAAAGGGGAGAAAGAAAGAGGGGGGGGAGGAGGGGGGGGGGACCTCAACGGGTGTGAGAACTACCAGTAAACTAGTAGTCCTCAATGGGTAAATCCTCAAAACACCGACGTACCCACTAAGTCTACCAGAGGCAAAAGGAAAAAGAAGTGGCAAGCTAAATAGACTGCTGATAAGGAAAACTACCACTACTACGCCTCTAATGCAATCTCGAATAAACTGACTATATGTATGCATCAGTAACAGTATCTGCCTAAAACAAACCCAATCAATGGACCAGTAGAAACTGGTACTGCCAGCTCTGCCGGCCACATCGGGTATGCCATCAATGCATAACACTGATGTAATAAGGAAATCAAGAGCTCAAAGACTGACCGGTACCGACCCGGTACAGTCACACACTACGGAGTGGCACTCGAGGGGAGCGACCCACACGAGTAAAGTATCTATGTCACAAGTATCACAATATAGCAGGACTGGATCACGACTATGCTCAAGTGGGAAAATCCATCCACTAAAGAAACCCCGATCCCCCAATCTAATGCAAAAGTAAACATCCGGTCAACCGCCCAATGTCCGCAGTCGCCGCAACACCCCACAAGTCCACAATCTAGTAAAATAACCAATATCCGGTCAACCGCCTACTATCCACAGTCGTCGCAATACCCCACAAGTCCACAATCTGGTAAAATAACCAATATCCGGTCAACCGTCTACTGTCCGCGGTCGCCGTAATACCCCACAAGTCCACAATCTGTACAACGTTTTCTAGACTCGAAGATCTCGACAACACTATCCCAAACCCCTGCTCGAACCTGAGCAACATGAATCATAAATCTGAATAAAAAGGAGAAAAAGAGCGAACAGTTCCAATATCCCTAGTGAGTAAATCGTAGCAAGAGGTAAACAACAACCACCCACCTCAGTCGCAAAGAACAGTTCCAATCTCGCCTTCCCTCAAGGAACACTAGACTCACTGCGAAAACTGTAACAGAAGTCGAAAACAGTGCACAATTAGTCCCACAAATATCATCATTACGCTGTCCGTGCAAACAGTCCCAAAGATGGCCAATTTTCACCTCCTAAACGTCCTCCAAAAATTCCATAAAAATCACCGTTGCGATCCTCGCGATGTGTAGATACAAATCGAGTACTTATACGCCGCGTTCCGACACTCATAGGCCGAGATAACCCATAAACACTCCTCCGCTATATAAAAATCTGTCGCAGCCAATGGGTTCTAAAGGTGACCCAAAAAACCTAATAAGTAATCGGAAAGGAGGGAACCGATAAATACAAGAAATGTAACCCTATCTGTCGTGGAGACAATGCCGTAAGAATCACCTGAAAACTCCTTCGGGGTAGTCCAGGGGAGCCCGCGAACAGAAATGCGACGGAAAAGGCCGCCGAAGAAGGAACGTCGAAGTGCGCCGAATTGCTGAAGATGTCAATGTTGCGGCCTCCTAAAATCCTGAAAATCCTTGGAGAGGTGGAGAATACAGAGAGGAACAACTTTGCTTATGGCTTATTCTAGGAAAAACCCAAAAAAAAACCCTAGAAAAGAAGGAGGTGGAGGCCTGTTTATAGGATTTCCCAAATAAAGGAAAATTGGGCTTGGGGGCCCATGTTTCGGGCGCCCGAAACGTTTCGGGCGCCGAAACACCCCCCAGGCCCCCGCTGCGACCAGCGCCCGAAACAGCCAGGGCCCGAAACGCGACCCAAACAGTGGAGAGCCAGTGCGGGGCCACTCAGGCGCGGACGCGTGGCCCGACCCGGTCAGCGGGGCGGGTGGCGCCCGCCAATCGTAGGGCGCCACGTGGCATCCCCGTACGTGCGCCCACCTGCCCGCGCCTGCCCGCACCTCACCCCTCACCTGCCCCCGCCTGCTCTCGCGCTGCGTGGACCGCGCGCGCGTGAGCCGGCCAACCCGGGGCCGCCATGTGGCGCCGCCCCGGTCCACTGCACCCCCCACGCGACTCCGTGGACCGCGCCGTGTGAGCCCGCCTATCAGAGGCTGCACGTGTCCCCGCACCCGGTCCACTGCTCCCACGCGGCTTCCATGGACCGTGCCGGCCAATCCGAGGCCGCCACGTGGCACCCCTGCCGGTCCACGGCTCCCCCTATGCACCAAAACGCGCGGTAAACATCCGAGTGTCCGTTTTTGGGCATCCGGACTCAGAAAAATAGAAGCAAATTGCCGTTTTTCAGCATTTTTCCGCGCTGAATCCAAATCTGGCCTCTGATTAGCCTGAAACCACTCCCAGAATTCGGCGAGAACAGCCGAAAGGCAGGTTTGATCCAAAGTCCTCACCGAGTCCGTCTAACACGTCCATTTGACGTGTTACGGGCCCGACACACCAATAATTGGTGTTTCTCACCGCGGATCACGGGAGAAAGATACACGGGGAACTGGGCGCCACTACACAGCCGAACGTTGACTCTAACCCTGCCTTCTGCATTATTTGACCGGGACTGTTTGATGTCCTTCCTTGTCCGAAGTCGATCTTGGATGAGGTGCTACTTTTTCTCGTTGGCTGCTTCTCTTGTCGGATGATACTTTCAGTCAATGCATGCGTCACATACCAAGTCTTCGCGTGGTCTGGATCAGGACGCAGTTCCTTTTTCCTTCATCGGTTGATGTTTTTAACCGGCAGTATACGTCACGTGTCATTCTTCCGAGTGGCGTAAATTTATGGTCTCAATAATGCGCCCTCGGTAATTGCCTGATACACTACTCGGGCGATTGTCGAAACCTAGTCAATTTCTGGCACAAGTAACGATGTCCAACAATCAATCCCATATCTTGGTAGGATAGTCTTTCGTTGCCGAAGGGATTCACGGTAAGGTGCTGCGCCGTTTCTTCATTAAATACCATTGTTTCTCGAGGATCGACCGTCAGGCATTCGGTCTTTTTTCATCGCGATGTTCTGGCTGGAACAACTCTATCTTTGTTACCAACAAAAATCGGCCCTTCTAACCAACGTGACCTTTATCTATTTTCGGCTTTAAAGCTGGCGGCCGAAAAAAAAACTTTCCTGGCTGACCCATCTCGGTCGGCCTTCACCTTTCGGACCCAAGTAGAGTCCGGGTGAGCAATCTATTTGATACGACCCAAACAAGTTTATCTCGGCCGAATCTTCATCGGCCTGAGATTTTCCTTCGCTAGTATCTTCGGTCTCTTCCACCGAAAGATTGGTCGGGACCTCCATATCCCTTTCTTTCGGAGGTCGTCCAGTATGATTTCCAGAGGCATTGGCTTTGTGCCAAATTGCAGCCTTTTGGGCTCGAATTCGAGCGTCCAGCTGCTGACGGACGCTTGCCGTCTTTTTTTCCGCTGATTACAGGACGGCTTGTGATGACCCGAATCTCCGTAGAGCTTTTACAGTGTGTTCAGCAATTTCTGGAGGCTTATTTTGTGTGTTAGAGGTGGTTGTACGCAAATCGAACCTCAGGATTGGACCCAACGCGAAAATTAGATCAAGTTTGCCTATCTGGATGCCTTCGTCAAATTTTAGGAGTGAAATTTGGCAAAACGGACATCAGATTTGGATTTAGCATGCGAAAACGAGGAAAAACGGCTATTTACTTGTATTTTTCATAATCCGGACGCCCAATAATGACTTTTTGGGTCAATGGGTACTGTTCCGGCAGCCAAGCAGCACCGGAGCTCGGCGGCGCAGGCAGGCCGGGCAGGCGCGGGCAAGCTGGGCAGGCGCGCAGGCGGCAAACGGATAGGGTGTGCCACATGGCATCACCCTATTGGTCGGGGCGATTTCGCTGTCGGCGGGCGATTGGATAAGGGCTGCCACGTGGCAGCCTCTGATTGGCCGGGCGGCGGGCGCGGAAGACCCGGCGCAACGACCGCGCGCGTGGACTTCACCGTGGACTGCGCAGAGGGACACGTGGTGTGATCTGGGCAATTCGGGCGCTGGGCGTGGGCCGTTGGATGGCCGCCACGTGTCCGGGCGCTGGCGGGTTTGGATCTGAGCGCCTGAAAATAGGGTTGACCCGAAAAGCCTGGTCTTCATGGATTTCAACTATAAATAGGTTGTTGTGGGCTTCTTTTTTGGGCTTTTTGAGATCCGTTTTGGGAGTCGTTTTTATAGTGAGTTTCTTCTTTGAATCTTCTACACTTCTTGGGGTTTTGGAGGATTTTTGGAGATCATTTGATATTTTTCCCTACCCGATCTCGCGAGTTGCGACGTTTCTTCGACATCGGTCTTTTCCGTCGACTCTTCGTCTGAAGGTCCCCTGAGCTGAGTTCTTGGGGCGGTGTTTCCACGACAGGTAAGCTTTCGATTTTGGTATTTATTGCTCTTCTCCGTTTTGAGTTTTTATTCAAGTTCTTACAGCATCTTTAGACCCCATTTTTCTACGACACTTTTCTAGAGAGAGCTGAAATAATCTTGCAATTTCTCGGCCTACGGGTGGCGGAATTTGGTGTTTAAGGTTACTATTTTGAGTGATTTCCTATTTTGTACGAGGTAATTTCCTATTTTGTGGACAGATGTGCGATAAGGTTACTATTTTGAGTGATTTGACCTTACCACGGTGTTCAGCTTATATCTCTGTGACCGAGAGGAGTTTTCTGACGATTTTTGGTGCATTGGAATCGTGGGAACCTGTGGATCACGCAAGTTAAATTTCATCTCTTTTGGACTCTAGACCGACACGCGCATCCAGGTGGGTTGAATTTCTTCCAAAATTAGCGGACGACGTACTAATTCTATGTTATAGCATGCATGCATGATTAATAAACACTCTTTTGTGGACCAAGATGCAAGCATGATAGAATTAGTAAATCGATTATTTCTTGTTATAACGAAATATTGGAACCTTGACTAGCATCCCTTCATATGTTGCATTATTTTGACCAGACTAGTAGAAAACCCTCACTTGGGCTAGTTTCCTTTATGTTCTAGATTTCCTACACTCTGTATTATTTATTCCCTGGACTTAGAGTTTCTCCTCACCCAGTTAGCAGGCCGAGTGGTCGGGTTACTGTGGGATGTGTCACGGCTTTTTATGTTGGCATATTTCGTGATTTGAGTCGGAGTCTTGAAGTGATCAAATTGTCAAATCAGCATTTGAAGACTCGGAGAAGATTCAACATGAGCTCAAGTTGACACTCAGGTATGATTAAAGTAATCATGGTGATTTAAGTTTATTTACAATCCTTGGAATCATGAATTTATTGAAACCGAGTTTAGAAGAGGTTTTGGGAACTTGGATTTTAACTCATAACTTATTTTAGGTTTGGATTCCGGTACATGGTTTGTTTTGTTAAACTTATCTTTGAAAAATTCAGTATTTTACATTGAGTACCGGAACCACACTTTGAGTTCCTCAAAACCCGACACAAGATTTTCTGGAAATTGCATTGAGTACCGGAACCTGACTTTGACTACCGGTACGCAATAGAAAATCTGTCGGTTGCGTCATTGAGTACCGGAACCTGCTATTTAGTACCGGTACGCAATGTTAAGTCGTGATAAGAATGCTAAACCGACTTTGATTGATTTCCAAAGGTTATAAATAGATACTTAGGGTTTCTCAAGAACGACCGACCAATTCATAAACACTTGAGAGCAACCCTAGAGGCTAGGTTTTTATCGTTCATCTTTTTAGCCTCTCTTAGGTCAATTCGATGGTTTTTTGACGATACGTTTTTTGTCGAATTGATCTAATCTTTGCTTAGAGATTTCATCCATGGTTCTCTAATGTTATTCTAAGCAAAGGATCACCATCGAAGCCTATACTTTCGTAACGGCTGAGTTTGCGTCAAGGAGTTGACGTGGCATCGTGGATTCGATGTGTTGAAGGCGTTTCATGGATTCGAAATGTGTTGCTCTTGGATTCGAGTGGCGTTCATGGATTCGGACGTATGCATTGGACCTGCAGTCGGTGAGCGCAAGATCCGGAGAAGTTGAAGGTGGGGTTGGAGTCCGTGGAATCAGTAATCATCTTGTTATATTTCTATTCTTAGTGGATTGTTATTGCGTGTTGGTCCCGTGATTTTTTACTCCTGTGATGGAGTTTTCCACGTAAATCTCGGTGTGCTGTTTTTATTTTCCGCATTTATTTTAAATTGCACTGAGATTGGTATTTTGGATATTGCACCTATTCACCCCCCCCTCTTGGTGTTTGATAGAACCTATTTAGATCCTTGGGGATCCGTAAACCTACAGGATGCATTATCACTCGTGTCTAGGGGGCCAAGTGGAGTCTGGTAGCTGTGGCTAGTCTTGTTCTGGTGTCGGGAGCCGTTTGAGTAAACGGTGGTCCCGGGTTGTCGAGTTTTTCTCTGATCTTTTTGTCTTCAGTGTGTTTGTGGCAGTAGTGTACTGGTGATAGTAGGACCCTGAACCCAGACTATTTTGGACACACATATGATTTCTGTAAATCGATGTTTTCCTTCCGAATTTCGAAAGGTCGCCGGAGCCTGTTCTTGTTTGATTGGGTGAAGGCATTAGCCCTTCGGGGTTTGGAAAATATAACTTGTTTTAACTGATTTTCTTAAAAGACTAAAATTCATTAAATTGGGCTTCTTAAATCAAAATGGTTTTCGATAATAACTATTATCTTTTCTTGCAAACTTTCTCACCCGAGGGGGTTTGAATGATTTGGGTTCAAGGGGCTATTTCCATATTTCGGGTCGAAAGCTATGGGGGTTGTGCCTAGAACCTGTTCTTGTTTGATAGGGTTGTAGGTGCTAGTCTCCCAGAATTTTCACATCCTGATTGGTTTCCTCCAGATATTTTACCCGAGGGAGTTGTTTTACCGAACTGTAGGGGGTCGAGAACTTCGAAAGGTTGAGTTTGGAGTCTGTTCTTGTTTTATTGGGATTCTAGGCATCGGCCTATCGGGATTCTCGGACCCTTACGGTGTCGATCAATTCTGTGTCATCTGTGAGTCGAGTGGTATGTTCTGAGAGTCATTTGGGAACGGTGGTCCAGAGCCATTGAGTGATTCAGACTGATGTGGTTAGTGTTGAGCTATTTGTTGTCGATCTGATTGATCGTGGATTTGGACTATAGCCTTCATGTGCCATTGAGCTCGGCAGAGATGCGCGGATACTTTCCTCAGTGGGGTCGCTCCACTCGAGTGCTGCTCCGAGATGGGCCTGTTACTTTGCTATTGCGACTTGTCGACGCAGTCCATGTGGGATGCCCTACATAAGTCCAGTCCTCCGTGGATGTAATGGCAGCAGGTGGGCGCAGGTTTGGCTGGACCCTATGTGGCAGTCAGTGTGATTGGGTTGATTAAGTATATTGGGTTAGAATCGATGCATCATTTTCATCTGTATCACCCATTGAGCATTGTAGATAGAGGCATGATAGCTGTAGATATCTTTCCAGCTTATCTTTCATTATTTCAGTTTTCCTGTTATCTTATGCCTCTAGTAGACTTAGTGGGCAGACCGTTGGTCTTGGAGACGGAACCCACTGAGAACTACGTGACGATGTAGTTCTCAGACCCTCTGTTGGTGACAGATTTTCCAGAGGCATCTACCCTTGTTCCTACTCCTGTTGCTGCACCTGCTGATCGAGATAAGGGAGTCGCGAGCTAGTTCCCTACTCGTCCTTGGAGTGTAGTTGTACCCTTTTTTTTTTGGAGCTTGTAGTATAGTCTGCTGGATGATTGTAGATAGTTACTTTTGAGAGTTTTATTTTGAGAGACTTATGTATTGTGAGGTTCAGATCTATACTATTTGGAGTTGCACTTTTATATTTCAGTAGTTTATTTTACAGCTCTGATACTTGTGTAGTTGTAGTATTATCTTTTGCAGGTTAGACGCTTCGTTTATGCGGGGCTTCCCGTATAGGCGGCGGATCTGTAAGCGAGCTCGGGTCGCAATTTCGACTCTGGGGCATGGCACGGCTGCCTTGCCTCGGGATGGTGCGCTCAACCCCTTGGCCTCGTGATCGTTCTGTCGTGACTGAAACGATATGCAAAACATGGAGCGTGCTCTGCCTGGTCCAGGTTGCGGCCCTTGAACCGTAATCGACTCCTTCTTCGCATCAGCTTGAGCTTGCTACTCCCGGCTCTTTTGTGTCCTCGTCGTGGCTGAACCCCGACACCAATTCAACCTTTGTGAAGTGGGCTGCCATTCGTCCGACCTTTCGGCCGGCGGATAATCCACTCTCCTCAGGTGTTCCCTAAGGATCTCTCACCTCAGCCATGGTTGGATTTGGAGCTGCTCTACTAGGCGAATTGCCAGGGCATCCACCTCCCTTGTTGTTAGCGAAGGGAATTCAAAGTCAGGCGCAAAGGGGGTCGCCTGTGCCCTTCGCCTGCTGTCTCCGTGATATGAGACTCGGGGCTTCGACCCCGTTCGAGGGTAGCCAGCCGCTGGGTTGAGCCTCTCGTGGGGCCTATTTTAGTAGGGGCGCTGCTGCAGCCTATACATTTGCCGTCCTTCTACCTTTTGGTCGAAGCCAAAGCAGGGGTGCTGTTATTGTAGCAGGTGTCACGCCCTAGGACCGCCAATTTGTACAGTTCGGGCACGCCAACAGACCCGCCAATTGGGCACGACCTCACGCCACCCGAAAGGAATGGTAACAACCATCTCCAATCAAAACAATGTGTATGATGAGATACAATATCAGAGTAAAAAGCACTACTAATTTAAAACCTTCATTCAATAAACAATAAGTTTAAACTGTAAATGAAAGCATGATAAGAGTGAACTATAAATAACTTTATTACATTTCCATCTCTCAACTTGTATTTAAATAATATTACAATTCTTTTACATCTTTTACATAGTTCACACAAAATATAAAAAGGTAACATCTACTAAACCCTCCAGATCTCTATGCTGCTGGGCCCTTGTGTCACGCCCCGGGGTCGAAACTGCGACCCGGGCTCGCCAACAGATCCGCCATCTGTACGGAAACTGCCGCACGGACGCAGCGTCTACCCTGCAAGTCAGATCTATAGCTAAATATTTATCAGAGCTGATGTCACGCCCCGGGGTCGAAACTGCGACCCAGGTTCGCTAACAGATCCGCCATCTGTACGGAAACTGCCGTACAGACGAAGCGTCTAACCTGCAGAAAGAATCATCTACAGTACACAGATATCAGAGCTGAAAGTAAACTACTAAAACTGAAATCCAAACACTGTACAACTGAAAATAAATACAATATCCATCTCCCAAATACGATCGTATAAAAAGTCCTCTGATACAAAACTCAAAAGGGAGATATCTCCAATAAAATACATCGGTGTACAAGCTCTCAATACAAATATCCTCACTACATCAGTCTCTCAAACTGTAAAATAAAGTACAACTCTATACCTCACAACAAAGGTCTCTCAACAGAGGAAAAAGAAGTAAACTAATCTACTGAAGCTCTCCTCTGAAGGGGTACCGCTACACTCCAACGACGGGTAGGGAACTAGCTTGCGACTCCCTCGCCTCGGTCAGAAGGATCAGCAACTGGAGCAACAGGAACAGGAGAAGAAGTTCCTGGGGAAAAAGACACCACGACGGGTGTGAGAACTACTTCCCACAGTAGTTCTCAGTGGGTGCCGTCAACAAGCCCAACGGTCTGCCCACTAAGTCTACTAGAGGTAAAAGATAACAGTGCAATGAAATCTGAACAAGAAAAGCTGGAGCTACTCTACAGCTACCATACCTCTATCTAGATACTCAAAAAGTGGAACAGATGAAAGTAAAAGAGACCACTCGCACCCAAGGTGCTCAATAGACCCAATCGAACTGACTGCCTCATAGGGTCCAGTCAAGCCTGCGCCTGTCGACTAGGAACGCGCCTGCCCACTACCACACATCCCCATGAGGACGGGATTTACATGGGGCGTCCTGCCCGACTAACTCACCCCTCGCGCAAAACTGCCTCAACCGGCCCATCGTATCCACAGCGGCATCTCAGGGACGCGACTCCAACTGAGGAAAACGGCGCGGCATAGAGTATCACTAATTGGCATAAGCAGGCTATAGTCAAAAACCACGCTCACTCCCAGAACGGTAGGACTCAAGATCCCCAAATATCTCGCACAACAGTCGGAGCACTCTCTACGACTCAGCTGATCAGCTCACATAAAACACGAGACACAAGCCTCTCCAACAGCTCGCAGCACAAGGCACACTGGCTGGAGGTACTCCACAGCCAGGAACGACCCACAACTCAAGCTAACAATACTGGTCGGACAACACTCAACGACCTGGGATCACCGTTAACCCCAACGGTTCCCAACAACACTGGCCGGAAGATACTCGACGGCCCGGGACTACCGCCTGCTCAACGGCTCCCTCCCACGACAGCGCAACAGGGATACAAGACCTCCCGGGACTACCGTTTACCCAAACGGCTCCCGGCACAGATAAGCAACCCACTACAACTACCAGACTCCACTCTGCTCCCAAGCACGAGTGCAAACGCATCCCACACTAAAAGAAAAATCCCGACCTCTCGGCCCACTACCCGGGCGAGGATAACACTATGTCCAGGGATAGAAAAACAGTGTGGGTGTCTAAACATAAATAACCCTAGCCCAAGTGAGGGTTTTCTACTGGTCTGGTTACACATGCAACATATGACGGGGGTGCTAGTTCAAGTTCCAAAATAACTATATTAACAGATGATAAAAGGAATAACAATTCCTACAATCTAGCATGCTACACAAGAAAATAAACTATCATGCATAGTCCTACAGCAGTAGAATTACTGTACAGTCCATAAAACTTGGAGATAAGGCCACCCACCTCGATTTGCCACCAATTGCTCGTAGACACTTGCAATTGGCCTCCTCGCGATCCGCACGCAAAACGATGTCCGCTGCCGGAGTCCGCACGCAAAACGGATCACAGTGCCGAAATCCGCACGCAAAACGGAGTCCGCACGCAAAACGGTGCACAGTGCCGGAATCCGCACGCAAAACGGTGCACAGCGCCAGAGTCCGCACGCAAAACAGAGTCCGCACGCAAAACGGTGCACGGTGCCGGAATCCGCACGCAAAACGGAGTACGCACGCAAAACGATGCACAGTGCCGGAATCCGCACGCAAAACGGTGCACGGCGCCAGAGTCCGCACGCAAAACGGTGCACGGTGCCGGAATCCGCACGCAAAACGGTGCACGGTGCCGGAATCCGCACGCAAAACGGAGTCCGCACGCAAAACGGAGCACAGTGCCGGAATTCGCACGCAAAACGGTGCACAGCGCCAGAGTCCGCACGCAAAATAGAGTCCGCACGCAAAACGGTGCACGGTGCCGGAATCCGCACGCAAAACGGAGCACGGTGCCAGAATCCGCACGCAAAACGGAGTCCGCACGCAAAACGGAGCACGCCGTCGGGGACCGCATGCAAAACGGTGCAGAAAAACACAGATAAGAGCAAGAGTGTCACGCCCCGGGGTCGAGCCTGCGACCCGGGCTCGCCAACAGACCCGCCGTCTGTGCGGAAACTGCCGCACAGACGAAGCGTCTAACCTGCAAGAAGGGATCTAGCCATACAAGTATCAGAGCAAAGGAGATGCAACACTAAATAAAGTAAACTGCATACAAGAGTCACTAAGTACATAGTCCAGGTACAACATCCGCTACCTCCAAAAAAGGGGTACACCACCACTAACAGATACAAAAGTGGGAACCAAAAATACCCGAGTAGCTCTACCTGTGACTCAACAGACCCAAGTGGCACTAGTCGGCCAAGCCCTTGCCACGGTCTGAAGACTCCGCACGCGCCGGCCCTGGAACGGCCTCCTCAGTAATACCTGTCACACACGGCGGGTGTGAGATCAACTAAAAGTCAGATCTCAGTGGGTACCGATGCCATATCCTCGGTAGCCCACCAAGTCCACTGAGGCAAAAACAGATAGATAGATAGATAGATAATACTGGAATGAAAGCTGTAAGTAAATCTATCACTATATGCCTCAATGCAATGCTGTACTAAATGACATCTAGCACAATATGAAAATGACCACCCGCACATGTCATTTCCCCGCAGCCACCCGGTAGCCCGGCCGGGGGCGAGCTTCCGCTGGTATCTCGGCCAGGGAAGCACTCTCCTGGTAACGCAGCCAGGGAAAAGGTCCTCCTGGTAACTCGGCCGGGTAAACAGTCTTCCCGGTAACTCGGCCGGGGAAACAGTCTTCCCGGTAACTCGGCCGGGGAAAGGTACCCTCCTGGTAGCTCGGCCAGGGACAAATGCATCCTCTCGGTAACTCGGCCGGGGGAAAACCCTCCTGGTAACTCGGCCAGGGCTTCGAATGCAGCTGTGCAATCCAAAGCGAACACCAATCAGCAAGATACACGTCCCGGTCGGAAACTATAACCCGTGACCTGCGCGGCCGACCCGCACTTGCCTGACAGCGTAAGGTCACGATACCTTTGCGTTCGTAAAGAAAAGGGGCATCCCGTGGTCCGTCGGAAGAAACCAACCCACCTGTGTAGAACCCGCAAAAGCCGCGCGCCCAACGAAGGTCTCAGCGCGATCTCACAACTCCTCGCGGCACAGCGCTCACCACTGATCACGTAGCCAAGCTGACACAGAGGCACACTGCGAAAAAGGTGGAAACTGGAATCAGAAAAGCCGCGATCGAAAACCACGCCCACAAGGCGACAAAACCTCCTCCGGCGACGAGAACGCCGCGAGTGGCGCGGAAAGCCCATCGCACCCACACCGCGGCGCGCGGCCGGGCCGCAGCCCGCGCGGCAACAGCGCTGCCCGCGGCCGCACGGCACAAAGGCCGCCCGGGCGGCGCCTTGCAGGCCCACGCGCCCAGCGCGCGGCCTGCAAGCCCGCCGCGGCACAAGGCCGCCCGCGCGGCCTGGCAGGCCCGCCGCGGCACAAGGCCGCCCGCGCGGCCTGGCAGGCCCGCGCACCTTGCGCGCGGCCTGCAGGGCCCGCCGCGGCACCTGGGCCGCCCGCGCGGCCTGTCAGGCCCGCGCGCCTTGCGCGCGGCCTGCAGGGCCCGCCGCGGCACAAGGCCGCTCGCGCGGCCTGGCAGGCCCGCGCGCCTAGCGCGCGGCCTGCAGGGCCCGCCGCGGCACAAGGCCGCTCGCGCGGCCTGCAGGGCCCGCCGCGGCACCTGGGCCGCCCGCGCGGCCTGGCAGGCCCGCGCGCCTTGCGCGCGGCCTGCAGGGCCCGCCGCGGCACAAGGCCGCTCGCGCGGCCTGGCAGGCCCGCGCGCCTTGCGCGCGGCCTGCAGGGCCCGCCGCGGCACCTGGGCCGCCCGCGCGACCTGGCAGGCCCGCGCGCCTTGCGCGCGGCCTGCAGGGCCCGCCGCGGCACAAGGCCGCCCGCGCGCGGTCCGCGCAGTGCCCGCGGCACTGCGCGCGCACCGCAGTGCCGCGCGCGGCCCGCGCGGGCCCCGCGGCACTGCGCGCGGTCCGCGCAGTGCCCGCGGCACTGCGCGCGCACCGCAGTGCCGCGCGCGGCCCGCGCGGGCCCCGCGGCACTGCGCGCGGTCCGCGCAGTGCCCGCGGCACTGCGCGCGCACCGCAGTGCCGCGCGCGGCCCGCGCGGGGCCCGCGGCACTGCGCGCGCACCGCAGTGCCGCGCGCGGCCCGCGCGGGGCCCGCGGCACTGCGCGCGGTCCGCGCAGTGCCCGCGGCACTGCGCGCGCACCGCAGTGCCGCGCGCGGCCCGCGCGGGGCCCGCGGCACTGCGCGCGGTCCGCGCAGTGCCCGCGGCCAACTGCGCGCACAAGCCCCTGCGGAGCGCCCAGGGGGGGGCTGCTGCGGCCTGGCACTCCGCTGCACGACCACAGCAGCAGGGCGCCTGCTGTGCGCGACGCTCAGGCGCGCCCGCGCAGCGGCGCCTGCTGCGAGCTACGCCTCAGCCCGTCCGTGCGGCAACTCGCCTCCCGAGCCACTCACTGCCCAAAAACTGGACAGCATGCCCCACACCCACGAGCAGCAAAAGAAGGAAAAAGAAAAGCAAGGAGAGAGAGAGAGCCAAAACCACGCGAGCAAAGGAAAATTAAATAAATTAGAACACACCTCCACGAGGCTCGCCGCGCCCTCGCTCGGCTCCGCGTCCTTGCGGCGGTGAAAACGGCACAAGAACACCTCTCCTTCTCTTCTCCTTCTTCTTCCTCCTCCTTCCTTCCTCCTCAGCTTCAGACCAAACCCCAAAAGTCACTTGGAGAAAAACAGGGATGAGATGGTTCGAGAGAGAGTGTGAGAGAGGGCTTTTAAAGAGGGAAACTAATTAATTAGTGCCACCAACTCACCCAGGGCTAATTAATTAGCTACTACACACCTCCAATTAATTAAATCACCAACTCCCTCTCTTTCTCTGCCACCTCCCACTCCCCTAGCTGCAGGAAGGATAAGGAAACACCAAAATTTAAAATAAAAAGCAATTTAAACAATTAAAATAATCAAAGAAAAGGCCACGACAACTCACTTTTCGACCCCGGCACCTCCGCCGCCGCCCGGAACCACCCGAACACCGCTGTAAATCGAAAATACACGCGCTCACGCCTTTTTCCAGTCAAAAGGCTCGTCGGTGGAGTCAGAAAGCTCAACCCAAAAACCGGTATACTACAAAGAGGGTCAATTCACAGTCCAAAATATCGCTCTAAACCTGTGCTAAAAATACCGTAAAAACAAACATACGGGACCTACCCGACTGTGCCGCCGTCGCCGAAACGCTCCCGTCGGAGAACCTCGCACGCTCCACGAGGCCCACGACGCACCGCCGCACCACCCAAAAATCTCCTCTCACTCCCTCTCTCGCTCGGTTGAAGAAGGAAGGAAGGAAAAGGAGAAATGGAGCTCGGGCCGGAGAAAGAAGAAGAAGAAGAAAAAGGGGAGGAGAAGGTGGTCCACGGAGCCCGGTCCACGGTGGACCGTCCAATGGGGGGCCTCCAACCGCCCGGTCCACACACAGGGGCGCGCACCAGGCGCAGCGGGCGCCCCGGCCCGCCACGTGGCCGAGTCACCGCGTGCCACGCGGCGCGCGGCACTCACGCGCCACACGGGCGCGTGACACCCAGCGCCGCGCAGGCGCGGGACACCGAGCGCGCCGCACGGACGCTCGCACCCCGCGTCCGCACGGGCACGAATGGGAGGCCGCCACTTGGCGGCCCCCGCGCGATTCCCGCCGAAGCGCCTGTGCGCCCCCTGCCGCGCCGTACGCTCCTCGAGCCACGCGCCCGCCTCGATCCGCGAGCCGCTCTCCTCGGGATTCGCCTCGCCTCGCCTCGAGATTCGTGCCGTGATGCCTCGAAAAACGCGCACTTCATCCGGGCTCCAAAACCAACAAGTAAATAGTCCAATCTTAGCGATTTCGCGCGCTGAATCCAAAAACGATGTCTGATTCTCCAAATTCTCGTCCGAAAATTTACCGAATGCCCACTCGATCCGATTTTCGCGCCGGGTCCCTTTTTAAAGTCCGATTTGCCAAATTCCAACTCTAAAAATTCCCGAAGGCGACCGGAGAGGTAAACTTTTATCCAAACTTTGCCCAGAGTCCAATTTTGGCATCTGAATCGCGCGAAACCACTTCCAAACACCCGACGGGTCCTCCAATTACCCACGGGATCTCATTTTAAACCCGAAGTCCACCACTTGTGTCCAAATTGCGCGCAAACATCACTGACACACCACGCAGGCCTCCAGTGATGCAACTAAATTCCAAATTGCATCACAAATCCATCTCTCGGGCCCGACATGCGCACAACCACTCCCAACGGCCACTAAAAGCTGCCCAACAACCAGCGACCCTACGCGGGGGATTCCGGGACCTCACATCCTCCCCCACTAAAAGAAAGTTTCATCCTCGAAACTAAATCAAGTCCATCAGGAGTCACAAATACCACGGGTAGGTATCCATCAATACGCCTCCAGCTCCCGAAACACCATTCACTCCCCGTGATTACTCCGCAACAACAACAGCAACAAGTACGGTATGGCCCGATGTGCAATTCTCTCATCTCTCGAGCCAGAAATTGCAACGGGCGTCCCTCGTACTCCAACAATCGCAGATCTCAAAAGGGCAAGTCAATCACGGGCGAGGAAAAAACACATCACTCCTGAGCTAAGACGTGAAATACCAAAGGGGCTCCAATAAGAGGCTGGGGGAAACTGAAATAACCACTAGTGCAACACGCACCAAACCACATCATGGTGCCAACCTCAACAAGACGACCCGACATGTACCCCACACATTCATCCAATGAGGAAGGGAAACCAATAAGCTGGGGTCTTCACTAGGTTGCTTCCCGATCCAAACCCACTCGAGTGGACTACACAACTGCAGGCTACCCTCAAAAGGGATCCTCGAGAGACACAATCTCATGCCACAGTTGGTCACTCAACATGCTATCATAACCCCAACGGACCCACGGGTCGAAGTCGATCCCTCAACTAATAAAGAACACCCTGACGGGGACCAAACCGTCGGTGAACGGGACTGAAAACTGGCTCGCAAGGCGATCATAAAGCTGATGCCCAACTCGCGGTCAAAAGTCCGAACCATCCAGAAACTCTCACCGTTGTGTACCTACAACGTGGCATCACTGCCGTGCACCAACAGCGTGGCATCACCACCGTGTATCAACGGTGTGGCAACACCACCGTGTATCAACGGTGTGGCATCACCACCGTGTATCAACGGTGTGGCATCACCACCGTGTATCAACGGTGTGGCAACACCACCATGTATCAACGGTGTGGCATCACTACCGTGTATCAACGGTGTGGCATCACCACCGTGTATCAACGGTGTGGCATCACTCAAGCATCAAGGTCTCAGATCCTCACAGTCCTATACCCAATACTACCTCGAAATCCCGGAGCTGAGGAAGGGCCAAAAGATCAACAGGCAAAAACCAGGGCCCTAACTGCACTGGGCAGGACCAACAACACTCATCTATGTGCAACACGTGATCAGGTATCTGAACCTCACGAGCACAAGCTAAGGGTCCTATCTCTAGCCCATACAACAATGCAAATGCCCTACAGAAGAAATGAATGCGATGCTCCGGTAACAAATAATGCTCAAGTGCGTGTAGGGGAGATAAGATTAATACCTGCCACCACGTGGCTAGCTGCCCCCGAATCCTCATCCTGTGCGACATAGACGCTCCCGCTCGGGGGTGGTCCTTCGTCGGACTGCCGCGAAGAAGTGGCCCTAACTATCTGGCCATAACCTGTCGAAGCTTCGCCTGTCTGGAAGAGCGGAGGAGGAGGAACCGAAGCTGCCCAAGCGACTAATGACCCCGCTTTAGGACAAGACCATGATCAGTGCCCTGCCTGTGGTCACACTGCGGCGCAAAATGCGGCCCACCACCAAGGACACAGTCATCCCGCTGCTGCCGCTGATACATCGGCTGCGGAGAACCCCCCTGGTCTCTGTCTCCTCTGAGACTCACGACCCTCAGACTGGGATCGTGGCAGCCCCGGGGTCTCGATCTACTCGACTGTCCAAACTCAGGCGGCACTGGATGCCTCTCCCCGGAGCTGGTCCCTGGCGCTCCGTCTATCTCTGACATGATCACTGATCCTCGGTCAACCCGCTAAGCATGCTCAATTGCTGCATCTAACGTCGGCGCCCGCCGAGAATACACCAAGTGATAGATATTCCGATGCAGTCCTTTCTCAACTAGCTCAACCTCCTGGGCCTCATCCAGGCGACATGGGGTACACGGCTCAACAATCGCAAAACTCGCGAACATACTCCAAAAGAGGTCGACTCCCCTACTGCAGGAGCCTAAGATCCCCTTCCAGTTTCTGCTTACACTGTCAGGAAAGAAGGCCCTGAGCCGCGAAGCACGAAACTGGTTCCAAGTCAACAACTGCGCTCCCGGTAGTCCAACAGGATGAACTCAACGCCACCAAATTTTGGCGTCCTGTCAGACCATCTCAATCTCAGTAAGCAACCTCCTAGTAACTCGGCCAGGGCATGTACCCACCTGGTAACTCGGCCAGGGGTATGTACCCATCTGGCAGCTCGGCCAGTGGAAGTATCCTCCTGGTAACTCGGCCAGGGAAAAGTGCCCACCTGGTAGCTCGGCCAGGGGCAATGCATCCATCTGGTAGCTCGGCCAGTAGGAAGTATCTACACAGCTGGAACCGCCGTCACTCCAAACGGCTCCCACTACAACACCCCACACATAAGCGAGAAGAACCGACTGACGCGGCAAGAATCCGAAAATCTCGATAGACCGGTGCCTAGAACCCCAATCAAACAAGAACAGACTCTAGGCTCAGCCTATCGGAGTTCTCGATCCCTTACCGTTCAGGGATTCGGCCCCTCTCGGTTAAAGTGGGAAACTATCTCAACACACAAACTCCTGAGTCTCGCTCTGCTCTGATAGCTCTCCCTCCCGCTGCTCGGGTACTCATCAGGTGCAGGGTGTGTCCTCTTCACAACACGACGTCTCAGGAGTATCGTAGTCCATTGCACAATAACAAACGTCAGGACACAACAACCAAACGACCCAATCCAGCGAAAGTCTAAGACATGTCATCCATTCCATAGAATTATGTTGTCGCAGCCAACATAATCGCTTGGGAAAGTAAACATGGCAAACACTCATCCCGTCTCTTGGGAGAGGTAAAAACTCAATCAAGACTCTCGCTATAAGTCACGACTCTCACGTAGTCATCCTTGTTACGGCTTTTTGGTATTGGCATATTTCGTGAGTCAAGTCAGTGAGTTGAGTCGGAGTCTTAAAGGGATCAAATTGTCAATCAGCTTTCAAAGACTTAGAGAAGATTCAACAAGAGCTCAAGTTGACACTCAGTGTCTTGAGTCTTGAAGATTGAAGTTGAAGAATTGTGGATCAGTTACATCAATCTCAAGAAGAAAGTATTCAAGAGGATCAGGTATGTTTAACTAAATAATTTTGGTGATCCGAATACTTTCTTATAGTGTAGAAACACTTGGATGAATTTTTAATTGCATAAAAATCAAAAACTGGACATGGGACATGTTCAGGATCCGGATCAGACAATCCAATCCGGATCCCGAAGGGTGATTGTTCATTGGCATTTTCAATCCGGATCCTAGGCCATTCCGATCCGGATCCCGAACATGGGACTTTGCTGAATTGCATGAACGATCCGGATCAGACCTTGCAATCCGGATCCCGAACCCTTGGTTTTCTGGAATCATCAATCTCGTTACGACGATCCGGATCGCAGTAAATCCGATCCGGATCGCCGTCCTG
Organism: Tillandsia leiboldiana; assembly: GCA_029204045.2. Lineage (NCBI taxonomy): Eukaryota > Viridiplantae > Streptophyta > Magnoliopsida > Poales > Bromeliaceae > Tillandsia > Tillandsia leiboldiana. The sequence goes on from CM055060.1 coordinate 27,567,185, forward strand.
AAAATTTCCAGATAAGGTATGTTTTTGATTCTTATCTCTTTCCAAAGGTTTCTAAACTATAAATAGACACTTAGGGTTTCTCAAGAACGCGGGAGCTACGGCCGATCAATTTATAAAACTCTTGAGAGCAACCCTAGAGGCTAGGTTTTTATCGTTCTTCTTTATAGCCTCTTTTAGGTCAATTCGATGGTTCCTTCAAGAACATATCTTTGGTCGAATTGATCTAATCTTTGCTTAGAGATTTCTTCTACGGTTCTTCATTGATAATCTAAGCAAAGGATCACCATCGAAGTCAATATTCTTATCGACTGAGTTTGCGTCGTGGATTCGACGTGGCATCGTGGATTCGGTGTGCTAAAGGCGTTTCGTGGATTCGAAGCGTGCGTTCGTGGATTCGAACGTGAGCAGTGGACGGGCAAAACGGTGGAGCGCGAGGTCCAAGAAATTGAAGGAGGGGTTAAATCCGTGGAGACGGTAATCACCTTGTTATTCTTCTTTTCTTAGGGATTGTTATTGCGCGGATATCCAACCGGTCAGCGCAAGGTCCGAAGAAGCTGAAGGAGGGGTTGAGTCCGTGGAGTCGGTAATCACCTTGTTATTCTTCTATTCTTAGTGGATTGTTATTGCGTGTTGGTCCCGTGGTTTTTCTCCTGGATTGGAGTTTCCACGTATATCTCGGTGTGCTGTTTTTATTTTCCGCATTGGTTTTTATTTTGCACTGAGATTGAGTTTTTAAGTATTACACCTATTCACCCCCCCTCTAGTTGTTTGATAGTACCTATTTAGATCCTTTGGGATTAATAACTCTACAATTGGTATCAGAGAGGGTTTTAGGTTTATCTATCATGATGGGTGAAAGTGGTAATATTTATAGACCTCCTCTTTTTGATGGGACTAATTATGCTTATTGGAAAGTGCGGATGAGGGCTTTTCTCATCGCAATTGATGAGCGGGTATGGCAATCCGTGGAATATGGTTGGGTGCATCCTGTTGAGGAAGTAGGAAATTCTACTACCCCAAAACCTCGCTCTAGATGGTCCAAAGAGGAATTTGAAAGATCTTCTTACAATGGGAAAGGTATGAACGCTTTATTTAATTCTCTTTCCTCGACTGAGTTCACAAGAATTTCCGCGTGTGAAACCGCGAAGGAAATTTGGGATATTCTCAAAATTACACATGAGGGTACTAATCTTGTAAAAATTCAAAAGCTCCAGATGCTTACAAGTCAATTTGACTCTATTCATATGGAAGAGCATGAATTGTTTACAGATTATTACACTAGACTTCAAGATGTAATAAATACATGTGCTAATTTAGGAGAAAAGATCCCGGAGTCGAAAATTGTAAGAAAGATACTTCGGACTCTTCCGGAACGGTTTAGGGCAAAGGTTACCGCCATTGAAACCGTTAGTCATCCGGATGAGATGAGTGTAGAGGAATTAGTAGGTGCTTTGCAAACTTATGAAATGACTTTTCCTACTAATCAAGTTTCTTCCAAGTCTTCTTCTAAGCGTACAGGTATTGCATTCAAATCAACAAAGGAAGAAGATAGCGAATCAAGTTCCGACGATGAAATCTCTTTTGCCGATTTTGAAGAACAATTGGCGCGGATCGTAAAGAAATTTCGTCGGAAATTTTGGAAGAATCGAACCGATGGATCTTCATCCACGAAACCTTCTAAAGGATCATCGGGTTCTAAATCCTCTTACCTCAAAAGCTTTGCAAAACCTTCTAAAGAAAAAGAAAAAGATGATTTCGAAGGGGAAATTCAATGCTATCGATGCAAAGGCTACGGCCATTTTTCAATGGATTGTCCTTCTAAGAAATCATATAAAAAGAAGGCTTTGCAAGCGAAAACTTGGGACGATTCTACTTCTAATGAATCAACCTCAAGTAAAGAGGAAAAAGGAAAAATCGTTGCTTCTCATGCCTCTCATTTTCCCTCTTCTAATAATTGTTTATCATCTTTAGTCACTGACTCTACTCCTTTGATTTTGTATGAAACATCAACAACCGGCGGAGAGTCATCAAGTGAGGGGGAGTCGGACGAGGAAGAACTCGTTGAGGCATATCAACAACTTCTTGCAGAATCTAAGAAGATGGCCAAACATATCAAGAAGTTGAGGAAGCAACGACTTGAGAATCAAGACGAGAATCATGCTTTAAAGATCAAACTTCATGATCTCGAGGAGGAACGAGAGCTTTTATTGAATAATAATAAAATCCTCCAAGAAAAGATAAATCAATCGGAAACGGTCGTTAATTCCCATATTAACAAGATTGATTTTCTTGAAAAGCAGTTTGAGGAAATTCATGTTACCAACCAAGCATTGACCAAGCAAGTTCATCAACTTAAATCCGACATACAAAGGATTTCAACCGGTTCCAAGAAACTTGAATGTATGTCCGGATTAGGTCAAACAAGCAAGGTTGGTTTGGGATTTAAAAAGAACCAAACTGTGAAGGCTTCAAGTTCCACAACTAAATCGAAAGGAAGAACTTGTCACCTATGTGGACTTGAAGGACATTTGGTGAAGGATTGCCCGAAAAAGAGAAAGAAGAATTCTTCGGCAACTTCATCTACGGAGCGAACTCAACGGAATCAAAAGACACATCAAGTCAAAGGAGTTCACTCAACCCACCAAAGGTCCGAGCCACAACATCAATCATACAAGTGGATCATTGCGAGGCAAAGACCTAAGGTGGACCAACAGTCAAAGCGGACAACCCCCGGCCACAACGAATCAAGACAACCCAAAATCCAGCGGTTTTGGATTCGGAAAGGTGATATCTTTCCTTGTCTTAAGTTCTAAATAGCTTATGACTGTATGTAATGCTTTGATTGGTTTTCCCTTCATATCTTTCTTATTCTTTGCATTACATGTTTTTCAATGCTCTTCGTTTTTATACTTTGTTTTTGAACAAAAGGGTTTTTAATGAACAAGTGCATTGAATGAAAAGGGTTTTCACTTTCACTCACTCCAAATTAATTTTATATGGATTATCAACTTTACTCCTTAATCATAATCTTGAAGATACTTCATTATAGGAGTTTTTGATATTATAAGCATCAAATTTTAGAAATCATGTGTGATCTTTAGATGCTTAATCTATCTCGGTTGTGTGAATTCATTGTGATAAACGTGAGACAACCGATAGACTAAAATTTGGGATATAATTCTTTCACGTAAGAGATTGCATTCTTACAAGGGTATTGAAATAATTTGCAAAAGATGTGGAAAGAGTTACATCCGAAAGGAGTGTGAAAACTACCACCACATGTTGGAAAGAGCTGCCACCCCGGTCGTCCGGTTTGTGTGTGAAGCTACCACATGTTATGGATGCTTGATAGTATTTTATGAGAAAATCTTTAGTTGAAGCATTTGGAGATTTATATGCAAAACTCTTATATTCTGAACAATCTCCTGGTTGGTATAAGGTGGGATAGTTGAAAGATGCTCAAAGAGCCACCCTTAGGTATTTTAGTGCTTATCTCAAATTTGAAAGGGTAAGAAATCAAATTGATGTCATTTGAAAATCTCTGTAAGTCATCTTTGTACATCCGTTACATCTTGATAGACTTTGGATCTCAAGATTATTTTTGATGACTTGTGTTTGATGAATATAACATGAAAAACGGTTTATAATGTTTTACCTTTATTTTTCATGATTTTGGAGTAAATCTTTTTAATTTTGTGAAATTAATTGGATTGAATGACATCTGTGTGAATTCCCTGTTTGAAGCACTTAAATTGATTTCTTGATGGAATACAAATCGGTATTTGAAAAGATTCTAAAATCTGGATTTGTTTCAAGAAATTAATTGATTTTTGCTTTCTGGTACAGGTACGCAATCTGCATTTTTGTTATATACCAGAACTGAGCTTTTATCTCTCTTTCTCTATGAACTAATGTTGTTAGTGATTTCCTTTTGTCTAGTATGTTCACTGTTTGACAATTTGTGACAAAAAGGGGGAGAAGAGAAATGACGGAGATGAGATCATCAAGAGAAACAAAACGAAAATGAAAAAATGGGGGAGAACGGAAAATGATGATCGTACCACAAAGGGGGAGAACATGGATGCTCAAGAACATGGAAAACATGTTGGAGATGCTCAAGATAGGGGGAGACACAGAAAAAATTGAAAGAGCAGAAAAACAAAAGAACCAAAAGGAAGACGAATCAAATGTAGGATTGTAATTTCTAACGACTAACGTTTGATTTTGTTTGGAGTTTTGTTTTGCAGGAATTACATCACTTTAAGACTCCAAGTCCTAAGTCATAGAGTATGTTCTAGGACTGTTTGGTTCAAATGTAATTTTGTATTTATTGGATCTTTCACGCAAAGAAAATCAATGTTTTGGTGATGACATTGAATTTCGATTTTTTGGTTTAAGATGAGTGACTTGAGCGCTTTTATGTATTTTTGGGTTTTGTCACGAAATTGCCAAAGGGGGAGATTGTTACGGCTTTTTGGTATTGGCATATTTCGTGAGTCAAGTCAGTGAGTTGAGTCGGAGTCTTAAAGGGATCAAATTGTCAATCAGCTTTCAAAGACTTAGAGAAGATTCAACAAGAGCTCAAGTTGACACTCAGTGTCTTGAGTCTTGAAGATTGAAGTTGAAGAATTGTGGATCAGTTACATCAATCTCAAGAAGAAAGTATTCAAGAGGATCAGGTATGTTTAACTAAATAATTTTGGTGATCCGAATACTTTCTTATAGTGTAGAAACACTTGGATGAATTTTTAATTGCATAAAAATCAAAAACTGGACATGGGACATGTTCAGGATCCGGATCAGACAATCCAATCCGGATCCCGAAGGGTGATTGTTCATTGGCATTTTCAATCCGGATCCTAGGCCATTCCGATCCGGATCCCGAACATGGGACTTTGCTGAATTGCATGAACGATCCGGATCAGACCTTGCAATCCGGATCCCGAACCCTTGGTTTTCTGGAATCGTCAATCTCGTTACGACGATCCGGATCGCAGTAAATCCGATCCGAATCGCCGTCCTGAAAATTTCCAGATAAGGTATGTTTTTGATTCTTATCTCTTTCCAAAGGTTTCTAAACTATAAATAGACACTTAGGGTTTCTCAAGAACGCGGGAGCTACGGCCGATCAATTTATAAAACTCTTGAGAGCAACCCTAGAGGCTAGGTTTTTATCGTTCTTCTTTATAGCCTCTTTTAGGTCAATTCGATGGTTCCTTCAAGAACATATCTTTGGTCGAATTGATCTAATCTTTGCTTAGAGATTTCTTCTACGGTTCTTCATTGATAATCTAAGCAAAGGATCACCATCGAAGTCAATATTCTTATCGACTGAGTTTGCGTCGTGGATTCGACGTGGCATCGTGGATTCGGTGTGCTAAAGGCGTTTCGTGGATTCGAAGCGTGCGTTCGTGGATTCGAACGTGAGCAGTGGACGGGCAAAACGGTGGAGCGCGAGGTCCAAGAAATTGAAGGAGGGGTTAAATCCGTGGAGACGGTAATCACCTTGTTATTCTTCTTTTCTTAGGGATTGTTATTGCGCGGATATCCAACTGGTCAGCGCAAGGTCCGAAGAAGCTGAAGGAGGGGTTGAGTCCGTGGAGTCGGTAATCACCTTGTTATTCTTCTATTCTTAGTGGATTGTTATTGCGTGTTGGTCCCGTGGTTTTTCTCCTGGATTGGAGTTTCCACGTATATCTCGGTGTGCTGTTTTTATTTTCCGCATTGGTTTTTATTTTGCACTGAGATTGAGTTTTTAAGTATTACACCTATTCACCCCCCCTCTAGTTGTTTGATAGTACCTATTTAGATCCTTTGGGATTAATAACTCTACAATCCTAATGTCCAACCACAAGCCTAGGGTTTCTAAGTCCACCACGACCTACAACCTAGGCTCTGATACCACTTAATCTGTCACGCCCCGGGGTCGAAACTGCGACCCGGGTTCGCTAACAGATCCGCCATCTGTACGGAAACTGCCGTACAGACGAAGCGTCTAACCTGCAGAAAGAATCATCTACAGTACACAGATATCAGAGCTGAAAGTAAACTACTAAAACTGAAATCCAAACACTGTACAACTGAAAATAAATACAATATCCATCTCCCAAATACGATCGTATAAAAAGTCCTCTGATACAAAACTCAAAAGGGAGATATCTCCAATAAAATACATCGGTGTACAAGCTCTCAATACAAATATCCTCACTACATCAGTCTCTCAAACTGTAAAATAAAGTACAACTCTATACCTCCCAACAAAGGTCTCTCAACAGGGGAACAAGAAGTAAACTAATCTACTGAAGCTCTCCTCTGAAGGGGTACCGCTACACTCCAACGACGGGTAGGGAACTAGCTCGCGACTCCCTCGCCTCGGTCAGAAGGATCAGCAACTGGAGCAACAGGAACAGGAGAAGAAGTTCCTGGGGAAAAAGACACCACGACGGGTGTGAGAACTACTTCCCACAGTAGTTCTCAGTGGGTGCCGTCAACAAGCCCAACGGTCTGCCCACTAAGTCTACTAGAGGTAAAAGATAACAGTGCAATGAAATCTGAACAAGAAAAGCTGGAGCTACTCTACAGCTACCATACCTCTATCTAGATACTCAAAAAGTGGAACAGATGAAAGTAAAAGAGACCACTCGCACGCAAGGTGCTCAATAGACCCAATCGAACTGACTGCCTCATAGGGTCCAGTCAAGCCTGCGCCTGTCGACTAGGAACGCGCCTGCCCACTACCACACATCCCCATGAGGACGGGATTTACGTGGGGCGTCCTGCCCGACTAACTCACCCCTCGCGCAAAACTGCCTCAACCGGCCCATCGTATCCACAGCGGCATCTCAGGGACGCGACTCCAACTGAGGAAAACGGCGCGGCATAGAGTATCACTAATTGGCATAAGCAGGCTATAGTCAAAAACCACGCTCACTCCGAGAACGGTAGGACTCAAGATCCCCAAATATCTCTCACAACAGTCGGAGCACTCTCTACGACTCAGCTGATCAGCTCACACAAAACACGAGACACAAGCCTCTACAACAGCTCGCAGCACAAGGCACACTGGCTGGAGGTACTCCACAGCCAGGAACGACCCACAACTCAAGCTAACAATACTGGTCGGACAACACTCAACGACCTGGGATCACCGTTAACCCCAACGGTTCCCAACAACACTGGCCGGAAGATACTCGACGGCCCGGGACTACCGCCTGCTCAACGGCTCCCTCCCACGACAGCGCAACAGGGATACAAGACCTCCCGGGACTACCGTTTACCCAAACGGCTCCCGGCACAGATAAGCAACCCACTACAACTACCAGACTCCACTTTGCTCCCAAGCACGAGTGCAAACGCATCCCACACTAAAAGAAAAATCCCGACCTCTCGGCCCACTACCCGGGCGAGGATAACACTATGTCCAGGGATAGAAAAACAGTGTGGGTGTCTAAACATAAATAACCCTAGCCCAAGTGAGGGTTTTCTACTGGTCTGGTTACACATGCAACATATGACGGGGGTGCTAGTTCAAGTTCCAAAATAACTATATTAACAGATGATAAAAGGAATAACAATTCCTACAATCTAGCATGCTACACAAGAAAATAAACTATCATGCATAGTCCTACAGCAGTAGAATTACTGTACAGTCCATAAAACTTGGAGATAAGGCCACCCACCTCGATTTGCCACCAATTGCTCGTAGACACTTGCAATTGGCCTCCTCGCGATCCGCACGCAAAACGATGTCCGCTGCCGGAGTCCGCACGCAAAACGGATCACAGTGCCGAAATCCGCACGCAAAACGGAGTCCGCACGCAAAACGGTGCACAGTGCCGGAATTCGCATGCAAAACGATGCACAGCGCCAGAGTCCGCACGCAAAACAGAGTCCGCACGCAAAACGGTGCACGGTGCCGAAATCCGCACGCAAAACGGTGCACGGTGCCGGAATCCGCACGCAAAACGGAGTCCGCACGCAAAACGGTGCACGGTGCCGAAATCTGCATGCAAAACGGTGCACAGCGCTAGACTCCGCACGCAAAACAGAGTCCGCACGCAAAACGGTGCACGGTGCCGGAATCCACACGCAAAACGGTGCACGGTGCCGGAATCCGCACGCAAAACGGAGTCCGCTCCCAAAACGGTGCACAGTGCCGGAATCCGCACGCAAAACGGTGCACAGCGCCAGAGTCCGCACGCAAAACAGAGTCCGCACGCAAAACGGTGCACGGTGCCGGAATCCGCACACAAAACGGAGCACGGTACCAGAATCCGCACGCAAAACGGAGTCCGCTTGCAAAACGGAGCACGCCGTCGGGGACCGCACGCAAAACGGTGCAGGAAAACACAGATAAGAGCAAGAGGGTCAATTCACAGTCCAAAATATCGCTCCAAACCTGTGCTAAAAATACCGTAAAAACAAACATACGGGACCTACCCGACTGTGCCGCCGTCGCCGAAACGCTCCCGTCGGAGAACCTCGCACGCTCCACGAAGCCCACGACGCACCGCCGCACCACCCAAAAATCTCCTCTCACTCCCTCTCTCGCTCGGTTGAAGAAGGAAGGAAGGAAAAGGAGAAATGGAGCTCGGGGTGGAGAAAGAAGAAGAAGAAGAAAAAGGGGAGGAGAAGGTGGTCCACGGAGCCCGGTCCACGGTGGACCATCCAATGGGGGGCCTCCAACCGCCCGCTCCACACACAGGGGCGCGCACCAGGCGCAGCGGGCGCCCCCGCCCGCCACGTGGCCGAGTCACCGCGTGCCACGCGGCGCGCGGCACTCACGCGCCACACGGGCGCGTGACACCCAGCGCCGCGCAGGCGCGGGACACCGAGCGCGCCGCACGGACGCTCGCACCCCGCGTCCGCACGGGCACGAATGGGGGGCCGCCACGTGGCGGCCCCCGCGCGATTCCCGCCGAAGCGCCTGTGCGCCCCCTGCCGCGCCGTACGCTCCTCGAGCCGCGCGCCTGCCTCGATCCGCGAGCCGCTCTCCTCGGGATTCGCCTCGCCTCGCCTCGAGATTCGTGCCGTGATGCCTCAAAAAACGCGCACTACATCCGGGCTCCAAAACCAACAAGTAAATAGTCCAATCTTAGCGATTTCGCGCGCTGAATCCAAAAACGATGTCCGATTCTCCAAATTCTCGTCCGAAAATTTACCAAATGCCCACTCAATCCGATTTTCGCGCCGGGTCCCTTTTTAAAGTCCGATTTGCCAAATTCCAACTCTAAAAATTCCCGAAGGCGACCGGAGAGTTAAACTTTTATCCAAACTTTGCCCGGAGTCCAATTTTGACATCTGAATCGCGCGAAAACACTTCCAAACACCCGACGGGTCCTCCAATTACCCACAGGATCTCATTTTAAACCCGAAGTCCACCACTTGTGTCCAAATTGCGCGCAAACATCACTGACACACCACGCAGGCCTCCAGTGATGCAACTAAATTCCAAATTGCATCACAAATCCATCTCTCGGGCCAGACATGCGCACAACCACTCCCAACGGCCACTAAAAGCTGCCCAACAACCAGCGACCCTACGCGGGGGATTCCGGGACCTCACAGCTGAAATAGAACTAAAACCAAATGCTATAGAAATCCACTGAACATCTGATATAAATAAAATCATCCTCAATACAACATCTCTCAACTGTCAAAATATACAAAAGCCTCACCAATCACTCAGATTGTCTAGTACAAAAGTAGAAACATAAAATACAGGGTACATCTACCACTGACTCTCAATACGGTAAGGAACTACTCAGCCACGTCCTCACCTCGATCAGCTGTCTCCGCGCGAACCCAGCCGGAACAGCTACCCCAGGAACCTATCACCGCAGCGCGTGTAAGATCTACTGCAGGAGGTAGATCCCAGTGGGTACCGTCACCAATATCCACGGTATGCCCACTAAGTCTACTGGAGGTACAAAAGATAGGTATGCAGATAGATATATAAATGAAAGCAGGAAAAGAGCTACAACTAAATGTCTCAACATAATGCCCATGAAAATATCTACTATGAACCTGCTATGCATACTCCCTCACTACTAAATGCCTCAAGTATCATGCTCAAAGGAATACCCATCTAAGAGCAAGCTATGCAACACTCGCACACAAGGTGCTCTCAAAATCCAAATCTCAATGACTGTCCAAAGCTGGCACAGTCGAGCCCGCACCTGTCGTCTAGGAACGCACCTGCCCACTCCACGTGGGGCATCCTACCGACCACTATGGACGCACCTGCCCACTCCCCGTGGGGCGTCCTACGCACCTATCCACTGCGTTTGGGGCGTACTACGCACCTGCCCACTCTCTGTGGGGCGTACTACGCACCTACCCATTCCGCGTGGGGCGTACTACTGACTACTATGGACGCACCTGCCCACTCCACGTGGGGCGTCCCGCCGACTACTACGAACGCACCTGCCAACTACGTGTGGGGCGTCCTAGTCGGCCCAACTCAATCATGATCACGCATCCGGAGCGTACTCGAGGGGAGCGACCCCACCGAGCTCTAGTATCTAGTCAGTCTCAACTATCTCATAAATGGCACATGCAGGCTATGATCTTCGATCAAACAGATCGGATACCCAATATCAGATAACACACCACAGTCGGGAACCCTCTACGACTGGATCAGGGAATGCCAAACCCTCTCATAGCTATGTTGGAGAACCCTCAACGACCCAATCTGATAATGCACATCCCATGGCTAAACCGGGAAACCTCCACGACTCCATCTGCCAGAGCCCAACATCTCTAAACCAAATCGGAGAACCATCTCCACTACTAAATCAAAAAATATATATATATCCCCATGATCTAGAATAATCCCACCAGGGATCTCAACTCACCTGACACTAGAAGCTCGTCACACAGAGCTCTAAAAATCCACTCGGCCCCCTGGCACGAGGATACATGCATCCTGAACCTACTCAAACCCTCTGGAAGCTCACAAAAATCCCAAACTATTTTTAAAGTCTCAATTCATTAGAATCGGTCCGCCGATTTTTAATACGGTTCAGATGCCAATCTAAGGTCAACTAATTATGCGGTCTAGTGTCATATCATCCCTAGATCTTGCTAAAAGGCATTCCCTATATTTTTGAGAAGTTCCAAACCACCTGGAACGCTTTCCGTAGGCAACGCAGAAATCAGTGAAGCGCCGAATTTGCACACTGTCAAAAACCGCCGGAAACAGCACCTCGGCCCCGCGCGCGCGCACCTCTGCTACGCGCCCAAAAAAAATCCCGAAGCTCACGGCACACTCCAATGATCTCTAGGATGCTCCAATAGCGCTCGGTCAGCTCGCGGTCAACACAAAAATCCAAACCTCAGCCCGAAATCCAACATCCAAGGAAAAATCCGAAAACTCGGAGAAATGCAACGTACTCACCTCCACCGTGTCCGCGCACGCACACGAGCCCCAACTGGGCTCCCCAACCGGGCAAGCTCCCTGTCGCGCTCACGATCCACATCCGAAGCCTCGGCGCGGAGAACACTCCTCCAAAAATCCTCCGCCACTCCCTCTCAACCTCTCTCACTCTCTCTTTTTCTTCTTTTCTTTCTTTCTCTTCTCCTTTCCTTTGCTCTGTCATGGAGAGAACAGGCAGCTGGGGGGGCTCTTATAGAGCGTGGCATACAAGGGAGGTGAATTTACCAAAAAGCCCCCGGTCAAAATATCCAGAATCTTCTAATTGGGCACTCTGGGAGTCTGTGTACCGGTACCTCTAATTGAGTACCGGTACCAAGTAGCTCGGGTTCCGGAACACGGAGTCTGGTTCCGGAACCAACCCTCCAGTTCCGGAACCAAAGTCCCAATTCCGGAACTCCAACCCTCCAAATCCGAAAAATCCATTCTGAAGCTCCAATTTCCTCGCCGTCAACTCGCTTTATGCCCCGGAAGCTTCCGCATCACTCTAAAATCTCCCGAACCCCACTGTAAACATAAAGTACACATGTCCAAAGCTTTTCCCACTCAAAAGCTCGACGGTGGAGTCGGTGCTCAATCCCACAATCCGGTGCTCTCACAAGAAAATCCTTACTTGCCAAGTCCAACTCACTTTTGTCTTCGGGGCCTCCGCATCAGTACGAATCCACCCGAACTCCGTTGTAAACAGGAAATACACATGTCTCAACCCGTGCCAAATTCTTATGCACATCCGCGGAGTCGGTTCTCTAACCAATCCAATACCCACTAGTACTCTATAAGTACACAATGCCCCGACATCACTGATTCAAACTGGGCTTCCTAGTTTCGACGCTTCTAACTCACTTTTCATTCCAATGGATTCTGCGTCGATCTGAAACACTCCGAACTCATATGTAACCACAATTGGAACTCGCCCAAGGCGATCTCTCCGCACCACGCCATCTCGCGAGGTCTGTGCACTCTACAAAGTCCCGGTACTCTACACTCTCCCCTCCTTTAAAAGGTTTCATCCTCGAAACCAGAACAAGTTTAATCTCAGGAGAATGTCTCATTCCGATAGGAACAGGAAGTACTCAACTCAACCTCAGACTCTCTAATGGCCGATCTCACAAATCTTGCTCAAGAAACCTCTGAATTCTTACTCAAGGTAAAGTCCCGACTGCATAATTCTTCTGTCTCACCAGCAAGAATTTGCATCGGTAGCTCCTGATAACTCAAACCTCGATCAAGTCCAAGGCAAAGAAAATCCAATCAAACAGGTGATCACATAAACATCTTCCAGCCCATAAGATACCCGCGGGTCAAGCTCCCCGCGTAAACTCCAATCCACGCATCCTGGCAGATAGTGGCTTCCAGAAAATATGGTCCCCAAATCCAAAACTCTACGCCTACCATTGGCATAGAACCTCCGTTGCTCCTTAGCAACTAAAATGCTCAGGTACCCCAAATACATTACTCACATCCATCCAGGGAAATTTTTTTCCAACATTGGAAACCACACTCAACCCTTAGCTCTCAATTCCAAATTCCAAAGTGGCGACCACCAATCGAACACCTCATTCCAAGGTTGCACGGCTCGCCTAACCAAGGCTTATTGAACATAAAGTCATGCCGTGTAACGATCCGGCCCACTAGCAATAATAACTCGTTGGGCCCAAATCACAGCCCAAAATGCTTAAGCCCAGTTATTATTACTAGTGTCCAAGTCTTATATATACCCAATCACAATTCCATCCACATCCGATGTGGGACTATTGGGGGCGTCACAGACTCCCCCCGTTTTAGGCCTGACGTCCCCGTCAGCCCAAACACACACACAGCAGCCCAAGATCACCAGGCGGTGTGAGACTTGTCTCGCTAGCCCTGCCATCTAGACCCAGGCTCAGCCGAGACTCGCCGCACACTTCCGGCTGGTTATTGGCTCTGATACCAAATGTAACGACCCGGCCCACTAGCAACAATAACTCGTTGGGCCCAAACCACAGCCCAAAATGCTTAAGCCCAGTTATTATTACTAGTGTCCAAGTCTCACAAATCCATCCACATCCGATGTGGGACTTGGGGGCGTCACAGACTCCTCCCGTTTAGGCCCGACGTCCTCGTCAGCCCAAACACACACACACAAGCCCAAGATCACCAGGCGATGTGAGACTCGTCTCGCTAGCTGTAGGATACCGAACTTCTAAAAGTAGAAGTTAGACATTAAGTAGAATATGCCCAATTAATTCAAAGAAATCCTAATTAACCATAGGTAAAATGTGCAAGTTCAACTTTTAAAAGAATACAATATAGAAGTTACGGTAGGATATAGTAAGTCGGAAAAATTATTATATAAATAAAAATAAAAATAGTGTAAGATACTATTTTTATTGGACTCATAGAAGCATAATATTGGTTGGAAATGACCTGCGCCGAAATCGGAGCGAAAACAGAAGATTTAATATTTTCTGTGAGAGACGGGGCAGATAAATTAGCAGAAAATTCACAGTGTCGGAAAATTCCGAAAAAATTCGGGGAACTCCGTAATATTATTTTAAGGCCAAAGAAAAAGTTTCGCGTTGATCGGATGCCAGATAGTGAGAACGGGCTCCGCCAACAGTGTCGAAAAATTCTGAGAAAATTACGGAAGCTTCGTAATTATGTTTTAAGGTTACAATAAAAGTTTCGCATCAATCGGATACCCGAGCAGTGAGAAAGGTACCTGACAGCGATTTTAAGTACAGCGAGACTTTTGGTGACCCAAAAATAGCCCAAACTGAGAATTTAAAATATCTCGTGATAAATTAAGTTGAGATGAGCCTGCCCGTCAAATTTGAGCGCAAACGGACCCTCAGAAGGACTCCGCAGGCAAGTATCAGATCAAATTGGATTAAATAGTAAATTACCACTATTGTAGGGGGGCTTTATGCAAAAAGGGCTACCTTTACCCTTTTCATCTTCTTCTCCACCCGCACGCAGCACACACAGAGGAGGTGACCGAGGAGGCTTTCTCTCTACTTCTCCCCTCACTTCCTCTCTTTAAAATTTCTCACTCTAACGCGCACGAAATCGCGGAGCGGTTTGCGAGGAGCCTACGGCGAGCGAGGGCGAGCTTTTGAACCAAGAAAAGCTTGGAATCCTAGCTCTTTGAGGTGAGTTTTGTAAAAAATAGATTTGGTTTTGCCGTAATTTCTTTAGATCTAAAATCTATATGATCTTAGAAGGATTCTTGTCGAAGAAATCGGCGAAAATCGTGGAAAAATCATAATGAATGCGTATATGAAACCTAGGGTTAAAAGAGGAGTTTTTAGATTTTCATGGGATTGATCTCATTTGAACCTATGGAAACTCAATTACTATATAAAGAAACGTGTTGGCGAAGACGGATCGACATTCCGTCAAACGGTCGAAAAGTTAGAGCCGAAATACGCGCTCTAGGACTTTTGAGGCAAAAAGAGAAATAATTACATTAGTAATTTTGGTGGGGGATTTAAATGGAATCCTTCCATCATGGAGGGGTTTTGGGTAAACCCTTGACGATCCAGGCCACAAATCGTGGAAGTTCGTCGTCTTTCGTCGGCGCTTTTGCGCACACGTGAAAACACTAAGCATAGTACTTGGAGGTTATTAATAGGCCGTTTTGGACTTGTTTAGGACATCCGACTTGAGGCGACCCTTGTGATCGAGACCGGTGCTCCCGTAGATTTTTTTGGAGAGCCGAGCCGAGCCAAGGACCCGAGGTGGGTGGTGCTCTTACCGAAGCCGTTGGGCTTCTCTCTATGTCTTAGCCACTTACACCATTGCATATCGCACCATTGCATTATAGGATAGTATGTATTGCCATCTTTATACTTTCCGGTTGATATAGATATTTAGCAAATGTTATGCTATTATGTTGGATTGGGAAAGATTGGGTCGATACCGAGGAATCCTATAGTGCGGGTTGGGTGTTGGACTTGTGAGTCGATAATAAATGAACGAGTGGCATATATGTAGAAATTGTGAACACCACACAATAAATGAACGAGTGGCATATGAAAAGTAGTGTAGGTAAACCTATCATGACACATGTGAGACATAGGTTGTGTATTATCTATAGGGATCTCAGTTGCTATCAACCTTATAGATAGGGTATCCTCGTGTGGAGAGGATTGGATCATGCTCATAGTCTGTTTTAGGCTGATGGAGGTCGCTCCTCTACGGCCGCCTACTCCGGAGTTGGTCACGGGGCACGCCACCCCGAGGGACAGTCAGGTCCCGCAGACGCGTTCGATTGGTAGGTTGAGACATAGTCTCCCTCGTCGTGATAGTGAGCCGTGGGCAACCTTCGGGTGTGCCGTGAGATTTGAGATGAAGTGTTAAAAACCACACTTCTTGAAAATGACTTAGAGAACAAGTATGAAATAGTACTTCATGGACATAGTGATATATTTGGATATCTCTCCCCTGAGCATGCATACATGTCTTCCGTGTTGGGCATAGTAGAGTAGTTATTTACTGCATTTACAGTTTTCAGATATATCTATCTATCTATCTATCTATCTGCTTGTGCCCTCTTGGACCTAGTGGGAAGACCGGTGGAGTCGGTGGCCGAACCCACTGGGAACTATGGACCATAGTTCTCACCCCACTATTATTACAGGGCCGAGTACAGGTACTCCCGGCGAGGATCGCGGTAAGGGCTTGGCGCCCTAGAGACGTTGGTAGCAGCCTCCCTACATCTATAGCTTTTGTCACCTTGTCTTTACATTTTGAGAGTAGATGTTGTATAGGGTGAGGATGTTTTGGATGTGATTTATGTATTATTCATATGCTCGAATGGAATGGTTGTAATAGATAGAGTTTCTCTCTTGGTTACTTGTATGTTTACTTTTATATACTCGTACCTTGCTCTTATGTTCTTGTTAGCACTGGTTGTGCTCTCGTTGTGATTGTGTATATCTAGAATTAATTCCTGGGTGATTCTTGTACATGATCTTGCCGCTTAGCCTTGGGCGGACAGGGGAGGTTCTGTCCGTTCGGCGTCTGTTCAGCGCGCCCGAACCTTGCCAAATTGGTAGCAGTTTCGGGGCGTGACAGGTAAAGTGGTATCAGAGCAAGATAAGAGCAAGTAAAGAGAGAGAGTCTAGGATGACTTAGGAAACCCTAGGCTGGTAAACCCTAAGGTTGTAGGGACGTGAGTGAAACGTGAACCCTTGACGTTGGCGGAAGTGAAATCGATTGGGTCAAAGAAGATTATATGTCTCTAATTGAGAATAGAGACGGATTCAAGTGTGCTTGTTCGGTGACACGAAGTGTTATGTCGGCGGCCGACGGCATGATGCTAAGGGTCTAGGACTAGTATGCTTGTATGCTTCCGCCCGATTTATTATTGAGTTGTCTAGTTTCGTAAATGCTAAGGAGCTATCGGGTTAAACTAACTGACTAAGTTCTTGTTTCCAGGAAAGAATGTCAGGGAGACGCCACACTCGTAGGTCCTCTCCGGTGCCGCCTCCAGCGGCGCCCGAGCAGTCGGGATCTGGCGAGGTGCAGGGGCTGCGAGAGCAGGTCGCTGCTTTGGTAGGCGCGATGGAGCGCCAGGAGGCTCGATGGGAGCAGCTCCAGTCACTGTTGGAGCAGCAGGCAGCGTTGGCGGCCGCGACGGCGGCTGGGAGCCGTGATCCGCCTGCACCCTCGACTCGCGCGCCGGGAGCGGTTGAGGGTGAGGGCGTGGGGGCCGTTCCACTGTCGGCGTGCCCCCTTCCGAGGAGTGCGCCTCTGGCGGCATCGGGTTCTACTACACCCGATATGACGGCGGAAAAGGCGGAGCGGGAGCGCGCATTGGCAGTTCTGATGCAGTTCCTAAAGTTCAAACCTCGGACCTTCGAGGGAGGGAAGATGGAGCCGGCGGTAGTGGAGTTGTGGTTAGGCGCTATGGAGACTATCTTTGGAGATCTCCCTGTCCTGGAAAGGGACAAGGTGCCCCTGGCCACGCATAGTTTTGGAGAACCGGCGTTAGTATGGTGGAAGCGGGTGCAGCGTGACCGACCCGCGCATCTTCCTCCGATGTTGTGGGGGGAGTTCAAGAGGACGGTGTACGGGCACTACTTTCCCGACGCCGATAAGCGGGTGATGAAGGAAAAGTTCCGCAAGCTGCAGCAGAGAAATCGCTCGGTGATGGAGTACGAGGAGGAGTTCACCCACATCATCGACTGTGTTCCCGATGTTGTTCGCGACGATGCGGACCGGGCCGATTGGTTTCTGCGGGGGCTTAAGCCCTGGATCTACCGGGCCGTGCAGCTGTTCAAGCTCACGACCTACGCCGAGGTTCTTGATCGAGCGCTGTGGGCAGAGCACGGGGATGCCCATGTGCGCGAGGAGCGCGAGATGGCGGCGGGGTTCAAGGATAAGGGCAAGAAGCGCCAGGGCGGTGGTTCGGGGGCACAGTCTAGCTCCAGGAGGCCCCCGAAGCAACCGAGATCGCAGCCGTGGAGGCAGGGACCACGGCCTTGCATTATATGTGGTAGCAAGGACCACCGGGTGCAGCAGTGCAGGCAGCGTGAGGGCAGATGCTATAGCTGCGGGCAGGAGGGGCACGTGAGCCGAGAGTGCCCAGCGAGGGGTTCGCGTGCCCCCTCAACTGCGTCGACTCCGGCAACCCCTGTTCATTATGGAGGCGCTCCTTATGTTCCCGTCTCTGCGGGGCGCGCGATGGCTCCTAGGCAGCAGGAGATGACGCGATCGGCGCCGAGCGGGCGGGTATTCGCCGTTCAGGCCCAGGCCCAGGATCCTGTCGACATCGAGGAGCCCAGTGTCGTGGCAGGTATGGTTCTAATACATGGAGTTCGCTCCAGGGCCATTTTTGATACAGGTGCTACGCATTCATTCATTAGCAGATCATTTGCACGCACTCATGGTATTATCTTGGAGGCAACGGGCAAGTGGCGAGTCGAAGGCCCGGAGTCGTCATCTATTACTTACACGGGGTGCTTATCCTGCCCGGTGCAAGTGGGCGACTGGATTATGCCCGTCCGGTTGCTCGCGCTCAAGAAGTTGGAGGCGTTCGACGTCATCTTGGGCATGGACTGGCTCTCGAAGTATCACGCTATGATCGACTGCAGGAGGAAGTTGGTCACTTTTCGGGAGCCGGGACAGGAGGAGGTTATCTATCGAGCTCATCAAAGCTCGTGCTTTGTTGCAACGGTGTCGGCGACGAGAGCGAGGAAGTTGGTCCATAGCGGTTGCCCGGCATTTTTGGCGACCGTTGTGGAGGTGGACCGTGCGACTCCGATCATGGAGGAGTTATTGGTGGTGCGGGAGTTTCCTGATGTGTTTCCCGCGGAGTTACCGGGGATGCCGCCGGATCGGGTGATCGAGTTCATCATAGACTTGATTCCCGGGACGGCGCCGATCTCGAAGGCCCCGTATCGTATGGCGCCGGCAAAATTGAAGGAGTTGAGGGATCAGTTGCAGGATCTTCTCGACAAAGGGTTCATTCGGCCAAGTGTATCGCCGTGGGGAGCCCCGGTATTATTTGTGCGCAAGAAGGATGGTTCTTTTCGACTCTGTGTGGATTATCGGGAGTTGAACAAGGTTACCATCAAAAACAAGTACCCGTTACCCAGAATCGACGACTTGTTTGACCAATTGCAAGGGTCGCTAGTGTACTCCAAAATTGACCTCCAATCCGGCTACCACCAGTTGAAAATCAAGCCGGAGGATGTTCAGAAAACGGCGTTTCGCACACGCTATGGTCACTACGAATACATGGTCATGCCTTTCGGGCTTACTAACGCCCCGGCGGCGTTCATGGATCTGATGAACCGTGTGTTCAGGGAGTACTTGGACCGATTTGTCGTGGTCTTCATTGACGACATTTTGGTCTATTCGCGGAGCGACGAGGAGCACGCGGAGCATTTGCGGATAGTGCTTCAAATCCTTCGGGAGGAGAAGCTATTTGCAAGACTAAAGAAGTGCGAGTTTTGGCTCCGCGAGGTGGCTTTCCTCGGGCATATTATTTCTGAGGGGGGAATTTCAGTTGACCCGAAGAAAATTGAGGCGGTTAGGGATTGGCCGCGCCCGACGAATGTCACGGAAGTCCGCAGTTTTGTGGGCTTAGCCGGGTATTATCGACGGTTCGTGGAGGGTTTCTCGAGGATTGTGACTCCACTTACTCGGCTGACGCAAAAGGGTGTCAAGTTCGTTTGGAGCGACGAATGCGACCGGGGTTTCATTGAATTGAAGAAAAGGTTGACGTCGGCTCCTATTCTCGCCTTACCGGTGCAGGGCGAGGACTTTGTGGTGTATAGCGACGCATCCTATCTGGGTCTGGGGTGTGTCCTGATGCAGGGCGGAAAAGTGATCGCTTATGCATCCCACCAGTTGAAGGACCACGAAAAGAACTATCCCATTCACGATTTGGAGTTGGCGGCGGTGATCTTCGCGCTGAAGTTGTGGAGGCACTACTTGTATGGTGCACATTGCGAGATCTACACCGACCACAAAAGCCTCAAGTACTTATTCACCCAGAAGGAGCTCAATTTGCGGCAACGGCGGTGGTTAGAGCTGCTGAAGGATTATGATGTCGATATCCTTTACCACCCCGGCAAAGCAAACGTGGTCGCCGATGCACTAAGTAGAAAGACGGCGAGGAACCTCGCTATGGACGTCACGAATCAAATGCCGTTATGTTTGGACATGGGGCGGATGAACCTTGAGGTAGTCGCTCCCGGGGTGCCGGCCCTGATGATGACGCTTATTATTCAGCCGACCTTGTTGGAGAGGATCAAGAATGTGCAGCCTTCCGACTCAAGTCTCCAAAAGGTGCGGCGTGGCATCGAGGAGGGCAAAGGCGGCGATTTCCATGTACACCCCGATGGCACACTTCGGTTTCGGAACCGTTGGTGTGTGCCGGAAAATGAGGAGCTCCGCGAACTGATATTGCGAGAGGCGCATCGGTCACCTTATGCCGAGCACCCTGGTGGCACCAAGATGTACCACGAGTTGAAGATGCTCTATTGGTGGCCGGGGATGAAGGCGGACATTGGGCGCTTCGTGGCAAAGTGCCTTACATGTCAACAGATAAAAGCGGAGCGTCGACTCCCGGCGGGGAAACTCCAAAGCTTGCCTATTCCCGTGTGGAAGTGGGAGGACATCTCTATGGACTTCATCGTCGGGTTGCCTCGCTCAACAGGAGGCCACGACTCGATCTGGGTGATTGTGGATCGTCTCACCAAGTCGGCACATTTCTTGCCGGTCCACACCACATGGGCGGGAGAGAAGTTGGCACAGGTATATCTTGACGAGGTGGTGAGGCTGCACGGAGTGCCGAAGTCGATTGTATCGGACCGAGACCCCAAGTTCACCTCGCATTTCTGGAGGAATCTGCAGGAGGCCCTTGGCACACGGCTCGATTTTAGCACCGCTTTTCACCCTCAGACTGATGGTCAGACAGAGAGAACCATTCAGACCTTGGAGGACATGTTGCGGGCGTGCGTCATCGATTACAAGGGCGGTTGGTGCAAGTACTTGCCGATGGCCGAGTTCGCCTACAACAATAGTTATCACGCTAGTTTGGAAATGGCACCGTTCGAGGCTCTTTATGGACGGAAGTGTCGATCCCCTATCTATTGGAGTGATGTGGGCGAGCGCACGGAGTTCGGGCCGGACATTTTGCGGGAGGCGGAGGAGAAGGTCCGCCTTGCTCGCAAAAGATTGCTTACGGCGCAATCTCGGCAACAAAGCTACGCGGACAATTTTCGGCGGGATTTGGAATTCGCGGTGGGCGACCGCGTCTTCTTGAAGGTTTCGCCCATGAGGGGAGTGAAGCGATTTGGAGTGCGGGGAAAACTAAGTCCCCGCTATATCGGCCCCTATGAGATATTGGAGCGTGTGGGAGCGGTGGCGTATCGGCTTGCATTGCCGCCGAAGTTGGCGGATGTACATAACGTCTTCCACGTCTCCAATCTCCGCAAATATGTACCCGATCCGGAGCATGCGATGCTTTATGAGCCGCCGGAGCTTCAGGATGACTTGAGCTATGAGGAGTTCCCGGTGGCGATTATTGCTCGGGAGGTGCGCAAATTGAGGAACCGCGAGATTCCTTATGTCAGAGTCCGGTGGAGCAATCACGATGATCGCGAAGCCACGTGGGAACTTGAGGAAACGATGAGGGCGCACCATCCTCATCTCTTCGAGGAGATGAATTAGAGGTATGAATTTCGATTCGGTTGAATTGCATTAAATTTCAATTTCGCGGACGAAATTGCTTAAGGGGGGAAGAATGTAGGATACCGAACTTCTAAAAGTAGAAGTTAGACATTAAGTAGAATATGCCCAATTAATTCAAAGAAATCCTAATTAACCATAGGTAAAATGTGCAAGTTCAACTTTTAAAAGAATACAATATAGAAGTTACGGTAGGATATAGTAAGTCGGAAAAATTATTATATAAATAAAAATAAAAATAGTGTAAGATACTATTTTTATTGGACTCATAGAAGCATAATATTGGTTGGAAATGACCTGCGCCGAAATCGGAGCGAAAACAGAAGATTTAATATTTTCTGTGAGAGACGGGGCAGATAAATTAGCAGAAAATTCACAGTGTCGGAAAATTCCGAAAAAATTCGGGGAACTCCGTAATATTATTTTAAGGCCAAAGAAAAAGTTTCGCGTTGATCGGATGCCAGATAGTGAGAACGGGCTCCGCCAACAGTGTCGAAAAATTCTGAGAAAATTACGGAAGCTTCGTAATTATGTTTTAAGGTTACAATAAAAGTTTCGCATCAATCGGATACCCGAGCAGTGAGAAAGGTACCTGACAGCGATTTTAAGTACAGCGAGACTTTTGGTGACCCAAAAATAGCCCAAACTGAAAATTTAAAATATCTCGTGATAAATTAAGTTGAGATGAGCCTGCCCGTCAAATTTGAGCGCAAACGGACCCTCAGAAGGACTCCGCAGGCAAGTATCAGATCAAATTGGATTAAATAGTAAATTACCACTATTGTAGGGGGGCTTTATGCAAAAAGGGCTACCTTTACCCTTTTCATCTTCTTCTCCACCCGCACGCAGCACACACAGAGGAGGTGACCGAGGAGGCTTTCTCTCTACTTCTCCCCTCACTTCCTCTCTTTAAAATTTCTCACTCTAACGCGCACGAAATCGCGGAGCGGTTTGCGAGGAGCCTACGGCGAGCGAGGGCGAGCTTTTGTGTCACGCCCTGAGTCCGCCAATTTGTACGGTTCGGGCACGCCAACAGACCCGCCAATCGGGTAAGACCTTTTCCTACCCGAAAGGAACGGTAACATCCATAATAACACAACAAGTGTATGCGGAAGCTCAATATCAGAGTACTAAAAATCACTACAAATTTAAAACTTTCATTCAATAACAAATAGTTAATGCGGAAATGAAAGCATACAAGAGTGAACCATAACTTAAATTTATTACACTTTACATTTCTGAACTTGCAAATAAAATTATTACAATTCCTTTACATAAATTTCCTCACCATACAAGGTTCACTCAAGAAATATATAAAAAGGGGTACCTCTGCTAGACCCTCTATGTCTCTATGCTGCTGGGCTCTTGCCCCTGTCGTATGCCTCGCCGTCTGCATCTGAACCGTCTCGACCGCTGTATCCATACCTGAACCTGTGGGGGGGGGGGTCACCCAAGGGGTGTGAGAACTTCGACAGAGTTCCCAGTGGGTTCAACCACCGAGAAAAAGTGTCCTACACCACTTGGTCCAATGGAAGCAATAACAATTGTATGCTAGGCAATCTAAAATCCTCAATATCAAAATGCTGCTATACAAAATATATATCACTACACTAACTGTGTAAACTCATCGACCCAGCACTACTCTGTCTAGTCATACTAGGCTACTAAGCACCAACTCGGCCACTATGCCGTTATATATAAGGTCAAACTAACCCGGCCACCTTGGCCACTCTATCTTTCTCTTTTCCTTTACATTCTGGTGCTTTAGTTCAAGTTAACCCTCGGAAATTCTTATCCAACGGGCCCGAGCCCGGTAGTCCTGCTACCATAAGATAAGATTTCTAAGGTTGCCGATAGCACCCGCAAGTGCTACCCCGCCCAACGGGGAACTTGTCCTACGGGTCACTGCCCGGGAGAGGGACACTGCCCTTGGCTCCGACAAGGCTACTTTTTACCCCCGAAGGTACGCTCGTTTTATCTTTATATTTTCTTTCTTTTATTTTCTTTTTCTTTCTCTTTTTACTTTAATTCTTAGCCTCTTTGCCTTTGAACACTTGCTTTTCTTTCTTATTCGAGCTTATAGCTCCCTTTTGCCACTGGCAAATCTCTTTCTCTTTCCTTTGAGCATCTAGCTCTTTGCTTTCACTTTAAGCCTTTCGAAAGTACCTCGTCCGACGGGTCACTGCCCAGGGAGTCTTGCTCCACTTGACGAGTCTCAAATTCGAAGGCGCCATTTACATTTTCTTTATGCTTTTTAGCCAATTTTAGCTTGCTTTTAACTTTGCCTTTTTACAACAATTTATCTCTTATCCTGGGTCTTGCCATCAAGATAATTAGAGAGTCTCCTGGACTCTTAAACATTTCTCTTTTATTTCTTTAACTCAAATTGAAGTTAAAGTTATTATCCATTTGCCCAGACACCCTATGACCCACTCTAGGGTTATATTATTTAGCTCTTTGACTTTGTGATTACACAAACTTTTCCTTAGAGTTGACTCTAAGTTGATCACTTTGCTATCAGTTTAATTCTTTAAACTTTGTGGCCACATACTCTTTTCTTTGCCGAACCTGGAGTTACATTATCTCTATTTACCTGTTGTACTTTGCATTTAGAGTTATCTTGACCCTAATCCATTTCCTGTGAGTATAAACTCCACTCGTTCACCTTAGGTTTTCTTACCTAAGTTTCATATCATGTTTAACCTAGAGTTCCTTGACTCTATGTTAACCAGTCTATTCTCAACCCACTAACTTACCTTAGGTTTCCTTTACCTAAGTCTTATATCATGCTCATCCTAGGGTCCTTGACTCTATGTTGATCACTCTATCCAATGTCCTTAGGTTATCTCCTAAGATAATGCCACTCATTCAATCCTAGGATATACCCCTAAGTTTGATGCCACTCATTAACCCTGAGTCTAGGTTTTCTCCTAGTCTTACTACCAGCATGTCCTTTTCCTTATGCTTTCACATGATTCCTAGGGCTATACCCTAACATGATCACCGATAACAAATAATTGATTCCCCTTTTTACGCATGCAATTATTTCCATCTCAATCATCAATAAAGTTTAACATCTACGCAGGCAATTATCATCCATATTTAGCAATTCAGAAAAATTCACTTTTCTATCTGCATCCTTCTACACATGCAAGTTTATCTCTTATTCTAATAATTAGAAAAGTTTACTTCTCTTCTATATCCATCTACACATGCAAAAATTCAATCATAATTACCCAACGCCTCTAACAGGCTACTATCATGCTTCAAGATCAAAAACAGAGGAAAAAGTGGAGAGGTCACCCATTTTCGGTAGAATACCCCACCTCGATGTGCTTTCTTGGTTCCTGGAAGAGACAATTTTAACTCCTTTTGCCTCTGAGGTTTCCCTACATTGTAAGGAAGGAAGAACATAAAGTAACCGTCTTTAAACGATCCACTAACTCCATCACACGATAAAACCAACCCCTTTTTGACAACTAGAAGGGGAAAAAAAATCCTATTTGATCATTTTCCCCACCAAAAGGCTAAATTTTTATCGGTTCATAAAAATGGGAGGAGAATAGTCATCCCATGGCATGTTGCCAAAAAGAAACTTGCTCAACTCGATTCGAGGTCAAAATGCTCTCAAGAATTTGAGAAAAGCTTAATTTTTGAGAGGAGAATAATATTTGGTCATTTTCCCCCACCAAAAGGCTAATTTTTGATCGGTTCATAAAAATGAGAGGAGAATAGTCATCCCATGGCATATCGCCAAAAAGAAACTTGCTCAACTCGATCCGGGGTCGAAATGCTCTCAAGAATTTGAGAAAAGCTCAATTTGAGCAATTTCCCCCAATTTACCCATTTTGCTAATTCCATAAAAATTATAAAACTAAAACCTTTCTTAAAACATAAAAGAGAGAATTCCATAATTGGCTCTCTTTTTAGATCAATTTGAAGGGAATAGGAAAGAGAATCCCATTCTTGTCACGTTCGCCAAAGAGAAATTTTAATCTCTTGAACATAGGGCGAAATGCCCAAAAATTTGGAGAGAAAGCTCAATTCGAGTAATTTTCTCAATTGTGTGATTTTGCTCATTGGAGAAAATAAAAGAAGAATAAATTTTCTTCTTTCTTCTTTCCTTCCTTTCTTTTCTTTCTTCTTTCTTCTCTTTTCTTCTTCTTTTCTTCCTCCTTTTTTTTTTTGTTGAAAGCTGCTGCCCAGCCAGCAGCCTGCCTAGCTGCTGGCCCTGCCAGCAGCAGTAGCTTGTGCTGCTGCTGCAGCAGGGGCACAGCCAGCAGCAGCAGCCAATGCTGCTGCTGGCAGCCCGCAGCAGGGCAGCCTGCTGCTGGCTGCAGCAGCATGGATGCTGCAGCAGCCAGCAGGCTGCGGCTACTGCTGGCAGCTGCTGCTACCTTGTGCAGCAGCAGCAGGCCAGCAGCTGCCAACCATGGCAGCCGCTCAAGCAGCTGCCATGGTAGCTTCTGCGCAAGCAGCTGCTGCTTGGCTGCAGCAGCAGCCAAGCAGCAACATGCCCAAGTGCAGCTAAGCTGCTGCTGCTGCCCATAGCAGCAGCAGCAGCAAGACTTGCTACTGCTGGCAGCAGCAAGGCTTGCTACTGCTGGCAGCAGCAAGGCTGCTGCCACCAGCCCAGCCCCCTCTCCTTTCTTGTTTCCACTACCCATGCACAATAGAAGGAAAAGGAGAGAGAGAGACGTGCACCTGTTACAAAAACTGAGAGGGAGGGAGAAAGAGAGAGGCTCCTCCCTGCTTCTTCTTCTTCCTCTTCTTCTTCTTTCTCTTCTTTTCTTCTTTCTTTCTCTTTTTCGTTTCCTTTCTTGCTCCAGCAGAAAAGAGAGAGGGGGGGAGAGAGAGAGTGAGGGTTCAAGTGGGAGAGAGAGAGCATTTAATCTCTGCAGGTGGTGGTTGGGGGGGAAGAGGTGATTTTACCAAAATGCCCCAACTTACAAAAGAAAATCCCAATTTATCCCAATTCCTGCAGTTTTCTCCTGCAGAGAGCAAATTTGGATACCCCTCTTTGTCCGCGTTTTGCCGTCAACCGGGAGATCGAAATCAAAATTTTTCTTCTCCCCTTTATTCTAAAAATTTTTCTTAAACTCTCCACGATTTTGTTTAAATTTTTGGGCTACTCTAAGCCCTCGAAAGAGAGCCCCGAAAAAGCTTCGCGATAAACTGCGTCAGCAAAAACTGCAGTTTCAGAATTCTTGAAGCATTTTTCCTCGCTTCGTGCTCCAATTTTTCCTTAATCGCTCAACTAGGTTTTTCATCCCTTTTAATCAGAAAACTTTTGTGAGACACCCCACGATTTATTTTAAATTTTTGGGCTACTCTAAGTGTCCGAAACAGGGCCCCGAAAATGCTTCGTGATCACAAATTTCAGAAATTCCAGAATTTGCTAAGTCCTCGGGGTTCAAGTCACTTTTCGACCCGATGCCCTTCGCGTCAGCCCGAAACGCACCGAACTTGACTGTAATCATATTTAAAACATGTTACAAGCCTTCTCGCCGAATTTCGCCATTTTGCGAACTCGGCGAACACGAGTCCAAATTTTGCAAATTTGAGGCTTCGCTTCTCAACCACAACTCACTTTTCGACTCAACGGCTTTTCGTCGATTCGAAATACTTCCAACCCACTTGTAATTACATTTGAAATATGTTACAAGTATTTTTGCTGAGTTTGGCCATTTCTGGGTCACCAAAAGCCTCGCTGTATCAAAATTGCTGGCGGACCCCGTTCTCACAATCCGGGCATCCGATCAACGCGAAACTTTTGCTGTGGCCTTAAAACATATTTACGGAGCTCCCGTAATTTTCTCGGAATTTTCCGACACTGTGAATTTTCCACTAAAAATCTGGGCCCCCCTTTCTCTAATAAAATTCTAGATCTCTTTATTTTATCCCGATTTGGGCCCAACTCGCTTCCAAATATTCTTTACTTCCCCAACTTTCATAAAAATGGTATTTCATACCATTTTTATTTATATTTATTTATATACCATAGATCTGGTACATTACATTCTACCCCCCTTAAAATAAGTTTCGTCCTCGAAACTTGAATCACATCTCGACTCCTATTTGATCGAGAGGGAGGAATTTTGCCCTCAATGCTGGGCTCACTGTATGTCGTTACTGGCATCATATTGCCTGCTCGCCGAGACTACACGAGCAACTCATTCACGAATTCCTATCTCAATCCAGGGACAAACTCAGACCTAGTGTCTGGCCACTTTCACCAAATAGGTGAGAGACACAGTTGAGCACTTGCTCTCTCAATTTGCCACTAATGACCCAATCTTTATTTGCAAAATTTCCACTTTAATTCCGCCGTCATTCTTTCACAACGAGGTTGCATCTGCAACAATTACATTTACCGCATATTCTTTCCAATCGCTCCCCTGCCTAATGTGGAGGGCAAAGGCCAATCCACAAGTCCTCAGCTATCACGCACGCTGCTAGTGCTCTAAATCCACAGGTTATCAGCTAACCCGACATCTCAGACTACTAATAGGTTCACAGACCACGGTCAAATAGGGGCCTATAGCCCAAAACTAGTCCACAGACCCAATCGTCAAACGGGTAGATCCACACTTAGGATTACTACACCAACACTCCCACTAGGAGCTACAGTACCTCAATCACCACTAGCTCTACGGCCTGGTCATATCCCACTCTCGGTGTACTAACAGCCTCAAGGCTCACCCGTGGCATTTCACGTTCCTGGGTCGTCGCTCGGACTACCGCCCCGACCAAATCTCTATCATGCCCCGCCATCAGGTCTCGGGCCGCTGTCTCTCACCGCTGACTGCGCCTGCCCACTGGGCTACAGGCCCACAGTCCACAAACATGGTCCAGGCACGGATCGTCCACAAGTGAACCCGCTAATTGTCGCCACGCGACCACTATGCTCCACTGAGCAAAATCAACTAACAAGTCGTCAATCCACGACCCAAACTCTCTATATCAACTCTGGCCACACTGGGCAAAGGCTAATACACCACCTAATCAGCTCTCTCTGGCTAAACCGTACCTGTGCTCCATGAGCACCTAAACAGTTGGGCGTCCTACGCCCCCATGCTGACTCATAAAGTCCAGCGTTAAGCAACTTGCTTAAACACGCGTATGACTCCTATACACCTCTCCCAACTGGGTTGAGGCACCACTATAACCCGTTCACCACTCTGGTGATTAACACGCAAACCCTGCGGTGGCAATCCTTGCCATTATACCGATCCATCAGACCGTCACCATAAAACTCTCGCTCTTTCGAGAGATCCTCGTATCTTGAAGCCTACTCTGGGCCTCACTAACTTTACTATGCGGCAACTCAGCCACAATCGTCACGCCACACGGTTACTACCGTCATCAGGGCGAACTCACGCCGCCAGGCCCGTAAATCTTCCTTGCCCTAACCCTTAGGGCACAGCAACTTGGCTCTCGCGACATAGCGATCACCATTTACCTCGCGAGTCGGTCACTCACTGGACCTACTAACCATACTTTGCCAGCAACCTAGCTGACACAAGCGTAAAACACCCTATGCTGAAGGTGTTGGCTGCGCCGACAAAAGTTCGGCGGCTGCTGCCGTTCCCTTTACTGTCGCCCCTACAGGCGGCGACGCCATATGCTCATGCGTTATTTATGCAGCCTCAGCTTGCTGCGCTATCAGCCACTGGAGCCTATCTATCTGCTCCGACTGTCACATCGACGCCACACTTAGGCGTTAGAACCTGCCTCCTTGCCGGCGGAAAATTTTCGCCTATCGGCAAGAAGATTCAGCATGCTGCTGGACCACACCAATAAGTGCGGCCACCTGCTATCGCAGCTCGTATACCTTGTTCGACCCAGAGCGCTCTCCCAGCACGAGTCGAAACAAGCGCGTATTCCTGCGTGGTGTCATCGCTAATATGCACACCACAACGAAACGATTTGCCCAAATTTTAGCCATTTGAGCAACGCGTAATCTATATACCGACAGAAAAGCTCGTCGACCCAATCATGCGAAAGTATAAGAGGGTACTCCCTTTCATCTCCAACATTACGTTGTCGGCCGCCAACGTAATATCCGAAGAATGAAAGCTCGTCGCCCTCGATCAGTCCCAACATCCTTTTTGGGAACAACAATAACCAATCAAATACTTTCGCTCAATAATCCACACACTCTCTCGTGCTAATCCCTAGGGTCTCCCTAAGGTTCACTAGCCACCTAGGACTATTCCTAGGCTCTGATACCACTCTAATCTGTCACGCCCTGAGTCCGCCAATTTGTACGGTTCGGGCACGCCAACAGACCCGCCAATCGGGTAAGACCTTTTCCTACCCGAAAGGAACGGTAACATCCATAATAACACAACAAGTGTATGCGGAAGCTCAATATCAGAGTACTAAAAATCACTACAAATTTAAAACTTTCATTCAATAACAAATAGTTAATGCGGAAATGAAAGCATACAAGAGTGAACCATAACTTAAATTTATTACACTTTACATTTCTGAACTTGCAAATAAAATTATTACAATTCCTTTACATAAATTTCCTCACCATACAAGGTTCACTCAAGAAATATATAAAAAGGGGTACCTCTGCTAGACCCTCTATGTCTCTATGCTGCTGGGCTCTTGCCCCTGTCGTATGCCTCGCCGTCTGCATCTGAACCGTCTCGACCGCTGTATCCATACCTGAACCTGTGGGGGGGGGGTCACCCAAGGGGTGTGAGAACTTCGACAGAGTTCCCAGTGGGTTCAACCACCGAGAAAAAGTGTCCTACACCACTTGGTCCAATGGAAGCAATAACAATTGTATGCTAGGCAATCTAAAATCCTCAATATCAAAATGCTGCTATACAAAATATATATCACTACACTAACTGTGTAAACTCATCGACCCAGCACTACTCTGTCTAGTCATACTAGGCTACTAAGCACCAACTCGGCCACTATGCCGTTATATATAAGGTCAAACTAACCCGGCCACCTTGGCCACTCTATCTTTCTCTTTTCCTTTACATTCTGGTGCTTTAGTTCAAGTTAACCCTCGGAAATTCTTATCCAACGGGCCCGAGCCCGGTAGTCCTGCTACCATAAGATAAGATTTCTAAGGTTGCCGATAGCACCCGCAAGTGCTACCCCGCCCAACGGGGAACTTGTCCTACGGGTCACTGCCCGGGAGAGGGACACTGCCCTTGGCTCCGACAAGGCTACTTTTTACCCCCGAAGGTACGCTCGTTTTATCTTTATATTTTCTTTCTTTTATTTTCTTTTTCTTTCTCTTTTTACTTTAATTCTTAGCCTCTTTGCCTTTGAACACTTGCTTTTCTTTCTTATTCGAGCTTATAGCTCCCTTTTGCCACTGGCAAATCTCTTTCTCTTTCCTTTGAGCATCTAGCTCTTTGCTTTCACTTTAAGCCTTTCGAAAGTACCTCGTCCGACGGGTCACTGCCCAGGGAGTCTTGCTCCACTTGACGAGTCTCAAATTCGAAGGCGCCATTTACATTTTCTTTATGCTTTTTAGCCAATTTTAGCTTGCTTTTAACTTTGCCTTTTTACAACAATTTATCTCTTATCCTGGGTCTTGCCATCAAGATAATTAGAGAGTCTCCTGGACTCTTAAACATTTCTCTTTTATTTCTTTAACTCAAATTGAAGTTAAAGTTATTATCCATTTGCCCAGACACCCTATGACCCACTCTAGGGTTATATTATTTAGCTCTTTGACTTTGTGATTACACAAACTTTTCCTTAGAGTTGACTCTAAGTTGATCACTTTGCTATCAGTTTAATTCTTTAAACTTTGTGGCCACATACTCTTTTCTTTGCCGAACCTGGAGTTACATTATCTCTATTTACCTGTTGTACTTTGCATTTAGAGTTATCTTGACCCTAATCCATTTCCTGTGAGTATAAACTCCACTCGTTCACCTTAGGTTTTCTTACCTAAGTTTCATATCATGTTTAACCTAGAGTTCCTTGACTCTATGTTAACCAGTCTATTCTCAACCCACTAACTTACCTTAGGTTTCCTTTACCTAAGTCTTATATCATGCTCATCCTAGGGTCCTTGACTCTATGTTGATCACTCTATCCAATGTCCTTAGGTTATCTCCTAAGATAATGCCACTCATTCAATCCTAGGATATACCCCTAAGTTTGATGCCACTCATTAACCCTGAGTCTAGGTTTTCTCCTAGTCTTACTACCAGCATGTCCTTTTCCTTATGCTTTCACATGATTCCTAGGGCTATACCCTAACATGATCACCGATAACAAATAATTGATTCCCCTTTTTACGCATGCAATTATTTCCATCTCAATCATCAATAAAGTTTAACATCTACGCAGGCAATTATCATCCATATTTAGCAATTCAGAAAAATTCACTTTTCTATCTGCATCCTTCTACACATGCAAGTTTATCTCTTATTCTAATAATTAGAAAAGTTTACTTCTCTTCTATATCCATCTACACATGCAAAAATTCAATCATAATTACCTAACGCCTCTAACAGGCTACTATCATGCTTCAAGATCAAAAACAGAGGAAAAAGTGGAGAGGTCACCCATTTTCGGTAGAATACCCCACCTCGATGTGCTTTCTTGGTTCCTGGAAGAGACAATTTTAACTCCTTTTGCCTCTGAGGTTTCCCTACATTGTAAGGAAGGAAGAACATAAAGTAACCGTCTTTAAACGATCCACTAACTCCATCACACGATAAAACCAACCCCTTTTTGACAACTAGAAGGGGAAAAAAAATCCTATTTGATCATTTTCCCCACCAAAAGGCTAAATTTTTATCGGTTCATAAAAATGGGAGGAGAATAGTCATCCCATGGCATGTTGCCAAAAAGAAACTTGCTCAACTCGATTCGAGGTCAAAATGCTCTCAAGAATTTGAGAAAAGCTTAATTTTTGAGAGGAGAATAATATTTGGTCATTTTCCCCCACCAAAAGGCTAATTTTTGATCGGTTCATAAAAATGAGAGGAGAATAGTCATCCCATGGCATATCGCCAAAAAGAAACTTGCTCAACTCGATCCGGGGTCGAAATGCTCTCAAGAATTTGAGAAAAGCTCAATTTGAGCAATTTCCCCCAATTTACCCATTTTGCTAATTCCATAAAAATTATAAAACTAAAACCTTTCTTAAAACATAAAAGAGAGAATTCCATAATTGGCTCTCTTTTTAGATCAATTTGAAGGGAATAGGAAAGAGAATCCCATTCTTGTCACGTTCGCCAAAGAGAAATTTTAATCTCTTGAACATAGGGCGAAATGCCCAAAAATTTGGAGAGAAAGCTCAATTCGAGTAATTTTCTCAATTGTGTGATTTTGCTCATTGGAGAAAATAAAAGAAGAATAAATTTTCTTCTTTCTTCTTTCCTTCCTTTCTTTTCTTTCTTCTTTCTTCTCTTTTCTTCTTCTTTTCTTCCTCCTTTTTTTTTTGTTGAAAGCTGCTGCCCAGCCAGCAGCCTGCCTAGCTGCTGGCCCTGCCAGCAGCAGTAGCTTGTGCTGCTGCTGCAGCAGGGGCACAGCCAGCAGCAGCAGCCAATGCTGCTGCTGGCAGCCCGCAGCAGGGCAGCCTGCTGCTGGCTGCAGCAGCATGGATGCTGCAGCAGCCAGCAGGCTGCGGCTACTGCTGGCAGCTGCTGCTACCTTGTGCAGCAGCAGCAGGCCAGCAGCTGCCAACCATGGCAGCCGCTCAAGCAGCTGCCATGGTAGCTTCTGCGCAAGCAGCTGCTGCTTGGCTGCAGCAGCAGCCAAGCAGCAACATGCCCAAGTGCAGCTAAGCTGCTGCTGCTGCCCATAGCAGCAGCAGCAGCAAGACTTGCTACTGCTGGCAGCAGCAAGGCTTGCTACTGCTGGCAGCAGCAAGGCTGCTGCCACCAGCCCAGCCCCCTCTCCTTTCTTGTTTCCACTACCCATGCACAATAGAAGGAAAAGGAGAGAGAGAGACGTGCACCTGTTACAAAAACTGAGAGGGAGGGAGAAAGAGAGAGGCTCCTCCCTGCTTCTTCTTCTTCCTCTTCTTCTTCTTTCTCTTCTTTTCTTCTTTCTTTCTCTTTTTCGTTTCCTTTCTTGCTCCAGCAGAAAAGAGAGAGGGGGGGAGAGAGAGAGTGAGGGTTCAAGTGGGAGAGAGAGAGCATTTAATCTCTGCAGGTGGTGGTTGGGGGGGAAGAGGTGATTTTACCAAAATGCCCCAACTTACAAAAGAAAATCCCAATTTATCCCAATTCCTGCAGTTTTCTCCTGCAGAGAGCAAATTTGGATACCCCTCTTTGTCCGCGTTTTGCCGTCAACCGGGAGATCGAAATCAAAATTTTTCTTCTCCCCTTTATTCTAAAAATTTTTCTTAAACTCTCCACGATTTTGTTTAAATTTTTGGGCTACTCTAAGCCCTCGAAAGAGAGCCCCGAAAAAGCTTCGCGATAAACTGCGTCAGCAAAAACTGCAGTTTCAGAATTCTTGAAGCATTTTTCCTCGCTTCGTGCTCCAATTTTTCCTTAATCGCTCAACTAGGTTTTTCATCCCTTTTAATCAGAAAACTTTTGTGAGACACCCCACGATTTATTTTAAATTTTTGGGCTACTCTAAGTGTCCGAAACAGGGCCCCGAAAATGCTTCGTGATCACAAATTTCAGAAATTCCAGAATTTGCTAAGTCCTCGGGGTTCAAGTCACTTTTCGACCCGATGCCCTTCGCGTCAGCCCGAAACGCACCGAACTTGACTGTAATCATATTTAAAACATGTTACAAGCCTTCTCGCCGAATTTCGCCATTTTGCGAACTCGGCGAACACGAGTCCAAATTTTGCAAATTTGAGGCTTCGCTTCTCAACCACAACTCACTTTTCGACTCAACGGCTTTTCGTCGATTCGAAATACTTCCAACCCACTTGTAATTACATTTGAAATATGTTACAAGTATTTTTGCTGAGTTTGGCCATTTCTGGGTCACCAAAAGCCTCGCTGTATCAAAAATTGCTGGCGGACCCCGTTCTCACAATCCGGGCATCCGATCAACGCGAAACTTTTGCTGTGGCCTTAAAACATATTTACGGAGCTCCCGTAATTTTCTCGGAATTTTCCGACACTGTGAATTTTCCACTAAAAATCTGGGCCCCCCTTTCTCTAATAAAATTCTAGATCTCTTTATTTTATCCCGATTTGGGCCCAACTCGCTTCCAAATATTCTTTACTTCCCCAACTTTCATAAAAATGGTATTTCATACCATTTTTATTTATATTTATTTATATACCATAGATCTGGTACATTACATTTTGAACCAAGAAAAGCTTGGAATCCTAGCTCTTTGAGGTGAGTTTTGTAAAAAATAGATTTGGTTTTGCCGTAATTTCTTTAGATCTAAAATCTATATGATCTTAGAAGGATTCTTGTCGAAGAAATCGGCGAAAATCGTGGAAAAATCATAATGAATGCGTATATGAAACCTAGGGTTAAAAGAGGAGTTTTTAGATTTTCATGGGATTGATCTCATTTGAACCTATGGAAACTCAATTACTATATAAAGAAACGTGTTGGCGAAGACGGATCGATATTCCGTCAAACGGTCGAAAAGTTAGAGCCAAAATACGCGCTCTAGGACTTTTGAGGCAAAAAGAGAAATAATTACATTAGTAATTTTGGTGGGGGATTTAAATGGAATCCTTCCATCATGGAGGGGTTTTGGGTAAACCCTTGACGATCCAGGCCACAAATCGTGGAAGTTCGTCGTCTTTCGTCGGCGCTTTTGCGCACACGTGAAAACACTAAGCATAGTACTTGGAGGTTATTAATAGGCCGTTTTGGACTTGTTTAGGACATCCGACTTGAGGCGACCCTTGTGATCGAGACCGGTGCTCCCGTAGATTTTTTTGGAGAGCCGAGCCGAGCCAAGGACCCGAGGTGGGTGGTGCTCTTACCGAAGCCGTTGGGCTTCTCTCTATGTCTTAGCCACTTACACCATTGCATATCGCACCATTGCATTGTAGGATAGTATGTATTGCCATCTTTATACTTTCCGGTTGATATAGATATTTAGCAAATGTTATGCTATTATGTTGGATTGGGAAAGATTGGGTCGATACCGAGGAATCCTATAGTGCGGGTTGGGTGTTGGACTTGTGAGTCGATAATAAATGAACGAGTGGCATATATGTAGAAATTGTGAACACCACACAATAAATGAACGAGTGGCATATGAAAAGTAGTGTAGGTAAACCTATCATGACACATGTGAGACATAGGTTGTGTATTATCTATAGGGATCTCAGTTGCTATCAACCTTATAGATAGGGTATCCTCGTGTGGAGAGGATTGGATCATGCTCATAGTCTGTTTTAGGCTGATGGAGGTCGCTCCTCTACGGCCGCCTACTCCGGAGTTGGTCACGGGGCACGCCACCCCGAGGGACAGTCAGGTCCCGCAGACGCGTTCGATTGGTAGGTTGAGACATAGTCTCCCTCGTCGTGATAGTGAGCCGTGGGCAACCTTCGGGTGTGCCGTGAGATTTGAGATGAAGTGTTAAAAACCACACTTCTTGAAAATGAGTTAGAGAACAAGTATGAAATAGTACTTCATGGACATAGTGATATATTTGGATATCTCTCCCCTGAGCATGCATACATGTCTTCCGTGTTGGGCATAGTAGAGTAGTTATTTACTGCATTTACAGTTTTCAGATATATCTATCTATCTATCTATCTATCTGCTTGTGCCCTCTTGGACCTAGTGGGAAGACCGGTGGAGTCGGTGGCCGAACCCACTGGGAACTATGGACCATAGTTCTCACCCCACTATTATTACAGGGCCGAGTACAGGTACTCCCGGCGAGGATCGCGGTAAGGGCTTGGCGCCCTAGAGACGTTGGTAGCAGCCTCCCTACATCTATAGCTTTTGTCACCTTGTCTTTACATTTTGAGAGTAGATGTTGTATAGGGTGAGGATGTTTTGGATGTGATTTATGTATTATTCATATGCTCGAATGGAATGGTTGTAATAGATAGAGTTTCTCTCTTGGTTACTTGTATGTTTACTTTTATATACTCGTACCTTGCTCTTATGTTCTTGTTAGCACTGGTTGTGCTCTCGTTGTGATTGTGTATATCTAGAATTAATTCCTGGGTGATTCTTGTACATGATCTTGTCGCTTAGCCTTGGGCGGACAGGGGAGGTTCTGTCCGTTCGGCGTCTGTTCAGCGCGCCCGAACCTTGCCAAATTGGTAGCAGTTTCGGGGCGTGACACTATCCCTGTCATCTAGACCCAGGCTCAGCCGAGACTCATCACACACTTCCGGCTGGTTATTGGCTCTGATACCAAATGTAACGACCCGGCCCACTAGCAATAATAACTTGTTGGGCCCAAACCACAGCCCAAAATGCTTAAGCCCAGTTATTATTACTAGTGTCCATGTCTCATATAAACCCAACCACAATTCCATCCACATCCGATGTGGGACTATTGGGGGCGTCACAGACTCCCCCCGTTTAGGCCTGACGTCCTCGTCAGCCCAAACACACACACAGCAGCCCAAGATCACCAGGCGATGTGAGACTTGTCTCGCTAGCCCTGTCATCTAGACCCAGGCTCAGCCGAGACTCATCACACACTTCCGGCTGGTTATTGCCTCTGATACCAAATGTAACGACCCGGCCCACTAGCAATAATAACTCGTTGGGCCAAACCACAGCCCAAAATGCTTAAGCCCAGTTATTATTACTAGTGTCCAAGTTTCATATAAACCCAATCACAATTCCTTATCTTGGGCTGCTGTGTGTGTGTTTGGGCTGACGAAGACGTCAGGCCTAAACGGGGGGAGTTTGTGACGCCCCCAATAGTCCCACATCGGATGTGGATGGAATTGTGATTGGGTTTATATGAAACTTGGACACTAGTAATAATAACCGGGCTTACGCATTTTGGGCTGTGGTTTAGGCACAATGAGTTATTATTGCTAGTGGGCCTGGTCGTTACATTTGGTATCAGAGCCAATAACCAGCCGGAAGTGTGTGATGAGTCTCGGCTGAGTCTGGGTTCAGATGACAGGGCTAGCGAGACAAGTCTCACATCGCCTGGTGATCTTGGGGTGCTGTGTGTGTGTTTGGGCTGACGAGGACGTCAGGCCTAAACGGGGGAAGTCTGTGACGCCCCCAATAGTCCCACATCGGATGTGGATGGAATTGTGGTTGGGTTTATATGAGACATGGACACTAGTAATAATAACTGGGCTTAAGCATTTTGGGCTGTGGTTTGGGCCCAACAAGTTATTATTGCTAGTGGGCCGGATCGTTACATTTGGTATCAGAGCCAATAACCAGCCGGAAGTGTGCGGCGAGTCTCGGCTGAGCCTGGGTCTAGATGACAGGGCTAACGAGACGAGTCTCACATCGCCTGGTGATCTTGGGCTGCTGTGTGTGTGTTTGGGCTGACGAGGACGTCAGGCCTAAACGGGGAGAGTCTGTGACGCCCCCAATAGTCCCACATCAGATGTGGATGGAATTGTGATTGGGTTTATATGAGACATGGACACTAGTAATAATAACTGGGCTTAAGCATTTTGGGCTGTGGTTTGGGCCCAACAAGTTATTATTGCTAGTGGGCCGGATCGTTACATTTGGTATCAGAGCCAATAACCAACCGGAAGTGTGCGACGAGTCTCGGCTGAGCCTGGGTCTAGATGACAGGGCTAGCGAGATGAGTCTCACATCGCCTGGTGATCTTGGGCTGTTGTGTGTGTGTTTAGGCTGACGAGGGCGTCAGACCTAAACGGGGGGAGTCTGTGACGCCCCCAATAGTCCCACATCGGATGTGGATGGAATTGTGATTGGGTTTATATGAAACTTGGACACTAGTAATAATAACTGGGCTTAAGCATTTTGGGCTGTGGTTTGGCCCAACGAGTTATTATTGCTAGTGGGCCGGGTCGTTACATTTGGTATCAGAGCCAATAACCAGCCGGAAGTGTGTGATGAGTCTCGGCTGAGCCTGGGTCTAGATGACAGGGCTAGCGAGACGAGTCTCACATCGCCTGGTGATCTTGGGCTTGTGTGTGTGTGTTTGGGCTGACGAGGACGTCGGGCCTAAACGGGAGGAGTCTGTGACGCCCCCAAGTCCCACATCGGATGTGGATGGATTTGTGAGACTTGGACACTAGTAATAATAACTGGGCTTAAGCATTTTGGGCTGTGGTTTGGACCCAACAAGTTATTATTGCTAGTGGGCCGGGTCGTTACATGCCGGTATAATACTATAGGGTATCAATCCTACAGCTCCAATAGCTCTGTCCACCGGCGTAGCCTCAATCAAAGTCCTCCAAAGTAACCCTGTACTTCAGGCTCAAAAATCTCTGAATAACTCCACGACCTCTCTAACACAGGCAATATCTGTACCAATGCTGGTATCCTCTTCAGCTTTGCCTCTTCCAAGCTACACTGGCCTCTGTCACTAACATAGATCTAAGCCCAACCCAAACGGTATCACTCATCGTTGGGTCCTCTATCACATTTATAGCTGAGATCACATAGCCGAATCATAGATCCTTCCACAGTCAAGCACAAACTCTCTCAACTTGGCAAACAACTTCTCACTCTCAGAAGTTGCAGCACTATCCTCAAGCGCTCCTCATGCTCTATCTCACCTCGGAAACCAACCCAAGTAATCAAATCAAACGGCCCAGTAAAAATCAAACTCAACAACTAGTACGCCATCTCGGTGTAGGCTCAAACTCACGCCGGTACAACAACCCGGTCCAAGTACCGCTGGAACACACAATTCCTCAAATCCAAAAACGTCGCAGGGCCTTAGTCAATCCACTTAACCTTGCTGTAAGCTCATAATGCCTCCATTGGGTTCAGAACACTGCTTGGGCATAGCCCTCGGGAAAAAGCTCCATAGCGCTACTAAATCTTAGAAAAGGGCATCTGCCGGAATACAGTCCAAACCTGTCCGTGCTCAAACCATCATAGAACCCTCGCCGTTGTGCACTCACAACGGGGCATCACTGCCGTGTACCAACGGCGTGGCATCAAGCTCAAGTATCAATCTCTCGGATCCTCACTATCGTATCCCCACGACGTGGTACTAGGTCGCACAGACCTCTCAATCCGTCGAATCCCGCAACTGCACTAACAGCTCTCTCTCTCTCTATGTCTCACGGGTGATACTCTAAGAGATGCCGCCGAAGTCGGCGCGGTTTCCAAACCACGTCGATCACTATCTCGATCTCAATCTCACCAAACGGCGGCTTCGAAATCAAATCTGGTAAACTCTCACTCAAGATCACTCGGCAATAAATGATATTCCTTAGTCTCGGAGCCGCCGTAGGCACCTCCTCAATAGATGCTAACAAGCGATACGACCACGACCTAACCTCTGTCGTGCTCTAGCATCCTCTCTAAACACACTCCTCCTAGCCAGGTCCACGGAGGGTCATTGTCCTTCTCTCGACAACCTATGAAAGCATATCACTGGGATATCCAATCCCTAACCAACCTCATATCAACACCTCAAAGCTGGTGTGGGACTAACAATACTAGGATCAAATCCAAGGTCCTACTGAACTGGGCGGGACTGGCAACACGCATCTATGTGCTATACGTGATCTGGAACCTGATCCTCACGTGCATAAGCCAACCGTCCCATCTCCGGTCCACACGAAGCTATCCATGCTCTACCAAAACACACCCAAGCGGTGTCGGCAACAACATGCGCTAACTCTAATGACCATAGGCAACCACACCTGGTAAGACGCGATCCACTATCCTGGCGTCTTCTAACGGCTGCACAATCTCAACCTCTAGATGCTGGTGGCCATCGCTCTATCTATCTCAGTGTCACGGCTCAATCAGCCTACCGGTAGGTCGGATGAACCTCAATATCCTGTAGGAGTAGTGGGGTGCCGTCGCAAGCGGCAAATCCAAGAGCACCACTCTGGGACACTCTGCCTGAAGATGTCCTGACTGTCCACATGAAAAGCATCGCCCTTTCCCTGAAGTCACTCTAGGGCGATGAATGCGGCCCACCGCAAAAGACACAGTCATCCTGAGACTGCCACTGGTGCCTCGACTATCGAGAACCTCCTAGTCTCTGTCTCCTCTGGGGCTCATAATCCTGGGACTGGTATCATGACAACCTCGATCCACTCGACTACCCCAAATCCGACGATGCTGGACACCTCTCTCTAGAGCTGGTCCCTCGCTCCTCGTCCCTCTTGGACGTGATCGCAGATCCTCGGTCAATCCATCGGGCATGCACAATCGGTGCATCTAAAGTCGCTCCCCGAGAATACCCAAAATGATAACATCTCGAAGCAGTCCCCTATCAAACATGATCAATCTCCTGGGCCTCATCCTGGGCGACATGGGGCACTCTGCTCAACAATCATAGAGACTCGCTCCAAATCCTCAACCACTCTCCTGGTGGTCCAACGGGACAAACTCGACGCCACCAACACTCGACGTCCCTATCCAAGGTGCGCAACCAAGTGCACCTGATGCTTCTCCTGGATGAACAAAACCTCAGACAACCATCCCCAAGCAGCAATCTAGTTCTCGGTCTTCCAAGGCTCCAACTCTGCCCCGAAATCTAGAGGGGAAGGAACTGGCGGATGAACAACAACCGGTCAGCAACTCTCGCTGCTCCAGCACTACTCGCAGTGCGAACTGGGTCGAAGTCGACAATGCCACAGCTGGAGGTACTACTGGCGATACCTCAGTCGATGCTCTCTGCTCAAACATGCGCATCTCGCGCTCCATGACCTCATCCTGGCGGCGCGTCGCCTCAACAACTGAGCTACAAGGGCCCGTAACTCTCAGACCTTTCTCTGCTCTATCCATTCAGCCTCCCGCTGATCGGGCTCCTCAACCAAGGTCAAACATGCCCTCGCCGCTGCACAGCGTCTCAGAGACAACAAGGACGACTGCCACAACCAACCAAACCTCAAACACTCCCGACCCAATCAAGCGAAAGTCTAAATACATGTTAACCTTTCTAAAGCATTATGTTGTCTGCAGCCAACATAATCACTTTAGAGAATAAACATGTAAGATCACCCGCCCCAATCCCCTGGGGGAGGTACAAACTCAATCAGGACTATCGCTAAAGTCACGTCTCTCACGACAGTCATCCTACTGTCCAACCAATAGCCTAGGGTCTCTAAGTTCTCAATGACCTATATTCCTAGGCTCTGATACCACCCTAATCTGTCACGCCCCGGGGTCGAAACTGCGACCCGGGCTCGCCAACAGATCCGCCATCTGTACGGAAACTGCCGCACAGACGCAGCGTCTACCCTACAAGTCAGATCTATAGCTAAATATGTATCAGAGCTGAAATAGAACTAAAACCAAATGCTATAGAAATCCACTGAACATCTGATATCAATAAAATCATCCTCAATACAACATCTCTCAACTGTCAAAATATACAAAAGCCTCACCAATCACTCAGATTGTCCAGTACAAAAGTAGAAACATAAAATACAGGGTACATCTACCACTGACTCTCAATACGGTAAGGAACTACTCAGCCACGTCCTCACCTCGATCAGCTGTCTCCGCACGAACCCAGCCGGAATAGCTACCCCAGGAACCTGTCACCGCAGCGGGTGTGAGATCTACTGCAGGAGGTAGATCCCAGCGGGTACCGTCACCAATATCCACGGTATGCCCACTAAGTCTACTGGAGGCACAAAAGATAGGTATGCAGATAGATATATAAATGAAAGCAAGAAAAGAGCTACAACTAAATGTCTCAACATAATGCCCATGAAAATATCTACTATGAACCTGCTATGCATACTCCCTCACTACTAAATGCCTCAAGTATCATGCTCAAAGGAATACCCATCTAAGAGCAAGCTATGCAACACTCGCACACAAGGTGCTCTCAAAACCCAAATCTCAATGACTGTCCAAAGCTGGCACAGTCGAGCCCGCGCCTGTCGTCTAGGAACGCACCTGCCCACTCCACGTGGGGCGTCCTACCGACCACTATGGACGCACCTGCCCACTCCCCGTGGGGCGTCCTACGCACCTATCCACTGCGTGTGGGGCGTACTACGCACCTGCCCACTCTCTGTGGGGCGTACTACGCACCTACCCACTCCACGTGGGGCGTACTACTGACTACTATGGACGCACCTGCCCACTCCACGTGGGGCATCCCGCCGACTACTATGAACGTACCTGCCCACTGCGTGTGGGGCGTCCTAGTCGGCCCAACTCAATCATGATCACGCATCCGGAGTGTACTCGAGGGGAGCGACCCCACCGAGCTCTAGTATCTAGTCAGTCTCAACTATCTCATAAATGGCACATGCAGGCTATGATCCTCGATCAAACAGATCGGATACCCAATATCAAATAACACACCACAGTCGGGAACCCTCCACGACTGGATCAGGGAATGCCAAACCCTCTCATAGCTATGTCGGAGAACCCTCAATGACCCAATCTGATAATGCACACCCCATGGCTAAACCGGAAAGCCTCCACGACTCCATCTGCCAGAGCCCAACATCTCAAAACCAAATCAGAGAACCATCTCCACTACTAAATCAGAAAATATATATATATCCCCATGATCTAGAATAATCCCACCAGGGATCTCAACTCACCTGACACTAGAAGCTCGTCACACAGAGCTCTAAAAATCCACTCGGCCCCCTGGCACGAGGATACATGCATCCAGAACCTACTCAAACCCTTTGGAAGCTCACAAAAATCCCAAACTATTTTTAAAGTCTCAATTCATTAGAATCGGTCCGCCGATTTTTAATACGGTTCAGATGCCAATCTATGGTCAACTAATTATGTAGTCTAGTGTCATATCATCCCTAGATCATGCTAAAAATATCTGGGGCCCATAATTGTCTTTCTATAATTTCCCAGGCAACTATCAGATTTACCAACTATATAAATAATGAACTAATCATGCTCAACATGCATGCAATAGCTTTAAAAGGCATTCCATATATTTTGGAGAAGTTCCAACCCACCTGGAACGCTTTCCGCAGGCAACGCAGAAATCGGTGAAGCGCCGAATTTGCACACTGTCAAAAACCGCCGGAAACAGCACCTCGGCCCTACGCGCGCGCACCTCTGCTACGCGCCCAGAAAAAATCTCGAAGCTCACGGCACACTCCAATGATCTCTAGGATGCTCCAATAGCGCTCGGTCAACTCGCGGTCAACACAAAAATCCAAACCTCAGCTCGAAATCCAACATCTAAGGAAAAATCCGAAAACTCGGAGAAATGCAACGTACTCACCTCCACCGTGCCCGCGCACGCACACGAGCCCCAACCGGGCTCTCCAGCCGGGAAAGCTCCCTGTCGCGCTCACGATCCACATCCGAAGCCTCGGCGCGGAGAACACTCCTCCAAAAATCCTCCGCCACTCCCTCTCAACCTCTCTCACTCTCTCTTTTCCTTCTTTTCTTTCTTTCTCTTCTCCTTTCCTTTGCTCTGTCGTGGGGAGAATAGGCAGCTGGGGGGGCTCTTATAGAGCGTGGCATACAAGGGAGGTGAATTTACCAAAAAGCCCCCGCTCAAAATATCAAGAATCTTCTAATTGGGCACTCTGGGAGTCTGTGTACCGGTACCTCTAATTGAGTACCGGTACCAAGTAGCTCGGGTTTCGGAACACGGGGTCTGGTTCCGGAACCAACCCTCCAGTTCC
The DNA here is from genome assembly GCA_029204045.2 of Tillandsia leiboldiana. NCBI lineage: Eukaryota > Viridiplantae > Streptophyta > Magnoliopsida > Poales > Bromeliaceae > Tillandsia > Tillandsia leiboldiana. Next base: position 27,611,474 of record CM055060.1, read on the forward strand.
GAAACCAAAGTCCCAATTCCGGAACTCCAACCCTCCAAATCCGAAAAATCCATTCTGAAGCTCCAATTTCCTCGCCGTCAACTCGCTTTATGCCCCGGAAGCTTCCGCATCACTCTAAAATCTCCCAAACCCCACTGTAAACATAAAGTACACATGTCCAAAGCTTTTCCCACTCAAAAGCTCGACGGTGGAGTCGGTGCTCAATCCCACAATCCGGTGCTCTCACAAGAAAATCCTTACTTGCCAAGTCCAACTCACTTTTGTCTTCGGGGCCTCCGCATCAATACGAATCCACCCGAACTCCGCTGTAAACAGGAAATACACATGTCTCAACCCATGCCAAATTCTTATGCACATCCGCGGAGTCGGTTCTCTAACCAATCCAATACCCACTAGTACTCTATAAGTACACAATGCCCCGACATCACTGATTCAAACTGGGCTTCCCAGTTTCGACGCTGCTAACTCACTTTTCATTCCAATGGATTCTGCGTCGAACCGAAACACTCCGAACTCAGATGTAACCACAATTGGAACTCGCCCAAGGCTGTGACGCCCCACTTCCCAGGGGGTCACCCATCCTAGAACTACTCTAGCTCTAGCACGCTTAACTCTCATGTTTCTCTTGGATCTTGCTACCATCCAAAATGCTATAGCCGGGTTAGAGATTTAGTCCTATTATATCATTTATATATAGGACTAATCCAAATTCCAGGGGTGTCACATTCTTCCCCCCTTTAAGCCCTGACGTCCACGTCAGGCTCAAGCACACTCACAAGCACCAGGCGATGTGAGACTCGTCTCGCTAGCCTTAGCCGACCATATGAGGAGCTGCACTCCACTCACAACGGTCATTAGCCGGGGAGCCTCGCTCTACCCGCTATATAACCCTGGCTCAGCCGAGACTCATCTCACATTTCCGGCTGGTGAATGGCTCTGATACCAACTGAGACGCCCCACTTCCCATGGGGTCACCCATCCTAGAACTACTCTAGCTCTAGCACGCTTAACTCTCATGTTTCTCTTGGATCTTGCTACCATCCAAAATGCTATAGCCGGGTTAGAGATTTAGTCCTATTATATCATTTATATATAGGACTAATCCAAATTCCGGGGGTGTCACAAAGGCAAACTCTCCGCACAACGCCATCTCGCGAGGTCGGTGCACTCTACAAAGTCCCGGTACTCTACACCTTGCCCCTGTCGTCTGTCTCGCTCACTGCACCTAAACCTGGAAAAATGGTCACCCGCGGGTGTGAGAACTACAACGAAGTTCGCATTGGTTCAACCACCGAGAAAGAATGTTCTACACCGCTTGGTCCAATGGCGGCAATAGTAGTATGCTAGGAAAACTATAAATCTTGATATTTACATGCTGATATGCATATAAAATGTCACTACACTACCTGTGTATACTCATTGACCCAAAACTATCATGTCCAGCCATACCAGGCTACTATCCATAAACTCGGCCACTATGCCTGTCACGCCCCGGGGCGATACTGCGCCCCGGCTCGCCAACAGATCCGCCGCCCATACGGGAAGCCCCGTATAGGCGTAGCGACTAACCTGCAAAGAAACATCTACACTAGCAGATATCAGAGCTGAAAGAGGAAAGCTGGAATAAAATACATGAAATAAAACTACAACTCACAAATATACAGACCAACCTCACCTGAATACAAGAGTCTCTCAGAAAAGCAGGAAAGAAAGGTACAACTCAAAACCTCACTACAACAGTCACTCGACATAACACACACCAAAATAGTACTGGGGTACATCTACTCACACACTGAAGATGACAGGAGGGGATCTATCTCGCGACTCCCTTACCTCGGTCAGAAGCAGCAGGATCAGCAACAGGAGCTGCAGGAACCGAAGCAGAAGTCCCTGGGGAGAAGACACCACGATGGGTGTGAGAACTACATCCCACAGTAGTTCTCAGTGGGTGCCGCCAACAAGCCCGACGGTCTGCCCACTAAGTCTACCAGAGGCAAAAAGTGACATATGCAGTGCTGTAAGGAAAGCTGGGAAAAGTAACTCTACAGCTACTATGCCTCTATCTAGATGCTCAACAGTGGAACAGAAAGAACATAATGCCACAACTAACTCTCCTCCCTGTTCACCCAATCTAAACTGACTGCCACATCGGGTCCAGTCAAACCTGCGCCAACCTACTGCCGTTACGTCCCGGAGGAGCGGACTTACGTAGGGCGTCCGTGGCTGCCAACAAAAGCACAGCCAGAGGGACAAATGCAACAACAAGTCGCTAAAGAACATCTCAAACTCACGCCGGTACAACAACCCGGTCTCGCCTACTCCGGAGTGGCACTCGAGGGGAGCGACCCGCTCGAGTCAAAGTAACCCATAAGTATCTCTGTAAAGTATCTCTGTAAAACTCAAATGTGGCTCATGCAGGCTATGATCCAATCCGCGAAGTCTGCTGCTGCTGCGGAGACTGCTGCTGTCGAGGTGGTCGACGCTACTGCTGCTGCTGCTGCTGCTGCTGGGACTGACGAGATGCCCCAGATCTCTGCCGCCCCTGATACCCCCGTCCTTGAGAGTGGAAACGGGGTGGTCTCGGGGGTCCCTGTCTACTCGACTGCCCCTCCTCAAACAGCGTCGGGCGCTTTGCCCCAGGAGTCACTACGGGGGCTGGAGCCACCTCTGCCATCACGACCTCACCACTCTCCACATACAGTGCCTGCTCCATCGAGGCCTCCAAAGTCTGTAATCTGCGGGAGCGGACCAACTGATAAATGTCCCGACGCAACCCTCTCTCGAACATATAAATCCGGTGGGTCTCATCTCTGGCCACGTGGGGCATACAAGCTAACAGCCGATTGAAATCGGCTATGTACACGTGTACGGGCCTATCTCCCTGGCGGAGATTCCTCAACTGCTCCTCCAAACTCTGTCGAACACTCACGGGAAAGAAGGCCCCAAGAAGCATACCGCGAAACTCTGGCCATGAGATAAACTGGGTCCCAGGCGAACCTGCGGGTCGCACACGCCGCCAGCATGCCTCGGCATTGCTCTCCAGAAAATGAGTAGCCAACAGAACTCGATACCTCTCATCAATAAAAAGGCTCTCGAAATGGCGCTCCATGGCCGTAACCCAAGACTCAGCCGCCCACGGCTCAGCACTCATACCCGAAAAGCGGGGTGGATCAAACTTGCGAAACCTCAACAAAAGACCCACCAAAACCTGCTGCTCTGCCAAAGTCAAAGATCCCGTCGTCCCAGACGGTGGCCTACTGGAAACTGGCTCAGCCGGAACTGCTGGTGTAGGCTGCACAACCGAGGGTGCCACAACAGGGGAAGAAGGCACCGGTGAACTCTCAGGGGGTACTACCGCCGGCTGCGCTCTTACTCCAACAAGAGCGTCAACCGACTCACAGCCTCCTCCTGGCGTCGAGACGCCTCAGCCAACTGTGCCATCTGGGCACGGAGCTCCAAAACCTCGCTCTGCTGTCCCTGCCCCGAGTCCTCCTGCTCGGGCTCAGAGGACGAAGGCTGCGAACGCGTCACCATCGAGCGTCGAGGAGGCATCCCCACCTGAGGGACAAGGCAAACAGTCAGAACCCAAATCATCTCTCGACCCAATCTAGCGAAAGTCAGAAGGCATGTCCCCCTTCCCGAAGTACTATGTTGTCTGCAGCCAACATAGTTGCCACCGAAGGAAGACATGTCAATCGCTCACCCCGAACCACTCGGGAGAGTTAGAAATCCAATCAGGACTCTCGCTAAAATCACGGCTCTCACGCGAGTCATCCTAGGGTCCAACCACAAGCCTAGGGTTCCTAAGTCCTCCAAGACCTACATCCTAGGCTCTGATACCACTCTAATCTGTCACGCCCCGGGGCGATACTGCGCCCCGGCTCGCCAACAGATCCGCCGCCCATACGGGAAGCCCCATATAGGCGTAGCGACTAACCTGCAAAGAAACATCTACACTAGCAGATATCAGAGCTGAAAGAGGAAAGCTGGAATAAAATACATGAAATAAAACTACAACTCACAAATATACAGACCAACCTCACCTGAATACAAGAGTCTCTCAGAAAAGCAGGAAAGAAAGGTACAACTCAAAACCTCACTACAACAGTCACTCGACATAACACACACCAAAATAGTACTGGGGTACATCTACTCACACACTGAAGATGACAGGAGGGGATCTATCTCGCGACTCCCTTACCTCGGTCAGAAGGAGCAGGATCAGCAACAGGAGCTGCAGGAACCGAAGCAGAAGTCCCTGGGGAGAAGACACCACGACGGGTGTGAGAACTACATCCCACAGTAGTTATCAGTGGGTGCCGCCAACAAGCCCGACGGTCTGCCCACTAAGTCTACCAGAGGCAAAAAGTGACATATGCAGTGCTGTAACGAAAGCTGGGAAAAGTAACTCTACAGCTACTATGCCTCTATCTAGATGCTCAACAGTGGAACAGAAAGAACATAATGCCACAACTAACTCTCCTCCCTGATCACCCAATCTAAACTGACTGCCACATCGGGTCCAGTCAAACCTGCGCCAACCTACTGCCGTTACGTCCCGGAGGAGCGGACTTACGTAGGGCGTCCGTGGCTGCCAACAAAAGCACAGCCAGAGGGACAAATGCAACAACAAGTCGCTAAAGAACATCTCAAACTCACGCCGGTACAACAACCCGGTCTCGCCTACTCCGGAGTGGCACTCGAGGGGAGCGACCCGCTCGAGTCAAAGTAACCCATAAGTATCTCTGTAAAGTATCTCTGTAAAGCTCAAATGTGGCTCATGCAGGCTATGATCCAATCCTCGATCAACAAGATCGACTACCCAACAAATCACTGACTCACTCACTGGTTGGAATCTACACAGCTGAGACTCACTGTCTCTCAGACAGTTTCCAAGAACCCAGATCTACCATCACTATCACTCTCCCAAAGAAATCAGATCTACGGACTGCTATCAACTCCACTCGGTCCCCAGACACGAGTGCAAATGCATCCCACAACCACCCGACCTCTCGGCCCACAACTCGGGCGAGGAAAAGCTAAGTCCATAGTGAAATGAAGTATCGTGATGTGGAATGTCTAGAGCAATAAAAACCTAGCCCAAGTTGGAGTTTTCTATAGACTGGCTGAACATGATACATGTGACAGGGGTGCTAGGTCAAGTTCCAAGATTTCACTACTTAACATAGAGTAGGAATCAAAAGATTCAACAACTGATATACAAGATACAACATACAGTTTTACACATGCTAATACTCCAATTTCTAACATGCATGATCCTACACACATAGAATTAGTACGCAGTCCAGAGTTCTTGGAAGCAAGGTCACCCACCTGAAAGTGCTAACTGCCCAGAATCGTACAGCTGAGAAAGCCCAAAACAGTCAAATCACAGATCCCACCAAGCCAACAACACGGTAGAAGTGCTCACAACCTCCTGGGTACAAACATACACCAAAATTACACTTTAATCCACACAAATTCCAAAATCCCAAAATCTGTGATGAACAGTCCCATTCACACGAAATTTTCACCTGAAAAACTTCCTCCAAAAATTCTAATAAAAATATGACGGCGATCCTCGCGAAGATCAGATGTCGATAGAGTCCTGAAACGTCGAATTCCAATGTCCGGATGAGGAGATAAAAATCCGACAAGAAGGTGCTGTCCAAATCAACCAACAGTAGAAAAGGGGGTTAAAAATGTACCCAGAACCCCAAGAAAAGCTCGGTTCCTGAAAAAGTGTCCAACACAGAAAATGTAGATTTACCTCTTACGAAACCGTCACCGCAGAAATCGTCCAAAAATAACGTCGGGGTAGCCCGATAGACCTCCCAGACTAAACAGCGACGAAAATGGGCCTCCAACAGTAGATCGTCGCTCCGCACCCCGATGCAGAAGTCGCCGTCGTCGCGGCCTCCAAAAATTCTGAACCTTCGCCAAAAGATGCACAAGAGGGAGAGAAAGAAAATTGGTAGAGGGCTCAGGGGCTAAAACTCTCGGGAAAAGCTTCAAAAATGAGCCCCAAGGGGCCTATTTATAGGCCTCACCCGAAATCAGCCCAAAAGACAAGTCAAAGGGGCTTTCGGGCCCAACTTTCGGGCGCCCGGAACATTCGGGCGCCTACAGTGTTGGGCCCGGCCCAACACTGTGCGCGCCCGGATCGATCCGGTGCCGCCACGTGTCCCCCCGAACAGGGGACAGCGGTGCGGGGCCACCCGATGGCCGCCACGTGTCCGGCCCCGCGCTCCCCGCGCCCGGCGCACATGCGCCCACCAATCATGGCGCGCCACGTGCAGCGAGGTCCACGGCGGTGACCACGGGCCGCGGTTCACGGCGGCCCACCCGGGTCGCTGCGCCCGCCAACCAGCGGGCAACACGTGGCCCGGCGGGTCCATCGTGCGCCGCGCCCGGCGCGGTCCACGCGCTGTCGCGCGTGCGTTGACCCGCCAACCGGCGTCTGCCACGTGGCACTGTGCCGCGTCGCATACGCCAGGTGCGTATGGACCGACCAACCAGAAGAAGCCACGTGGCCCGCCCCGGTCCACTGCACCAACCGCGCGCCCCCGTGGACCGAGCCGCGTGAGCCCGCCAATGGGCAGCCGCCACGTGTCCAGGCGCCGGTCCATGCACCAGCGCCCAAGCTCTGTGGACCGAGCGGTATGCGCCGGCCCAATCAGAAGCTGCCACGTGGCAGGGGCTGGTCCACGGCTGTTCCCATGCACCGAAATGCGCGAAAAACTTCCGGGAGTCCGTTTTTGGGCATCCGGACTCAGAAACAAACAAGCAAATAGCCGTTTTCAAGCGTTTTTCCGTGCTGAATCCATTTCCGACCTCTGTTTGGCCTAATTTTTTTTCGAAATTTCGGCAAACCCAGCCGAAAGCCAACACAGCAAGTAATATCACACAGGGTCCATCTGTGGCATCCTATTGATGCACCATGGGCCAGATACACCAATGATAGGTGTTCTAACAGTGGATTCATCGGAAGAACGTTGCATGGGAACCAGGGCCACTACAATGCCACTGTAAAAAGGGTTAAACTAACCCGGCTACCTTGGCCACTCTATTTCCTCTTTAATTCTTTCACATTCTTGTGTTTTAATTCAAGTTGCTAAACCCTCACAAATTCTTGCCCAACGGGCCCCAGCCCGATAGTCATGCTACCACAAGACAAGATTTCTAAGGTTGCCAATAGCACCTTAAGTGCTACCCCGTCCTACGGGGAACTTGTCATACGGGTTACTACCCAGGAGATGATCCTTGCTCTTACTCTCCAAAACAAAATCTACGTTCTACCCCCACAGGTACGCCCGTTTTATCTTTATCTTTTTCTTTCTTTTCTTTTCTTTTCTTTTCATTAACACTTAGCCTCTTTTACATTTTTATACATTCTCTTTTTTCTTTTCAAGCATTTAGCTTACATTGCCTTTCAGCAAATCTCTTTTCAGACCACTTGCAATTTATTTTATCTTGGAACCATTCGGAAGTACCTCGCCCGACGGGTCACTGCCCAAGGAGTCCTGCTCCCAAATTGGCGAGTCTCAAATCCAAAAGTTCATTCTCTTTACCTTTTTCCTATTCACTTTTAGTCTTTCGAAAGTACCTCGTCCGATGGGTCACTGCCTAAGGAGTCCTGCTCCCAAATTGACGAGTCTCACATTCGAAGGCGCCATTGTATTCTCTTTTGTTCTTTAGCCAGTTTTAGCTTTCTTTTAAACTTTGCCTCTTTTATTTATTTATCTCACACCCTAGGTCTTGCCACACTGGTAACTAGAGTCTCTTGGACTCTTAAACATTTCACTTTCACTTTTCTCTTTTATCCTAAGTTCTTTACTCTAGGATAACTTGGGTGTCTCTAACACCAATTTAGATTTGAACACATTGTCTAATTACATTTACACTTAATCTTGCTGCTTGGCAATTTCTTTAATTCTTTCATTCTTATCTTTACTTACACATTCTCATTCTCTAACCCTATATTCACATCCTTAGGGTTGCACTATGTCACAAAGACATTAACCATTTTTCTTTTCCAATTTCCTTTGGCCTAGAATTTATTAACTCTGCATTCATTTTACATTTGGCCTAGAGTTTATTAACTCTATTTGCATTCGACTTATTCCTAGAGTTCATTGCCTCTATTTCATCTTCCCCCTTAACTTAGGGTTTATTAACTCTAATTACATTTTTCCTTTAGCTTAGAGTTTCTTTAACTCTATGTTTTTCTCTCTCCACATAACCTAGAGTATATTCGACTCTATGTTGAATACTCTATTCTCAACCTTAGATTATCCCCTAAGACAATGTCACTCGTTCATCTAGGTTTAACTCCTAGGACATCATGACACTCGTTAAACCCTTAATATAGATTTTCTTCTAGTTTTACTACCAAACATGCTCTTTTTCCTTATGCTTTTACATGATTCCTAGGGTTACACCCTAACATGATCACAATCATAAAATAATATTTATCATCTATGCATGCAAGTGTAACCTGTATTTTGTTTATCATAATTCTCCTTTAGGGCCAAACCCTGACATGATTATTATCACAAAATAATTTTCTGGCTCTTAAGCATGCAAATATCATCCACTTTGGCAAACTAAATTTGTATTTTTTCACTATGTCCATTTAAACATGCAAATTTATCCCCTATTTTTGATAAATCCAAAAATTACATTTTTCCCTCTATGTCCAATTACACATGCAAATTTATCATCTATTTAGATAAATCAAAAACTACATCTCTCCTGTACACTAGCATGCTACTACAATGCTTCTAAAATCAAAAGCAGAGGAAAAGGGGAGAGATCACCATTTTTCGATAGAATCCCCCACCTTGTGTCGCCCCCAATTGCTTGTAGACATTTACAATTGGTCTCCCCGCAATTTTTCTTGTCTCTTCGACTTTGCACGCAAAACGGTGTGCATTATCTGAGTCTGCACGCAAAACGGTGCATATCTTCCAAGTCTGCAAAGAAAATAGTGCACATCTTTCGAGTCTGCACGCAAAATGGTGCACATATTTCGAGTATGCATGCAAAACGGTGCACATCTTTCGAGTCTGCACATAAAACGGTGCACACCCTGAAATGTCCAGCGGTACTTCGCACAGCAAAACGGCACAGTCAACGGCGTCCCTAACAGGCACAAAGAACGGGGTCAAATCCCAAAACCCAACAGGTAAATCTCCAATGAAAATTGTGCCGAAAGACACCGATAATGAATACGAAAACCTACCCCGACATTGACGCGCCGTCCAACGCGCGCACGCGCGTCCATCCGGCTCCTCGGAACACCTCGCGCGCGCACCACGGGGCCATCGGTGCCCATGCGGCACCCCAAAAACTCTCCCACAAAATCCCCTCTCCCCCCCCTTGGACGCTCGGTTTGGGGAAAAAGGGGAAAATAGAAGAAATGAGGGGATTCCGAGCTTTTATAGCCAAAAATCCCCAACATTCGGGCGCCCGAAAGTTGCTTCGGGCTTCTACAGTAGACGACCAGGCAACCACGTCGCCGCGCTCACGTCAGCGGCTCCCTGCGGGAGCCAATGGGCGGCCGCCACGTGGCGTACCCGCGGCCCCCCGCCTCAACGCATCGCACGGCGCAGCCAACGAGCGCCGCCACGTGGCGCCCCCCGTTGACACCGCGCCAGGGCCGCGCGCCTTCCCAACGCACGTCTGCACCCCTCGGTCGCCACGACCAATGGGGCGCAGCCACGTGGCGCCCCCACCTGCCCCCTGCGCCTCGCGTCGCGCGCCACACCGCGCCCGCTGGGCTTCATGCCGCGCGCCACGACTCGGGATTCGTGCTCTTCTATCGGGATCTGTGCCCGTGCCCGTGCCTCGAGATCCATGCTCGTGCCTCGGGATCTGTGCCCGTGCCTCGGGATACGTGCCTGCTGCCTCGGGATCCGTGCCATCTTGAGATCCGGGCGCAGCTACAGAAAAACCGAGCGCAACTTCAGCTGAACCAGGCTGCTACAGTGTGAACCAAGTTTGCTACAGTGTGAACTGGGTTCGCTACAGTGTACTCCGGGCCGTCCGTACATGCTACAGTAACAACCAGGCGCCCGGATGTACCGCCCAAATTCGGTTTTCGCCCGTTTCGCCCGTTTCGCCCGTTTTCGCCCGTTTTTTCGCCCGTTTTCGCCCGTTTTTTTCGCCCGTTCTCGCCCGTTTTCGTCCCATTTGCGCTCAAATTTGACAGGGAGTCTCAACTTAACTTAATTTATCATGGGTTATCCCCAGTTTTTAGTTTGAACCATTTACTAGTCACCAAAAGTCCCGCTGTATTTAGAATCACTGGCGAACCCGTTCTCACTGGTCGGGTATCCGATCGATGCGAAACTTTTACTTTGGCCCTAAAACATAATTATGGACCTCTCCAATTTTTCTCAAAATTTTCTGACACTGTGAATTTTCTGCCAAAATCTGAACCCCCTTTCTCATATAAAATTATAAATCCCTCATTTTTACTCCGATTTCAGTCCAACTCTCTTCCAAATTATCCTTTACTTCTCCAAGTTCAATAAAAATAGTATCTCATACTATTTTTATTTATGTTTACTTATATACCAAAAATTTGGTACATTACAGCAGGGCTCCTAGCCCCTCATGGCCGCCAATATGCGGCCCTGGCCTCCTCAAGTCGTAAAGATTTCCCAGGGCCCGTTGGATAGCCCAGTCCTATTTTTCCTTCTCGTCATCCGTCTTGGGATGAGGTTTGTTGGACCCTTCCACCGGATGATGGTTCGGCGCCGAGCCACGAATAACCGCGCCTTGGTCCGAATAGAGGAAGGCGAACCATCTCTTGACTTCCTTGGGTATGCCGAGGCGGAACTCGCCCCACTCTTCGATCATCATTTCAACCTTGCATCGCGTGCAGAGTCGAGGGTTGCTGCTCGCTATGTAGAGTACCGGGGCTTTGGATAGCGTGCCGACCACACAGATGACTGGGAGCAGAGAGTTGCCTTGAGCATGTTGTATCTGTTACGGAATTTGAGTTGGCGTAGTTTCGTGAAAGTCTCAAGTCTTGAAGATTGAAGGTGAAGAAAGTTGGATCATTTAACTCAATCTCAAGAAAGAAGAATTCAAAAGGATCAGGTATGTTTAACTAAAGAATTTGTGTGATCCGAATACTTCTTGTAGTGTAGAAACACTTGGAAGAGTCTTTCATTGCATAAAAATCAAAAACTGGACTTGGGACATGTTCAGGATCCGGATCAGGTTGTTCGATCCGGATCCCGAAGGTGGTTCGTTCATACATCGTCGCAATCCGGATCGTAGTCTCTTGATCCGGATCCCGAACGTTGAGTTTACCATCTACCTTGGACGATCCGGATCTTGCTTCACAATCCGGATCCCGAATGTTGATGTTTGGTGAACTGTATGAACGATCCGGATCGTAGTCACATGATCCGGATCCCGAACCTTCGTTTTTCTGGAATTGGCTGTTTTGTTATGACGATCCGGATCCTTGTTATCACGATCCGGATCGCCGTCCGTAAATATCCAGAAATGGTAGGTTTTTGATTCTTATCTCCTTCCTAGGGTTTCTAACCTATAAATACACCCTATGTCTTTCTTTCTAGGGTGAATCCACATAGCCGTCATTTTCTTGTATCATCTTTTACGGCTATAGATCCACATATAGAGAAGAAAGGAAATCATTAGAGAATACTCTATGTTTCTTCATCTATATTGATTAGTTTGATTCTAGGTTTTCATACTCACATCTTGAGTTGAATCAAACTAATGAATACTTAGATGGTATTTCCGATCTATCTTTGATCTAAGTATTCGGCGGATCATCACCACCCAAAACAACGATTTTACCCCAAAAATCGGCGCGTGGATTCGCGTGTCCTTGTGGATTCAAGGTTCAACCGCTCTCGTGGATTCGGAGCGAGGCACGTTCGTGGATTCGAACGGTGCTATTGGGTGAAGACCGTGGATTCGGTCGGACGTCGTGGATTCGACGTTGGACGCCGTGGATTCGGCGTTGGGCGCAGATCGTGGATTCGAGAAGCGTCGGAGCGAGCGGAGAAGATCCTCTAGGAGCGTATGGAAAAGGTTGAGTCGTAAGTGTGTATGGTAAATCACCTTGTACGTGTTTTAATTCTAGTGGATTTCTGCCGTGTTATCGGTCCCGTGGTTTTTTACTCCGGTGATGGAGTTTTCCACGTAAAAATCTTGCGTGTTATTTTATTTTCCGCATTGGGTTTTATCGCAACGATTTTTGGAGTGTTTATACGTTTACACCTATTCACCCCCCTCTAGGTGTTTCTTCCCCTATTTAGATCCGTATTATATACGTGACCCAACAAGTGGTATCAGAGCGGGAATAGGGTTGTGAACAATGGTTGAAGGTGGAAACATCAATCGACCCCCTTTCTTTGATGGAACAAATTATGCGTACTGGAAAGTACGGATGAAAGCCTTTTTATCTTCCATCGACGAAAGGGTGTGGCATTCTATTGAATCAGGATGGACTCATCCAACTGAACTTATCTCTGATGTTCACACCTTAAAACCTAGGTCGAAATGGACCAAGGAAGAGTTTGAGTTATCTTCTTACAATGGCAAGGGAATTAATGCTATTTTTAATGCCTTATCTCAAACTGAATTCTCTCGCGTCTCGGCATGTGAGACTGCGAAAGAAATCTGGGATGTTCTCCAGGTTACACATGAGGGAACTAACCTCGTGAAGATTCAGAAACTGCAGATGCTTACGAGCAAGTTTGACTCTATCTTAATGGCAGAAAATGAATCTTTCACGGACTACTATACACGATTGCAAGACATCGTAAACTCATGTGCTAATCTGGGAGAGAAGATTCCAGAATTTAAGATTGTAAGAAAAATCTTAAGAACTCTTCCTGAACGATTTCGCCCAAAGGTTACTGCCATTGAAACTATTAAACACCCGGACGAAATACGTGTAGAAGAATTAGTTGGTTCATTACAAACTTATGAAATGACTTTTAATACTAACAATTCTTCTGGAAAAGCATCCACTTCTAAGTCTTCAGGTTATGCGTTGAGAACAACTAAGGAAGAAGACGCGGATACATCCTCCTCGGACGATGACGAGAATCTTTCTATGGAGGAATTTGAGAAGCAGCTCGCTCTCTTGACAAGGAAGTTTCGCCGCAACTTCCGAAGGGGTAATTCAAGTAAATCTCCATCCTTCGGAAAGTGGAACAAAGGCAAGGGTACTCCAAGTTACAAGTCAAGAAAGCAGGAGAACTTCTCAAAGGATAAGAAAAGTTCAGAAGGACAACTGCAATGCTTCAAATGTCGAGGCTACGGCCACATTGCAACGGAGTGTCCTAACAAGTATCCGGCAAAGAAGAAGGCGATGCAAGTCGTCACTTGGGATGACAACTCAACGTCAAATGAGTCGTCTTCAAGTGATGAAGAAAAGAGCTCCACAGCATTCCACGCGTCCACATCTTCACCATTCATGTGCTTTATGGCAAATACGTCTGAATCATTGTCCAACTCCACTGTTGAAAAGAATGAAATGGACAATGAATCGGATGATTCGGAAGGTGAAGAGTTTGCTCTAGCCTACCACAGACTTTTGAGGGACTCAAAGAAAGTGGCTAAGCAAAACAAGAGTTTGAGAGGGAGAGTGCATGATCTCGAAGAAGAAGCAAAAAGAGCGACTTCTCTCTCAAACGCTCTTGAAGTGGAAAGGGAAAACCTGATAAAAGAAAATGTTTCCCTTCAAGAGTCCAATGAGCAACTTGAGAAGGAACATACAAATCTGGTGGATAACGCGAATCACTTCTCAAAGCTCTATAACGAGGCTCGACAGGATAACCTGGAAATGACAAAGACCATTTTCCAACTCAAGAGTGACTTACAGCGATTCTCTTCAGGAAGGAGTAAGTTGGATAGACTTCTTGGTCTTGGTCAATCAAATAGGTTCGGCCTCGGATACACTCAAACTGGAAACAGTCCAAGTTCGAGTGAGACAGTTTTTGTGCCTCAGTCGGTATCTCCTCCTCCGACACCGGAATTCAAGACAAACAACGACAACAAACCTACCTCATCCACTTCGGAATCGTCAAGCTCAAAGGTATGTTTTCGTTGTAATTTTGCAGGGCACATCAAAAGAAATTGCGAGATTTGTGCTCATAGAACAAATCAACCACATCTTGCAATTGCTACCAATAAGCTCACTTCCCGGAATTCAAGGAAGGATTTTTCAAAAGAAAAGAACATTGGTAGCACCTCAAACAAGACGATGACAAAAGAAAAAGATCAATCATACAAGACGTCGTCTTCAAGGAGAATCTCTCAACCTTTACCAACATACTCCAAAACTCAAAAGGTTTGGGTATGCAAAGGTGAAACCCCTCCTTGTCTTTAATCGTTCTACGATTAAATCTTGTATAGTTTATGTAGACTATTTTGTTTTCTTCTTTTTCTTTTGGCCAACTCGTCAACCATCCTTGCAAGGTAAATTGTATATCTTTTTATTGGTTGATGATTTCTCTCGATTTTCATGGGTAGCATTTTTGAGAGAGAAAGCTGATACGTTTGACTCTTTTCATGAGATTTGCCATCGTATTATGATTGAAAAGAATGAAAAGATCATTCGTGTTAGAAGTGATAGGGGTGGAGAATTCATAAATTCAAAATTCATTGATTTTTGTACTTCAAATGGCATTAAACATGAATTCTCGGCACCCTATACACCTCAGCAAAATGGTGTTGTTGAGCGCAAAAACAGGGTTGTTCAAGAGATGGCGCGTGTGATGCTTCATAGCCGGAAATTACCGCTACATTTTTGGGCTGAAGCTGTGAACACCGCTGTCTATGTCATTAACAGAGTGTATTTGCGCCCAGGAACCTTGAATACACCATATGAGCTGTGGTTTAGTAGAAAACCGGATATCAAGTACTTTCGTATCTTCGGGAGTCGATGTTACATTTTACGTGACCGGGAAAATCTTGGAAAGTTCGACTCTCGAAGCGATGAAGGGATCTTTTTGGGTTATTCTACGAATAGCAGAGCATATCGAGTATTTAACATCGAATCTAAGACGATCGTAGAATCTATAAATGTTAAAGTAGATGAAGCTTCTCATTTTGAATCTGAAAAATCTACCCTCGATATCTCTCTAGATGATGATTCTCCTGCTAGTGCATCTTCTGATAATAATACTTCCAATATTAACGATGCATCTAATGGTTCTTCTAGTTTATCTGATGTGCAGGAATCATCTCGTGTACCTCCGAGTACTCCGTTTCAACAAACGCTACGAATCTCCAAGGATCATCCGGAATCGAACATCATTGGAGATCCACAAGAAGGAGTTAGAACTCGAAGGCAGTTGGTTTGCGGATTTGCTTGCTATGTATCTTTAATCGAACCAAAGACAATAGATGAAGCTCTTCAGGATGACTACTGGATTAAAGCTATGCAGGAAGAGCTCCATCAATTTGAGCGAAACAAAGTCTGGGAATTAACGAAGCCTCCAAAGCAACATAATGTGATAGGTACCAAATGGATCTTCAAGAACAAGAAAGATGAAGATGGTACTATCATCAGGAACAAGGCACGACTAGTTGCTCAAGGCTACTCTCAAGTAGAAGGTATAGACTTTGACGAAACTTTCGCCCCTGTAGCTAGACTCGAGTCCATTCGTATATTGTTTGCTATTGCTTGTCATTTTAAAATCAAATTATTTCAAATGGACGTCAAGAGCGCATTTCTAAACGGGTTTTTAAATGAGGAAGTTTATGTAGCTCAACCGAAAGGTTTTGTAGATCATAAACAACCTAACCATGTTTTTCGTTTGAAAAAGGCTCTTTACGGTCTGAAACAAGCACCGCGAGCATGGTACGAAAGGTTAACAAAGCACCTTTTGGAGAAGGGCTATACTCGAGGGGGAGCTGACAGGACTCTCTTCGTGAAGCATTATCAAAATAATTTCATTGTAGCACAAATATATGTCGATGACATAGTATTTGGCGCAACAAGAGATAATGATGCTTCTAAATTCGCAGAGACCATGGAAAGCGAATTTGAGATGTCCATGATGGGCGAATTGTCTTATTTTCTTGGATTGCAAATTAAACAAAATGATGAAGGTATTCACTTGAGTCAATCCAAGTATGCACTGGAGTTGGTCAAAAAGTTTGATCTAGAAAATTGTAAAGATTTTCCAACTCCAATGGGAACTAGCCACAAGGGACTTGGAAGTGAATCACATAGTGAGAATGTAGACGAGAAACTGTATAGAAGTATGATTGGAAGTCTACTTTACCTCACGGCTAGTCGCCCGGATATATCCTTTAGTGTTGGGATTTGCGCGAGATATCAATCAGCACCAAAGG
The DNA here is from genome assembly GCA_029204045.2 of Tillandsia leiboldiana. Taxonomy (NCBI): domain Eukaryota; kingdom Viridiplantae; phylum Streptophyta; class Magnoliopsida; order Poales; family Bromeliaceae; genus Tillandsia; species Tillandsia leiboldiana. The sequence goes on from CM055060.1 coordinate 27,627,833, forward strand.
AGGTTCACCTGAAAGCGGTGAAACGGATCATCCGGTACATCAAAGGATCAATTAATTTCGGAATTTGGTATCCTATGGGAACAAGTCTGGACATTGTTGGATACTCAGATGCCGATTGGGCAGGATCAGTGGATGATCGGAAAAGCACGAGTGGTGCATGCTTCTATCTTGGCCATTGCCTTGTTGCATGGCACAGTAAAAAGCAGAATTGCATAGCACTCTCGACTGCCGAAGCGGAATACATTTCAGCTGGAAGTTGCTCAACTCAACTCATTTGGATGAAAAGCGTACTGAGCGACTTTCGCATTTCAGCATCTTCGGTAACAATACTTTGTGACAACACAAGTGCTATTAACATTTCTAAAAACCCTGTGTTGCACTCTAGAACAAAACATATCGAACTTAGATATCATTTTCTTAGAGAGCTAGTTGAATCAAATACTCTTCAACTTTCATATATTTCAACTGAAGATCAATTAGCTGATATTCTAACAAAACCTTTGGATCAAAAACGTTTTATTCATTTGCGAAAAGCAATTGGTATGCTTTCTTTGAAATAAACTTCTTTTTGAAACCTTTGCTTAGGATAGGTTTTGTATTTGTTTTTGTTTTGTTCATTATCTATGTTTGTACATAGGACATTAATTGAGCATAGATCTTAATTGACTTTAATTGCATCTATTCACACATTTAGAAATTTATTATGCTTTTGCCATCATAATATTTCATTGTTGTAATGATCATTTATGTTAATTAAATCATCTTCTAAAGTGATCAAAGTCAATTTCTCTCTCAATGATCTCTTGGTATAGTCATTATCTTATTTGACTGTTTAGTCGAGTATGAAATCGAGATCAATATTTGGTTGAATACTTTATATCTTAAATAATTGATAGCCAATTGAGGGGGAGTCAAAGAAAAGGTAAAATGCTCAAAAGATGTGGAAAGAGTTACATCCCAATGAGGAGTGTGAAAACTACCACCACATGGAGGAAAGAGCTACCACCTCGGTCGTCCGAGTATTGTGTGCAGCTACCACATGTATACCAAGCATGGTTGTTCAAATTTTTGATTTAGTAAAATGCATGTTGAAATACTTGACTCTGTCAAATTTCAAGGTTGGTATAAGGTGGGATTTTAAAGAAAGATGCTCAAAGAGCCACTCTCTTCAACAGATTGTCTAGATACATTATCTACTATATTTGGGATTTCAAACATCTATTGATCTTTGTATTTCATTTTCTTTACCGAATTGATGATTTGATAAAGGCATTACTCATAAGATCAAGTTAGATGTAATTGAAGGTGTTCAACTTTAAGGGATTTAATTCTTGTAAATTTTCGTTTCATTTTTGGATATTATTGATAGATTTGGCATAATCTAATTCTTGTTGTATGAAACGATGATTTTTGTTTAAAGTTGATACACATTTGTGCTTACAATCTTTTTCTGGTTTTTCTTGAATTTCTCTGAAATTTTTCTAAAGAAAAAGTTGGGGCCGATCCGGATCGGGCTAGATGATCCGGATCCCGAACGCAGGTTTTCTCCTGCGGGCTGACGATCCGGATTGGACCTGCCGATCCGGATCCCGAACGCAGTTTTTTTTTTACTGCGGGTAGCCGATCCGGATCGCTAGCTCGGGAGGATCCGGATCGCGGCTAGGTTTTTATAAAGAACAAAAGGGTTTTGATTTCTTTTACTCCAATCTTTTGTTCCGAAGTTTCCAGAGCCTCTCTCTCTAGATTTCATCCTTCCTGGAAGCTTTCAAACTCAGGTTCTTCAATTCCAAGTAAGTTTTATTGATCAAAATCTCGGTTTTTCACCGTTTTCTTCTTTTCCTCCTCAAACGCACGAAATTCTTGGATCAACTTTGTTTGTGGATGGTTTTTGATCAAATTTCTTTTGAAATAAGAACTCTGGGTAGATTAGTTTTGATTATATGCTAGGTTCTCTCCTGATTAACGGATTTTTAGGCTTCGATTTCTAAAATTTCGGTTTTAGGGCATATAATAAGGATTTTCGAAATTCATGCAATTGATCTATTTTTAAAAGTCCTTTTGCAAAACTAATTTGATTCTTAGTCTCTCTACATGATTATGATCGTTTGGGTTCAATTTTTCAAATCTTTGAAAATTAACAATTTCTTATGTGTTCTTGAGTTGGTTTTCACAGGACACCTTCTTTACTCAAGCATTTTGTTCAATGGCACTTAATTCAGTGAGTTTCTCTTGGTTAATCCTTCTCCTGGTTTCAATGATGCACACAAGTACATCTGTTAAAAGGGAACCAGATGATTCAACTCAAAACAAGGCAAAAAACGCAGAGGAAGACAGCTCAGACTATGATGATGAAGAATGGGACGAATTTTTCAAAGATGTTCAACGAAAGATTGATGAGGAAAACAGCAAATTTACCAAAGGAAAAAGATTAATGAAATCTACCTCAACGACCAAACAATATACGAGACGGAAGACTGTCCAACGGAGTGAAAATCAGCCTAGTGGGCCTCTCACCAGAGCTCGCTCACTCTCTGGAATTCTACAAACTGAAAATCCATGGGTTACGGGACCGGATGCTCCATCTGCATCTACACAGCATCCATCTCACTCGAAGAGACAGGCTACAGACGCTGATGTGTTGAAATCGCTTCGACAGGAACAACAAAGATTGTCTGCAGAACAAGAAAGAATGTCGAAGGAACTTCAGCAACTTTCCTCTAAACAGAAGAAGATCAAGAAGAAGTACTCATCTATTTCGACAATGCTTAAAGGGATTCTGAGCAAGCTGAGTTGTACCAGCTCTGACTCCTCCGACTGAACTGCACCTTTCTTTTTCTTTTTGTGCAGGATTTTGATTTTAGGATTTAGCTTTATACTGATTTTAGCTTAGTTCTCAGGTTTTACGTTTTAGAACTTTTTACTCTCCTCACATTTCGTAGTCTTAACTACATTTTGGCTTTGTTTGTGACAAAAAGGGGGAGAGAGTTTATAGAGAGAACTTTGAACATTGAACTTGAACAATGTTGATGTGTTGGAACATCAAAGGTAAGTTGAAACACAAAGGTACAATGATGATGTGAATGAACATCAAGGTAAGGAATCTTGTTCACCATATCTATATAGTTTGTATACATCAAGGTAAGTATCTCTTCAACTTCAACTATGGTTTTCATCTTATGATTTGAATGCATGCCTCGACTAACTATTTGCTAACTATTTGGGCATGTAATATAACTAACAAGTTGATGTTGGACTAACAAGTTTGTGACACTTTGTTTTTGATTGCTTAGAAGATATGTTGGTTCTTAACTCTGATCAATTACATATCTATATATATATAAGTTTGTCACAAACATGTTCATGACATTTGGTTTTTGATTGCAAAGAGGATATGTTGGTGTCTTAACTATGATCTGTTTACATATCTGAATGTATAAATGTCATGGTAAGTATAAATGAGTTTAAACTTCATCTCTGTTTGTGGTTTTTGAATGATATAAAATTCTTGAGGTATCTAACGATTTCTTTTGTCAAGAATGATTTCTTTTTGCAGAGAGTACAGATGTCTAAGTCTAGAGTCTGTTTTAGGAGTTTAACTCATGTATTGTATTTTGGATCTCCATTGTAAATTTTTGTTGTATGGTGATAGCAACAAAAATATCTTTTTGAATTTTCTTTAGTGGATCTATGTTTTGTCACGAAACCGCCAAAGGGGGAGATTGTTACGGAATTTGAGTTGGCGTAGTTTCGTGAAAGTCTCAAGTCTTGAAGATTGAAGGTGAAGAAAGTTGGATCATTTAACTCAATCTCAAGAAAGAAGAATTCAAAAGGATCAGGTATGTTTAACTAAAGAATTTGTGTGATCCGAATACTTCTTGTAGTGTAGAAACACTTGGAAGAGTCTTTCATTGCATAAAAATCAAAAACTGGACTTGGGACATGTTCAGGATCCGGATCAGGTTGTTCGATCCGGATCCCGAAGGTGGTTCGTTCATACATCGTCGCAATCCGGATCGTAGTCTCTTGATCCGGATCCCGAACGTTGAGTTTACCATCTACCTTGGACGATCCGGATCTTGCTTCACAATCCGGATCCCGAATGTTGATGTTTGGTGAACTGTATGAACGATCCGGATCGTAGTCACATGATCCGGATCCCGAACCTTCGTTTTTCTGGAATTGGCTGTTTTGTTATGACGATCCGGATCCTTGTTATCACGATCCGGATCGCCGTCCGTAAATATCCAGAAATGGTAGGTTTTTGATTCTTATCTCCTTCCTAGGGTTTCTAACCTATAAATACACCCTATGTCTTTCTTTCTAGGGTGAATCCACATAGCCGTCATTTTCTTGTATCATCTTTTACGGCTATAGATCCACATATAGAGAAGAAAGGAAATCATTAGAGAATACTCTATGTTTCTTCATCTATATTGATTAGTTTGATTCTAGGTTTTCATACTCACATCTTGAGTTGAATCAAACTAATGAATACTTAGATGGTATTTCCGATCTATCTTTGATCTAAGTATTCGGCGGATCATCACCACCCAAAACAACGATTTTACCCCAAAAATCGGCGCGTGGATTCGCGTGTCCTTGTGGATTCAAGGTTCAACCGCTCTCGTGGATTCGGAGCGAGGCACGTTCGTGGATTCGAACGGTGCTATTGGGTGAAGACCGTGGATTCGGTCGGACGTCGTGGATTCGACGTTGGACGCCGTGGATTCGGCGTTGGGCGCAGATCGTGGATTCGAGAAGCGTCGGAGCGAGCGGAGAAGATCCTCTAGGAGCGTATGGAAAAGGTTGAGTCGTAAGTGTGTATGGTAAATCACCTTGTACGTGTTTTAATTCTAGTGGATTTCTGCCGTGTTATCGGTCCCGTGGTTTTTTACTCCGGTGATGGAGTTTTCCACGTAAAAATCTTGCGTGTTATTTTATTTTCCGCATTGGGTTTTATCGCAACGATTTTTGGAGTGTTTATACGTTTACACCTATTCACCCCCCTCTAGGTGTTTCTTCCCCTATTTAGATCCGTATTATATACGTGACCCAACAGTATCTGAGTTTACAGTTGATGCCGGGTTGATTCGGATCAACGCGGAAGCTCCAGCTCGATTCGGGGTTTTTCCGGGCCTTGTAGGCCGATTGAGGGTGAGATTGGGAATTTCAGACTTCACCGTGGAGTGCTGGGAATTCAGGAACACTTGGAACACGTGTACTTTTGATTTACAGCGAGGTTCGGGAGGTTCCGGACTGACGCGGAGGACCCGGAGGCAAAAAGTGAGTCGGAACTGGCAATTTTGGAGCCGGTAATTGATTTGAGCACCCCGACTCAACGGATAAGCTTTTTGAGGAGAAAAAGCTGTGGACACGTGTACTTTTGATTTACAGCGAGGTTCGGGAGGTTCCGGACTGACGCGGAGGACCCGGAGGCAAAAAGTGAGTCGGAACTGGCAATTTTGGAGCCGGTAATTGATTTGAGCACCCCGACTCAACGGATAAGCTTTTTGAGGAGAAAAAGTTGTGGACACGTGTACTTTTGATTTACAGCGAGGTTCGGGAGGTTCCGGACTGACGCGGAGGACCCGGAGGCAAAAAGTGAGTTGGAACTGGCAATTTTGGAGCCGGTAATTGATTTGAGCACCCCGCCTCAACGGATGAGCTTTTTGAAGAGAAAAAGCTGTGAGCGCGTGTATTTTCGATTTACAGCGGAGTTCGGGAGGTTCCGGGCAGCGGCGGAGAGCCCGAAGGCAAAAAGTGAGTTGGAGTTGGAGTTTTTGGAATTAATTAATTCACTAATTAATTAATAAAGCTTTTTGCTTTATAAAAGCTTCCCCCAGCCTCCCTCTGCAGCAGAGAGAAAGAAAGAAAAAGGAAGAAAGAAAGAAAGGAAAAGAAAAGAGAGGAAAAGGAAAAAGAAAAGGAAGAAGAGGGTTTTTGAGGTGATCTTGGATTTTTGGACTCGCCGTTGGAGGCCGCGTGGAGCTCGTGGGCGTGCGGCGGGCGTCGACGAGGTAAGCAATTTCTGATTTTTGAGGTTTTCTCGGGTTTTGAGAGCTTTTGGATTTTTATTTGGTTGTTTAAAAAGCTAAAAATGGGATTTTTGGATTAATTGGATTTTTTGGGGATTTTCGGATTTTATTGGGGTTTTTTGGAATTTGCCGTCGCCGGCGGCCGCGCGCGCGCGCAACGGCGCACGCGCGGCGCCAGGGTGCTGCTGTTGGCAGCACCCTGCGGCGACTTGCCGCTGGGCGCGGCGCCGCGTGCAGCAAAGAGCGGCACGCGGCGCTGCCTGGCAGCGCGCAGGCGCGCGCGGCAGGGCCGCGCGCAGGGGCGCGCGGCAGGGCCGCGCGCAGGTGCGCGCGGCACCTCCTGGCCGCGCGCAGGCGCGCGCGGCAGGGCCGCGCACAGGGGCGCGCGGCAGGGCCGCGCACAGGTGCGCGCGGCACCTCCTGGCCGCGCGCAGGCGCGCGCGGCAGGGCCGAGCGCAGGCGCGCGCGGCAGGACCGCGCGCGGGCCTGCGGGCCGCGCGGGCGCGCGACCGCGCGCAGCGCCGCAGGGCGCTGCGCGGCGCGCTCCGGCACCGCGCAGCGGGTCGCTGCGCGGCGCTGCTTGGTTTGGCGCCGTGCGGCGGGCCTCCCTCGTCGCGCAGCTGGGGTTTTCGCCGCTCGGCGTGCTCCCGGACGGCGGGCGACTCCTCGGTTTGCGTGCCGGCGCCGTGTTTTCGCCGTCGGAGCCCGTGGGTCGCCGTCGGCCGCTGTTTTCGCCGTCGGGCGCAGTTTTTCGCCGTCGGCTGCTGCTTTTTCGCCGTCAAGCAGATTTTGAGCAGTTTTCGCGAGCAGGTTGCGAGCAGTTTTCGCGCTGGCTGTCGCGCAGGTTTTCGCTGTTTTTCGCAAGCCGTTTCTCGCTGTTTTCGCGAGCAGTCTCGCGAGCGGTTTTCTGGCAGTTTTTCGCGAGCGGTTTTCGCAGGATTTTCGCAAGCTGATTTTCGAGCTGTTTTTCGCCGTCGGGCGCTGGTTTTCACCGACGGAGCTGTTTTTTGCCGCCGCGTGCTGTTTTTCGCCGTCGGGCGCTGGTTTTCGCCGACGGAGCTGTACGCCGCGTGCTGTTTTTCGTCGTCGGGCGCTGGTTTTCGCCGACGGAGCTGTTTTTTCGCCGTCGGGCGCTGGTTTTCGCCGACGGAGCTGTTTTTCACCGTCGGGCGCTGGTTTTCGCCGCCGGAGCTGTTTTTCGCCGTCGGGCGCTGGTTTTCGCCGACGGAGCTGGTTTTCGCCGCCGCGTGCTGTTTTTCGCCGTCGGGCGCTGGTTTTCGCTGACGGAGGCTGTTTTTCGCCGTCGGACGCCCGGTTTTGACCGTTTTGATTGATTTTGCGATTTCTTCGCTTCTGGCAGCTTGCGGTGCGGTTTTAGCTTCCGCGGAGCGCGCGGTCGTGTGGTTGGTCGCCGCGTGCTCCGATTCGCGTGCGGATTCTGGCATCGGGCTTCGTGTTGCGTGCGGACCCCTTGGAGGCCAGGTAAGCCCGCTGAGCCAATTGCAAGTGTCGACGAGCAATTGGTGGCTTTCTGAGGTGGGTTGGTTTTCTCTCCAAGTCTACGGACTTCCTTCTAATTCTATGGTGATAGGATTGCATGCTAGTTTAAGTGTTTTCTTGGAACTTAACTAGCACCCCCGTCATATGTGCATATGGTTGACCAGACCTATTGGAGAACCTTGATTTGGGCTAGGTTCCTTTATGCTTTAGACATCCCGCACTTTTCATATCCTTCGGGACTTAGAGTTTCCTCGCCCGGGTAGTGGGCTGAGTGATCAGAGTGTTGTGGGACGGGTGTTGCACTCGGGCCCGGGGGGGGGCGAGTGGGGTCTGGTGGCTGGGTTAGGCCAGTGTTAGTGTTTTGGGGAACCGTTTCAGATAAACGGTGGTCCCGGGGGTTTTCCTTTCCGCTGTTCTTATCGTCACCACCAGGTTGTGAGCGTGGTGCACGTGTGTTAGCAGGACCTTGAACCCAGAACCTTTTTGGATGAATACATGATTTTGGTCAGCCAATGTTTCTTCCAAGCCTCGCAAGGTTGCCTGAGTCTGTTCTTGTGTGATAGGACGAGGGCATTAGCCCTTCGAGGTTTGGGCGTAAAACTTGATTTCAAAAGGGTTTTCCTAAAAAGACTAAAAATCATTAATAAGATGGATTTCTCTCAGATCGAATGGTTTTCTGAAATAAATGACATGGTTTCTTATAAACTTATCCACCGAGCGGATTCGAGTGATCTGGGTTCTAAGGGCTGTTTTCTTTCTAGGGGACGTAGATGTTAGTCCCCGGGGTTTCGGACCCTTCGTAGATCTGGCTGTGGAGCATCTCCAGCCGTGAGTTGTGTGTTGAGTTCAGTGGAGTTGTGTTGTGGGAGCCGTTGGGAGAGACGGTGGTCCCAGCTGTGTAGTACTTTCGTTGAGTGGGTCAGTGTTGTGAGATTGAGTCGTGGAGGGTTCTCCGACTGAGTTGTGCTTTGAGCATCGAGATACCGATCTGTTTGATCGAGGACTATAGCCTGCAGGAGCCACTTGTGAGACAGTGATACTGATGAGATACTTGAGTTCGGTGGGGTCGCACCCCTCGAACCACGCCCCGGGTGCGTTGATGATTCCGAGCCTGATGAGGCTGCGATGATGATACCGAGCCTGACGAGGCTGCGATGATGCGCCTAGTTCATATACTAGAGGTCGCTTGATACCCCTGGCCGTGCTACCATGGGGTCACTATGTGAGATATCGAGTTTGTCCGTTTGGACACCCTGGTTGATACACCAGGGGGCGCAGGCTTGACTCGACTGGACCCTGTGGGGCAGTCGCTGAGATTTGAGATACACTGAGAGAGTGATGGCGTAGCATGTGTCATTGTAGAGTGTCTTGGGTAGTACTTGTGACATTTTGCCAGCAGTGAGTGACTGCATTCCATCATCCATAGTCTCTTCTTATTGAGCATAGTAGTTAGAGGCATGATAGCTGTAGATTCTTTTCCAGCTTATTTATATTATCATCAGTCTTTTCTCTATCTTATGCCTCTGGTAGACTTAGTGGGCAGACCGTGGTTCTTAGAGACGGTACCCACTGAGAACTACTGTAGGATGTAGTTCTCACACCCTCTGTCGGTGACAGGTTGCTGAGGCTTTCTTCCGTTCCTGCTGGGCTTGACTGGACGGACCGAGGACAGGGAGTCGCGTGATAGTTCCCTACCAGCATTGTTACTTTAGAGTGAGGTAGATGTACCATCCCGAATTGTGGGAGTTGGTTTATTTTCCTGTTTAGCTATCTCCCATTTGGATTAGTAGATGTTGTATAGGTAGACTTCTATTTGTATCATCTGATTTTGGGAGATAGGCTACGAGTTGTTGCAACCTTGTAGTTGGGAAATTTTATAGTACAGCTTTTTATCCGCTCTGATATCTGTGTAGCTGTAGTTTTGTCTTTTGCAGGCTAGACGCTTCGTTTGTACGGCAGTTTCCGTACAGATGGCGGATCTGTTAGCGAGCCCGGGTCGCAGTTTCGACCCCGGGGCGTGACACGCTAGCGTCCCTTTTTCAGGGGACTCCGATCCTAACGCCTGCTATTTTCCCTCTATCTCAATCATGTTTACCTGCGGGAGAGAGGGTTTAGCTTTTATATCATTATTCTCGTGGGCGGTAAAAATCAACCAACCCTCGTTAATCTCTTTTCATATTTCCTTTTTCCAGGGAGTGCAATCGTCTGTTCGTTGGCTCCAAGAATGATGCCACTTGCAATTTTTTGCTTCCTAAGCTCCTCATAATGAGGGATAGCCTGCCCTCCTGGAGCTTGATTCGACCGTCCTTGCACAACCGATCGAAAATCTGATCGATTTTGGATATGTCAATTGTAAAGGCGTTAGTCGATGCCAGGGTCTTAAACCCTCGGGTGTTGCTTGGCTTGAGGACGTGGCAAGTATATAGTTTGCGGCCCAAAATTATTTCGGCCGCGAACACTTCGGCCTCTTCGGCCGAAGGCTCACCTTCGCTCGTTTCATTCGGCTCACTGTGATCCGAGCTCCGTTCGACGAAGGAGATGTTATGTTCCTTTGGCTTCCTCCAGTGCTGTCCGTGGCCCCACTTCGGCCGATCCTCTTTATTATTATTCTGGAATTGCTCGTAGTGAGCAACTCGAACTCCCAAATAAAAAAGATTGGAAAAATATTGACCCTCAAAATGATCGTGGGTCTTGAAGTGCAGGTCGTTGAATGCTATTTTGGTGAACTCGGCCTCGGGCATCATAACAAAGCAACGGTTTCTTGCCGTTTTGAAATGGTTGAGGTATTCCTCCACCGTTTCTCCGGCATTCTGCCGATACGATGCTATATCGGCAACCGACAGTTCGGGCTCGGCCTGATAAAACTGTTAGTGAAATTTAGCTTCCAACTCATCCCAATCCCGGACGGAATTGTGTGGCAAGCGTGTATACCACGCGAACGCCGTCTTGGTCAACAACGTACAGAACAATTTCAGTTTCAAGAAAGGGCTAGCGGCCCCTTCTCGGCATTGGGTCGTGAATCTAACAATATGCTCGATCGTGTTCTCATTCTCTTCTCCTGAGAATTTGTCGAACTTCGGCATCTTTCAATTGGTCGGGTACAGATAGTCCATATCGATATTAGCTGGATACGGGGACCTGACCACTGGCCGAATTGTTGGTCTGGCCTCCGTGCCGAAAGTATTTTGGATGATATCTTCCACATGGGCATGAATGTCGGCGAGCCCCATTGGAGGTACCGGGCCGCCGTTTGCGCCGGTGGAGGTGGCAGCCCGTATTGGCAGGCCTGATTCTGAGGCGGTCCCTGTAGAGGCACTTGCCTGTCATTTCTGCCCCCAGACATTTCGGTGAGTCTGTCCTGAGGTGTCGGGGTCACCGGCACTGCCGGATGAGATAGCGGCCCGTATGGGCCAGCCTGCAGTTGAGGTGGTCCTTGCGGAGGGACCTGCCCGACATACCTGCCCCCAGCTATTTCGGCGAGCCCGGCCTGAGGAGCCTAGGTCGCCGATTGTGCTGGTTCATGTGGCGGCCCATAATGGTCAGCTTGGTACTGAACCGGTCCCTGTGGAGGGACCAGCCCGTCGTTTCTGCCCCCAACCTGGGGTTGGGCAAACGGCGGCGAGGGAGGCAGAGTAAGCCCCCAATAGGCATCTGATTGTTGGCTGATGTTCTGCCACATCGGCCACGTCCCCATCTAATACGGAGTCCATTGCGGCTGTACTGCCCCCAGTAGCTGTGCCGCCTGGTAAGTAGCTATCGGCAGTGCAACTCCCTAGGGTTGCACTGTCGGGATTGCCGGCGCCAACGGAATCGATTCCGTCGGCAATTGCTGGGGCGCTGTGGGAACAAACCCTCCATGGTATGGCTCACTTTGGGCCAATGTTTTCTCCATCCGAGCTACATCCTCGTTTGAAGCCACTGTGGCGGCCATCATCGCATCCAAGCGAGCTTCTCGCATCTGGTTGTTCCTGTCGAAAGCTGCTCTTGTTCTTTCGGTGTTGTCCAGCATTTGGGTATTTCGCCCGAACAACTGGTATAGAGTCGTTTCCTACGGTGCCGACCTCCCGCCGGTCTCAAGGGCCTCTGGCGGCATCAGTGGCGGATCATCCGTGCATCCGGCACTACTAGGCTGGTCATTCCCCACCATTCGGGGAACGACTCTGCTCCTGAGAGTTAGGCTGTTGTCTTCTGACATAATTATGGTTGGAAAAAAGGTAAGAGATTACTTGAGGGTCCCACCGAGCGTGCCACTAAAGTTGTTAGGGCCAAAAATAGCGGTCAGGGATCGGCCCTGAGGTGTTTGTTGACACTCTTGATGTGAATGCGCTGCGTGCCAAGGATCAAGCGATCGAGCCAAGGAGGGATCTACTCGACCGGGTTCTTCTCTGGTATTCTCGCGATCGTTCGGCTTAGAGTAGCCAAAGACGGGATGTGGAGGTAGAGAGAGGTTGGATTCGACTTAGAGTAGTCGAATCGGGTAAAAGAGACAATAATTGGACACGGCTAAGGAGCCGATTAGGAATTGTATTGCATAGAGAAAGGGGATATAAGGAGAAGAAAAGGGATAGAAATTACAAGTAATCTACTACTAAGAAAAGCGGTAAATGCTGGTATGAAAAGGTAAGTTAACCTACTCCTAGGAAAGTAGTAAAGATATGAAAAGCAGGGGGTGGTCTCAGGCTTACAAGGTTGTCGGACCCCATTTTTTTCGATGGTTCGGGTATTTATACACTTCCCCAACCATGTTATTAGGCGCCGATTTGAATTATCGGCGTGATTTGGGGAGAATTATCGTGAAATCCTCAATGAATTCCTTTTAAGTCGAAACCTCCCTAGATAGGATAATAGCCATCCTTCCATCTAGGTTCATCCCCTTATCATCGCACCAAAGCGTGATCCTCAGTGCTTTCCACTGCTGGGCGCTACCTGTCGTTCTGGGCCAGTTGCAGGATTCGCGTCCAAATCTCACACTCATTCTTCTTTAGACCAGGACCGTTTGATGTCCTTCCTTGTCCGAAGTCGATCTTGGATGAGGTGCGACTCTTTCTCGTTGGCTGCTTCTCTTGTCGGATGATACCTTCAGCCGATGGCGTGCGTCGCGTACCGCGTCTTCGCGTGGTCCGGATCAGGACGCAGTTCCTTCTTCCTTCATCGGTTGATGTTTTTAGCCGACAGTATACGCCACGTGCCGTTCTTCCAAGTGGCGTAAATTTATGGTCTCAACAGAATGTATCGAGGAAATGTAGAAAACGAGTAGCGGATGTACCTTCGAATTTCGACAGAGGGTCGGCGTCGAAGTCAAACCGGCCAACCATGTCATCAAGGGAAATGCTGAACAAGGCATCGCAGGTGTCCCTCCACGGCTGACGGAAGAGCTCGTCAGAAAGACCTTTAGAAACTGCTTCAAACGACACAAGGATAAAATGTCGTTTTAGGCGATTCCTGGCAGCGGTAACCCGATCTACCTCGGATACTCCCTTTATTGGATGACGACCACGATGGGAGTTGTCGATGAAGAAAGAGGCCCGGGCTGGAAGCGCCTAGATCAACCCGAACTGTCGGGTGGCGAAATGAGGCTAATAGACTTCGGTGCTCGACACTAGCTTGGATTGGCTTTTAAGGCCGAAGTGGAAGTCTCGGGGAGCAAGGAACGAGTACCACACCGCCGTGTGTTCGGTGAGTTCCGCCGACACCGCCTAGTTCTAGATGTACTCAAACCTTTCCCGAAACCAGGAAGGCTCATTTTTTTTAAAGGCGAAAGGCGTGTCTCCTCGATATAAAACACTCGGAAGTAATGCGAGAAGTCGAGGGAATTACCCGAGGAAAAGGGCTCGGGACAGCCAAAAGTTCGGCCGAAAGAAACAGAGGTGTGAAGAGAAATCGGGGGGAACTCTTTAAAGCGAAGAAGCGCAGGAAAGTAGAACTGGAGACACAGCTACAAGAACCACAGAATGCCGCACCCCGAACCGATCACTAGGTGATTGTCATCGCGAGGAGCCGGCTTTATCGTCTCAAATATCTCCTGATACAAGAAGACAAGAAAGTAAGGGCCGAATGCGAGCTTCTAGCCATTTGCTAGTGCCACGGCTATCAACAGGAAGTCCCAGTTCATTTTCTGAGATCGGGTGCGAAAGACCAAAGGAAGGCAATGTGCTCATCCTTTGATACCGGCTCAGCTCCCCAGCCGGTGAAGATCTTCACGAATCTCCCGAACGGAAGAAGAAGGTGTTACGGAATTTGAGTTGGCGTAATTTCGTGAAAGGTTCAAGTCTTGAAGATTGAAGGTGAAGAAGGTTGGATCATTTAAGTCAATCACAAGAAAGAAGAATTCAAAAGGATCAGGTATGTTTAACTAAAGATTTTTGGTGATCCGAATACTTCTTGTAGTGTAGAAACACCTGGAAGAATTTTTCATTGCATAAAAATCAAAAACTGGACATGGGACATGTTCAGGATCCGGATCAGATATTCCAATCCGGATCCCGAAGGGTGTTCGTTCATACACTGGTTCAATCCGGATCGCAGCATCCCATGATCCGAATCCCGAACACTAGTTTTACCTTTTTACTTGCACGATCCGGATCAGGATTTGCAATCCGGATCCCGAACGTTGATGTTTGGTGAAACTGTATGAACGATCCGGATCAGCCATTTCGATCCGGATCCCGAACCATCGTTTTTCTGGAAACCGTCTTTCTTGCTACTGCAATCCGGATCGCCCAAATCCGATCCGGATCGCCGTCCGTAAAAATTCCAGAAATGGTAGGTTTTTTTTTCTTATCTCCTTCCTAGGGTTTCTAACCTATAAATAAACCCTATGATTCTTTTTCTAGGGTTAATCCAAAAAAGAGGCCGATAAAAGAAAAATAGTCGTCATATTCAAATATCATTTTATACGGCCTAAGATCCACATATAGAGAAGAAAGGAAATCATTAGATATTACTCTATGTTTCTTCATCTATATTGATTAGTTGATTCTAGGTTTTCATACTCACATCTTGAGTTGAATCAAACTAATGAATACTTAGATGGTATTTCCTATCTATCTTTGATCTAAGTATTCGGCGGATCATCACCACCCAAAAACAACGATTTCCCCAAAATCGGCGCGTGGACTCGCGTGTCCTTGTGGATTCAAGGTTCAACCGCTCTCGTGGATTCGGAGCGAGGTACGTTCGTGGATTCGAAGCGTGCTACTGGGTGAAGACCGTGGAGGCGGTCAGACATCGTGGACTCGACGTTGGACGCCGTGGATTCGGCGTTGGACGCAGATCGTGGATTCGAGACGCGTTGCGGAACGAGCGGAGAAGATCAACTAGGAGCGTATGGTAAAAGGTTGAGTCGTCTGTGAGTACGTTAAATCACCTTGTACGTGTGTCAATTCTAGTGGATTTCACCGTGTTATCAGTCCCGTGGTTTTTTACTCCGGTTTGGAGTTTTTCCACGTAAAAATCTTGCGTGTTCATTTTTATTTCCGCATTGGGTTTTATTGCGCAATGATTTTTTGAGTGTTTATTGTTTACACCTATTCACCCCCCTCTAGGTGTTTTTTTTTCCCCTATTTAGATCTATATTTCATATAACCCAACAAGTGGTATCAGAGCGGGAATAGGGTTGTAAACAATGGTTGAAGGTGGAAACATCAATCGACCCCCTTTCTTTGATGGAACAAATTATGCGTACTGGAAAGTACGGATGAAAGACTTTTTAATTTCCATCGACGAAAGGGTGTGGCAATCAATTGAATTAGGATGGTCTAATCCAACTGAGATTATTTCTGATGTTCGCACCTTAAAACCTAGGTCGAAATGGACCAAGGAAGAGTTAGACTCATCTTCTTACAATGGCAAGGGAATTAATGCTATTTTTAATGCCTTATCTCAAACTGAATTCTCTCGCGTCTCGGCATGTGAGACTGCGAAAGAAATCTGGGATGTTCTTCAGGTTACACATGAGGGAACTAACCTCGTGAAGATTCAAAAGCTGCAAATGCTTATGAGCAGATTTGACTCCATTTTTATGGCAGAAAATGAATCTTTCACGGACTACTATACACGATTGCAAGATATCGTAAATTCATGTGCTAACCTGGATGAGAAGATTCCAGAATTTAAGGTTGTAAGAAAGATCTTAAGAACTCTTCCTGAACGATTTCGCCCAAAGGTTACAGCCATTGAAACTATCAAACACCCGGACGAAATGCGTGTAGAAGAATTAGTTGGTTCATTACAAACTTATGAAATGACATTTACTACTAACTTTTCTTCTGTAAAAGCATCCTCTTCTAAGTCTTCAGGTTATGCGTTGAAAACAACTAAAGAAGAAGACGCGGATACATCCTCCTCAGACGATGACGAGAACCTTTCTATGGAGGACTTTGAGAAGCAACTCGCTCTCTTGACAAGGAAGTTTCGCCGCAACTTTCGAAGGGGTAATTCAAGTAAATCTCCATCCTTCGGAAAGTCGAAGAAAGGCAAGGGTACTTCAAGTTACAAGTCAAGAAAGCAAGAGAACTTTTCAAAGGATAAGAAAAGTTCAGAGGGACAACTACAATGCTTCAAATGTCGAGGCTACGGCCACATTGCAACGGAGTGTCCCAACAAGTATCCAGCAAAGAAGAAGGCGATGCAAGTCGTCACTTGGGATGACAACTCAACGTCAAATGAGTCGTCTTCAAGTGATGAAGAAGAAAGCGCAACGGCATTCCACGCGTCCAAATCTTCACCATTCATGTGCTTAATGGCAAGTACATCCGAGTCATTGTCCAACTCCACTGTTGAAAAGAATGCAACGGACAATGAATCGGATGATTCGGAAGGTGAAGATTTTGCTTTAGCCTACCACAGACTTTTACGGGATTCAAAGAAAGTGGCTAAGCAAAACAAGAGTTTGAGAGGGAGAGTGCATGATCTCGAAGAAGAAGCAAAAAGGGCAACTTCTCTCTCAAACGCTCTTGAAGTGGAAAGGGAAAATCTGATAAAAGTAAATGTTTCCCTTCAAGTGTCCAATGAGCTTTTTGAGAAGGAACATACAAAACTGGTGGATAAAGCAGATCACTTCTCAAAGCTCTACAACGAGGCTCGACAGAATAACCTGGAAATGACGAAGACCATCTTCCAACTCAAGGATGACTTGCAGCGATTCTCTTCTGGAAGGAGTAAGTTGGATAAGCTTCTTGGTCTTGGTCAATCAAATCGGTTCGGCCTCGGGTACACTCGAACTGAAAACAGTCCAAGTTCGAGTGGGACAGTCTTTGTGCCCCAGTCGGTATCTCCTCCTCCGACACCGGAACTAACGACAAGCAACGACAACAAGCCTACTTCATCCTCCTCGGGATCATCAAGTACTAAGGTATGTTTTCGTTGTGGTATTTTAGGGCACATAAGGAGAAACTGCAAGATGGGAGCCAAACGCTCAACTCAAGCACTTCTTGCAACGACTACCAAAAGGGCGCCTCCCCGGAATTCAAAGCAAAACTTTTCAAATGAAAAGAGCCTTGGTAGTTCACCGCGCAAGACGACATCATCAAGGAGCGGCAATCGATCTGACAAGACGCTTTCACCTAGGAGAATAACCTCACGACCATTACCGACGCACTCCAAAAAGGTTTGGGTGCGCAAAGGTGAAATTTATCCTTGTCTTGTTACTAATGTTTCCTTGCATGCATATGATAATTCGTCTTGGTATCTGGATAGCGGATGTTCCCGTCACATGACCGGTGACAAAAATAGTTTTCAAAACTTTGAGAAAATCTCCGGAGGACTCGTTGTTTTCGGAGACGGTCGATCTTCCAAAATTGTTGGAAAAGGAACGGTAGCTATCCCAGATGGCCCGATTTTGAAAAACGTGTTATTTGTTGATGGCCTTAAGACTAATCTCATAAGCATAAGTCAACTTTGCGACAATGGTTTTTCAGTTAACTTTTCATCTGTTGAATGTGTTGTAACTGATAAGGACCATGTCTTCTTTTTAAAGGGGGTTAGATCTGAAAACAATTGTTATGTTGTTCCTAGTAAAACTTCTGAAAATTGTAACTTAGCCTCTTTGAATAATGAAACTCTTTGGCATGAAAGGCTATGTCACATAAATTTTAAGGAACTTGCTAGAATTTCAAACAAGGACGTGGTAAAGGGGGTTCCAAAACTTTTACTTAAACAAAACATTGTGTACGGCGGTTGTCAAAAGGGAAAACAGTCCAGGACTGCGCACAAGAACTTGAACCACGTTGGTACAAAACGGCCTTTGGAACTTTTACACATGGATTTAATGGGGCCAACCCGTCAACCATCTTTGGGAGGTAAATGGTATATTTTCTTATTGGTTGATGATTTCTCTCGGTATTCTTGGGTAGCATTTTTAAAAGAGAAAGCTGATACTTTTGATTCTTTTCACGAGATTTGCCATCGTATTATGATTGAAAAGAATGAAAAGATCATTCGTGTTAGAAGTGATAGAGGTGGAGAATTCGTTAACTCTAAATTCATTGACTTTTGCACTTCAAACGGTATTAAGCATGAATTCTCAGCACCCTATACACCTCAACAGAATGGTGTTGTCGAGCGCAAAAACAGGGTTGTTCAAGAGATGGCACGTGTTATGCTTCACAGCCGGAATTTACCGCTACATTTTTGGGCTGAAGCTGTGAACACTGCAATCTATGTAATTAATCGAGTTTATTTGCGCCCGGGAACGTTAAATACACCATATGAACTATGGTGCAGTAGAAAACCCAACATCAAATATTTTTGCATCTTCGGGAGTCGGTGTTACATTTTACGTGACCGTGAAAATCTTAGAAAGTTTGACTCTCGAAGTGACGAAGGGATTTTCTTGGGGTATTCTACAAACAGTAGAGCATATCGAGTATTTAACTTGGAATCTAAGACGATCGTAGAATCGATAAATGTTAAAGTAGATGAAGCTTTTCACTTTGCATCTGAAAAATCTACCCTCGATATCTCTCTAGATGATGATACACCTGCCATTGCATCTTCTCATAATAATACTTTCAATATTAATGATGCATCTAATGGTTCTTCAAGTTTATCTGATGTGCAGGAATCGTCTCATGTACCTCCGAGTACTCCGTTACCTCAAACTTTACGCATCTCCAAGGATCATCCTGAATCAAACATCATTGGAGACCCACAAGAAGGAGTTAGAACTCGGAGGCAGTTGGTTTGTGGATTCGCTTGCTACGTATCTTTAATCGAACCAAAGAATATAAATGAAGCTCTTCAGGATGACTACTGGATTAAAGCAATGCAGGAAGAGCTCCATCAATTTGAGCGAAACAAAGTCTGGGAATTAACGAAGCCTCCACAGCAACACAATGTGATAGGTACCAAATGGATTTTCAAGAATAAGAAAAATGAGGATGGTACTATCATCAGGAACAAGGCACGATTAGTTGCTCAAGGCTACTCTCAAGTAGAAGGTATAGACTTTGATGAAACTTTCACCCCTGTAGCTAGACTCGAGTCCATTCGTATACTATTTGCTATTGCTTGCCATTTTAAAATCAAATTATTTCAAATGGACGTTAAGAGCGCGTTTCTAAATGGGTTTTTAAATGAGGAAGTTTATGTGGCTCAACCAAAAGGTTTTGTAGACCATAAACAACCTAATCATGTTTTTCGTTTGAAAAAGGCTCTTTATGGTCTGAAACAAGCACCGCGAGCATGGTACGAAAGGCTGACAAAGCACCTTTTGGAGAAGGGCTATACTCGAGGGGGAGCTGACAGGACTCTCTTTGTGAAGCATTATCAAAACAATTTCATTGTAGCACAAATATATGTCGATGACATTGTATTTGGCGCAACAAGAGATAATGATGCTTCTAAATTCGCGGAGACCATGGAAAGCGAATTTGAGATGTCCATGATGGGCGAATTGACTTATTTTCTTGGATTGCAAATTAAACAAAATGATGAAGGTATTCACTTGTGTCAATCCAAGTATGCAATGGAGTTGGTTAAAAAGTTTGACTTAGAAAATTCGAAGGATTTTCCGACTCCAATGGGAACTAGCCACAAGGGACTTGGAAGTGAATCACATAGTGAGAATGTAGACGAGAAACTGTATCGAAGTATGATTGGAAGTCTACTTTACCTCACGGCTAGTCGCCCGGATATATCCTTTAGTGTTGGGATTTGCGCGAGATATCAATCAGCACCAAAGGAGGTTCACCTGAAAGCGATGAAAAGGATCATCCGGTACATCAAAGGATCAATTAATTTCGGAATTTGGTATCCTATGGGAACTAGTTTGGATATTGTTGGATACTCAGATGCCGATTGGGCAGGATCAGTGGATGATCGGAAAAGCACGAGTGGTGCATGCTTCTATCTTGGCCATTGCCTTGTTGCATGGCACAGTAAAAAGCAGAATTGCATAGCACTCTCGACTGCCGAAGCGGAATACATCTCAGCGGGTAGTTGTTCAACCCAACTCATTTGGATGAAAAGTGTGTTGAGCGACTTCCGGATTTCAGCAACTTCGGTAACAATTCTTTGTGACAACACTAGTGCTATAAACATTTCCAAAAACCCTGTGTTGCACTCTAGAACAAAACACATTGAACTTAGATATCATTTTCTTAGAGAGCTAGTTGAATCAAATACTCTTCTACTTTCATATATTTCAACTGAAGATCAATTAGCTGACATTTTAACAAAACCTTTGGATCAAAAACGTTTTATTCATTTGCGTAAAGCAATTGGAATGCTTTCCTTGAAATAAACTTCTTTTTGAAACTTTTGCTTAGGTTAGGTTTTGTTTTTGTGTTTTTGTTCTTTATCTATGTTTATACATAGTACATTAATTGAGCATGTGTATTATTGACTTTACTTGCATCCTTTCATATAATTAGAAATCTATTATGCTTTGGATATCATAATAATTCAGTTGATGCATTGATCATTTATTTAAATTAAACCATTTTTATTTGATCAAAGTCAATTTCTCTCTCAATGATCTCTTGGTATTGTTGTTATCTTATTTGACTATTTAGTTGAGTATGAATTCGAGATCAATCCTTGGTTGAATACTTTATATTTTAAATTAATTGATAGCCAATTGAGGGGGAGTCAAAGAAAAGTAAAATGCTCAAAAGATGTGGAAAGAGTTACATCCCAATGAGGAGTGTGAAAACTACCACCACATGGAGGAAAGAGCTACCACCTCGGTCGTCCGAGTACTGTGTGCAGCTACCACATGTATACCAAGCATGGTTGTTCAATTTTTTGATTAAGTAAAATGCATGATTGAAATACTTGACTCTGTCAAATTTCAAGGTTGGTATAAGGTGGGATTTTAAAGAAAGATGCTCAAAGAGCCACTCTCTTTAACAGATTGACTAGATACATTATATAATTTATTTGGGATTTCAAACATCTATTGATCTTGGTAATTCATTTTCTTTACCATTTTAATGATTTGATAAACGCCGTACTCATAAGATCATGATAGATGTGTTTGATCTTGATCAACTTTAAAAGTTTTAATTTCTATAAATTGTCATGTCATTATTTGAATGTTATTGATAGATTTAACATAATTTATTTCTCTTGACATGAAACGATGTTTTTTGTTTAAAGTTGATGTGCTAAAATGCTTACATACTTTTTCTGGATTTTATGGATTTTTTCTAAATTTTTCTAATGAAAAAGTTGCAGCTAATCCGGATCGGGTTAAGTGATCCGGATCCCGAACGCATGCTTCTTCCTGCGGCTAGCCGATCCGGATCGAAATCTCGATCCGATCCGGATCACGGCTAGGGTTTTTAATAGAACGAAAGGGTTTTGATTTCTTTTACCTTAATCTTTTGTTCTCAAGTCTCTAGAGCCTATCTCTCTAGAATCCTTGGACCTTGGAGCTTTCCTAACCCAAGTTCTTCGAATCCAAGTAAGTTTTATTGATCAAAATCTCGGTTTTTCATAGTTTTTCTTATTCCTTCTCAAAACGTGATGAATTTCTTGTATCAATTTCGTTTGTGGATGGTTTTTGATCAAATTTCTTTTGAAATAAGAACTCTGGGTAGATTAGTTTTGATTATATGCTAGGTTTTCTCCTGATTAACAAAATTTTGGGCTTCGATTTCTGAAAATTCTGTTTTAGGGCATATAATAGGAATTTTTAAAAAACATGCAATTGATCTATTTTTAAAATTCCTTTTGCAAAACTAATTTGATTTTTAGTCTCTCTACATGATTATGATTGTTTGGGTACAATTTTTCAAATTTTTGAAAATTAACAATTTTTTCATGTGTTCTTGAGTTGGTCTTCACAGGACTTTAATTCTATTAAGCACTTGCACCAATGGCGTTCGCCTGGATAATCTTCCTTTTGGTAGCAATGGTTGGACCTAGTGCATCTTCTATAAAAAGAGAACAAGATGACCCATATCAAGGAGAGACAAGGAAAGTTTGTCAAAATGATTCAGAATCAGATGAAGAAGACTGGGAAGAGATTTGTAAACAAGCACAACAAGCTGTTGACAAAGAGGATAAGCTGTATTTGAAGAACAAGAAGCTGATGAAATCTTCCTCAACAACCAAGCAGTACACTAGCCGAAAGAATTCGAGGGGAACTGGAATTCAGATTGATAGACCCCTCGCCAGAGCTCGCTCTCTCCCTAGAGAATCTCCATGGACTGAAGGTCAAGATGCACCGTCTGGATCAATACTACATCCTTCAACGTCCTGGAGACACACAGCAAAAGCGAATGTATGGTCCTCAATTCGACAAGAACAGCGAAGATTGTCTGCTGGACAAGACAGTGTGTCTACAAATCTCCAACAGATTATCTCTGAGCAACATAAGATGAAAAGAAAGTGCTCCACAATGTCAAAAATGCTTCATGCAATTTTGAAGAAGTTGGATTGTACCAATCCCACTAGTTCTGATTCGGAATGACTTAACTTTCTTTCTAATTTTTTTTGTGCAGGATTTCAGTTTTAATGTTTTTACTTTGCTTTAGTTTTAGTTCTCAGGTTTTTCTTGATTTTGGAATTTTTAACTCTCCTTAAATTTTTGTAATTTTGGCTTAGTTTGTGACAAAAAGGGGGAGAGAGTTTAGAGAGAACTTGAACAACAATGATAATGTGAAAACTGTGTGTGAACATCACACATCAAGGTAAGTATCACTTCAACTTCAACTTTGGTTTTTATCTTGTGATTTGTGTGCATGTCTCTACTAACTATTCGACTAACTATTTGGGCATGTAATATGACTAACAAGTTGATGTTGGACTAACACTTTGTGACATTTGGTTTTTTAATGCATAGAAGATATGTTGGTTTTTGACTATGATTCTCTTACATATCTGAATTCTCAAATGTCATAATGATCAGATAAACTCTATCTCTGTACTTGGTTTTGTATGTTTCAATTCTTGAGGTATCTAACGATTCTTTTTGTCAAGAATGATTTCTTTGTGCAGAGAGTACAGATGTCTAAGTCTAGAGTCTGTTTTAGGAGTTTATCTCATGTTTTTAAAATTTTTGGATCTCCATTGTAAATTTTTGTTGTATGGTGATAGCAACAAAAATATCTTTTTGAATTTTCTTTAGTGGATCTGTGTTTTGTCACGAAACCGCCAAAGGGGGAGATTGTTACGGAATTTGAGTTGGCATAATTTCGTGAAAGGTTCAAGTCTTGAAGATTGAAGGTGAAGAAGGTTGGATCATTTAAGTCAATCTCAAGAAAGAAGAATTCAAAAGGATCAGGTATGTTTAACTAAAGATTTTTGGTGATCCGAATACTTCTTGTAGTGTAGAAACACCTGGAAGAATTTTTCATTGCATAAAAATCAAAAACTGGACATGGGACATGTTCAGGATCCGGATCAGATATTCCAATCCGGATCCCGAAGGGTGTTCGTTCATACACTGGTTCAATCCGGATCGCAGCATCCCATGATCCGGATCCCGAACACTAGTTTTACCTTTTTACTTGCACGATCCGGATCAGGATTTGCAATCCGGATCCCGAACGTTGATGTTTGGTGAAACTGTATGAACGATCCGGATCAGCCATTTCGATCCGGATCCCGAACCATCGTTTTTCTGAAAACCGTCTTTCTTGCTACTGCAATCCGGATCGCCCAAATCCGATCCGGATCGCCGTCCGTAAAAATTCCAGAAATGGTAGGTTTTTTATTCTTATCTCCTTCCTAGGGTTTCTAACCTATAAATAGACCCTATGATTCTTTTTCTAGGGTTAATCCAAAAAAGAGGCCGATAAAAGAAAAATAGCCGTCATATTCAAATATCATTTTATACGGCCTAAGATCCACATATAGAGAAGAAAGGAAATCATTAGATATTACTCTATGTTTCTTCATCTATATTGATTAGTTTGATTCTAGGTTTTCATACTCACATCTTGAGTTGAATCAAACTAATGAATACTTAGATGGTATTTCCTATCTATCTTTGATCTAAGTATTCGGCGGATCATCACCACCCAAAAACAACGATTTCCCCAAAATCGGCGCGTGGACTTGCGTGTCCTTGTGGATTCAAGGTTCAACCGCTCTCGTGGATTCGGAGCGAGGTACGTTCGTGGATTCGAAGCGTGCTACTGGGTGAAGACCGTGGATTCGGTCGGACGTCGTGGACTCGACGTTGGACGCCGTGGATTCGGCGTTGGACGCAGATCGTGGATTCGAGACGCGTTGCGGAACGAGCGGAGAAGAACAACTAGGAGCGTATGGTAAAAGGTTGAGTCGTCTGTGAGTACGTTAAATCACCTTGTACGTGTGTCAATTCTAGTGGATTTCACCGTGTTATCGGTCCCGTGGTTTTTTACTCCAGTTTGGAGTTTTTCCACGTAAAAATCTTGCGTGTTCATTTTTATTTCCGCATTGGGTTTTATTGCGCAATGATTTTTTGAGTGTTTATTGTTTACACCTATTCACCCCCCTCTAGGTATTTTTTTTCCCCTATTTAGATCTATATTTCATATAACCCAACAGAAGGTGTTGGAGCGTGGCGACCAGAAGCACAAGGCCGACGCTAAGAGTAGTGAATCAACCTGATAACTGTTCCGAGAGAGTTGAATGGCATCAAAGACTTCAAGTTCTCTCCGCAGTTCCCCGTAAGCGGCTTGGACCCGATCAAGCCACTGCACGTAAGAAATAGAAGCGGCGGGCTAGGTGCGAAGACTCCTCCCGAAGGCCTTATTAGAGGCCTACGTACCGAGATAGACTTTGTTCGCTAGTAACGGAATGCCAGTGGTTGTGAACGGAAAGGTCTCCTCGGAGGGACTTGCCACGAAGGAAGGCCCATGGAAGAAGCGTAAGGGAATCTCCACCGTCGGACGAAGGAGTCGAAAATCAATGGCGGAGTCAGACGGCAACGGAGCAGCGCGAGAAACTATGGAAAAAAAGAAAGCCAAAAAAGTGGCGAGGAAGATAATGCAAGGAGGAGGAAAAGGCGGTAAAGGATCACCGGAGTACGGGATATTTAAACTCCGAAAGATGGCATGAGCCTCAAGATTAGGGTTTCGAACCGAGGAAACAGGAACCGCCGTCCCTCAAAAATCGATAATATTTATGGCGAAACGATCTATTAGCCGGCGCGAACCGTCGGATGGATCGGTGATGTCAGATCAGCTCAAGTCATGATCAATTGTGAAAATCGAGGAGCGAAACCTTAATGAGGAAGCGACCGAAGCAAAATCGTTAAAGATTTGATCAACAGGCGTGGAAGAAGGATCTGTCGTTGAGGGCAAATATCTCGATTAAAGAGCCGGGAGAATGGAAAGATCATATTATGACAAAATACAAGGAGAATGATCAGTGATCCCATGGCTCGCGCTGGTCATCCCTGAGACTTCGATAATCGCCCGAAAAGCACATCAGGTGATTGCCGAGAGGGCATTGTTGAGACCAAAATTTTCGCCACTTAAAGAAGTGGCACGTGGCGTGTACCATCGACTGAGGACATCAGCCGATAAGAGAATAAGTCAGTAGAAAGGGACCCACGCCTGAACCAAGACCAACCTCAATCACATGAGAGTACGACACGTGACATACGCCATCGGCTAAAGGTATCAGCCGACAGGAGAAGCGGCCAATGAGGGGTATCGACTCACCCAAAGAACTGATCTCGGCCGAAAGCAAATATCAAACCGCCTAAGTTGAATGACGAAAAGGCGAAGTCAGGGTCAGCTCTCGACTGTTCGAGCCAAAGAAAGAAAAACTCTGGAAGGAAGGAGTGCGAGATTTGGGCACGAATCTCGTAACTAACTCCGGAACGGCAAGCGACGCCCAGTATTAGAAAGCGCCTAAGATCATGCATCGGTGCGTCAATTAGGGGATGAACCTAGACGGAAACCAACTACTATCCTATTGAAGAGAATCGGCTCAAAAGGAAGTGGTTGAGAAAATTACGTGGACTCCCCTTAGATCACGCCGATTATTAAAATTGGCGGTTATACACATGGTTCGTAAATGTATAAATAAGCGAACAAAAAAAAAAGGGGTTCTGCAACCTCATAAGCCAGGACGTACCCCTGCTTTTTCATACCTTTCATACCTGCATTTATACTTTACTAGATAACTTTACCGCATTTCCTAAGGTAATGTTTGGTTCGGGGATTATGAGTTCGGGGATAAATTTTTTTATCCCTGGGATAGCTTGCTATTCCGGGATAGTCAGGGATAAAAGAAAAATAATGTTTGGTTTGTAAAGCTGTTATTCTTAGGAATAGCTGAAATTGTGTTTGGTTCATTTCTCAGAATAAACAAGAATAGTGAAAAAATAAAAATAATTATAATTTTAAAATAATAATATTTTATCTAATTAATTAATATAAAATATTAATTAACTAATAATTAATATTTGTATAAATTAAAATTATATTTTAGTAAATAATACTGTTTAATTTTTTTAAAATTAAAGTTAAAAAAATTAAAATTTGTATAAATTTTAAAATTTTAAAATTTGTATAAATTTTAAAATTTATTAAATTTATAAATTTATTAAAAATTAAAGTTACAAATTTAAAAAGTTATAAAATTTAAAATTTCTCTAAATTTTAAATTTTAAATTTTAATTATCTCAAAAAATATGTAAAAGATTATGCAAAAATTTTAATTTTTAAATTTTTATAAATTAAAAAATTTCTATACAAAAATTTAAAATTTATATATACAAAATTTGTATAAATTTTAAATTTTTAAATTTTTAAATTTTTAAATTTTTAAATTTATAAAAAATTAAAGTTAAATTTTAAAATTTATAAAATAAAAAAATTTAAATTTAAAATTTTATAAATTTTATAAACTTTAATTTAAATTTTAAAAAATTAAAAAAAGATGAAAATAAGGTTATTCTCGGATGGGAACAACCTTATTCCCACCAATGGGAGGAATTGTTATCCCCCTCCTTAACGGGCTATTCCAGAATAGCCCGTTAAGGAAGGGATAACAAATTCCTTCCTTTTTTTTTGTGTTTGGGGAATAAATGCGGGATAAAGGAGTTATCCCCTCTTTATCCCCCAACCAAACATAGCCTAAAAGTAGGCTTACTTGTACTTGGCTACCTGTTACCTTTTGTAACCCCTTTTTGATCAATACAAATCCTACAATCGGTTTTTTAGCCGTGTCAAATCTCTGTGTTCTCATCTCAGTTCGACTGTTTTAGGCCGAACTCTGTCTTCCTCACAATCCCGGTTCGACTAATCTAGGTCGAGCTCGTTCGAGAGTTGATTGAGAAGAATACGGCCGAGCGGATCCCTCCTCGGTACGATCGCTTGATCCATTGGCACGCAACGCATTCACATCAGAGGGTCAACCCCACGGGCCGATCGGCACCGGCAATTTTTCGACCCAACACTTACATTCTGGACTTTCTATGATTACAATTAGTCCACTAGTCTTATCAACTATTTTTTTTTATATTTTATTAAAATCCATTTGAGATTTTCTAAATCCCAAGATGAAAAGATGTAAGATGTACAATCCGTGTATATAATTATTTTCTTGTAAAAAAGTAGACAAGTATTCAAATAGATAAGAAAATTTTGAAAAATACGCTAGGACTACTCGTGAGCGAGTATCTTTTAGCCAAATTGGTAGAGGAATTAGCGACTCGATTCGAAAACTTGTTGATCATGTTTGGATGCATGATCATCCTATTCGTTATATTTCTTTAATTTAATCAAGATGAATGTCCGTTCGTATTTGGCAGATAAAGAGTGTATTTAATCTTTAATTTATTTATTTTTTCCTGCAATACGAGTAATCAACTTGTATGAAAATATATTATTCTATCGAATTAGAGATGTCAAGATTTTTTAAAAAGCAAAAATCAAATTCTTTACTTTCAATGACACAAAAAAATTTCACACCAAATTACTTTCAATTATAGAAGAAAACTTTTATAGCGTATAATTTGTTATTGGATATTTTATTTTGACATCCAAACAAGACCATTATAAGTGTTTGGTTGATAAACCTCACTTAGGCATTGCATAACATGGATTCCTAATTGATAAAACTCAACATAAATGTGGTTTGATTTATTTTGTTTCTTGATAAGCATATTAGATTGAGCATATTTATAACTAACACAACTTAGTGCGTTTATTTTCGTATTCTTCACATATATCACATTATAAGATTTTTATAATTTTGTCATATCAATGTATCCATATGATCCATGTATCTATATTTTGAATCTTTGCAAGATATGTAAATACCTTATATAATGTATCCCTCAATGTATTGTATTTTAATTCATAATTTTACTAGTAGCAGCATATTTATATCATGGCATATCTATATTCCATATATATGTCCATGCAATAGATAAAATGAGTTAAATTATTGTCTTAAAAGAATAAGCATTTTATCGTGTGGTGGAAGATTAGGTTAAACCAAGTTATATTCAAAATGACGTGAAACTGAATTGAACCGAGTTATATTAAAAATGACATGAGTAGAAGCTGGTTAGACCGAATCACAATCAAAATTCATAGAAACTGTATCTGTACGCTTTAATTAATTTATGATTGAATTGATTATATATTTTTAGCCGTTCAAATTTTTAAAATTAATAACTAGCATCAACAATCGAACACAAATGGCTTAACCTATCAAAATCAATCATAAATTATCCACAGGGCATTACAAATCTCATATTGTTACAGGACTAAATAGCTATATATATATATATATATATATATATATATATATATATATATATAGAGAGAGAGAGAGAGAGAGAGAGAGAGAGATCTAGAGAGAGTTGTGTGCTTTTAAAAGTACGGAGGTTTTCGTACTTCTAAGTTATTTTCGATGTTGGAATTTCCGAATGGACGATCGGCTCCGTTATGCTTTTAAAAGTACATAAGTTTTCGTACTTCCAAATTATTTTCGATGTTGGGACTTCCGAATGGACGATCGACTCCGTTAAACTTGATCTAGAGTATTTAAAGGGTTTAGAAATTAAATTTTGCGAATTTTTTATATCATTTCCGTAGTAATCAAAATGGATCAAAATTAATAATTTTAATAGTTATGGTGAGCCATTCGTAAGTTTAACGGTGTAGAAATATTCATATCACGTAAAATTTTGTTATATAGAACAATATCAATATTTTTGATCTAAAATTTTAATATTATATCATCATATTTCGTGAAATTTTTATTTTTAGCCGTTGATTTTGAGTTTTTCGATCACTAGGTAAATGATATCAAAAAATCGTAAAATTTAATTTCTAAATATTTTAAATATTCTGGATCAAATCTAACGGAGCCGATCGTCAATTCGGAAGTCCCAACATTAAAAACAACATAGGAGTACGAAATATTCCGTGCTTTTAAAATCACAAAAGTCTTACTCTATATATAAATATATATGTACATAAAAATTCTCCTCGTATAATAATCTCCCATTCAAATTGTTACGGTGATGGGCCTCCAAATATTTTCTATATACTTGTTATGGTATATAGGAATCACCACAAAAATAAAATGGAAAAGAGAAGAAATAAAGAATCTGGTACGTTTTGGTGGAAGCAAACTAAACTTGCCTTTATTGAAAAAATAACTTCATGCCCACGCGTCTTTCTTTGGCCTCACTAATTAATTAAGGCGACTCCGGCTTCATTTTCAATTATAATAGCCCGACCTATCTATTTATAGATTATTATACAAAATCCTATTCTAATTAGATATCCTATCTAATTAGATTTATCTTTATCAAAATTTAACCAACCAAATATCTTAGATAATCTAATTCTAACTAATTAGCATTATCTCTAACACTCCCCCATAATGCTAATGTTCTTCACACCGATCTTCTCTCGGCAAAATATGAATTTTTCCAATGGCAGCGGCTTTGTAAAAATATCGGCCATCTGTTCTTCGGTAGAGCAGTGTATCAACTCGACTTGACCGTTAGCGATCTATTCACGAATAAAATGATGTCGCAGTTCGATGTGTTTGGTTCGGCTGTGATGAACTGGATTTTCGCCATTGCGATAGTCGATTGATTATCGCAATAAATTACAGTTGGATCTTTTTGCTCGTACTTCAAATCTGTTAAGATTCACCGCATCCAGATTGCTTGACATGTAGCAGTCGTAACCGCTATGTATTCGACTTCAGAAGATGATAGAGCCGTCGACTGCTGTTTTTTGGAAGACCAACATATTGCTCCTGCACCAAAATTGAAGACGAACCCGCTCGTGCTTCGTCGATCATCTACTGAACCTGCCCAATCACTATCAGAACAACCAAAAAAATAAAAATCGTTAGCGTTAGTATACCACAGTCCGTGGTCTCTTGTTCCTTTCAAGTATCTCAATATCCTTTTCGCCGCTCCCCAATGAATTTTACTTGGACTTTGCATAAATCTCGATAACAAAGATGTCGCATATATAATATCCGGTCTACTGTTACCAATATAGAGTAAACTCCCAATCAGACTTCTGTACAAACTCGAATCAATTTTTTTTTCTCCATCATCCAATGATAGCTTCATATTCGTACCCATTGGATTTTGCACAGGATTACAATTTTTCATATTAAACTTCTCAAGTAAATCAGCAAGATATTTTTTCTGACAGATAAAAATTCCATTATCTTCTTGCTTTACCTCTAAACCCAAAAAATAACTCATGGGGCCAAGATCAGCCATCTCAAATTCAATCATCATATTTTTCTTAAAATCATTGATCAAATCTGTACTGTTTCCAGTGTAAGTCAAGTCATCAACATAAAGGCAAACAATCAAAATCTCCATACCTCGAGATTTGATATAAAGTGTGGGTTCACTTTCACTTCTAGAAAATTCGTTTTAAATAAAGTGCAAATCGATCCGACTATACCAGGCTCTTGGTGCCTGTTTTAATCCATATAACGCCTTTCGTAGTCTGTAGACTTTATCTTCTTGTCCTTTAATTTTGTAGCCCTGCGGCTGCTCAACAAAAACTTCTTCATCCAAAAATCCATTAAGAAAAGCTGATTAAACATCAAATTGAAAAACTTTCTATTTATTTTGTGCAGACAAAGTCAAAACAGTTCGGATATTATCAAATCTAGCTACGGGTGCAAAGGTTTCATTAAAATCAATACCTGCTTGCTGTAAGTAACCTTTTGCAACTAAACGTGCTTTTAATTTCTGGATCGATCCATCTGGTTTATATTTTGCTTTGTATATCCATTTCAGCCCGATAACTTCTTTTTCTGTGGATGGTTCAACAAGCTCCCATGTATTATTTTTCTCTAGCGCTGTAATTTCTTCATTCATAGCTTTACACCAATCATCAGATTTTGCCGCTTCCTCGAAAGTTTGTGGTTCTCCACATTGTGTGTACATGCACTGCTCATATATTTCACTAAGCAATTTTACCTTTCTCGGTGTTGTCTCAGGCGAAGTTCCTGGAGAAATTCGTGGTGAAGCATGTGGTGTTGTTTCAGTACTTATAATATTTTCACCATTGTTCTTATTCTCAATAGTAGTTTCATCTCCTAACATCGAAAGTGGATTATCCTTTACTTTTGCACTCCAATCCCAACCTTTTTGTTCATCAAATATAGCATCACGACTTATAATTAAGGAGTTAGTAACAGGATTATAAAATCGATAGGCTTTACTTCTTTCGCTATAGCCCACAAAAATACACTTGCTACTATTATTATCCAATTTTTGCCTATTTTGTGATGGAATATGAACAAAAGAAACCGATCCAAAAATTTTAAAATGCTTTACCTTCGGTTTCCAACCTGTCCATGCTTCATAAGGTGTAATATTATCCAGCGCCAAAGTTGGGCTTCTATTAAGAATGTATGCTGCAGTAGATACCGCTTCTGCCCAAAATTTATTTGGAAGTCCTTTCGCTTTCAACATACTTTTTGCCATCTCTACCAAACTTCAATTTTTGCGCTCAGCAACGCCATTCTGTTGAGGCGTGTAACTGGTTGTCAACTGCCTGCGAATACCATTTGATTCACAAAAATTTTCAAATTTATTAGAAATAAATTCTCCCCCTCGATCTGTACGGAGAGTCTTAATATAATAACCGGATTCGTTTTCGACCAAGTTTTTAAATTTTTGAAAAACATCAAAAGCATCGGATTTATTTTTAATAAAATAAATCCAAGTCATCCGACTGTAGTCATCCACGAAAACCACAAAATAATAATTGCTGCTGAGCGACGGTATGTGCATCGGCCCACAAACATCAGCATGTATCAATTCTAGTGGTTCTTTGGCTCTCCAATTGCTGTTTCTTGGAAAAGAGTCTCTGTGTTGCTTTCCTAACACACAACTTTCACATACAGAACCATTATTATGCACCAAAGGCAAACCATCAACCATATTCTTTTTATGTAATAAATCAAGCCCCTTAAAACTCAAGTGACCATATCTATAGTGCCATAACCAATCATCATCTAGCACTACTTTCATTGCAACATGAACAGGAAAAATTTTATTTTCTGTCATCGGAACTTCAAAAAATAAATCCCTTTTATATTTATCTTTATAAATAGTGCACCTAGAATCTTCAAAAATAAGCGAATAACCTTCTTTCAAAAATTGGCCCACACTAAAAAGATTGGAATTCAAACCAGGAACATATAAAACATTATTTATTTTTTGAATTCCTGAAATATTTGCCTCAATTGTACCTCTTCCATGCACGTCCTGAACATAGCCATCACCCATCGTCACTCGGCCTTTAACAGATTTATCCAAATTAATAAAGTTCTCTTCTTTTCCTGTCATGTGACTGCTACAACCACTATCGACATACCAAATACTGTTAGCAGCTTTTTCTGATGAACGACATGCAAAAAGTACATTATCGTTTTCATTATTTCCTTGAGCAAAATTAGCGTTTTGTTGTTTCAATCGACAAAATCGCTCGATATGGTCAAATTTCTTACAATAATAACATTGAATATTTTTATAATTATGGGGCTGATCATTACCTCTGTAGGTTCTCTGATTTTGATTACTTGATCCTTCACTGTTTCTGTTATTGTATCTACCCGATCTACCGCCGCGACCTCTACCACGGCCACGACCACGACCACGACCTCTACCATGGTCTCCAGATGCTGAAGCTTGGCGATTAGAAGTATCTGCTTTATCTTTTTCATTGCCTTTCGATTCGCTTTGAAAAGCATGCTCAGAAAAATTTTCTGTTCTATCTTTTCGTTCCTCATGTGCTAAGAGAGAACCAAGAAGTTCGCTACAAGACAATTTAGATAAATCTTTCGCTTCTTCTATAGCAGAAACTACATCACCGTATTTTTTCGTCAAACTTCTTAAAATTTTTTCAACTACTGTTTGATCAGAAATTTGTTCACCATAGGTACGCATCAAGATAACTAATTCCATAACTCTAGAATAAAAGGTATGAATATTTTCTTTTTCTTCCATAAATGAAGTCTCAAATTTTCTTTTTAAAGTTTGAATTTTAATTCTGAGTACCTTTTCGTTACCTTGGTATTCCTTTTGTAATATATCCCATTCTTCTTTCGATCGGGTAGCACCAGCAATGTGGGAAAATATTGAGTCGTCAATAGATTGTTGAATAAAGAAAAGCGCCTTCGCATCTTTTTTCAGATTCTCTCCGGTTGCTTCCTTACATCCTTTTTCAACAAAATCCCATAGATCTTGGGATCGCAGCAACGTCCGCATCTTCACGCACCAAAAATCATAATTGTCTCCTTTGAATATTGGGAATCCTTGTGCAACTCCATTGGCACTGTTAAATGCCATCGGTATCTTCTTCTCTTGAAAACAAGGCTCCGATACCACTTGTTACGGTGATGGGCCTCCAAATATTTTCTATATACTTGTTATGGTATATAGGAATCACCACAAAAATAAAATGGAAAAGAGAAGAAATAAAGAATCTGGTACGTTTTGGTGGAAGCAAACTAAACTTGCCTTTATTGAAAAAATAACTTCATGCCCACACGTCTTTCTTTGGCCTCACTAATTAATTAAGGCGACTCCGGCTTCATTTTCAATTATAATAGCCCGACCTATCTATTTATAGATTATTATACAAAATCCTATTCTAATTAGATATCCTATCTAATTAGATTTATCTTTATCAAAATTTAACCAACCAAACATCTTAGATAATCTAATTCTAACTAATTAGCAAAATTTAATTCGATCACTAGGTAAATGATATCAAAAAATCACAAAATTTAATTTCTAAATATTTTAAATATTCTGGATCAAATCTAACGGAGCCGATCGTCAATTCGGAAGTCCCAACATTAAAAACAACATAGGAGTACGAAATATTCCGTGCTTTTAAAATCACAAAAGTCTTACTCTATATATAAATATATATGTACATAAAAATTCTCCTCATATAATAATCTCCCATTCAAATGGGTTTAAAGTAACTTTTAACCTAATCATGGCTAAGTGCTTATAAGTGATGAAGATGAAGAGGGGGTATCGTATTCGTGATCCTCGTCGAGATCGTCGAATCCCCAGAACTCGTCCTCCTCGTCCTCCTCCGGCATCTTCCACCGATCCTGCGAGATCTCGGCGCCCTCAAGAAGCTCCAAGGCCTGCCATTGTCCAAAACTTTGATTAGAATACTAATGATCCGCGCTAATTTTAATACAAGGATTAAATTAATTATAATTAAAACATTAAGGACCATTGATCTTATTACGCATGCATGCACTTGGTTGGCATGCTGTGAATCTTTGTCTTTAACTAAGATTTATATATATAAACATAAACATTGATATAAAATATAAATATATTTTCAATATTTATATTTTAAATTTGGTCTACTGCATGAAATCATGGGCATCCCGTGAGTCATGAAAGGGAGACACGCGCAGTTGCAAAGAGCATCCGATGCTTTTTACACTTTTACAACAACTTTTGTGGACCGGGCCTACCAGTTCGCCAATGAACCAACCTATTAACATGCCTATGGACCTTAATTGATTATCTGTACTTTAACGTATTTTAAAATGCCTAGCTGAGCTTTAGTAACTCTGATTTTACTACATGACCTTATGGTTTCCCAAATTCTATTAGAATTAATTAAATAATTTAAGTAAAAAAAAAGTAGCAAATTTATATTTATATATGATTTTTTTAATTTTTGCCACGTCTAATTATTTCCTTCATTGAAAATTTTTATCTCATTTATTTTCAAAATATACACTTTTCACCTCCCCTCATTAATTTATTCCTACAACTTACATCCCATCCCATCTCCTTATATCACCTCCCCTTATTAATTTCTTCCTATAACTTACACCCCATCACCTCCCCCTCATTAATTTCTTCGTATAACTTACACCCCATCACCTCCCCTCATGTCTTTCCAAAACGTACGTACCCTCATTTTTTTTCATTTCCTACTCATTATATAACCCCTCACCTGCCCTCTTTTGTGTTTCTCCATGAGAGAGTAGTTGTGTATGTGTGGAGAGTTGGAAAAAATTTTATATGTGATATGATACAATCATAAGAGAGAGAGAGAGAGAAAGAGGGAGAGGGAGAATCGTGACGTGGACGTGGGAAGAATGAGCCACGCACGTGTCACCGACGGTGGCGAGGATCCTTCGGCACGTGTGAACCCCGACATATAACGATACTCACTTCACTCTGCTCGGACAGTTAAATCCCATCCTTCAAAAAATTAATAGCAAAATTTATTTGCACGAAATTTTTATTGTAAACACAGGCAATAGCATTTTTCTTTTTCTTTTTTTGTATTTTTCACGTTGATTACATATCATTTAGATTTAATGCTATTTTTTTTATTCTCAACAAAATTTTCTATATTAAATAGTTTTGATGAATTTATATATTTAATACTTATTTTTTCTAACTATCATATATGATCTAAAAAAAATATATAAAAATATTTTAATAAAATCTATCCGCTGCATCACGCGGGTAGCTACAGTAGTATTTCATTAAATTACATAATATTCCTTCTAAAATATTAAAAACTAATAGGGATTCACTAAACTCAAACATAAAAATAAATAATAAAATTTTAATTTTTAAAGTTCAGATA
This sequence comes from Tillandsia leiboldiana, assembly GCA_029204045.2. Classification (NCBI taxonomy): domain Eukaryota; kingdom Viridiplantae; phylum Streptophyta; class Magnoliopsida; order Poales; family Bromeliaceae; genus Tillandsia; species Tillandsia leiboldiana. Next base: position 27,663,909 of record CM055060.1, read on the forward strand.
AGCCAAGGCAGCTTTTCTACCATCCACCTAATATGATTGCTTGGTCCATGATAGTCTCTCCTAGATCGGGTCTATCACTACAACAAAATTATGGTATAGTCATATTTTTAATTATTTCTTAAAATTAAAAAAAAATATTGTTGGTAAAAATACCGACACTTATTATTAGTGTCGCTATATATGCAATCGCTAGAGTGTATAGCAACACATTATTATAATGTGTCTAAAAATATATTCATATAATCTAATTTTGAATATAGATGGAATATAGATATGACACTTATACAAAAATGTCACAAAACTATATTTTTATAATCTAATTTTATTGTAGTGTATGTATCCAAAAAACAAGCCTTGCATGAGGGATTAGAGAAGAAATTTTTTTGTCTTTTCCTTATTTTAATATTAAACATGGCTAATAGAACAGTATTATACTCGTAACACAAATCTCTTCAAAGCCCAGAAAAGCGAAAGCAAACGGTCACTACAACAAAATTAAATTATAGGGGCATATTTTTATGACACTTTTGTACAAGTGTCTTATCTATATTTTATGGATATTCAAAATTAGATTATAATGACACATTTTTAGAACACATTACAATAATGTGTCGCTATATACCCTAACGACTGCATATATAGCGGCACTAATAATAAATATTGGTATTTTTATCAGCGGTATTTTTTTAAAAATTTTAAAAATATTAAAAAATATCGCTATAACATAATTTTATTGTAGTGAATGGGCAGCGAGTACACTAGCTATTATAATCACTTTATCTTTTGGCCGTTATATTTTAGGTAATCAATCCTTGGTACTAACATAACTTGAAATTGACTACTACTTCATTAAAAAAAACAAAATCAATAATTTTTTAAAAAATTGACTACTCCTTACCACACAATTAACCTTAGTTTCGGGTCGGGTTTGTAGAGGATTAAGATCCTAATCAAATAGACCTCGAAACTTATAAGATATCGGTTCGGACTCAAGTACGGGTGAGGTTAATTTGGGTAATGACAAAGATGATGGGAAAGGGTAACTTCAATTGTGGTTTACTACCAAAACCAATTTTTATTGAACACTTTTTACCAGCAAGTACAAGTGAACCTTTAGCTAAAAATTGATTGAATTTAGGGCCTAGCTAATGGAGGAGGGAAGAGAAAAAACTGTTGCATGAGAAAGCTGCCTCCCACCAAACAAGAAAAAGTGACTAATGATATGAAATCCTCAGGTTTCCAAGTTGGCATGATTAATGAAAGCCAAATGTAGTTGGAGATTTTTACCAAAAAAAAAAAAAAAAAAAAATTGTAGTTGGGAGTGTTCCCACAACTAAAAGCAACATTATATAAGTGTCCAAACTAGCTGTTTTGGAGCTCTCTTATGGTGTGGTTGGATTAACAACCACCTATCAGTCTCTTTGAAGATTCTTTGTTATCCATTTTGATTTTATATATCTATTAGCTATTTATTTATAAATTAAAATATATTTAATTTTTTTTGTCTAGTGACAATAGATTCAAAGAAATAATAAGTTGAGTTGAATGAGTTAAATAAGATAAATAAGAATATTATTTACAATAAATGTAATGACAAGAGGCTCAATAATAAATCTAAAATTCAGAATAGACTGAGTCGGGTGGAAACCCGTAAAGTACTGTCTGAGCCCTTAAGTACTACAGGTACTTTTATTTTATTTTTTTTTTTTTAGCACGTATTTTTGGAAAGTTGATAAATCCTTTCGATCCGCAATATCTTCCTTTTTTTTTTTCTTTTTTCTTTTTTTTTGTTTGAGAATTTGTGTTTTAATTACAAGTGGATCTAATCAATTTATTTTAGAACACACATTTTTAATTAATTTCAATTGACTTTGATATAACTATTCTAAACTAGTTGGAATAGGTATAGAAGAAGCATCTCTATTTTACCAAAAACAAAAAAAAAAAGAAAAAGAAAAAACTCTTTCCTTTCATAATTCGAGAAATGCACTTTAACTCTCTATGCAAATTGTCATTGGTTATACTAATTCTTAATGATTGACATGAGTACAATTCATTTGTTGGTTCATTATACTATGCATATTCTTCTTTAATTTTGAAATGAGCTTCATGCATCCCCCTAACCTCTCTAGAAAAATTAGGTGACCTACTGTGAAACAATAAATTTTGGTACCTCGGTCATCGAAGGCCGCCATGCCGCCGATGCTCTAATGCAGAGCGATGCGACGAACGTGAGCCGCTTCAACTGCTCGATGTCATAGCGGTCGCCGAGCCGCAGATCAACCAATGCTTCCACAATGCCATCACTGAGATATGGTTTAGCCTGTGAAAAGCAAATTTCACCAAGTAATAACATAAGAATGATGATAACCATAATATGACATGCTATTAATCTTTGTTTCAGGGGGATTTTTGTACAATTTACCCAGCTGAGCAAGCTCCTGTGTGACCCATCAACTGGTTTCTTTCCTGATATGATCTCCAAGAGAAACACTCCGAATGCGAATACGTCTGTTTTCTCGTCGACGATTCCGTGCGTAAAATACTCCGGCGCTAAGCATCTAAATCACAAAAATCACGGTACCATTGAGCTCAATTTAAGTTATAATTTTGCTCTTCCTTTCGAAAATTCGATAGAAAAAGCTCACCCGAACGTGCCTTCTATCGGGGCGACGGCCCGGTGGGTCCACTCCTTTGGAAGCCATTTTGCGAGCCCGAAATCAGAAATCTGAGCACGGTCGCATTTCATTTCGATTTTAGAGCCTAAAATACGGACTAGATGTGAAGAAAATGAAGAGCCCCAGCGAATGAGGTAAATATATATAGCTTGGTGCCCAAAATTACCACCTGGGGTACAAAGTTTGATGTCAGGAGTACATTTGATGCCTTGATATCTCTATGTATGATCCTCCTTTGACACCCTTTGTGGAGATACTGAAGCCCCCGCGCCGTCCCGACCGCGATCTCGTACCTCAATTTCCAAGCCATCAGCGGCGAATTCTCGTCTACAAAACAAGTACAGAGAAACTGTGTAATGAAAACTGGAACACCAAGTGTTTCATTTTTTTTGTCAATGGGTTTTGTTACCGTGGAGGTTAGAGGACACGGAGCCCCGCGAAGAGAACTCGAAGACTAAGTAGAGCTCGTGGTCGACGCAGCAACCCAAGAGGCACGACACGTTCGGGTGTCGAACGTGGCCTATCGTGCCGAGCTCCGTCAAGAAGTCCTTCTCCTTTTGCTCGTCGGTGGCAGCCTGCGTTAGCCTTTTCACAGCAATGACCTCTCCGGTCGGCATAACTCCTCTGTACACCTCGGCGTAACCGCCTCTCCCCACCAAGTTATCTAACCAAAATTTTCCAGTTCAAAAAAAAAAAAGAAAAAAGAAAAAATTGAATTATGTAGGAATGATAAGTTTTTGAAACTTCTAACAGATGGGTGTTGTAGCAGTGCCTTGAGGGAAAGCACTTTTTTGTACCTTGGTGGAAGCCGTTGGTGGCTTTGCGGATCTCTTCATAGGAGAAGCATCCCCAAGTTGGTTGCTGGGGGGGACTTGAATCAAGTGCAGGGTCTATTATTAATGTTTTGTTCTCACGGAGAGGAGGAGAAGTGCTTTCCTCAGAAGCTTCTTCGGCTCGGCTTCTGCGGCCGATGGAGAGTAGCCGCTTCAGGCTTCTGCTTCTCAGCTGCCGCTGCCGCATTTGTATCAGAAGAAAATCAAGAACCTTTGTTACTCTCTCTCTCTCTCTCTCTCTCTCTCTCTCTCAATAGTGTGTTATATGTTTTTAAAGAAGAAGATAGAAGAACCGGAAACTAAAGAAGGGGAGGGGAGAGGACGAGACTCAAATCAATAGAATTTAAAAATGAAGAGTGTAGAGAGAGAGGAGGGGGTGGTGGAGGGAGATATAAAGGCATTAATAGCCATAAAGCACTCTTAAAGTTTGCATATATAAGAGAACGAGAAGCTTTTGTTGTTTAATTTTTTTTTTTGAAATATATGGTGACATTTATTGCATACACTAGAGGTGTTACTTTTATTTACAGAGAAGAGTGTTACCTTAAAAAAAGGGCGGAAACACTCTGCCCGTTTGAATGTGGGCTAGAATCGGAAATAGCAGATTTATCTCTCTTATTTTATCAAATGCATCTGAAATCATCTGATATTGTTTATCCCAGAACAACTAGAATAAGCTGGAACAACAGTTCTTACCCATTATTTTATAAATTTTTTTTTTTACCAAACTACCCCTCCTCTCCTCCTTTCTCTCTTCCCAATACACTCTCATCATCACAAATCCCTCTCTCTCCTCCCTCTCTTTTCCTTATTTCCAATACACTCTCATCATCACAAATCCCTCTCTTTCCTCTCTCTCTCTTTTTAATTTAATTGGATGTTAAATTAAATATTATTTTTAAAATTTTTAAAATTTTATTTTGATTTTAATTTTATCATAATTTTTGTAAGGCTTTAAATTTAAAATTTTATATTCAAAATTTTAACTTTAATTTAAACAAATAAAAGATTAAATTAAATATTATTTTTATAAAATATAATTTGAAATTTGATTTCGATTTTGATTTTAATTTTATCTTAATTTTTGTAAGGCTTTAATCCATTAATTAAAATGAAGAAAGTAAAAGCTATTATTTGAAAATTAAAAAATTTTATGTTTAAAATTTATAATTTAAATTTAATATTATAAAATTTATATTTTAAAATTTAAATGTTGAAATTTTGTATTTAAAATTTTAAATTTAATTTGAGAAAATAAAATGTTAAATTAAATATTATTTTTAAAAAATATAATTTGATTATGATTTTCATTTTATCTTAATTTTTTTTGCAAATATTTTGCAAATATACGATTTTTGTAAATTTTAAAAAAATTTATTGTTAAAAATTTATTATATAAGATTAATATTATAAAATTTTAAATCTTAAAATTAAAATGTTGAAATTTTATATTTTAAATTTTAATTTTAATTTGAGAAAATAAAATGTTAAATTAAATATTATTTTTAAATAATATAATTTAATTATGATTATAAATTTATTTTTATTTTTTTAAACTATTAATTCATTAATTAAAACGAACTAATTAGATTTTAACAACTTTTATCACATATTAACTCTTGAGGGTAAAAAAGTAATTTGCCCAACTTATCATTTTTATTCCTCCTATTCTTCATTATTAAACCAAACACAAAATCTCTTGTCCCTCGAACATCCCAAATACTTTTTCGCTCTAGTTCCGTATTTTATACTTATCCCCGGTTTAGCTAATTCTACCTTAATCCGATTCCAAACGCAACCTGGAAGTTGTTTAGGATAAATTATTTCAAGTGTTAAAATCTGTAGAGTGTAGGCTGGGTCTCCTAAAACTCAAAATTAAGCACTTTAAAATCAAATTGTAAAGTATTAGATCTGATTTATAATACTTAAAAAAGATTTATACATCAAATTATTATCAAAATTTGTGATGATTTTTTCTTATAAAACAGTCAACTGTTTTCTAGCAACCATTGATTTATCAACTATTTGATACTAAACTAATAAGCCTAAATAAGATCAGATTTTTTTTTAATCAATAAATTATCAAGAATTTTGAAATCACATTTAATTTTATATTTAACTGATTTTTTACTAACTCTTTATAAATACCTACAAAATTTGAATACACCATATTTACTCCTCCAAACAGTAAAATATCATAGATATAGCAGTAATCTTTAAAAACTTGCATATATTTTATACTATTGAGGGCCGTTTGGATGCATAAAAATATATAGTATAGTTAAATTACACTATATTCATAAAAGAAATTTCTTATAAAATAATTGCATGATTAAAAATACAGTTTCTTTTTAGAGCATAATTACACTATACCTTAAAAAATAGGGTGAAGTAAAAATCCGCTCTAATCAAAAAAAAAAAAAAATTTCTTGTTGGGCTCCCTCAGCTCCAAGATATGGCAAATTTTAAATTTTAAATTTCAAAATTTCAAATTTAAACATTTAACATAAAAATTTAAATTTTTAATTTTTAATTTCTAATTTTTAAAATTAGGATTTAAATTTAAATTTTAAAAATTTCAAATTTTAATTTTCATTTTAATTTTGAAATTTTAAAATTTGAATGTATATTAAAATTTTAAATTTTGAATTAAAAAATTCAAATTTTGAATTTCCAATTTTAAATTTCAAATTATAAATTATAAATTATAAATTATAAATTTTAGTTTTCAAATTTCAAATTTTAAATTTTATAATTTCAAATTTTAAATTTTAAAAATTGTAAAATTAAAATTTTAAATTTAAATTTTTAAAATTAAAATTTTATAATATTGATTTTAAATTTTAAAAATTATTATTTTTTATTTTAAAATAATAAATTTAATTTTAAATTAATAAATTTTAATTTTACAATTTAGAATTTTTAATTTCAAAATTTAAAATTTAAATTTAGATTTTATTTTTCAATTTTTCAAATTTTTAGTTTGAAAATTTAAATTTTAATTTTAAATTTTAAATTTCAAATTTTTAACTTTTAATTTTAAATTATGAAATTTTTAATTTTAAAATGTTAAAATATAAAATTAATATTTTTCTTTTTACTTTTTAAAATTTTAAATTGAAAGAAATTTTATGAAATTTTATAATATGCATCCAAACAGTTTAAAATTTAAAACCGTGAAATTTGTTTGAGTTACCAGATTTTCTATTTCATTTAGACCAAAACTACATTTTATAAACTATATGGTATATTTTACTGTGCATTCAAACACGCCCCGAAAGATCACCAAATTTTGGTGTTGACTATTTTCCCCTTATAAGAATCACCAATAGTGTCCAAACTGGGGGATGGTGTCACGCACCGGGGTCGAAACTGCGATCCGGGCTCGCCAACAGATCCGCCACCCATACGGAGAACCCCACATAGACGAAGCGCACAACCTGCAAGGATAAAACTACAACTAAAAAGATATCAGAGCTGCAAAGTAAACTGCTGCAAACTAAAATTCAACCACTGTACAATAGGAAATAAAAATACAGTATCCAACTCCCAAAAATAATCATCCTCTGATACAACATCTAAGAACCCAAACGGGGAGGTAAACTAAAATAATAAGAATATAATAGTGTACAAGCTCACAGTACAAATCAGATCCTCACCAAACATCAATCTCTCAAAATAAAAAAAACTCTCAAAAGAGTAAAATATACTAATCTAACAGACTGTACAATAAATCTCCAACAAAGGGGTACAACTACTCTCCAAAGATAGGTAGGGATCTAGCTCGCGACTCCCTTGCCTCGAACAGAAGAAGCAGCAACAGCAGAGGTAGGAACTGGCGAAGATGCCTCAGCAAAACTGTCATCGACAGAGGGTGTGAGAACTTACACCGACACGTAGTTCTCAGTGGATACCGTCTCCAAGAACAACGATCTGCCCACTAAGTCTACTAGAGGCATAAAGTAACAAATGCAGTACTATAAAAGAAAGGCTGGAAGTAACTCTACAGCTACTATGACTCTATCTAAATGCTCAAGGGGTGATACAGATGAAACATGATACATCTATTATCTCTCGAGAAAATAATCACCCAATCTACACTGACTGCCACATAGAGTCCAGTCAAACCTGCGCCCACCTACTGCCATTATATCCATGGAGGACTGGACTTACGTATGGCGTCCGTGACTGCCCAAAATGTCACGCCCCGGGGGTTTTTCAGTTAAGCGGAAAACGTGAATTTTTAAGAACTTTCTTGTTTTTCCTTTCCAATGTCCCCCGACACGCGCCAGACCCGCCACACGTGTAAATTCCTCAACCCCGAACGCGGAGTCTCCTTTGCACGTGCACGGCGTTACATCCACAACATTCACTTTAACCACACTAGTCCGTACAAGCAAAGGAAAGTAACATAACATTTTTGCATAAGAAGTTAAGAGGCCGACTAAGTTTTGAAAGGATAAATTCACAGGGTTTTCGAAATGGTGCCCACACGTCACCCATTATTTTCAATAGTTATTTTTGCAATCATTTTCCTTGGGTTTGAAAATTGGCCGGATAGCTAAGGAGCGTAAAAGCAAAAAGAGTCATCGGAGTATTCCAACATCCACACACAGCACAGTCAGACCCACTCGCACATAACTACTCAATAAGAAGAAAACATGTAAAAGTCTAACAAATGTCACTCATGTAGACAAGTAAAAAATGTAATCAATCGTCGAACTCGTCCTCACCGTCGTCCCAGACCCGCGCCCGACCAAACCTGTCACAGAGTGGGCGTCAACGACACAACCAGGAAGCTACATAATCACAGGGAAAAATATATGCGATAACAGGGAAACTGAAAGTAAAGCAAACCAAAATACCAGAGCGTCCACGCCCCCAAAAGAATCTATAGTACCCTGTAACATTCAAATATGTGCACCTGCCCCTGTAACATTCAAAAATGTGCACCATCCCCTGTAACATTCAAATATGTGCACCTGCCCCTGTAACATTTAAATATGTGCACCTGCCCCTGTAACATTCAAATATGTGCACTTGCCCCTCCTTGTTGCTTATAACCCCTCCACGGCGCTCGTGCGGCCCCTGAGCAGCCGTGAGAGGTCCCTATCATCACTAATCGTGGGGTACACGGGCCAACGTGCCATCTTTCCGAAAAAATACACTAGTGCGGTGGCCAAACCGCCGGTGTGCGTGCAAGCAATCATATTGCTTATAACCCCTCCATGGCGCTCGTGCGGCCCCTGAGCAGCCGTGAGAGGTCCCCATCATCACTAATCGTGGGGTACACGGGCCAATGCGCCATCTTTCCGAAAAAATACACCAGTGCGGTGGTCAAACCGTCGGTGTGTGTGCAAGCAATCTTATTGCTTATAACCCCTCCACGGCGCTCGTGCGGCCCCTGAGCAGCCGTGAGAGGTCCCCATCGTCACTAATCATGGGGTACACGGGCCAACGTGCCATCTTTCCGAAAAAATACACCGCGGTGTCCAAACCGCCGTTGTGCGTGCAAGCAACCCTGGGCTCACAATGTGATAATTATGTGTATCATAAACCAGGGCGACCCGCAGTCGCCAGATATGTTAGTAATAAAAATGCTTACGTAAAACAGGGGTTAGATATGAACACGAGGTAAGTATTGTTATGCTCATGCGTAAATATAATATGAAATACTGAATTCCAGAGATGACAGAGAAGGTACCCACCTGAACAGCGTTTGGTCGGAACACCTAAAGTTGACTCACGGCCCCCGAACGACACCCCGACCTATGGAGTCCCCAGATAAAACAACAGTTATAACCAAAGATTATTTGCGAAGACTCGACGCTCGAACGACTCAAAATAGATAAGTGATAGTCGGGACACGCAAGCACACGGTGGAAAAGGAGGCGAGCAGCGGCGGCACGGTAAGGTCGCTGCAAAAGCAGTAGCGGCGGCGCGGCACGGCGCCATGCGCAGCACAGACCCCGCGCGGGTGGCGCGGCAGTGACAGTGAGGCCCCGCGCGGCGCAAGCCCGTGCGGTGGCGGCGACGGTGGCGAGGCCCCGCGCGGTGGCGCGGTAACAGCGCGGCGGCAGCGCGGCAACAGCGCGGCGGAGGCGGGGCCACAGTGCGGCGGCAGAGCACCCTGCGTGGGCGCGTTGCCCGCGCGGGCGCTGCGTGGTGCGGCTGCGGGCCGCCCCGCGCGGGTGCGTGCCCGCGCGGAAGGCGGCGGGGCTGCAGGGCGCCCCGCGCGGGCGGGTGCCCTCGCGGGCGGCGGTGGCGCTGCAGATCGCCCCGCGCGGGCGGCGACGCGGCTGCGGGCTGCCCCGCGCGGGCGCGTGCTCGCGCGGGTGGCGACGGCGATGCTGCAGGCCGCCCCGCGCGGGCGGCGACGCGGCTGCGGGCTGCCCCGCGCGGGCGGCGACGCCGCAGCGGCGGTGGCGGCGGCGCGGGCCGTGGCTAGGGCAACCTGACTCCAAGATCGCCAAGAGAAAAAGAACAAAAACCCTCGGCGAAGGCCGCCCAAAATCGCGCAAATCTCACCTCGCGGTAACGGAGAAGGTGGTCCGATCATTCCTCGTTCCGTCCCCGGCCTCCGGATGCGTTGGTCACCCGACGAGATCCTCCCTCTCCCTCTCTCTCCCTCAACGCGGCTGGCGGCTAGGGTAGGCGTAAGTCCTTTTTTTTTTCGGGCAAAACCGTCGGCATTTATATACATATAAAAGAAAACCCCAAACCCTAGATCCTCATGCGTATAACTAAAATTAGGCTTAAGAGGCTAATTAGGCTAATCCTGTTTTCACTCTCGTACACTTAAAATCCCTAATCCGATCCAAAAGGAACCTACCCCGATACCTTGAAAAGCGTGCAAATAAAACGGCACGTATTTCGATGCATGCTGCAGTTACCGCGAACTACGAAATTCTATTACGGGAGATCCGAGAGTCAGATTTCAGATCCGATCGCACCGCCGTTCAACGTTTCACGAGCTCTATCACCGAACAATAAGAACGATCGCCAACACACTACCCACTAAGGATCATAATGAGGGACGCTACTATAGCTAAACCTATCCCGACAAGGTTCATGGACGATGTCCGGAAAGTCCGGATACTACACAAAAAGCACCCAGCCAGAAGGACTGCGTCGACAAGTCGCGATAGCAAAGTAACAAGCCTAGCTCCGGAGCGGCACTCGAGGGGCGCGACCCTACCGAGGAAAGTATCTGCGCATCTCTGTCGAGCTCAATGTGGCTCATGCAGGCTATAATCCAAATCCACGATCAGCAAGATCGACAGTACCCAAATCACATCCCTAACTCACTGGTTGGAAATATTCGATAACTAGGACCCACCGTCGACTCAGACGGCTCCCAAGACTAGCACTGATCTAATCGCAGCTACCAGGCTGCACTCGGTCCCCAAGCACGAGTGTAACATGCGTCCCACAACAACCTGACTACTCGGCTCACTACCCAGACGAGGAGCACTCTAAGTCCAGGAAAAGCGAATAAAAGTGTGGGAGTGTCTTAAGCTGTCACGCCCCGGGGGTTTGAATGAGCGGAAATACGTGTATAAATTTTTTTTTTTTTTTTTGACTTTTGAAAACGACACCACCCCCCGGCACGTGCCAGACCCGCCACACATATAAATTCACCCCTCCCCCATCGGACGGAGTTTCCTTTGTATATGTACGGCGTCACCAATACAACTAAACACTTTAACCACACTAGTCAAACAGTCGAATGGGGAAAAAGGCAATCATCTCTAATACTAGACATTATAAAAAGGGGCCTCCAATGTTTTGAAAGGATAAATCCACAAGTTTATAAAACGGTGCCCACTCGACACCCATTCCTTTGAAAAATCATTTTCGCAAAAGCCTTTCTTTATTTTAAAAGCGGCCCATCTAAGAGAACATAAAGAAATCGTCCATCACAGAACTCCAACATCCACAAATAAATATTACACCACAGCACTTGCTAACAAAGGAAAACAAGCATAAAAGTAAAATAACTTAAATGGTGCTAACAGAGAAGATAACTAAAATCTTTAATTCGCTGCCTCGCCGACGTCCCAGATCCCGCCCCTGACCGAACCTGTCACAGAGCGGGGCGTCAGTGACACAAAGAGTAAGGAACAATAAAACTGTATGAATTTATAAAAAAGGACGACTGAAAGTAATGCAAACCGAAAGACCACAGCATTCCCCCTTGTTTCTCGTTGCGCAATTAGCGCCACTCCCCTTGTATGGTCAAGCTAGGCACCTACCCCAGATCCGTCTCACTCCGGGCACCTACCCCAGATCCGTCTCGCTCCGGGCACCTACCCCAGATCTACTCCGCTCGCGCCTTGGTGCTTTTAACCCCTCTACTGCCCAAGTTGCAGTTGCCTCACCTTGGGGGGTCCCCAACTCGCCTCACCTTGTGGGGTACACGGGCCAACGTGCCATCTTTCCGAAAAAATACACCATTGCGGTGGCCAAACCGCTGGTGTGCGTGTAAACAGCCACAAGCTTAATCGATGTGCAATATAGAGCACCGCGACGTGCAGTCGCACAGATAATAGTAACAGAGAAAACTCGTGCATAGAAGGGGTTAGTCAATATTTCAGATTAGTATCTACCTTACTCTTAAATAATACAACTGGCCTCAATCCTCCAAGATGACAGAAAAGGGGTACCCACCTTATCATGTCGACCGACTCGCCCAACGGCAACCCTTGATCTCGAAAGGCACCCAAACCTACGGAGTCCCGAAAAAGGAGGATAACAGTTAAGACCAAAACTTGTTTGTGGAACCGATACCCAAAAGACCCGAGTTACCCGAGTTAGACCAAGACAGAAACATTTGGGGACGGGAATGAAACTGAGTGGCGACGGCACAATTTGGCGTCCCACGCGATCATTCGCGGAGTGACGGCGACGCGGCAGCGGCGCGATGCGGTACGGCACTCTGCGCGGCAAAAACCCCTTTGCGGGCGGAGGCGATGCGCGAGGCGCGGCACGGCGCACCGTGCGGGCAAAGGCCCCGCGCGGCAGCAGCAACGTGGCGCGACGCTCCGCGCGGGCAAGGGCCCCGCACGGCAGCAGCAGCACGACACGGCTACAGCAGCGCGGCGCGGCGCTCCGCGCGGGCGAGGGCCGCGCGCAGCAGCAGCAGCGCGGCGCGGCGCTCCGTGCGTGCGAGGGCCCCGCGCGGGCAGCAGCAGCGCGGCGCGGCTCTCCGCACGGGCAAGGGCCCCGCGCGGGCAGCAGCAGCGCTGCGCGGCTCTCTGCGCGGCAGCAGCAGCGCGGCGTGGCGCTCCGCGCGGGCAATGGCCCCGCGCGGCGTGGGCTGCGCGTCCTGGATGAGCGGCGGCGGCGGCGACGGCAGCGGCAGCGGCGCGGGAGGGCATCCGATCCCCCGACAACCCAACCTTCCGCCCCCCCCGAAAGCAACGTAAGAGACAAAGAGAGGGAAAAGGAGGGGAAACCCGTCGCTCACCTTGGTCTTGCGAAGTGGAGGAAGATGGATCTTCTCTTCCATCTCCGGTCATGATGATCTGCGAGGGCTGGAGCTCTCCCCCTTTTCTCTCGTTCTTTCTCTTTTCAAAAAGGTTCGAACGTTTGAAATCCCTTTCCCCCGCTCTCGTTCTCAAAAAGGGTGTTACTAAAAGAAAAAAAAGGGTTGCTGTAAAAATACCGCAACCCTCAAAACCCTAGGTCAAAAGATCAGGTTCTAACCTCCCTCGAAAATCGTGGAAATCACGATGCACGAATTTCGATTCGCTCGAAGGTCACCCAGAGCTTTAAATCCCTATTCCGGGAGGTCCGTAAGTCGGATTTTCGCTCTGATCGTACCGCCGATCACCACTTTTTGTGCTCTATCGTGGAAAAATACCCGCGAGTACCAATTCAAAATTCCGAAGTTGCTAATAAAATAAACTCTTAAAATTTATGTGATTGTAAAAAGTCAAGGTCAACACCAGAAAAGTCAAAGACACTACATCACACACCCGTTAAAAGAAGTTTCGTCCTCGAAACTTAAACTCTTTCCCCCGCCAAACAATTCGGGAAACACTCTCTCATACTGATTCTAACTCCCACGTCGCCTCTCGCCCTTCACGATTACTCCACAGCACCTTTATGCAGGGAAACACCCAGTTGCGCAACATCTCGTCCTCCCGTGCCAGCATTCGTATTGGTGCCTCCCCGAAGCCCAAGTCCTCTCGCCGCTCAAAAGCGGATGCATCCGGAATAAGTGACGGATCCGCGAGATACTTCTGGAGCATCGAAACATGAACAACGTTGTGCACCCGGCGTGTTTCGGCGGTGAGGCTAACTAATATGCTACTCGCCTATGCACTCCAAGATTTCAAAAGGTCCTACATATCGCGGGTTCGACTTGGCTCTCAACCCGAAACATTTAATTCCCTGGGATGGCGAAACCCGGAGCAACACGTGCCCCCGCATTTGGGGCTTCAAGGCACGTCATCTCTAATCTGCGTGGCTTTTCGGCCGACTCCCGCAGTCGGCACCCATTGCTTCGGTTTCCTCTACTAAATCCGGACCCAGGAGTTTCCGTTTCCCCTAAGTCGTCCCAGCAAATAGGGGAATGACAACGACGTCCATAGAGTGCTTCGTACGGTGCCATCTTAATGCTAGCCTGGTAACTATTGTTGTAGGCAAACTCCACGAGGGGTAGGTAACGGGACCATCCTTCTCCTACATCGAGCACGCACGAGCGAAGCATATCTTCAAGTACTTGGATCACCCGCTCGGATTGTCCGTCACTCTGGGGGTGGAAAGCCGTGCTGAAATGTAATTTGGTTTCCAAATCTCGTTGCAGGCTTTGCCAGAATTTCGACACAAATCGAGTGTCTCTATCCGAAGTGATGGTGGCCGGCACCCCGTGCAACCTCACTATCTCGTTGATGTAGGCCTGCGCTAGACGGCCTCGGGTCCGCGTCGTGTGGATGGGTAGGAAGTGGGCTGTTTTCGTCAATCGATCAACTAGGACCCAGATTGCGTTGTGGCCCTGCTGAGATCTCGGAAATCCAGTGACGAAGTCCATGGTAACGTGTTCCTACTTCCACTCCGGTATAGGTAGGGGTTGAAGTCTTCCCGCCGGGCGCCGATGTTCGGCCTTTACTTGTTGACTAACCAAACAGTGGGCCACGTATTGCGTCACGTCCGCCTTTAGTCCAGGCCACCAAAAGGTCTGTTTGAGGTCTTGGTACATCTTCCAGCTCGAGGCGTCGGCAACTAGGTTTGCAAATCGTAGTCCTTTGACAACTCCATCCAGCGTTCTTGCCGTAGGATCAAATCCTTCTGCGTGATTAACTATCTAAGGTTCAGGTGATCCGAAAATATGTTGCACTGAGCTCCGTCAAGGTAGTGTCTCCAAGGTTTTAAAGTGAAAAAGACCGCTGCGATTCCAAATTGTGCGTAGGGTAGTTTCGCTCATAGCCCTTGAGTTGTCTCGAAGCATAAGCTAAAACTCTCCCTGGCGGCATCAGTACCCTACCCCAGCCGCTCCATGATGCATTCAAGGAATCACGCGCCAACCCACCTATAGGGCATCCCAAACTGACCCTCTTGTGCAGTACTCCAGGACCTAGCCGAAAAAGATAGATCTAACCCGGTGATCTTCTTCTAACCCTAGGGAGGAAGTCCTCACTCCCACCAATACCTTGCCTAAGTGGCAAGAATCGGCCGACTATTGCTGTCGCCTAGACGCCAAAAACCTAAGAGGGTACAACTTAGAAAAGAAGCTACCCCCACAGCACTTGCGACCAAAACCTCTGGTGGGTTCGTTCCTTGCCATAGCATAGGATAACTCCTCCCGCCAGTCAGCAGCGGTGCCCTCCCAAGCAACAACCTAGGATAAGAACGAATCTACTACTGCGAAGGGGGTCACGTCTAATAACTAAGGGTAGGAGCGAAAACACAACTCGAGACGAAAGGGTGGGGTGCTCCGGTGTCTAAATGAAATCCCATCTCGAAAGGATAACTACGAAAAGAGTATTACCTGCTATTACTCCCTCCGGGCAGTGCATCCCCCGGTGGTCATTGCGTAGGCTCTCCCTCCTGACTGCGGCTGCGCCTCCCTCTCCTGCGGTGATGTTGGAGGACGAGCAGCCGATCCTGGAGGAGCTCCTCCCCGTCCCTATCATGCTCAGAGCCCTCCCATCGAGCACGTGTAACCGCAAAACCTCGCTCCACTATGGTGGCTCTGTCAACCACCTTCTGAAAAGTGTGTAAATCCACCGCTTGCACAACTTGGAAGATGTCGCTCCGCAATCCGTCCACAAATAATTGGGCCTTGTGGGATTCGTCCCTTATGACGTAAGGAACGCAGTTGGCCAATCTTACAAATTCCCGCTGGTACTCCATAATCGTTCGGTCCCTTTGCTTGATGTGCTTCAGATCATCCTCCATCTGCTATTTGACGCTATTGGAGAAAAATGCCCTGAAAAGTTCTTCCCGGAACGTAGTCCATGATGGAAAGACGGTGCCTGTCAAAGGGTCCGGGCGCACCGTTTTCCACCATAAACGGGCGTTCCCCTCCAGAAAGTGGACTGCCAAGGGGACCCGCTCGTGCTCCTCCATCATCAAATCTTCGAAGAGTTTTTCCATGGTATCTACCCACTTCTCCACGACCCAAGGATTAGTCGTCTCTCCCTCGAACACCGGTGGGTCACACTTGCGAAACTCCGCCAAATTCACCCTCGCCCTGTCCCTCTCTGTCTGCTGGATAGAAGCTCCCCTCACGGCAACGGCGGACACTACAGGGGTGGGTGTCCTCACAGTCTCACCCAAAGGGTCTCTTGTAGTGGCTCCCGGCGTAGGCTCCAAAACTGCTGGTGTCGGAACTGCGGGGGGGCGTCGTTGGCTGACCCAACGGTACCTCGGTTGTCGCAGCCTGAGGCGGGGCCGCCGTGGTCTCGCCATTCCCAACCGACGGTCCTGTCATAGGCACAGTCGGTCCGGGTGAAGGGGCTTGAGCAATCACCACCGACGCGGTTGGTTGTTGTCTCAGTTGTCGTACATGTTCGGCGAGGACCGCCAGCTGTTGAGCCAGTTCTCTCAGTTGTTGCCGAAGTACTTGGTTCTCCGCAGCCGTCGGCATTGTTCCCTCTGCTCCAGTGTCTTTAGTTGATGATCTAGTCCGGGCCATTGTTTTTATAAACAAAGAAACCAAGTCAACCCTAGTCTTACTGGCCTAGTACGTTGACCTATTATCAACCCGAGACTTTATTTTCCCTTCCCCGAGACACTCGCGTTCCGTGCACCTATTCCCTGCTTGTCTCATCGGTTAGCCGCTAGCGGTATTATACACTATGGATGTTGGACACCGACTACCGCGGTTAAAGTCGTTTCGCTCTGATACCATATAATCTGTCACACCCCGGGGGTTTGAATGAGCGGAAATACGTGTATAATTTTTTTTTTTTTTTTGTCTTTTGAAAACGACACCACCCCCCGGCACGTGCCAGACCCGCCACACATACAAATTCATCCCTCCCCCATCGGACGGAGTTTCCTTTGTATATGTACGGCGTCACCAATACAACTAAGCACTTTAACCACACTAGTCAAACAGTCGAATGGGGAAAAAGGCAATCATCTCTAATACTAGACATTAAAAAGGGGGCCTCTAATGTTTTGAAAGGATAAATCCACAAGTTTAAAAACAGTGCCCACTCGACACCATTTCCTTTGAAAAATCATTTTCGCAAAAGCCTTTCTTTATTTTAAAAGCGGCCCATCTAAGAGAACATAGAGAAATCGTCCATCACAGAACTCCAACATCCACAAATAAATATTACACCACAGCACTTGCTAACAAAGGAAAACAAGCATAAAAGTAAAATAACTTAAATGGTGCTAATGGAGAAGATAACTAAAATCTTTAATTCGCTGCCTCGCCGACGTCCCAGATCCCGCCCCTGACCGAACCTGTCACAGAGCGGGGCGTCAGTGACACAAAGAGTAAGGAACAATAAAACCGTATGAATTTATAAAAAAGGACGACAGAAAGTAATGCAAACTGAAAGACCACAGCATTCCCCCTTGTTTCTCGTTGCGCAATTAACGCCACTCCCCTCTTATGGTCAAGCTGGGCACCTACCCCAGATCCGTCTCGCTCCGGGCACCTACCCCAGATCCGTCTCGCTCTGAGCACCTACCCCAGATCCGTCTCGCTTCGGGCACCTACCCCAGATCTACACCGCTCGCGTCTTGTTGCTTTAAACCCCTCTACTGCCCAAGTTGCAGTCGCCTAACCTTGAGGGGTCCCCAAATCGCCTCACCTTGTGGGGTACATGGGCCAACGTGCCATCTTTTCGGAAAAATACACCATTGCAGTGGCCAATCCACTGGTGTGCATGTAAACAGCCACGAGCTTAATCGATGTGCAATATAGAGCACCGCGACGCGCAGTCGCACAGATAATAGTAACAGAGAAAACTCGTGCATAGAAGGGGTTAGTAAATATTTCAGATTAGTATCTACCTTACTCTTACATAATACAACTGGCCTCAATCATCCAAGGCGACAGAAAAGGGGTACCCACCTTATCGTGTCGACCGACTCTCCCAACGGCAACCCTTGATCTCGAAAGGCACCCAAACCTACGGAGTCCCGAAAAAGGAGGATAATAGTTAAGACCAAAACTTGTTTGTGGAACCGATACCCAAAAGACCCGAGTAACCCGAGTTAAACCAAGACAAAAACATTTGGGGACGGGAACGGAACTGAGTGGCGACGGCACAATTTGGCGTCCCACGCGGTCATTCGCGGAGTGGCGGCGTCGCGGCAGCGGCGCGGTGTGGTGCGGCACTTCGCACGGCAAAAACCCCTTTGTGAGCGGCGGCGGCACGCGAGGCGCGGCACGGCGCGGCGCCCAGCGCAGGGAAAGGCCCCGCACGGCAGCAGCAGCGCGGCGCGACGCTCCGTGCGGGCAAGGGCCCCTCGCGGCAGCAGCAGCGCGACGCGACGCTCCGCGCGGGCAAGGGCCCCGCGCGGGCAGCAGCAGCGCGGCGCGACTCTCCGCGCGGGCTGCAGCAGCGCGGTGCGGCTCTCCACGCGGGCAAGGGCCCCGCGCGGCAGCAGCAGCGCGGTGCGGTGCTCCAGCAGCGCGGTGCGGCGCTCCGCGCGGGCAAGGGCCCCGCGCGGGCAGCAGCAGCGCGGCGCGACTCTCCGCGCGGGCTGCAGCAGCGCGGTGCGGCTCTCCACGCGGGCAAGGGCCCCGCGCGGCAGCAGCAGCGCGGTGCGGTGCTCCTCGCGGGCGAGGGCCCCGCGCGGGTAGCAGCAGCGCGGCGCGGCGCTCCGCTCGGGCAAGGGCCCCGCGCTGTAGTAGCAGCGCGGCGCGGCGCTCCGCTCGGGCAAGGGCCCCACGCGGCAGCAGCAGCACGGCGCGGCACTCCGCGCGGGCAAGGGCCCCGCGCGGCATGGGCTGCGCGCCCTGGGTGCGCGGCGACAGCGGCGGCGGCGCAGGAGGGCATCCTATCCCCCAACAACCCCCCCCCCCAAAAACAACGTAAGAGACAAAGAGAGGGAAAATGAGGGGAAACCCGTTGCTCACCTTGGTCTTGCGAAGAGGAGGAAGATGGATCTTCCCTTCCGTCTCCGGTCACGATGATCTGCGAGGGCTGGAGCTCTCCCCCTTTTCTCCCGTTCTTTCTCTTTTCAAAAAGGTTTGAACGTTTGAAATCCCTTTCCCCCGCTCTCGTTCTCAAAAAGGGCGTTACTAAAAGAACAAAAAGGGTAGCTGTAAAAATACCACAACCCTCAAAACCCTAGGTTAAAAGATCAGGTTCAAACCTCCCTCGAAAATCGTACAAATCATGATGCACGAATTTCGATGCGCTTGGAGTTCACCCAGAGCTTTAAATCCCTATTCCGGGAGGTCCGTACCGCCGATCACCACTTTTCGCGCTCTATCGTGGAAAAATACCCGCGAGTACCAATTCAAAATTCGAAAGTCGCTAATAAAATAAACTCTTAAAATTTATGTGATTGTAAAAAGTCAAGGACAACACCAGAAAAGTCAAAGACACTACAAAAGCATAAATAAACTAGCCCAAGTTTGAGTTTTCTACTAGTCTGGTTGAAACATGTAACATATGACAAGATGCTAGGTCAAAGTTCCAATAATAGCAATTAATTAAACTGAAACATAAATAGGGAACACTATCAGACATGATCTCAATATCCACCCAAAGTAAATATTATCTCCCTTAACATGCTCTCAACTAGCATAGGTGACCATAACCGCCAGATAACTCACAACCTCCTCTAATAATCAAATAATTATACACCTTATACCATCCATCCTGGAGGGACTAAGATGTATAGGGACCTCAAGGCACAGTTCTGGTGGAGCGGGATGAAAAGAGACATTGGGAGATTTGTGGCACATTGCTTAACTTGTCAGCAAGTAAAGGCTGAGCATCGTGTACCTGTTGGCAAGTTGCAGAGCCTCCCAATCCCTGAATGGAAATGGGAACATGTTACCATGGTTTTTGTCACCGGGTTGCCGAGGGCACAGTCTGGAGCAGACGCGATCTGGGTAGTCGTGGACAGACTCACCAAATCCGCTCACTCTTTACCGGTACAGGTGACTTGGCCACTTGAGCGACTGGCACAGCTGTATTTGGATGAGGTGGTGAGATTACATGGCATGCCTACCTCCATTGTATCTGATCGAGATTCGAGGTTTGTTTCGCACTTTTGGAGAAGTCTACAGGCCACTTTGGGGACGCAGCTCAGTTTCAGCACGGCATTTCACCCACAGACAGACGGACAGTCAGAGCGGACTATACAGATTCTCGAGGACATGCTCCGGGCTTACACACTAGACTTTGGAGGAGGTTGGGTGCGACACTTATCACTGGCAGAGTTTGCGTACAACAATAGCTTTCAAGCGAGCATCCAGATAGCTCTGTTTGAAGCATTGTATGGACGCAAGTGTCGCTCTCCACTTTATTGGAGCGATGTGGGTGAAAGACGGACTTTGGGGCCAGAGTTGCTGCGAGAGGCAGACGATAAAGTCAGAATAATCAGGCAGCATCTTCAGACAGCTCAGAGCAGACAGAGGAGCTACGCAGATGTGCGGAGGCCAGACCTTGAGTTTATGGTTGGAGATTATGTCTTTTTGAAAGTCTCGCCTTCAAAGGGAATCCGGAGATTTGAGATTCGTGGGAAACTGAGCCCTCATTATATTGGACCTTTTGAGATATTGGAGCGCATAGGGCCAGTTGCCTACAGGCTTGCACTTCCTCCCAGGCTTGCCGGTGTTCACGATGTATTTCATGTATCGACTTTGAGGAGGTATGTTTATGACCCGTCACACATCATCGATTTCACCCCACTGGAGATTGCCGAGGACCTGAGCTTTGTTGAGCGGCCACTGAGGATCTTGGACCGCGAGGTTAGAGAGTTGCGCAGTCGGGCCATCCCTTATGTGAAGATCCTCTGGAGCAGTCATGATGAGCGCGAGGCTACCTGGGAGCTAGAGTCAGCGATGATGGATGCTTACCCCCATTTGTTCGAGGCCCCGGCTTGAGGTATGGCTTCTGTTTCGAGGACGAAACCTTTTTAGTGGGGGAGGATGTGGTGTTCTGGTTTTCCCCATGCAGCTTTTCCGTCGAATCCATTGTGTAGAACACCTAGTGATGGTGTGTTTGGCCCACGGTGCATCAAAAGGGTGCCACAGATGGACCCTGTGTGACATTTTTAGCCGAGTTGGCCTTCGGCTGTATATGCCGAATTTTAGAAAAGGAATTGGGCCAAACCGAGTTTGGATTTGGATTCAGCGCGGAAAAACGCTTGAAAACGACTATTTATTTGTCGAATTTGGAGTCCGGATGACCAAAAACGGGCTTCCGGAGGTTTCGGGGGGATTCTGGTGCATGGGGGTACCCCGTGGACCGGCCGGAGCCACGTGGCGGCCCATTATTGGCCGGCTCACGTCGTTCGGTCCACGGGGAGGCGCTGCCGGTGCATGGGCCGCGCGGCGGGCCACGTGGCATGCGCGGAGTGGCGGAATCACGCGGCGCGGCTCAGCGGATGCGCGCGGTTCTGGTGGACCGAGCGTAGCACACGTGTCGCCCGGGGATTGGTGGGCTCAGCTGGGCGCGGTCCACGGGCGCGTGGGGCAGCGCCTTAGGGCGCATGCCGGTGCAGGGCGCCAGTGCGGCTGGTCGGCCGCACATGGCCCGCACTCGAGTGCGGGCCACGTGTCGGCCGGCCAGGGGGCGGGTGCATGCACCGCCCCCAGCTGGCCCCTGCCACGCGGCGGTCACCCAGTCGCCCCGCACAGCTGTTTGCTGTGCGGGGGGCACGTGGCCGCTCCAGGGGATTTCGGGCGGTCGGACGGGGGGCCGTCCGACCAGCTTAGCGGATTCGGGCGCCCGAAAGTGGCGCCCGAATCCACTATTTTTGGGGGGGGTGTTGGCAGCCTATAAATAGGGCCGTTTGGGCCCCTTTTGCTCTCTTTCTGAGCAGATTTTCACAGGGCACCCTTAAGGAAAAACCTTCCTCCACCTGAAGCCTTTCTTGCTGATCATTCCTGGGGATTTTAGGAGCACGTTTTTCGAGGTTGGCTATTTTCCGGCGCGGCGCGACGCTCGTTCTTCGACGACCTGTTTCGTCCCTTCGCAGTGTTTAGGCTCCCCCGGCTCACCCCGACCTCCGATTCGGGTGATTCTTGTGCCGTTGGACTCTTGACAGGTAGGGCTTCATTTTTGATGTTTTGAGTTGCCCCTAGTTTTCATGTGGATTTTGAGTTTCCCGAGCTTCTTTGTGACCCATTTTTCCTCGAGGAGTTTTGTACAGCACCTGATTAATTTGGCTATAACTTCGCGATTAGGCGACGGATCGAGGCGATTCCAAGGCGTTTTTCATCTACATCTCGCAAGAAATCTCCTGGAATTTTCTCAGATTTTTCTGAATATTTTTCGAAGGTGGAAACCTCCTTTCTCTGTAGTCTTTTGGTACAGAATTTCTGCACAGTTTTGTTTGGGGTGCCTCCCTTGCCGAATTTGTATCTCAGCGAAGGAAGCTCGGTTTTGAACGTGCAGGTACTCATTTCGACGGGTTCGTCGCAAGGAACGCGACGGTAATTTTCTAGGAATTTTCTGAGCACCCTTCGCAGGTGAAAATCTGAGAACTTTAGACCGATTAATTTGGGATAGATTTTGTGATGTTTGAAGGACTAAAGTTATGTATGTTCTTCTTGGAGATTTGGTACAGTGTTGCGGTGAGCTTTTGGTGCGAGCGCGGGTTTTCGCATTTGGGACAAGGATTTTAGCGCTCGAGGTGGGTACCGTTGTTAACCTCTTACTTGGGATAACCCACTAGGCAAATTGGAGCTAGTCCTGTGTAATGTTGCTATTATAATAGTTGAATGAACATAGCATGCTTAATGAAGAGAAGAGGACTTGTAATTGATACTTGCATCTTTAGAAGACTAGATACTAATAAATGGTAATTCTTACAAGTGTTAAGTTGATTAGAATCCCTGGAATTATTGCTTAAACCTTTTGGTAATAATCGGCTAAATTCATGTCATACTTATGTATAATAGGGAGACTTAAGCATGTGTATAAATTGACTTGTGGCAGGTTAGTACTCCAGATATTCAAATAAAGACATACTGTAATTCTTGTAAGAATTGGAACACTGAAATTATTTTGTTAAGAAAGGACTTTTGCATGCTTGAATGGTCACCTAGTTAGGCCACCTTTTTCTGCTGCACTATCATGCTGGAATTGACTTAGGAGAAACCATGATTTTATTTTCTCCAGTTACCTAGTCATAGAGGATATTATGCTCAGGTAGAGCAGGGGCTGGGATAGTGTAGTCAGTCGTTGGGATTTTGGGACAGGCAGGTTGAGGGCAGGGTAATTGCGGCAACCGCGGATTTTGGGCGCGCGGTTGACCGGACAGTTGTTATTGCATCAGATCGGGGAGAGGATTTGGGCTTCTTTTAGGGGATGATTTCCCACTCAGATCAGTGTCATGATCGAGTCCTGCTGACTCATTCTACTATGATACTTATTACTACGACCTTGAGTCCTTGAGACTCCTATCCCCTATCGGTGCTATGCATTGGCCGGCATACCCGATTTGGCAAGTATAGTGTGCATGTTATACAGATCTTGAGTCCTTGAGACTACTATCCCCTATCGGTGTTATGCGTAGGCTGGCATACCCGATTTGGCAGGCATAGCAGGCAGTACCGGTGTTTGCTAGTGTACAGATTGGGTTTAGTCAGGCAGGCATTTATATTCTGATGCATATATTTAGCTATCTTTTTAGCTGGGCATGTAGAGGCATATTAGTGGTAGCTCTTATCTATAGCCATACTTATAGTTTACCACATTTATTCTTTTCGCCTTTGGTAGTCCTAGTGGGCATGTTCGAGTTGAGGTTTACCCACTAGGGGAGGCTACTGTTTTTATAGTAGTTCTCACCCCAACTGTTTTTCCCTCTTCTTTTCCCCTTTGTTTTGCAGAGTCTTCTGCGGGAGTTGTGGGATCCTCTTCTCAGGACCGAGGTAAGAGGATCGTTGATTAGCTAGCTGCTTCCCTGACCCAGAGTTCAGTAGATTTTGATGTATTCCCAGTACACTCAGACGGTTGTATTTTCCTTTTATTTTTGGGTCTGGCTTCGGCCAGCTGGATGTATTTTATTTTGTGAGCTGGGAGAGACACTTGTATATTTTGAGAGCTATGTTGTACTTTCCTTTACAGTATTTGTCTGAGATGTACTAATTTTAGTTTAGCTCTGTTTTATGCTCCTTTATTATATCTGTCTATCTGAGCAGGTTACCAGCGCTTCGTGTACACGGGAAATTCCGTGTGCACGGCGGATCTGTAGACGAGCCCGGGTTCTGGTTTACTCCCGGGGCGTGACAAGCTGCAAGGAGCTTGTGTCTTCTCCAAGGTGGACTTGTAATCCGATTACCACCAACTGAGGGTGAGGGCCGTGGACATCTCCAAGACGGTGTTTAGGACATGATAAGGGCATTATGAGTTCACGGTGATGCCTTTTGGTTTGACCAATGCCCCTGCCGCATTTACGGATTTGATGAACCGTGTGTTCCAACCGTACTTGGACAGGTTTGTGGTAGTCTTTATCGACGATATTTTGGTTTACTCCCAGAGTGATATGGAGCTTGAGGAGCACTTGAGGATAGTGTTGCAGCTTATGCGAGAGAAGAAGCTGTATGCCAAACTTAAGAAGTGTGAGTGGTTTCGGGAGGTTATCTTTCCGGGCCATGTTGTTTTAGCCGCCAGTGTAGCAGTAGACCCGGCGAAGGGGGATGCGATCCGAGATTAGCCCAGACCGACAACTGTTACTAAGGTGCGGAGTTTCTTAGGACTCGTAGGGTATTACAGTCGGTTCGTGGAAGGCTTTGCGAAGCTTTCCACTCCCCTCACTCGCTTGACCAGAAAGGGAATTAAGTTTGTCTGGAGTGAGGCCTGCCAGCAGAGCTTCGAGAATTTGAAGCAGAGCTTGATGTCAGCCACTATTGTCACGCCCCGGGGTGGAAACTGCGACCCGGGCTCGCCAACAGATCCGCCACCCATACGGGAAGCCCCGCATAGGCGAAACGTCTAACCTGCAAAAGATAATACTATAGCTATACAGATATATCAGAGCGAGGAAAGTAAACTACCGAAATAAAAGATACAACTCTAAATAGTACATGTTAGGTCCTCATAATACATAAGTCGCTCAAAATAAAACTCTCAAAAGTAAAATATATACAATCCATTGACAGTACTAGAAATCTCCAAAAGAGTACAGCTAATCTCCAAGAAGGGGTAGGGATCTAGCTCTCGACTCCCTTACCTCGGTCAGTAGAAGTAGCAACAACAGGGGTAGGAACTGGAGTAGATGCCTCTAGAAAAAGTCACCACAGAGGGTATGTGAGAACTCCATCAAACAGTAGTTCTCAGTGGGTACCATCTCCAAGACTACGGTCTGCCCACTAAGTCTACTAGAGGCATAAGATAATGATGCAGTATAGGTGGTGATAAAAAGCTGGAAATAACTCTACAGCTATCATGCCTCTATCTATTATGCTCAAAGAATGATACATATGATAAAATGCATCTACTCGATATGCTCAATCAACCCCATCACACTGATTGACACATAGGGTCCAGTCAAACCTGCGCCTGCCTACTACCACACATCCCCAAAGGGACAGGATTTACGTGGGGGTCCCACTCTGACTGTGTCGACAAGTCGCGATAACAAAATAACAGGCCCAACTCCGGAGCGGCACTCGAGGGGAACGACCCCACCGAGGAAGTATCCGCGTATGTCTGTCGAGCTCCATACGGCTCATGCAGGCTATAATCCAAATCCACGATCAATTAGATCGGACACAATAATTCAACACTAACAACATCAGCCGGAAACACTCAACGACTCGGGACCACCGTCTACCAGAACGGCTTCCAACTCTAGTACTGGTCTAATCTTAGCTACCAGACTCCACTCGGCCCCCAGGAACGAGCGCAACATGTATCCCACACTATTCCGACCACTCGGCCCACTATCCGGGCGAGGCAAAATCCAAAGTCCAGGGAAGCATAAATAAATGGTGTAGGAAGTTCGAACATGGCAAAAATACCCAAGTTGAAAGTTTTCAAAAGTCTAGCCAGATATCATGCAACATATGTCAGGGTGCTAGTCAGAGTTCAACAACTCTAATAATATCATGAATACATCAATAATAGTACCTATTCTAGCATACTGAGATCTACAATACTAGAATTAGAAAGAAGTCCGCAAACTAAGAGAAAAATCCAACCCACCTCGAACGCGCTGATCCGGAGTCCGAACAAGCTGAAACTGCACGTGCACGTTCCTTAGGCTCTCACGGTTCCAACGAACCAAGAAACTCCAAATAACTCCTCCCGGATGAACGGCGATACTCAAAATACCAAGTGTTGCCCAAACAGTCCAATGCAAAAATCAGCGGGCGCATCGACAGAGTGTAGAAGCCAAACCATACACAATTTTCACCCGGAACCAAAAAGAATGATGTTCACCTCGATCGTAAGGAGTCCTAGCTTTTACTTTCTCAACAACAGTCCAAAATCCCAGTGAAAACTGAAATACAAAGCCAAATGTCGAGATGAGTTCAAACGCAGATTCTAGCACCAAAACCCTGTCATAAAGCTCCAAAGACAGAAAAAATTCACCTTCAAAATGCCTTCAAAAAAATCCACGAAAGGTACAGCTGCGTTCCTCTTGAAGTCTAGATGGAGATCGAGTCCTTAAACATCCAATTCCGCAAACAAACGGCCAAGAAAAAGCATAAAAACTCCCCGCTATCCAGAAAAACTACAGCTCAAAAAGGGGTCTAAAGATGCTGCGAGAAATTCCATAAAAACCTAAAATGGAGAGAAGCGATGAATACCAAAGTCGGAGGCCTACCTATCGTGAAGGTCCAGAACTAACAATCAACAAAAATCTCGAAGAGGTTAGCTCTGGGGAGTCCGCGGACGAAATGTCGATGAAGAAAACCGTAGTCGAAGGAATGTCGAAGCTCGCGGAGTCGAGGATGATGAAACGGCCTCCAAAAATCCTCCAAAACCCCTAGAAGTGAAGAAGACATGATGAACTTGCTCTCTGTCGAAGGTGGCCCCAAGAGGAAATTTTCAAAAAGGTCCAAATGGATGAGCAAAGGAGCCTATTTATAGGAAAAACTAGAAAAATCAACATTTCGGATCAAGGGGGGTGTTCCGGGCGCCCGAATCCACACAGTGCGACGCCCGGACACGCGACACCCATCCGCACCGCCTCCGCGCAGCACCTGAAAGCGTAGGATCGCGCCACGCGTCCCACGCCCGTGCTCCGTGCGCCCCGCGCCCGTGCGGTGGTGGCGTCAGCCAATCAGAACGCACCACATGGATGGCGCAGTCTACGGCCAATGGTGCGGCGCCACGTGGCCCGCCCGCGTTGATTGCAGCATGATGGAAGTGGCCAGCCAATCCTGCTGCGCCACGTGGCACGCCTCCCGATGAACGCATAAGTTGGCCGTGAACCGACCCACTTCTAAATTTAGCCCAAAAGCCCAAAAAGTTCGAAAATAGCTATTTTCCACTATTTTCGTGCGCTGAGTCCGTTTTTGGCGTCCGTTTGACCGCAACGCACTTGGTATACCAAAAATAGGTGTTTTCTCACCGCCGACCACACAGTCAAGACACACGGGACTTCGGGACACCACATCCTCCCCCACTAAAAGAAAGTTTCATGCTCGAAACTAAACATACCTCAGCCAGCAGTCTCGAACAAGTAGGAATAGATGTCCATCATCACCGTCTCCAGCTCCCAAGTAGCCTCTCGCTCCTCGTGATTACTCCACAACACTTTCACGTACGGTATAGCCCGATTGTGCAATTCTCTCCCCTCATGAGCCAAAATCCGCAACGGGCGCTCCTCGTACCCCAGGTCCTCACTGATCTCAAGTGGAGTGAAGTCAATCACGTGCGAGAGGTCAAAAACATATCTTCTTAGAGTCGAGACGTGGAAAACATCATGAACTCCTGCCAATCGTGGAGGAAGAGCAACTCAGTAAGCCACTGGGCCAACTCTCTCAAGTACCTCAAAGGGTCCAATAAATCGGGGATTGAGTTTCCCACGAACTCCAAATCTCCGGACCCCCTTCGAAGGCGAGACTTTCAGAAAAACTTGATCTCCAACTTGGAACTCTAAGTCTCGCCGTCGAGTATCAGCGTAGCTCCTCTGTCGACTCTGGGCAGTCTCAAGATGTCGTCGTACTAATCTGACCTTTTCCTCTGCCTCCTACAATATATCAAGTCTCAAAGTCCTCCTCTCACCCACGCCACTCTAATATAGGGGCGATCGACACCTGCGTCCATACAACACCTCCATCTGAATGCTCGCTTGATAGTTGTTGTTGTACGCAAACTCAACCAATCCTAGGTGTCGATGCCACTCTCCTCCAAAATCCAAGACGCACGCTCTCAACATAAACTCAAGGGTGTGTATCGTGCGCTCAGACTGTCCATCGGTCTGTGGGTGGAATGCTATGCTAAACCGGAGCTGTGTCCCCAAGGCTGTCTGTAAACTCCTCCAAAAATGCGACAAACCTTGGGTCTCTATCTGAAACGATCGAGTCGGGCACTCCATGTAACCGCACCACCTCGTCAAGGTATACCTATGCGAGTCGCTCCAATGGCCATGTCATCTGTACAGATAGAAAGTGTGCAGACTTGGTGAGTCTATCCACGACTACCCATACCCCGTCTGCTCCGCTCTGTGCTCTCGGCAGTCCCACAACGAAATCCATGGTGATATGATCCCATTTCCATTCAGGGATTGGGAGACTCTGTAACTTGCCAGCTGGTACACGATGTTCAGCCTTTACTTACTGACAAGTTAAACAATGAGCCACGAATCTCCCAATATCTCTCTTCATACCACTCCACCAAAAATGTGTCTTGAGGTCCTTATACATCTTAGTCCCACCAAGATGGATAGTATAAGGTGTATAATGGGCCTATCTCAAGATCTGCTCTCGAATCTCTGAATCCATAGGCACACAAGCTCGGTCCCTGTACCGCAGTACACCCGGAGCATCCACTGAAAAATTTCCTATATGATAAGTCTGGATCTTCTCTCGAATCCTCATCAGGTGGGGGTCCTCACTCTGTCCCTCTCTAATACTGTCCAACAAAATGGGCTGCACGACCAAAGACATAAGTCTAGAAGAGACCCCAGGGGACACAACCTCTATCTCCAACCACCTCATCTGCTCAACAAGTTGTGCCTGCTGTGTAATCATCATACTTAGACTCTGCATTGTCCTCCTACTCAAAGAATCTACCACAATATTGTCCTTGCCGGGGCGATACTAGATGCTCACATCATAATCCTTCAGTAACTCCAACCACCGACGCTGCCTCAGTTCTGCTCCTTCTGAGTGAACAGATACTTCAAGCTTTTATGGTCGGTGAATATCTCGCAGTGCTCACCATATAGATAATGCCGCCACAGCTTCAGAGAAAACACGACAGCTGCCAACTTAAGATCATGCGTAGGATAATTTTTCTCGTATCCTTCAATTGCCGTGAAGCATAGGCAATTGCCCTACCATACTGCAACAGTACACAACCAAGACCGCTGTGAGAGGCGTCGCTATAGATCTCACATCCTTCTCCCATGACCGGGAGAGCAAGGATCGGAGCCGTCATCAATCTTTGCTTCAGCTCATCGAAACTGCTCTGACAGGCATCACTCCAAACAAACTTGATCCCCTTCCTGGTCAGACGCGTGAGGGGAGTGGAAAGCTTCGCAAAGCCTTCCACAAACCGACGCTAATATCCAGCTAGTCCCAAAAAGCTCCTCACCTCAGTGATAGTCGTCGGTCTCGGCCAATCTCGAATAGCATTCAACTTGGCCGGATCTACTGCCACTCCTATAGCTGAAACTATGTGGCCTACTAAGAAGGTAACCTCTCGAAGCCAGAATTCGCACTTCTTAAGCTTGGCATACAGCTTCTTCTCTCGCAGAAGCTGTAGCACTATCCTCAAGTGCTCCTCATGCTCCATATCGCTCCAGGAGTAAACCAAGATGTCATCAATGAAGACTACCAAAAACCTGTCCAAGTACGGCGGGAACACACGGTTCATCAGATCCATAAATGCGGCAGGGGCATTAGTCAAACCAAAAGGCATCACCGTGAACTCGTAATGCCCGTACCGTCTCCTGAATGCCGTCTTGGAGATGTCCTCTGCCCTCACCCTCAGCTGGTGGTAACCAGACTGCAGGTCCACCTTGGAGAACACACTAGCTCCCTATAGTTGATCGAAGAGGCCGTCGATGCGTGGCAGAGGATAATTATTCTTGATGGTCACTTTGTTCAATTCCCTATAATCAACACAAAGTCTCAGTGACCCATTCTTCTTTTTCACGAACAACACCGGGGCTCCCCAGGGTGAAATGTTGGGCCTCACAAACCCTCTATCCATCAGATCTTGTAACTGCGCCTTCAGCCCCCTCAGCTCTTCAGGCGCCATCCTATAAGGTGCCTTCAAGACTGGTGCGGTTATCAAAACCACATCAATCACGAACTCGATCTCTCTATACGGCGGCATCAAAGTCATCTCAGGGGGAAAACACATTCAGGAACTCACGAACAATAGGGATATCCTCGAGTCCCGGTGCCGCCGTAGGCACCTCTACAACAGTCGCCAAGAAAGCAATGCAACCTCTGCTCATCATCTACATGGCCCTCGCCGAAGAAATCATCGCTGCGAACAGTGTACTCTGACAGCCTCTGTAAACAAAATCCTCCTGCCCGGGCTCTTAGAAAGTCACGGTCCTCTCTCTGCAATCTATGGTAGCACAATACCGCGACAACCAATCCACTCCAAGGACGACATCAAAATCCTGGAGCTACCACAAGACAAGCAAGTATGCTGGCATAATCCAAGATTCCAACTGTACTGGACAAACCCTACAACACTCCTCTACATACATGATATGATCTGGAATCTGAACCTCTAATGTATGTGACAATGATCCTATCTCTAGTCCATGAAGAGATGCAAATGATCTACTAATAAAAGAGTGCGAAGCGCTAGTATCAAAAAGAGCTCTAGCGCGAGCAGCTGAAATCAAAATAATACCTGCGGCGACATGGTCTACCACTGTAGCATCCTCTACCTGTGCTACATACACTCGCCTACTCGGCGCTGGCGGCCGTCGCTCCGGCTGCCCTAATGAAGAAGCTCGATCAAGCATACTGTAAGTCGAGGGTGGTCCAGCCATCTGAAGTGGGTATAGGGGGAGTCTAAGCTGTCGATGGTGCGGGGGGTCCTGTTCGTGGACATGCGGACTGAAAATGTCCGGTCTGACCACAACGGTAGCACCGGCCCTGCCCCAGACTACACTGCCGCCGCGAATGCGGTCCTCCACATATGACACATCTGTCTTGACGCCGCTGCTGCTGGGGCTACTGCTGTGGTGGTTGTTGTTAAGGATTTTGTGTTGGCGTATTTCGTGAAGTGTTCTAAGTCTTGAAGATTGAAGATCAAGAATTGTAGATCATATACATCAATCTCAAGAAGAATGAATTCAAAAGGATCAGGTATGTTTAACTAAATAATTTTGGTGATCCGAATACATTCTTGTAGTTTAGAAACACTTGGAAGATTTTTCATTGCTTAAAAATAAAAAACTGGACAAGTTGGATGTTCAGGATCTGGACCAGACCATTCCAGTCCGGACCCCGAACATAGTTTAGTTCATGCGTAATTCCAGTCCGGAACAGTCTCTGCTCAGTCCGGACCCCGAACTATGTGTTTGCTGAAATCGCATGAACAGTCTGGATCAAGGAATTCCAGTCTAAACCCCGAACTTGTTTTTCTGGAAAAGCTCTGTCAAAAGACGACAGTCCGGATCAAATTTAATCCAATCCAGACCGCCGAGCGGGAAAATTCCAGATAAGGTAGTTGTTTATTCTTATCTCTTTCCAAAGGTTTCTAACCTATAAATAAACCCTAATTTCACATCTAGGGTAACCGAATGAAACCGGAGAAAATATAAAAAATCCACATATATAGAGAAGAAAGAAAAATATGATCTAATCTATGTTTCTTCGTCTATATTGTTCAATTTCATTCTAGGGTTTCCAAACTCATATTTCTTGTAGAATCAAATTGAAGAATACTTAGATGGTAATTTCTTATCTATCGTTGATCTAAGTATTCGGCAGATTATCATCACCAAGAAAACAACGATTTCCTAAAATCGGCACGTGGATTCGCGTGGCCTTGTGGATTCAAGGTGCTACCGCTCTCGTGGATTCGGAGCGAGGTACGTTCGTGTGATCGATACATGCTATATTGGTGAAGACCGTGGATTCGGTTGGACGTCGTGGATTCGACGTTGGATGTCGTGGATTCGGCGTTGGACACAAATCGTGGATTCCAGGCGCGTTGTGGAGCGAGCGGAGAAGATCTACTTGGAGCGTATGGAAAAGGTTGAGTCGTAGGGTTACGGTAAATCACCTTGTACGTGTTTAATCTTAGTGGATTTTGCCGTTTTATCGGTCCCGTGGTTTTTTACTCCTGTGATGGAGTTTTCCATGTAAATCTTGCGTACTTTATTTATTTTTCGTATTGGGTTATTTTTGTCACGCCCTGGGGTCGAACTGTGACCTGGGTTCGCCAACAGATCCGCCACCCATACGGGTAATCCCGCATAGGTGAAGCGTCTAACCTGCAAAAGATAGTACTATAGCTATGCAGATATCAGAGCGGAAATAAAATGCTGTAAAATAAAATCTGATCATAGTACATCACGAAATAAGGTACAATATCCATCTCCTCAAATAAAGATAATCATCATACAAAATCCTCAGTACAGCATCTCTCAACTCCAAAAAGGGAGATAAACTAAAACTATAGTACAACAGTCTCTCAAAATACAAAAGATCCCTCTCAGAGTAAACAATAAAAGTCCAGCCGACAGTGCTAGGAATCTCCAACTAGGGGATACAGCTACACTCCTCGGGCGGTAAGGATCTAGCTCGTGACTCCCTCGCCTCGAACAACGACCGAAAGAACAGCAACTCCCGCAGAAGACTCTACAAAACAAAGGGAAGAAAAAGAGGAAACAACAATGGGGGTGAGAACCACTAGTATACCAGTAGCCTCCCCCTGTGGGTAAAGCCTCAAACTCCGGCGTACCCACTAAGTCTACCAGAGGCAAGGAAAAAGGTGAAGTGGTAAGGTAAATAAGCTGCTAAACAGGAAAACTACCACTAGTATGCCTCTAAATGCAATACTGAAAGGAATGACTGTATGTATGCATCAGAACACCGTATCTGTCCAAATAAACCCAATCTAGTCACCAGTAAAAACTGGTACTTCCTGCTCAAACTGTCTCAAGAACTCAATAGGGGACCAGCACACATGGCTTGAAATCCCAATAAGTAATAGACCAGCACACATGGCTCGGTCATAAGCCTACATCCGGAGTGGCACTCGAGGGGAGCGACCCACACGAGTAAAGTAATCAATGTCTCATAAGTATCACAATATAGAAGGACTGGATCATTACTATACTCAAGTGGGAAGAATCCATCCACTAAAGAGAACCCCGATCCCCAATCTGATGCAAAGATAAACATCCGGTCAACCGCCCAATGTCCGCGGTCGCCGCAATACCCCATAAATCCAAATCTGATAAAGTAATCAACATCTGGCTAACCGCCTAATGTCCGCGGTTACCACAATAACCCACAATCCACAATCGGGTAAAATAATCAATATCCGGTCAACCGCCTACTGTCCGCAGTTACCGCAATAACCCACAATCCAACATCAAGCCCAACAACCTGTCTCCGACCCTAAGGTCCCGGCTACACTATCCCAAACCCCTGCTCGAACCCGAGCAACATGACTCAAAAGTCTAAATAAGAAGGAGAAAGAAAACAATCATGGTTTCTCCTAAGTCAAATCCCAATATAATTGTGTAGCAATAAATAGTGGCCTATCTAGATGTCCATACAAGCATGCAAAAGTCCTCATGCAAGATGAAAGAAAGTGAATCAAATAACAGTTCCACATGTGTATCGAATAATCAATCCGCATAGATATAACCATCATGCTAAAATCATCAACCAACTACACATGTATATAATCCCTGATCCATAATAAATCACCAAAGTGGTACCCGCACATAGATATGTCATCATGTCCCAACAATTAATCCATTTAACCAACTTTCATAAAATCTATGTGCTAACATGGCATGTTAATTATGACTATTAAACATGTCCCCGCAATCATGTTTCCACAACAATATTATTCCAATAATATCCCCAACATGCTATGTCCACAAAATTAATCTCAAATGATAGGCTCACATTTATATCATTTAATCATGCATGGTAATCAATCAATATGTCCAATAGAGGGCTTCTCTAATAAAGTTAGTGAGCAAGTCAGAAGTTGAGGTATGCAACAGCCACCCACCTCAAAAAGCGCAATCCACTCCCAAAAAGGCTCCTCGCTGTCCACAGTCCTCTAACTACGCAACCCGCCGAAAATAGTGTACTACAGCACAAAACAACGCATCTGTTGTAAACACAAAATCCAAAATACAGCATTTGCTATTTTTCCCAATAGCACAAAAAAAGAGGGAATTTCACCTCTGTACAGTGCTCCGAAAAGTCCAGAAAAATTACGGTTACGTTCCTCGCGACGAGTATATTGAAAACGAATACTTATACGCCTTGATCCGATGCTCGTAGGCTAAGATATAAATCAAACAAGCTGGTGCTGTGCAGAAAACACCACAGCAAAAAGGGGGTCAAAGGTGCCTCGGGAACCATGCCAAAAATGAGAACGGAGCAAAGTGATCAACATGAAAATCGAAGCCTTACCTCTTAGGAACACGCTGTCACAGAAATCGCCCAAAAATTCCTCCTGGTTTGTTCACAGCAATTTTCCGACTGAACTGCGACGGTAACGGGCCGAAATGGGGGAAAGTCGAGGCGTACTGTAAAATTGATATCGCCGTTGCCGAGCATCCAGAAATTCTGGCAATCCACCAAGAGATCAAAAATAACTAGAGGAATTACTTTCATAGAGGGCACTCCCTCCCATTCTCTCTCTAAGCTTCGAAAAATGGAGAGAAAGAGAGGAAGGTGGAGGTATTTATAGCCCAAAAGAAACAATTGGGAAAATTCCCTCCATGTCCCTACAATCGGGCGCCCGGAAGAAGTGGGCTGCTATAGTGCGGCCAAATAGCGAAACACTGTTCGCGCCCGGAAGAGCCTCGGCGCGACACGTGTCCGCAAAACAGCGGACAGCGGTGCCCGCCAATCGGGCGCCGCCGCGTGTCCAGCCCCTCGGCTCGGCGCTAGCCGCGGGCGTGCCGCCACGTGGCGCGGCGCCGCCCCGCTCGACACGCCGGTCGGCGCGGCAGCGCGCCGCCCGCGCGCCCGCGGGTGCACCGCGTGCACATGCGCCATCCAGTCCGGGGCCGCCATGTGGCGCGCCCCGATCCACGCGCCAGCCGCGCGATCCCGTGGACCGCGCAGCGCAGACCCGCCAATAGGCGGTTGCCACGTGTCCCGTCGGTCCACCGTGCACCGGCGGTTCTCCTCCGTAGACCGAACAGCGTGCGCCGGCCCAATCACGGCCCGCCACGTGTCCCAGGCCGGTCCACGGCTCCCCCCGTGCACCATTTTGCACAGAAAACTTCCGGGTGTCCGTGTTTGGGCGTCCGGACTCAGAAAAATACAAGTAAATAGCCGGTTTCCATCGTTTTTCGCACTGAATCCAAATACGGCCTCCGTTTTGCCCAATTCCGCTTCTAAAATTTGTCGAAGGCATCCGGATACGTAATCTTAATCCAATTTCCGCGCCGAGTCCAATTCGCGCACAAATACCTCCAACACAGCATCGGTCTCCAGAAGGCACTAACCACACCGCAAAAGCTCAGTGGAGATATGGGTCACCATAATTTTTTACGCAACGATTTGGTGTGTTTATTATTTACACCTATTCACCCCCCCTCTAGGTGGTTTTTCCCCTATTCAGATCCATTATTAACATAACCCACAAGTGGTAGCAGAGCGAGAATAGGGTTGTAAACAATGGTTGAAGGTGGAAACATCAATAGACCACCGTTTTTCGATAGAACAAATTATGCCTACTGGAAAGTACGTATGAGAGCGTTCTTGATTTCCATCGATGAACGGGTTTGGCAATCAATTGAGTTTGGATGGTCAAATCCTACTGAGATTATTGTCAATGTTGTCACCATCAAACCTAGGTCGAAGTGGACTAAGGAAGGAATTGATGCTTCTTGTTACAACGGCAAGAGAATTAACGCTTTATTTAATGCCTTGTCACAAATCCAATTCTCTCGCGTCTCGGCATGTGAGACCGCGAAAGAAATCTGGGATACTCTACAAGTTACACATGAGTGTACATGTCACGCCCCGGGGTCGAAACTACGACCCAGGCTCGCCAACAGATCTGCCGCCTATACAAAACCCCGCATAGGCGAAGCGTCTAACCTGCAAAAGATAATACTAAAGATATACAAATATCAGAGCTGAAAAGAAAACTACTATAAAACTAAAATCCAATCACTGTACAACTTAAAATAAAGATACAATATCCATCTCCCAAATACGATCATATACAAAATCCTCTGATACAACACTCCAAACTCTACAGGGAGGTAAACAGAAATAATACATCAGTGTACAGGCTCCCAGTACAAGTCAAATCCTCACAATACAATAGTCTCTCAAAAGTGGAAATAAAACTAATCTACTGACTGTACTGCAAATCTCCAGAAAGGGGGCACCGCTATACTCCAAAGACGGGTAGGGAACTAGCTCGCGACTCTCTCGCCTCGGTCTGAAGGATCAACAACTAGAGCAACAGGAACTGGAGAAGGGGTCCCTGGGAAAAATACACCACAGCGTGTGAGGTCCCGGAATCCCCCGCGTAGGGTCGCTGGTTGTTGGGCAGCTTTTAGTGGCCGTTGGGAGTGGTTGTGCGCATGTCGGGCACGAGAAATGGATTTGTGATGCAATTTGGAATTTAGTTGTATCACTGGAGGCCTGCATGGTGTGTCAGTGATGTTTGTGCGCAATTTGGACACAAGTGGTGGACTTCGGGTTTAAAATGAGATCCCGTGGGTATTTGGAGTACCCGTCGGGTGTTTAGAAGTGGTTTCGCGCGATTTAGATGTCAAAATTGGACTCCGGGCGAAGTTTGGATAAAAGATTACCTCTCCGGTCGCCTTCGGGAATTTTTAGAGTTGGAATTTAGCAAATCGGACTTCAGAATTGGACCCGGCGCGAAAATCGGATCGAGTGGGCTTTCGGCAAATTTTTGGACGAGAATTTGGAGAAACGGACATCGTTTTTGGATTCAGCGCGCGAAATCACTAAGAATGGACTATTTACTTGTTGGTTTTGGAGCCCGGTAGAAGTGCGCGTTTTTAGAGGCATCGCGGCACGGTTCCCGAGGTTGGCGGCTCGGAAATCGAGGCTTGGCGCGCGGTTCGGGGAGCGTACGGGCGCGGCAGGGGCGCACTATTGCGCTTCGGCGGGGGACGCGCGGGGGCCGCCACGTGGCGGGCCCCCGTTGGCGCCCGCTCGGGCGCGGGGGCGTGCGCCTGTGTGGCGCGCGCTGTGTCCCGCGCCCGTGTGGCGGTGTAACGCGCGCCCGTGTGGCGCGCGGTTTGCCGCGCCCGCGTGGCACGCGATGACGCGGCCACGTGGCGCGGGGGGCGCGCGCTGCGCCTGGTGCGCGCGCCCCTGCTTGTGGACCGGCCGGTTGAGGGGCCCCCATTGGCTGGTCCACGGTGGACCCGAGGCCGTGGACCACTCCCTCCTCCTCTTTTTCTTCTTCTTCTTCCTTCTCCCCCGCAAGCCTTTTCTCCATTTTCTTTTCTTCCTTCTTCAACCGAGCGAGAGAGGGAGTGAGGAGAGGATTTGTGGTGGTGCGGCGGTGCGTTGTGGACCTCGTGGAGCGTGCGCGAGGTTCCGATTGGAGCGTTTCGGCGGCGGCGGCGCAGTCGGGTGGGTCCCGTGTGTTAATTTTACGGTGTTTTTGGCACAGTTTTGGGGCGTTCGTTTGGACTGTAATTAACCCCTTGTTCTTATCTGTGTTAGGGACTATTTTTCTACACCGTTTTGCGTGCGGTCTCTGACGGCGTGCTCCATTTTGCGTGCGGACTCCATTTTGCGTGCGGATTCCGGCACCGTGCACCGTTTTGCGTGCGGACTCTGTTTTGCGTGCGGACTCCGGCACCGTGCACCGTTTTGCATTCGGACTACCCCGCCGTGCTCCTTTTTGCGTGCAGACTCCTTTTTGCGTGCGGATTCTGGCACCGTGCTCCGTTTTGCGTGCGGATTCCGGCACCATGCATCGTTTTGCGTGCGGGCTCCGTTTTGGTGCAGACTCCGGCACCGTGCACCGTTTTGCGTGCGGACTCCGGCGGCGTGCTCCGTTTTGCGTGCGGACTCCGGCAGCGGACATCGTTTTGCGTGCGGATCGCGTGGAGGCCAATTGCAAGCGTCTACGAGCAATTGGTGGCACATCGAGGTGGGTGGCCTTATCTCCAAGTTTTATGGGCTGTACAGTATTTCTACTGATGTAGGACTATGCATGATAGCTTATTTTCTTGTGTAGCATGCTAGATTGTAGGAATTGTTATTCCTTTTATCATCTGTTAATATAGTTATCTTGGAAGTTGACCTAGCACCCCCGTCATATGTTGCATGTGTAACCAGACCAGTAGAAAACCCTCACTTGGGCTAGGGTTACTTATGCTTAGACATCCACACTGTTCTTTCATTCCTAGACATAGTGTTATCCTCGCCCGGGTAGTGGGCCGAGAGGTCGGGACTTTCTTTTAGTGTGGGATGCTTTTGCACTCGTGCTGGGGAGCAGAGTGGAGTCTGGTAGTTGTAGTGGGTTGCTTATCTGTGCCGGGAGCCGTTTGGGTAAACGGTAGTCCCGGGAGGTCTTGTATCCCTGTTGTGCTGTCGTGGGAGGGAGCCGTTGAGCAGACGGTAGTCCCGGGCCGTCGAGTATCTTCCGGTCTGTGTTGTTGGGAACCGTTGGGGTTGACGGTGGTCCCAGGTCGTTGAGTGTTGTCCGACCAGTATTATTAGCCTGAGTTGTGGGTCGTTCCTAGCTGTGGAGTACCTCCAGCTAGTGTGCTTTGTGCTGCAAGCTGTTGGAGAGGCTAGTGTCTCGTGTTTAGTGTGAGCTGATCAGCTGAGTCGTGGAGAGTGCTCCAACTGTTGTGCGAGATATTTGGGGATCTTGAGTCCTACCGTTCTGAGAGTGAGCGTGGATCTTGACTAGAGCCTACTTATGCCAATGTTGATACTCTATGCCGCACCGTTTTCCTCAGTTGGAGTCGCGTCCCTGAGATGCCGCTGTGGATACGATGGTTGGCCTGTTGAGGCAGTTTTCCGCAGTGGATGCAACGATGGGCCTGTTGAGGCAGTTTTCCGCAGTGGATGCAACGATGGGCCTGTTGAGGCAGTTTTGCGCGAGGGGTGAGTTAGTCGGGCAGGACGCCCCATGTAAATCCCGTCCTCATGTGGATGTGTGGTAGTGGGCAGGTGCGTTCCTAGTCGACAGGCGCAGGCTTGACTGGACCCTATGAGGCAGTCAGTTCGATTGGGTCGATTGAGCACCTTGGGTGCGTGTGGTCACATTTACGTTCATCTGTTCCACTTTTTGAGCATCTAGTTAGAGGCATGGTAGCTATAGAGTAGCTCCAGCTTTTCTTGTTCAGATTTCATTGCACTGTTATCTTTTGCCTCTAGTAGACTTGGTGGGCAGACCGTTGGGCTTGTTGACGGCACCCACTGAGAACTACTGTGGGAAGTAGTTCTCACACCCGTCGTGGTGTCTTTTTCCCCAGGAACTTCTTCTCCTGTTCCTGTTGCTCCAGTTGCTGATCCTTCTGACCGAGGCGAGGGAGTCGCGAGCTAGTTCCCTACCCGTCGTTGGAGTGTAGCGGTACCCCTTCAGAGGAGAGCTTCAGTAGATTAGTTTACTTCTTTTTCCTCTGTTGAGAGACCTTTGTTGTGAGGTATAGAGTTGTATTTTATTTTACAGTTTGAGCGACTGATGTAGTGAGGATATTTTTGTATTGAGAGCTCGTACACCGATGTATTTTACTGGAGATATCTCCCTTTTGAGTTTTGTATCAGAGGACTTTTTATACGATCGTATTTGGGAGATGGATATTGTATTTATTTTCAGTTGTACAGTGTTTGGATTTCAGTTTTTAGTAGTTTACTTTCAGCTCTGATATCTGTATACTGCAGTTGATTCTCTTTGCAGGTTAGACGCTTCGTCTGTACGGCAGTTTCCGTACAGATGGCGGATCTGTTAGCGAGCCCGGGTCGCAGTTTCGACCCCGGGGCGTGACACAGCGGGTGTGAGAACTACATCCCACAGTAGTTCTCAATGGGTACCTCAACCAAACCCGATGGTCTGCCTACTAAGTCTACTAGAGGCATAAGATAACAGAAAACTGAAGAAAGGAAAGCTGAAAATAACTCTACAGCTACCATGCCTCTATCTACTATGCTCAAAGGGTGATACATATGAAAATGATGCATCGACTCAAACTCAGTATACTCAATCAACCCAATCACAGTGACTGCCACATAGGGTCCAGTCAAACCTGCGCCCACCTACTGCCGCACATCCACAAGAGGACGGGTCTACCGTAGGGCGTCCGTGACTGCCAAAACTGGCCCAGCCAGAGGGGCTGCGTCGACAAGTCGCGATATCAAAGTAACAGGCCAAGCTCCGGAGTGGCACTCGAGGGCGCGACCCCACCGAGGAAAGTATCAGCGCATCTCTGTCGAGCTCAATATGGCTCATGCAGGCTATAGTCCAAATCCACGATCAACAAGATCGACAGTAACTAACATCACCTCTCTATCTCACTAGCTAGAAATATCCAACAGCTAGGACTGCCGTCAACCCAACGGCTCCCCAAAACAGAACACCAACCCACAACGACACAACACAGACCGACACCATAAGGGTTCGGAAACCCCGATAGGTCGGTGCCTAGAACCCTAATCAAACAAGAACAGACTCCATGCTCCGCCTATCGAAGTTTCCGACCCCCTTACAGTTCGGGAACATGACAACCTCAGTATGACATGCGGAAGACACCAACCAGGGCCCGAAAGTTCCAAAGGACCAACACCTGCAACCCTATCAAACAAGAACAGGTTCCAGGCACGGTCCCCGTAGCTTTTGTCCCGAAACAGAAACAGAAAAGGCCCCTAGAACCCAAACTCTCTCGGGTGCCGAAGTTGTAATAAAAAGATGACAGTTATTACTGAAAGCTATTTTAATTTGAGAAACCCAATTTAATATATTTTAGTTCTTTAATAAAAATTAGTTCAAATAAGTTTTATTTTCCAAACCCCGAAGGGCTATTGCCTTCAGCCAAATCAAACAAGAACAGGCTCCGGTGACCGCTCGAAATTTGGAAGGAAAATATTAGTTTACAGAAATTATGTGTGTCTAAAAACAGTTTGGGTTCTAGGTCCTACTATCACCGGTACACTACCGCCCCTAACACAGTGGCGAAAAATAAAATAAGGAAACAAGACATCCCGGGACCACCGTTCACCCAAACAGCTCCCGCCACAGATAAAAGACCGACTACATCTACTAGACTCCACTATGTTGGGTTATATGTAATAAGGATCTAAATAGGGGAAAAAACACCTAGAGGGGGGTGAATAGGTGTAAACGTAACTCAAAAAATCGTTGCGATAAAAACCCAATGCGGAAATAAAAATAATACGCAAGATTTTTACGTGGAAAACTCCATCACCGGAGTAAAAAACCACGGGAGCGATAATACGGCAGAAATCCACTAGAATTAAAACACGTACAAGGTGATTTACCGTACACACTTACGACTCAACCTTTTCCATACGCTCCTAGAGGATCTTCTCCGCTCGCTCCGCGACGCTTCTCGAATCCACGATCTGCGCCCAACGCCGAATCCACGGCATCCAACGTCGAATCCACGACGTCCGACCGAATCCACGGTCTTCACCCAATAGCACCCTTCGAATCCACGAACGTGCCTCACTCCGAATCCACGAGAGCGGTTGAACCTTGAATCCACAAGGACACGCGAATCCACGCGCCGATTTTTGGGGTAAATCGTTGTTTTTGGTGGTGATGATCCGCCGAATACTTAGATCAAAGATAGATCGGAAATACCATCTAAGTATTCATTAGTTTGATTCAACTCAAGATGTGAGTATGAAAACCTAGAATCAAACTAATCAATTATAGATGAAGAAACATAGAGTATTCTCTAATGATTTCCTTTCTTCTCTATATGTGGATCTAGAGCCGTATAAGATGATATATGAAAATGACGGCTATCTGGATTAACCCTAGAAAATGAGTCAAGGGTCTATTTATAGGTTAGAAACCCTAGGAAGGAGATAAGAATCAAAAACCTAACATTTCTGGAAATTTTACGGACGGCGATCCGGATCGGATTAGCTGTGATCCGGATCGTCGAAACAAGTCAGGCAATTCCAGAAAAACGAAGGTTCGGGATCCGGATCGAAGTGCTTGATCCGGATCGTTCATACAGTTCACCAAACATCAACGTTCGGGATCCGGATCGTTCAAGGAAGATGGTAAACTCAGTGTTCGGGATCCGGATCAAGAGAGGCTACGATCCGGATTGAACTGGTGTATGAACAAACCACCTTCGGGATCCGGATCGAACAACCTGATCCGGATCCTGAACATGTCCCAAGTCCAGTTTTTGATTTTTATGCAATGAAAGATTCTTCCAAGTGTTTCTACACTACAAGAAGTATTCGGATCACACAAAATCTTAGGTTAAACATACCTGATCCTTTTGAATTCTTCTTTCTTGAGATTGAGTTAAAAGATCCAACTTTCTTCACCTTCAATCTTCAAGACTTGAGACTTTCACGAAACTACGCCAACTCAAATTCCGTAACAATCTCCCCCTTTGGCGGTTTCGTGACAAAACACAGATCCACTCAAGAAAATTCAAAAAGATATTTTTGTTGCTATCACCATACAACAAAAATTTACAATGGAGATCCAAAAATTTAAAAACATGAGATAAACTCCTAAAACAGACTCTAGACTTAGACATCTGTACTCTCTGCACAAAGAAATCATTCTTGACAAAAAGAGATCGTTAGATACCTCAAGAATATTTAGCATTCAAAACCTAGTACAGAGATAGAGTTTATCTGATCATCATGACATTTGAGAAATCAGATATGTAAGAGAATCATAGTCAAAAACCAACATATCTTCTATGCAATCAAAAACCAAATGTCACAAAATGTTAGTCCAACATCAACTTGTTAGTCATATTACATGCCCAAATAGTTAGTCGAATAGTTAGTCGAGACATGCAAACAATCACAAGATAAAAACCAAAGTTGAAGTTGAAGTGATACTTACCTTGATGTATACAAAATTTCACATCAGCATTGTTCATCATTGTTCAAGTTCCCTTGATGTTCACTTACCTTGATGTTCACATCACATCATTGTTCAAGTTCATTGTTCAAGTTCTCTCTAAACTCTCTCCCCCTTTTTGTCACAAACAAAGCCAAAATCACAAAAACTTTAAGGAGAGTTAAATAGAACAAAATTAAGAAACTCCTGAGAACTAAATAAGAACAAAAACTTAAAAACCTGCAAAAGAGAGATTAGAGAAAAGAAGAAAAACTTTATGCAGAGTC
Organism: Tillandsia leiboldiana; assembly: GCA_029204045.2. Lineage (NCBI taxonomy): Eukaryota > Viridiplantae > Streptophyta > Magnoliopsida > Poales > Bromeliaceae > Tillandsia > Tillandsia leiboldiana. The sequence continues at coordinate 27,707,732 of CM055060.1, forward strand.
GTCGGAGCTGATACACCCAAGCTTCTGAAACATTTTCTTGATCCGTTTGTTTATAGAAGCTTGTTCCTTCTTAACTTCTTTGATATCCTCTTTCATTTCAGCGACATCAGTAGCCATGCGCTCTTGCTTGTTTGAGAGTCGCTGTTGTTCCTTAAAGATTGAACTCACTGACGCATCATCATCAGAAGTGGATGGAGGTGCCTGCTGTGCTGGTGGAACAGGAGGAGTTTCTGCCGGTGCAGAGGTTGTCGCTCGTTGTTGTTGTGCTCGTTGCCGGTGAGGAGGTATTATGGGTTCATCTGGCTTCGTCGAGAGAGACTTCACAATTGTCGTCTCATTAATGGTGCCCAAACTGTACATGTATGAGCTCGCGCTTGTATCGACTTTAAACTTTCTAAGGATGCGCATGATAATCATTGGGTAGGGTAGTCTTTCTGTGGGATGAGAGTGTTCCACATACCACGCCATCCTTGACCAAATGAGATAGGGAATATTCAAGTTTGCTCCCATCAATGCGGCCGGATTTCCAAGAAGATAAAGGTATAACATTCTGTCCCATCGAAGAACCTTCGTATTCATGTTGGGAAGAATGTTGTAGCAGACAATGAAGTTTATATACCGATACTCTGGTCGTAGCTCTTTAGAGAAAACAGAATTTCCGGTCGACCGAGTATTTGGAAGACAAATTCCATTAACTACAACTCTCCAGGAGTTGTCGTTGAAGCTTTGAGTTTTTAGGTAATGGAGTCCATCAGCTCTGGCTGTCATACCTAGCACAACTCCAATCAGCTGGGGTGTGACTTTGATTTTGATATTTTTAACCAAAGTGTGAAATTCACGACGTCCATCCTCGTGATCAATCAGACTTGCAGCGTTCTGATAAAACATTCGAACTGAGTGTGGACAGTACCCAGTAGTCTCAGGGAAGTTGCAAATTTGAGCAAGACCAACTTGGTCAAACAAAGTCCCAAAAGCTATAGATCGTTCCTTCATTGGTTTGACATTGACATGTCTCTCGCCAATGCATTCCCTCTTCTCAAAATCCTTGATTCTGTCGGAGCTGATGAAGTCTTGTGGAGGAGGCTGCCTAGCAACTGGTTCCTCAATGGTAATTCCCTGAGCACTGCCTCTTTTTCTTGCACCGGTTTTTCTTTTTGTTCCAACTGGACTTGGTTCCATTGGTGCTTTCCCTTTTTCAGCTGCAGTAGGTTTTGAAGCTTCAGCAATTGCTTTCCCTTTGGAGACAATGGGAGCAGCTTGCTCGATTTCGATGTTATCCCAGTCGATCGACTCTGTCTCTGATTCAGTGTCGGAATCAACCTTAGTCTTCTTTGCTTTCTTAGCCTTCTTAGGCTTGGCAGTATCCTTGACATGTACCATGGCAGCAAGTAGGAAAATAATCCAAGTGATCACCATTTTGATTGCTAGTGAAAAATGTATCCTGTGAAGACCAACTCAAGAACACATGAAAAATTGTTAATTTTCAAAAATTTGAAAAATTGTACCCAAACAATCATAATCATGTAGAGAGACTAAGAATCAAATTAGTTTTGCAAAAGGACTTTTAAAAATAGATCAATTGCATGATTTTCGAAAATCCTTATTATATGCCCTAAAACCGAAATTTTAGAAATCGAAGCCTAAAAATCCGTTAATCAGGAGAATACCTAGCATATAATCAAAACTAATCTACCCAGAGTTCTTATTTCAAAAGAAATTTGATCAAAAACCATCCACAAACAAAGTCGATCCAAGAAATTCACACGTTTGAGGAGGAATAGAGAAAAAACGGTGAAAAACCGAGATTTTGATCAATAAAACTTACTTGGAGTTGAAGAACTTGAGTTTGAAAGCTTCCAAGAAGGATGAAATCTAGAGAGAGAGGCTCTGGAAACTTTGGAACAAAAGATTGGAGTAAAAGAAATCAAAATCCTTTTGTTCTTTATAAAGCCCTAGCCGCGATCCGGATCAGTTCATGATTGCGATCCGGATCGGCTACCCGCAGTGAGAAACTGCGTTCGGGATCCGGATCGGCAGGTCCAATCCGGATCGTCAGCCCGCAGAAGAAAACCTGCGTTCGGGATCCGGATCATCTTGCCCGATCCGGATCGGCTCCAACTTTTTCTTTAGAAAATTTCAGAGAAATTCAAGAAAAACCAGAAAAAGATTGTAAGCACAAATGTGTATCAACTTTAAACAAAAATCATCGTTTCATACAACAAGAATTAGATTATGCCAAATCTATCAATAATATCCAAAAATGAAACAAAAATTTACAAAAATTAAATCCCTTAAAGTTGAACACCTTCAATTACATCTAACTTGATCTTATGAGTAATGCCTTTATCAAATCATCAATTCAGTAAAGAAAATGAAATACAAAGATCAATAGATGTTTGAAATCCCAAATATAATAGATAATGTATCTAGACAATCTGTTGAAGAGAGTGGCTCTTTGAGCATCTTTCTTTAAAAACCCACCTTATACCAACCTTGAAATTTGACGGAGTCAAGTATTTCAACATGCATTATACTTAATCAAAATTTGAACAACCATGCTTGGTATACATGTGGTAGCTGCACACAATACTCGGACGACCGAGGTGGTAGCTCTTTCCTCCATGTGGTGGTAGTTTTCACACTCCTCATTGGGATGTAACTCTTTCCACATCTTTTGAGCATTTTACTTTTTCTATGACTCCCCCTCAATTGGCTATCAATTATTTAAGATATAAAGTATTCAACCAAATATTGATCTCGATTTCATACTCGACTAAGAAGTCAAATAAGATAATGACTATACCAAGAGATCATAGAGAGAGAGAAATTGACTTTGATCACTTAGAAGATGATTTAATTAACATAAATGATCATTGCAACAGTGAAATATTATGATGGCAAAAGCATAATAAATTTCTAAATGTGCGAAAAGATGCAATTAAAGTCAATTATGATCTATGCTCAATTAATGTCCTATGTACAAACATAGATAATGAACAAAACAAAAACAAATACGAAACCTATCCTAAGCAAAGGTTTCAAAAAGAAGTTTATTTCAAGGAAAGCATTCCAATTGCTTTTCGTAAATGAATAAAACGTTTTTGATCCAAAGGTTTTGTTAGAATGTCAGCTAATTGATCCTCAGTTGAAATATATGAAAGTTGAAGAGTATTTGATTCAACTAGCTCTCTAAGAAAATGATATCTAAGTTCAATATGTTTTGTTCTAGAGTGCAACACAGGGTTTTTAGAAATGTTAATTGCACTTGTGTTGTCACAAAGAATTGTTACCGAAGATGCTGAAATGCGGAAGTCGCTCAATACGCTTTTCATCCAAATGAGTTGAGTTGAGCAACTTCCAGCTGAAATGTATTCCGCTTCGGCAGTCGAGAGTGCTATGCAGTTCTGCTTTTTACTGTGCCATGCAACAAGGCAATGGCCAAGATAGAAGCATGCACCACTCGTGCTTTTCCGATCATCCACTGATCCTGCCCAATCGGCATCTGAGTATCCAACAATATCCAAACATGTTCCCATAGGATACCAAATTCTGAAATTAATTGATCCTTTGATATACCGGATGATCCTTTTCACCGCTTTCAGGTGAACCTCCTTTGGTGCAGATTGATATGTAACACCCCCGGAATTTGGATTAGTCCTCTATATAAATGATATAATAGGACTAAATCTCTAACCCGGCTATAGCATTTTGGATGGTAGCAAAATCCAAGAGGAACATGAGAGTTAAGCGTGCTAGAGCTAGAGTAGTTCTAGGATGGGTGACCCCCTGGAAAGTGGGGCGTCACAGTTGGTATCAGAGCCATTCACCAGCCGGAAATGTGAGATGAGTCTCGGCTGAGTCAGGGTTATATAGCGGGTAGAGCGAGGCTCCCCGGCTAATGACCGTTGTGAGTGGAGTGTAGCTCCTCACAAGGTCGGCTAAGGCTAGCGAGACGAGTCTCACATCGCCTGGTGCTTGTGAGTGTGCTTGAGCCTGACGTGGACGTCAGGGCTTAAAGGGGGGAAGAATGTAACACCCCCGGAATTTGGATTAGTCCTCTATATAAATGATATAATAGGACTAAATCTCTAACCCGGCTATAGCATTTTGGATGGTAGCAAAATCCAAGAGGAACATGAGAGTTAAGCGTGCTAGAGCTAGAGTAGTTCTAGGATGGGTGACCCCCTGGAAAGTGGGGCGTCACATGATATCTCGCGCAGATCCCAACACTAAAGGATATATCCGGGCGACTAGCCGTGAGGTAAAGTAGACTTCCAATCATACTTCTATACAGTTTCTCGTCTACATTCTCACTTTGTGATTCACTTCCAAGTCCCTTGTGGCTAGTTCCCATTGGAGTTGGAAAATCTTTACAATTTTCTAGATCGAACTTTTTGACCAACTCCATTGCATACTTGGATTGACTCAAGTGAATACCTTCATCATTTTGTTTAATTTGCAATCCAAGGAAATAAGTCAATTCGCCCATCATGGACATCTCAAATTCGCTTTCCATGGTCTCCGCGAATTTAGAAGCATCATTATCTCTTGTTGCGCCAAATACTATGTCATCGACATATATTTGTGCTACAATGAAATTGTTTTGATAATGCTTCACAAAGAGAGTCCTGTCAGCTCCCCCTCGAGTATAGCCCTTCTCCAAAAGGTGCTTTGTCAACCTTTCGTACCATGCTCGCGGTGCTTGTTTCAGACCGTAAAGAGCCTTTTTCAAACGAAAAATATGGTTAGGTTGTTTATGGCCTACAAAACCTTTCGGTTGAGCCACATAAACTTCCTCATTTAAAAACCCATTTAGAAAAGCGCTCTTAACGTCCATTTGAAATAATTTGATTTTAAAATGACAAGCAATAGCAAATAATATACGAATGGACTCGAGTCTAGCTACAGGGGCGAATGTTTCGTCAAAGTCTATACCTTCTACTTGGGAGTAGCCTTGAGCAACTAATCGTGCCTTGTTCCTGATGATAGTACCATCCTCATTTATCTTGTTCTTGAAGATCCATTTGGTACCTATCACATTGTGTTGCTTTGGAGGCTTCGTTAATTCCCAGACTTTGTTTCGCTCAAATTGATGGAGCTCTTCCTGCATTGCTTTAATCCAGTAGTCATCCTGAAGAGCTTCATCTATGTTCTTTGGTTCGATTAAAGATACGTAGCAAGCGAATCCACAAACCAACTGCCTCCGAGTTCTGACTCCTTTTTGTGGATCTCCAATAATATTCGATTCCGGATGATCCTTGGAGATTCGTAACGTTTGTTGAAACGGAGTACTCGGAGATACATGAGATGATTCCTGCACATCAGATAAACTAGAAGAGCCATTAGATGCATCATTAATATTGGAAGTATTATCATGAGAAGATGCATTAGCAGGAGAATCATCATCTAGAGAGATATCGAGGGTAGATTTTCCAGATCCAAAGTGAAAAGCTTCATCTACTTTAACATTTATAGATTCTACGATCGTCTTAGATTCCAAGTTAAAAACTCGATATGCTCTTCTATTAGTAGAATACCCCAAGAAAATCCCTTCGTCACTTCGTGAGTCAAACTTTCCAAGGTTTTCACGGTCACGTAAAATGTAACACCGACTCCCGAAGATGCGAAAATATTTGATGTTGGGTTTTCTACCACACCATAGTTCATATGGTGTATTTAACGTTCCCGGGCGCAAGAACACTCGATTAATGACATAGACAGCAGTGTTCACAGCTTCAGCCCAAAAATGTAGCGGTAAATTCCGGCTATGAAGCATCACACGCGCCATCTCTTGAACAACCCTGTTCTTGCGCTCGACAACACCATTCTGTTGAGGTGTATAGGGTGCAGAGAGTTCATGCTTAATACCGTTTGAAGTACAAAAGTCAATGGATTTTGAATTAATGAATTCTCCACCTCTATCACTTCTAACACGAATGATCTTTTCATTCTTTTCAATCATAATACGAAAGTAAATCTCGTGAAAAGAATCAAAAGTATCAGCTTTCTCTTTTAAAAATGCTACCCAAGAATACCGAGAGAAATCATCAACCAATAAAAGAATGTACCATTTACCTCCCAAAGATGGTTGACGGGTCGGCCAAAAGAAAAAGAAGAAAAGAAAATAGTCTACATAAACTACACAAGATTTAATCGTAGAACGATTAAAGACAAGGAGGGGTTTCACCTTTGCATACCCAAACCTTTTGAGTTTTGGAGTATGTTGGCAATGGTTGAGAAGTTTTCCTTGATGAAGACGTCTTGCAAGATTGGTCTTTTTCTTTTGTCATCGTCTTGTTTGAAGTACTACCAATGTCCTATTCTTTAGGAAAATCCTTCTTTGAATTCCATGGAGTGAACTTATTGGTAGCAGTTGCAAGATGTCCTTGAGATGAGCGTTCGACTCCCGTCTTGCAATATCTTCTTATGTGCCCTGAAACACCACAACGAAAACATACCTTAGATCTTGACGATCCCAAAAAGGATGAAGTAGGTTTGTTGTCGTTGTTTGTCTTGAATTCCGGTGTCGGAGGAGGAGATACCGACTAAGGCACAAAAGCTGTCCCACTCGAACTTGGACTGTTTCCAGTTTGAGTGTATCCGAGGCCGAACCGATTTGATTAACCAAGACCAAGAAGTCTATCCAACTTACTCCTTCCTGAAGAGAATCGCTGTAAGTCATCCTTGAGTTGGAAAATGGTCTTTGTCATTTCCAGGTTATCCTGTCGAGCCTCGTTGTAGAGCTTTGAGAAGTGATTCGCGTTATCCACCAGATTTGTATGTTCCTTCTCAAGTTGCTCATTGGACTCTTGAAGGGAAACATTTGCTTTTATCAGGTTTTCCCTTTCCACTTCAAGAGCGTTTGAGAGAGAAGTCGCTCTTTTTGCTTCTTCTTCGAGATCATGCACTCTCCCTCTCAAACTCTTGTTTTGCTTAGCCACTTTCTTTGAATCCCTCAAAAGTCTGTGGTAGGCTAGAGCAAAATCTTCACCTTCCGAATCATCCGTTTCATTGTCCGTTGCATTCTTTTCAACAGTGGAGTTGGACAACGACTCGGATGTACTTGCCATAAAGCACATGAAGGGTGAAGATACGGACGCATGGAATGCGGTGGAGCTCTTTTCTTCATCACTCGAAGACGACTCATTTGACATTGAGTTGTCATCCCAAGTGACGACTTGCATCGCCTTCTTCTTTGCCGAATACTTGTTAGGACACTCCGTTGCAATGTGGCCGTAGCCTCGACATTTGAAGCATTGAAGTTGTCCTTCTGAACTTTTCTTATCCTTTGAGAAGTTCTCTTGCTTTCTTAACTTGTAACTTGAAGTACCCTTGCCTTTGTTCGACTTTCCGAAGGATGGAGATTTGCTTGAATTACCCCTTCGAAAGTTGCGGCGAAACTTCCTTGTCAAGAGAGCGAGCCGCTTCTCAAATTCCTCCATAGAAAGGTTCTCGTCATCGTCTGAGGAGGATGTATCCGCGTCTTCTTCCTTAGTTGTTTTCAACGCATAACCTGAAGACTTAGAAGTGGATGCCTTTCCAGAAGAATTGTTAGTAGTAAATGTCATTTCAAAAGTTTGTAATGAACCAACTAATTCTTCTATACGTATTTCGTCCGGGTGTTTAATAGTTTCAATGGCAGTAACCTTTGGGCAAAATCGTTCAGGAAGAGTTCTTAAGATCTTTCTTACAATCTTAAATTCTGGAATCTTCTCTCCCAGATTAGCACATGAGTTTACGATGTCTTGCAATCGTGTATAGTAGTCCGTGAAAGATTCATTTTCTGCCATTAAGATAGAGTCAAACTTGCTCGTAAGCATTTGCAGTTTCTGAATCTTCACGAGGTTAGTTCCCTCATGTGTAACCTGAAGAACATCCCAGATTTCTTTCGCAGTCTCACATGCCGAGACGCGAGAGAATTCAGTTTGAGATAAGGCATTAAAGATAGCATTAATTCCCTTGCCATTGTAAGAAGATGAATCTAACTCTTCCTTGGTCCATTTCGACCTAGGTTTTAAGGTGCGAACATCACCAATAAATTCAGTTGGATTAGACCATCCTAATTCAATTGATTGCCACACCCGTTCGTCGATGGAAATTAAAAAGGCTTTCATCCGTACTTTCCAGTACGCATAATTTGTTCCATCGAAGAACGGGGGTCGGTTGATGTTTCCACCTTCAACCATTGTTTACAACCCTATTCCCGCTCTGATACCACTTGTTGGGTTATATGTAATAAGGATCTAAATAGGGGAAAAAACACCTAGAGGGGGGTGAATAGGTGTAAACGTATAAACACTCAAAAAATCGTTGCGATAAAAACCCAATGCGGAAATAAAAATAATACGCAAGATTTTTACGTGGAAAACTCCATCACCGGAGTAAAAAACCACGGGACCGATAACACGGCAGAAATCCACTAGAATTAAAACACGTACAAGGTGATTTACCGTACACACTTACGACTCAACCTTTTCCATACGCTCCTAGAGGATCTTCTCCGCTCGCTCCGCGACGCTTCTCGAATCCACGATCTGCGCCCAACGCCGAATCCACGGCGTCCAACGTCGAATCCACGACGTCCGACCGAATCCACGGTCTTCACCCAATAGCACCCTTCGAATCCACGAATGTGCCTCGCTCCGAATCCACGAGAGCGGTTGAACCTTGAATCCACAAGGACACGCGAATCCACGCGCCGATTTTTGGGGTAAATCGTTGTTTTTGGTGGTGATGATCCGCCGAATACTTAGATCAAAGATAGATCGGAAATACCATCTAAGTATTCATTAGTTTGATTCAACTCAAGATGTGAGTATGAAAACCTAGAATCAAACTAATCAATTATAGATGAAGAAACATAGAGTATTCTCTAATGATTTCCTTTCTTCTCTATATGTGGATCTAGAGCCGTATAAGATGATATATGAAAATGACGGCTATCTGGATTAACCCTAGAAAAGGAGTCAAGGGTCTATTTATAGGTTAGAAACCCTAGGAAGGAGATAAGAATCAAAAACCTAACATTTCTGGAAATTTTACGGACGGCGATCCGGATCGGATTAGCTGTGATCCGGATCGTCGAAACAAGTCAGGCAATTCCAGAAAAACGAAGGTTCGGGATCCGGATCGAAGTGCTTGATCCGGATCGTTCATACAGTTCACCAAACATCAACGTTCGGGATCCGGATTGCGAAGCCTGATCCAGATCGTTCAAGGAAGATGGTAAACTCAGTGTTCGGGATCCGGATCAAGAGAGGCTACGATCCGGATTGAACTGGTGTATGAACAAACCACCTTCGGGATCCGGATCGAACAACCTGATCCGGATCCTGAACATGTCCCAAGTCCAGTTTTTGATTTTTATGCAATGAAAGATTCTTCCAAGTGTTTCTACACTACAAGATGTATTCGGATCACACAAAATCTTAGGTTAAACATACCTGATCCTTTTGAATTCTTCTTTCTTGAGATTGAGTTAAAAGATCCAACTTTCTTCACCTTCAATCTTCAAGACTTGAGACTTTCACGAAACTACGCCAACTCAAATTCCGTAACACACTCTGCTCCCAAACACGAGTGTAACATGCATCCCAGACTAAAAGGAATCCCGACCACTCGGCCCACTACCCGGGCAAGGATAACACTATGTCCAGGAATAGAATACGAAGTGTGGATGTCTAGAGCATAAATAAACCTAGCCCAAGTGAGGGTTTTCTATTAGTCTGGTTACACATGCAACATATGACGGGGTGCTAGGTCAAGTTCCAACAAAAGCAATCAATTTAACTAAAGCAGGATCAGGGAATAATAATTAACAGGATATCAATCATAATAGGAAAGATAACATTTCCCTCTCTAACATGCACCCTAATCCATCTCACAACATGCATGTTTCCTATATTATAGAATTAACAGGCAGTCCATTGATTTTGGAGGAGAAGCAACCCACCTGAAACTTGACGATCCGATCCCCGATCTGGCTGAATTTTGGTGTGAGTAATCTTTATCTTCCCAGGAGTCCGATGCCGTGAAAATCATTCAAATCCGCCTCACGGATTGGGCGCAATCACTGAAACAATGCACGCTGCGCAATTAAATTCCAGAATTTCTGCAATTGAAATTAAGTTTAAGAAGATGTAAGTGCAGCCCCAAATACCTCAAGATGAAGTTCCTAGCAGTAAAACAAAGATGTCCTCGTTTATACAAACATCTTCAAGTCCTCAAAAATCCACCATTAATTACCCTTAACATTCAAATGAAGCAAAAATCACAATGCTGTCCAAAAACTGCTAACATAAACTTGCTAGCATTTCCAAGCTTAATTAGGGGCTTTTTCCAAAGGGATTTATCCACAAATCACAAAAGAGAATTTACTCACCTTGAAGTTAAGAAGAAGTCCCAACTTGAATTTCTGAAAAAGACTTTATATCCACAAAGTTATCTGCATTCCAAGGTGCATTGCTCAAATCAAAACTAAAACAGGGACTGCAGTAAACCTTATAACAGCACTTGGAAAGATCATTAAAGTTACCTAACCAAACGTCCTCCAAATCCTATAAGAGAGGTACGATTGGATTCCTTGTCGAGAGAAGATACAAATTGAGCTAAAGAACTCCAAATTTCATGCTCGGATGAAGGAGAAAACCCATAAACACTTTGAACTATCCACGAAGTTCCATCTGTACACGAGTGCAGCAAGGTGCTCCAAAGATCATGCATAAACCCAAATAAAAACTCAGATCTGGGGAAAATGATACATACCAATATTGTATATCTTCGAGTGTTGGAAATTTCCCTACAAAAATTATCCAGAAATTCCCATCCTACTGCCCAGAAAGATCAAAACACTGAGGACTGTTCAGGATTCCAGACTGAAATGAAGGGTCCCAAAGATGGCCTTAAAACTCTGTAAAATCATGAGATCTGAGGGAAGAGTTGAATACAAATGTAGACTTACCTCTTGTGAAAACGTAGAACCAAAAATGAGCTCAAAAATTCGAGAAATGAGTCCTGGGGAATTTTCGCACTGAAACGCGATGGGAAGGTCCACCAACAGCAACAATGGTGGTGCTTGCCTCAAGGAGAAGATGATGGTGATGAAGCCTCTTAGTCCATCTCTTTGCTGATGAAGATGAAGGAGGGTTGCAGATGAGTGTTCTGTAGAAGTCCCCAACGTTGGAAGCTCCAAAAGTGGGAGAAGGAGGAGGTAGAAGAGCTTAAGTAGGAGGAAGAAGAAGGAGAAAGAAGAAAAGAGAGGGGAGGGGTTACTGTGCGGTGCATAGTACTGGGCCATGCCCAGCGCCTGGCCCAGCCCCCGCACCCAGGTGGGGCACGTGGCGCCCATCCGGGCGCCCCGCCTTCGGGCGGATGGCCCGGATGCGGCCACGCCACGCGCGGCGCCCGCCTATGGCGCGGCGCCGCGTGTCTCGCGCGGGGACGCGCACCGAGCCAGCGGGCACACGTGGGCGCGCTCTGCCCAACGCGGGCGCGCCGCGTGGCCCGCGCGGCCCTCTCCAGCGCCGACACGTGGAGCTCCCCTCAGCCGCTGCGCCTGGTGCACGCGCGTTCCTGTGGACCGGCCGCCTGAAAAGGATCCAATAAGCTCCAAAAATGCCACTTTTTGCTGTTTTCGCGCGCTGAGTCCAATTCCGACCTCTAAAATTCCAAATAATGCAACCAAATAGCTGTTTTAATCATTTTCCGCGCTGAATCCAAATACGGTGTCCGTTTTGCGGGAAGCCACTTCTATTTTTCGACGAAACTCCCAATTAAGCAATCTTGATCCATTTCTCGCACTGCGTCCGTTTCTTGGGTCCGATTTGCGCGCGACCAACACTATCCACAGAAATAGGCCTCCACAAGCTGTCGATCACACTGTAGAAGCGCTACAGAGATCCGGGTCACCACAGTACAAGTTTAGTGAAGATTCAAAAACTGTAAATGCTTACAAGCAAATTTGATTCAATTCATATGGCTGAAAATGAATCATTCATAGATTATTATACACGATTGCAAGATATCGTTAATACATGTGCTAACTTGGGGGAGAAAATTCCAGAATTTAAGGTTGTAAGAAAGATTTTGAGAACTCTTCCTGAAAGATTTCGCCCTAAGGTCGCAGCCATTGAAACAGTAAAACACCCGGACGAAATCAAGGTAAAAGAATTAGTTGGTGCACTTCAAACATATGAAATGACTTTTCCTACTAACTATTCTTCTGAAAAGCCTTCCTCTTCTTCTAAGTCTTCAGGTTTTGCATTGAAATCAACAAAAGAATAAGACGCGGATTCATCCTCCTCAGATGCTGATGATAATTTATCAATGGAGGATTTCGAGAAACAGATTGCATTCTTGACAAGGAAATTTCGCCGAAGCTTTCGAAGGGGAAATTCAAGCAAACCATCATCCTTCGTTATGTCAAATAAAGGCAAAAGAAATTCAAGATTTAAATCAAGAAAGCAAGAGGGTTCTTCAAAGGACAAGAAGAACACTGAGGGACAAATCTAGTGCTTCAAATGCCGAGGTTATGGCCATATCTCAATGGAGTGTCCCAACAAGAATCCGTCAAAGAAGAAGGCTATGCAAGCCGTCACATCACTACACCAATGCTGGTTTTTAGCGGCACTTTAAACTGCCGGGAAACATCATAAAAGTGCCGGTAATTAGTTTTCCCGGCATTTTTTTGTGGCATTTTTTTGTGCCGGCGAAAACTCCGTCGGCAAATCTTTTACCGGCACTTATATCGAACCGCCGGCATAGATGGTAAAGCCGACACTTTAAACCGCTGGCAAAACCATCGACATTGCCAGCAAAATGATCTATTCCGGCACTCAAAACCGCCAGCATATCTCATTTTAGTGGCACTTACAAGTGCCGGCAAAACGATCTATTCCGGCACTCGAAACCGCCAGCATATCTTATTTTAGTGGCACTTACAAGTGCCAGCAAAACTATCTGTCCCGGCACTCCAAAATGCCAGCGTATCTGATTTTAGTGGCACTTAAAAATGCCAGCAAAACGATCTATTCCGACACTCCAAACCGCCAGCATATCCCATTTTAGTGGCACTTACAAGTGCCAGCAAAATGATCTATTCTGGCACTCGAAACCGCCAGCATATCTTATTTTAGTGGCACTTACAAGTGCCAGCAAAACTATCTGTCCCGGCACTCCAAAATGCCAGCGTATCTGATTTTAGTGGCACTTACAAGTGCCAGCAAAACTATCTGTCCTGGCACTCCAAACCGCCAGCATACCCCTTTTTAGTGGCACTCATAAGTGCCAAAATAAATATAAAATTATAGTTTTTCCATTTAATTATCCCAACAAAAAAGTGTCGGCAAATATAATTAAAAGTGTCGGCAAATAAATTTATATCCTAACAAAAAGAAATGCCGACAAAAAGAGAATTTTTTATTCATTTTTATAATTAGCAATAAAATAATACTTTAATTATGTCCAATACTTGTTTCATATCAACACAGAAGATTTTTAAAAGATATTTAAAAACATGCAAATAATTACAATTAAGCACAATAAATTTTAGTCATAGGCAAAATACCATCAATTTATAAAATTTCAAGTATATATCATCTAATCAACATCCATAATAGACAAAAAATACCATCAATTTATAAATTTTCAAGTATATATATCATCTAATCAACATCCATAATAGACAAAAAATACCATCAATTTAATTAATTGCAACAAGAAAATTATATCGGCATATATACTTCATATACATATTTGGGTCATATACAAAATGAAGGAAAGGAGGAGATCGACATTGCAATTAGTCACCAGATTATTTCTCCTTAACTTAATCAAACCTGCACTAGAAAAAAACAAAAACTATTAAGCGACTGTGAAACAACAAAAAGATTTAATTAGCATACTATTTTCAATCTATATGAGAAGATAAAATTCTAAGAAAGGAACCTAATCATTTCCACATTCAACACACAGAATAAATAAATATCGAATATTTACCTTTTACAAATAATGAAAAGAACCTATAAAAAAAAAGGCTTAGATCGACAGCACTTATAAAAGAAAAGGTCATTACTTTTGATACTATATTTTATTTTTTATCAAAGACTCAATCAAGCTTCGTCTTTTATGGCCACTTTCAAACAGGATTTGGTAAAGTTCTAAATTTTATTGATTGGAATCACTTTGAAGCTTTAAATTGCAAAGCTTAAGTCCCCGTTCACCGAATCTGCAAAATGGCGAAATGCGGCGAAATGATCTGTAACATATTTTAAATATGATTACAGTCGAGTTCGGTGCGTTTCGGACCGACGCGAGGTGCATGGGGTCGAAAAGCGAGTTGAAGTTCAAGGACTTAGCGAATTTCAGAAATTCTGATTTTTGTTATCGGTAAGCTTTTTCGAGGCCCTATTCCGAGGGCTTAGAGCAGCCCAAAAATTTAAAATAAATTGTGGGGAGTTTAAGAAAAATTTGTAGAATAAAGGAAAGAAGAAAAATTACAATTTTGATTTTCTAGTTGGCGGCAAAACTCAGATGAAAAGAGCTTGCCGATATCAAAAATCAGAATTTATGAAATTCGCTAATTTCTTGAACTTCAACTCACTTTTCGACCCGATGCACTTCGCGTCGGTCCGAAACGCACCGAACTCGACTGTAATCATATTTAAAATATGTTACAGGTCATTTCGCCGCATTTCGGCATTTTGCAAATTCGCGAGCGGGCACAAGCTGCTCAAGCTTGAGATGAAGTTGCTGCAGAGCAGGTGCTGCTTGAGCAGCAGCAGCAGCAGCAGCTGCTTGAGCAACTGCTGCTTGAGCAGCAGCACAGGCTGTTGCTCAAAGCAGTAGCAAGGCATGAGGGTGGCAACAGTAATTAGCCAAAACTTCATGAGGGTGCCAATATATTTGTTCCATACATAAAAGGAACAAGATTTAAGAATGCATACCTACACAGTCTGTTCATTGGTCTTGGAATGTGCATCAAACCGCCGCAGCATTAGACCGTCAGTCCACTTCTTTTTGTGCAGGTTCAGCAACATCTTTTCCTCCAGTTCATTCTTACGATAATTTATGGCAATAGAATAATAATGCCGGTTCAACCCATGAATCAATGCCTAAAAAATATAGCAAGAAATAGGTATAAATTTGCAAACAAGATATAAGACCAAATATATAAGAGAGGTAAGTTTCACTTCAACAAGAAGAGCAAACCTGAATTGATGGCTTGTTGAGGTGTCCGACGTTAGATGTAGTTTGGCGAGGCTCTTGGCCGAGCATCATTGTCTGAGGGTTGATCAACCGGAAAGCATCAATGACTACTTTGCCCTTAACGCTCTGGATTGGGTCTACCACAACTGCAACTGCTCTAGGATTCAATGCTTCAAAACTCTACAAAATGTAAAATAAAGTGAATTACCAAGTAATAAATTTCCAATACAGACTATGGCACACAATTAGAGCGAGTTGTGAGTTAACAGCATCACAAGCTTAAATTATCCAGTTAACATTATGTTTATAAAAGATTATTGAATATAACAACTGAAAAGTTGAACACTAACATAAGTAATTTGTAACAGAATAAACACAATGGTCATTTCTCGATAATAAAGAAAAAACATAGAGCAAAAAATAAAAGGGAAATGCCAGGAACACACCTGTTGCGTATTTATGTCAACACCAGAGAGCCAGCAACCAAAGCCAGGATGGGAGTGGTACCATCCCACAACCATTTCCGGTCTGTGTGGTAGAGTAAGGGGTTATTCAGGAAACAAACATGCTCAATGCAAGCAATATTAAGGACAAGAATGGTAGACCAAAAGAAACCTTCCAAGCTAAAGAAGTACACAATGTATCTCCACCACAAATTTGAAGCAGTTTATCAAACTAAAGAAAGGTAGAGAAGATAATGATGTAAGACTAGCCAAAAATTAATGTATAAGACCTACTCTGACCACTTTCAGGACTAGTGAATTGGCACTAAACTGCTAATATAAAAAACCTGACTTCTCAAAAGCAATATCATACTTGCTCTGGAACCACTGATTCAAAATAGATAGTTTGGACAGAAAGAAACAGAAAGAGTATGACCATTTGCTTAATACAAACTGACCTGCTTCTTATATAGTCCTAAGATATTGATCTCAAGAGTTCAAGGATCTGCGAGATTCTGTCAATATCAGTTTCGTCATCAACTCATTTTTCTTATCATGTTCATATACAAACAATAGCTGAAAATTATACTCTTAGAAGGTATTGAGTTTGACGCATGACTGAAAGAATCATCGAATATGTAGTCATAAAAACCTAACCATATGCAACTGCCCAAAATCATAGAGCCTAATAAAACTTGCTAATTTGAATGGGCAGTGGGCAAACTAATTAAAATCTATTAAATCCAAAAAATCTTTTGGATATTTCTGGCTGAAGTAGTAATGACTTACATATCCAATTTTTAGATCCCGCCATCTATGAATAGACTATCCTATTATAAGATAGTACATGATTTGCTACCCAAATTAGTCAGCTGAGAAGAGATTAATTCAAGCTAGCTCTGGACTATAGTAATTGATTGAAATTAAAAAAACAAGAAAACACAAAAAGAGAAGACAGAGAATACATGAACTATTTTTTGATCCATAGATATTCACCTGAAAATAAGGCTTTTGGACCTATGCTCGTAGGAGAGATCCCAAATTCGACTTCTCTAAAAGGAAAATCTCAGCACATAAGAGTACTGAAACGTTCTGAAAGCAAATTCCAATGTCCTTCAAATTTCTCCAACTAATTGCAAACCTAAGTAATGAGTATGAGTAAACCTGCTTGAAACGTTGATACTTTCACTGGTCTTGGTGAGGCTTTTTCCTCCATGAAATGAAGAAACCAACTCTAGCATCTACTTAAATTCATGCATCAACTACAAACACGAGTAGTTTTTTCCATTTCCTACATCCTGTTTTTCATCAATTAGCAAGCATGAGGACTCGTCTTAGTACTAGTTGTTGCTCATTAATTAATTTAGTTCTAGGCATGAAAGTCGATCCATTTCGACAGTAGAAGAAGCTTACAATTTACAATCATATTATTCATCAAATTCCGTACTCTTTTTTGTGTAATCATCCTTTACCTTCATTAATTCAATCTTTTCCATGTCCACAACATTATACTAAACAATCATGGTGAAACTTAGTAGCAAAAACTCAGAAAGCAAAAAAAAATTTAGATTTGCAGCTCCCTTTTGTTTTACCTGCCGGTCTGCTTGAGCATGTCGAGCATGTTGGTCTGGAAGACGTGATCGACGGCCTCGACGCTGACGCCGGTCCCGCTCTGCGGCATCGCGAAGACGTCGACAACGCGCACCGTGTACTCGTCCACGAACTCCCCCAGCATCAGCCCCATCACCTCCATCGGAACCCTTGCCCTACCTGTTTCAGAAACCCCCCCAAAGCCGAATCAGAAACCCAAATTTGGACACGAACCCTAGAAGAAGGAGACCGTATAGGATCGGAGGAGATAAGGTGGGGGAGGGGGTAGGGTTTGTACCGTGCTTGAGCATCTTGAGGAGGGCGAGGGAGGAGATGTAGACCTGCTCGGAGGAGTCGAGGAGGGGGGTGTCGGTTGGGGAAGTAGCTAGGGAATTTTTTTGGGATTTTTTTTTTTCTTTCTTGCGCGATAGCTATACCTAGCGGGAAAAAAATTTCCCCTGCGCGCTATCGCGATCGTGCACGGGAATTAAAATTTTCCTTTGCTGGCATTTGGTAGGATATTAATTAGGTTTTAGTGGCATTTTTTGCAAATGCCATTAAAAAAATGCCAGTAAAAACTTTTTTAAGTATTTTTAATATAATTATTTTTAAGATTAAATAAATAAATAAAATAAAATAAATATAATTTTTTTTTAACGGCATTTTTAAAAAACTGCCGGTAAAAATTTATTTTTGGTGGCTTTTTTCCTAAATGCCACCACAAAAGTGCCGACAATAATAAGTTTTGGTGTAGTGCATGGGATGACACTTCCTCTTCTGATGAGTTATCTTCCAGTGATGAGGATAACAACGCCACAACATTCATGGCATCCACAACTTCACCTTTCGTGTGTTTTTCAGCGACCTCCTCTGGTTCATTATCCATCTCCTCCTTGAATGAAAAAACTGCAACGGATGATGAATCGAGCGATTCCGAAGGTGAAGACTTTGCTTTTGCCTACCATAAATTATTAAAGGATTCAAAGAAATTGACAAAGCATAACAAGAGTTTGAGAAGAAGGTTGTGGGATCTTGAAGAACAAGCTAAAAAGGCAACTTCTCTCTCAAACGCTCTTGAAGATGAAAGGGATAGTTTCGTCAAAATAAATGTTTTCCCTCAAAAGAAAAACGAGCATTTCGAGAAGGAACATATCAAATTGGTGGATAAAGCTAATTACTTCTTGAAGCTCCACTCCGAGGCTCAACAAGAACAATTACTATTCCAGATGGCCCGGTTTTGAACAATGTTTTATTTGTTGAAGGCCTTAAGACTAACCTCATAAGCATTAGCCAATTGTGTGATAATAGTTTTTCAGTTAATTTATCTTCTGCTGAATGTATTGTAACTGACAAAAACCATTCATTCTTTTTGAAAGGGGTTAGATCTCAAAATAACTGTTATGTAGTTCATAATAAATTTTCTGAACAATGTAACCTAGTGTCACTCGATAATGAAACATTTTGGCATGAAAGACTAGGTCACATAAACTTTAAGAAACTATCTAGAATATCTAATAAAGACGTCGTTAAAGGTGTTCCTAAATTGTCTTTTAAGGAAAACATTGTGTGTGGAGGCTGTCAAAAGGGAAAACAATCGAGAGCCACGCATAGGAACTTGAACCACGTGGAACCAAACGGCCATTAGAATTATTGCATATGGACTTAATGGGGCCGACTCGTCAACCAAGTTTGGGAGGTAAATGGTACATTTTTCTTTTGGTTGATGATTACTCTAGATATTCATGGGTAGCATTTTTAAAAGAGAAAGCGGATACTTTCGATTCTTTTCATGAGATTTGTCATCGTATTATGATTGAGAAGAATGAAAAGATCGTTCGTGTTCGGAGTGATAGAGGTGGAGAATTCATCAATTCTAAATTCATTGATTTTTGCACTTCAAACGACATAAAACATGAATTCTCTGCACCTTATACACCGCAACAGAATGGTGTAGTCGAGCGCAAAAATAGAGTTGTACAAGAGATGGGGCGTGTTATGCTTCATAGCCGGGAACTCCCGTTACATTTTTGGGCTAAACAGTTAACATTGCGGTCTATGTGATCAATCGTATCTATTTGCGCCCGGGTACTTTAAATACACCATATGAGCTTTGGTTCAGTAGAAAACCAAATATAAAATATTTTCGTATCTTTGGGAGTCGCTGTTACATTTTATGCGATCGAGAAAATCTTAGAAAATTAGACTCTCGAAGTGATGAAGGAATTTTTATGGGTTATTCTACAAACAGTAGAGCATATCGGGTATTTAACCTTGAATCTAAAACGATGATAGAATCTTTCAATGTTAAAGTAGATGAAGCTTTTCATTTTTCTACTGATAAATCTACTCCTGATATGTCTATTGATGATGAATCTCCTGCTAATGATATTGCATCTTTACATGATAACTCTTCTGAAAATGTTGATGCATCTCATGGTTCTTCTAGTTCATCTAATGTGTAGGAATCATCGCAAATACCCCCGAGTACTCCGTTGCCACAAACGCTTCGAATCTCCAAGGACCATCCGGAATCAAACATCATTGGAGATCCTCGAGAAGGAGTTAGAACTCGGAGACAATTGGTTTGTGGAGTTGCATGTTATGTCTCCATGATCGAACCAAAGAACGTTGATGAAGCTCTTCAGGATGACTATTGGATTGAAGCAATGCAAGAAGAGCTCAATCAATTCGAAAGGAACAAAGTCTGGGAATTAACGAAGCCCCCGAAGCAACAAAATATCATCGGTACAAAATGGATTTTCAAGAACAAGAAAAATAAAGATGGTACCATTATTCCGAACAAAGCGTGTTTGGTTGCTCTGGGCTATTCACAAGTCGAAGGTATAGACTTTGATGAAACTTTCGCCCCGGTTGCTCGTCTCGATTCCATTCGTATTCTTTTTGTGATTGCTTGTCATTTTAAAATAATTTTTTTTCAAATGGACGTTAAGAGCGCATTTTTAAATGGTTTTCTAAATGAGGAAGTTTATGTTGCTCAACCGAAAGGTTTCATTGATCATAAACTGCCTAACCATGTTTTTTGATTAAAAAAGGCTCTTTACGGTCTAAAACAAGCACCGTGAGTATGGTACGAAAGATTGACAAAGCATGTAGAGTACCAGGATTTCGGGTAGTGCACCGACCTCGCAGGAGGGCGTGATGTGGAGGTTTTACTTTGGACGGGTCCAAATCATGTTTGCTGATGAGTTCGGGTTGATTCGGGTCTACGCGGAAGCCCCAGCTTGATTCGGGGTTTTCCGGGCATTGTGCGCCGATTGAGGACTGGTTTTCGGGAAGCATCAACTCCACCGTGGTGTGCAGAAAAGTGGGAAATACCTAGAACAGGTGTACTTTGGAATTATAGCGGAGTTCGGGAGGTTCCGGACTGACGCGGCGGACCCGAAGGCGAAAAGTGAGTCGGAACTGACAATTTTAGAGCCGGTTTTTGGATTGAGCACCCCGACTCAACGGTTGAGCTTTTTGGGGAGAAAAAGCTGTGGACACGTGTATTTCCAGATTACAGCGGAGTTCGGGAGGTTCCGGACGGGTGCGGAGACCCCGAGGGCAAAAAAAGAGTTGGCGGGGGCTTTTAAAGGATTAATTAATTAATTATTTAATTAGTGAGAGTAGCCTGTGAGGAAACAGTTAAGAGATTAGAGAATGTGAGAGAGGGAATGGAATTAAGGTGCACTAGAGATATTTTGTTGGTGGTGCATTTATTACTGCCACCTACCACACACACCTTAATTAAGCCTCTTAATTAGTATGGTTGCCACGTCATCATCCTCTTCAAGTGCAAGCAGAGGATTTGGGTTGGAATAGAGGAAAGGAAAAAAAAAATGGAGAGTGAAGGACGATGATGATGAATAATGAAGAAAAAAATTGGAAATGAGAGGGTTTGTATGGGAGATTTGATGGTGGACCTATGGTCGGAAGCCGAGCGGCGAGCGCGGCGAGCGGCACGCGACGGATTGAGAGAGAGGTATGAGCTGTTTTTTTTGGAGCTTGCTTTGAGGTTATTTTTTTTGGAGAATTCAAGTTTGGCTTGGGGTTTGGAGGTTGTGGTGAGTTGGTTGGGTGTTCTTGGTTTTTGCTTGGCTTGTTGTCCATTGGGGGGGAGCAGCTTGCGGAGCCGCGTGCGCAGTGGGGGGGGCTGCGTAGTTGGGCGCGCGGCAGCCATGCGGGCTGAGCGTGCGGCAGCCCATGCGGGCTGAGCGCGCGGCAGCCCATGCGGGCGCGCGCGGCAGCCCATGCGGGCTGCGCGCGTGGCAGCCCATGCGGGCGCGCGCGCGCAGCAGCCAGGCGCGCGCGCGCAGCAGCCCATGCGGGCGCGCGGCAGGCCCCGGCGCCGCGCGGTATGCGCCTGGGCAGCGCGCGGGCTGCTGCAGCGCGCGCGGTTGCCGCGGCTGCTGCGTGCGGCCATCGGGCTAGCGGGGGGCCATTTCCGGTGGGCCGTGTTTGCGCACGCCGAGGAGGTGGGTTGCCCGGGTGTCGCGTGGACGTTTTGTGGACCGTTTTTGACGCGGCTTTTATCCCTTTTGCTCTCACAGGTCGGCACCAATTGTGGCGGTTTTCGGCATGGTGCCGTGCGGAGCTCGGACCACGCGCATGGTAGGGTGTTGTTTTGCAGTTGGCTCGAGGCGTCGGAACTAGAGAGAGGAAATCCTTGTGTGCTAGGCTATGAGTAATGGACTTAATGTTGGGAGAGATGGATTGGTATAAGTGTGTTATTATGTTATGTGTGCAGGGAGTGTACTGTGGTTTTTGTAAAAGTATTAGTGGTGGTGATGGTGTGTAGTATGTAGTATGGATAATGTATGTGTTTATGGAGGACTTGTGAGGGGCTGCAGGTGTTGGTGATTAAGTGTTTTCCTTGTGGACCTTGATTATTAGTATGCATATGAGCTTGTACAGGGAGTGGATTTTATGCAAATTGATTAGTATGCTGTGGGTAGTGTGAGTGCATTAGAGCTTGTAAAGGCTGGTTGTGGATTTATGTAATTAGCTTAAGTGAGCTATTATTTCTAAGTGTAAGCTGCTGGAGCTTTGTTGTGGAATTTAGGCTGGAGCTTTGGTGTATGTTGGCTGGGGAGTTGTGTGCGCGCAGGTTTTTGTGACGACTTTTCCGGAGATTTTTCCGGACATCACGACAGTGTGCGCGCGCGGCGCAATTTTCGGAAACTCGTCAGTTTGTGGACTCGGCGCTTCACCGACTTCAGCGAATGCCTGCGGAAAGCGTTCCAGGTGGGTTGGAATTTCTCCGAACTGTATAGAATGCCCTTTAAAGCTATTGAATGCAATTTGATTATAATTATCATGCTATTTTCACAGTTTTAATCTGATAGTTGCCTGGAATTTTCTGTAAAATTTGTGGGAACCCCAGATCATTTTTAGTAGACTCCTGATACTATATGACACTAGACTGCATGTTCTTTTGGCATTTATTTTGCACCCTGATCGTTTCAAAAATCGAGAAAACCCGTTTTAAGGAAAAAACAGCTTTCTTTAAATGTGGTTTTAAATCAGGAATTCGCCAGGGTTATGGCTTTGGTTCAGGGTATTTCTGACCTCGTGCCTGGCGGCCGAGGGGTCTCTTTTCGAGCCTGGGGATGAGTTATAGTGTCATTTGAGTTTAGAGCTTCTGATGAGATTATTCTAGATCATGGGTCATGTACCTCTGATTTGATAGTGGAGGTGGTTTTTCCCACTTAGTTATGGGAGTTTTGGGGTTCTGGCAGATCGAGTCGTAGAGGGTTCTCCGGCAGATTTTGTGAGGATTTGGGCATTTCCTGTTGAGTCGTGGAGTCTTATTCAGACTGAGTTGTGCTTTGAGCACCGAGTTGCCGATCTGTTTGATCGTGGACCATAGCCTGCATAGGCCGCCTTTTGAGATAGATGAGATGCTTGATACTTGTTGGGGTCGCTCCCCTTGGGTCACGCTCCGGATGCGTAGATGTGTGGATGCCCTGGCCGAGTTACCAGGTAGTTACTTGCCCCTGGCCGAGTTACCAGGTGGTTGCATGCCCTGGCCGAGTTACCAGATGGTTGCATGCCCTGGCCGAGTTACCAGATGGTTGCATGCCCTGGCCGAGTTACCAGATGGTTGCATGCCCTGGCCGAGTTACCAGGTAGTTACTTGCCCCTGGCCGAGTTACCAGGTGGTTGCATGCCTTGGCCGAGTTACCAGGTGGTTGCATGCCCTGGCCGAGTTACCAGATGGTTGCATGCCCTGGCCGAGTTACCAGGTAGTTACTTGCCCCTGGCCGAGTTACCAGGTGGTTACATGCCCCTGGCCGAGTTACCAGGTGGTTGCGTGTCCCTGGCCGAGATACCAGGTAGACTCTTGAGTGAGATTGAGACAGTCGGTTTAGAACGCCCCACGTAAATCCCGTCCTCTTTTGGATGCGTGGTAGTGGGCAGGTGCGTTCCTAGACGACAGGCGCAGGCTGGACTGCGCCAGATTTGGCAGTCATCGAGATTGGGAGATATGAGCGGGTGGTCACATATCATGTTATTGATAGAGCTTTCTTGAGCCTTGATTAAGTTATTTTAGCTGTAGTTTTCTTTCAGCTTACTTATCTACCTATCTATCTGCATATCTATCTGTTTTGCCTTCTGTAGTCTTAGTGGGCATACCGTGGATATTGGGACGGTACCCACTGAGATCTGCCTTCTGCAGTAGATCTCACACCCGCTGCGGTGACAGGTTGAGGCAGCTGTTCCGGCTTGGTTCGTGTGGAGACAGCAGATCAGGTGAGGACGCAGCCGATTAGTTCCTTACCAGCATTGAGAGTCAGAGGTAGATGTACCCTGTTAGTTTATGTTCCACTTTTGTACTGAGAGGGTGAGGTCGGTATTTCATATTTCTTTTGAGAGACTTGTATTGAGGATTATCTTAGTGGAACTTTATTGTTTTCAGTTGTTCAGTGTTTTGTAAGCTACTGGTTCTTTTTGCAGCTCTGATACATATGTAGCTTTAGATCTTCTGCAGGGTAGACGCTTCGTCTGTACGGCAGTTTCCGTACAGATGGCGGATCTGTTGGCGAGCCCGGGTCGCAGTTTCGACCCCGGGGCCTGACAGATTTAGGTGGTATCAGAGCCTAGGAATATAAATCATTGGGGACTTAGAGACCCTAGGCTGTTGATTGGACAGTAGGATGGCTGTCGTGAGAGACGTGACTTTAGCGAGAGTTCTGAGTGAGTTTGTACCTCCCCCAGGGGGATTGGGGTGAGTGATCTTACATGTTTATTCTCTAAAGCGATTATATTGGCTGCAGACAACGTAATGCTTTAGAAAGGTTAACATGTATTAGACTTTCGCTTGATTGGGTCGAGAGTGTTTGAGGTTTGAATTGGTTGTGGCAGTCGTCCTTGTTGCCTCTGAGACGCCGTGCAGCGGCGAGGGCATGTTTGACCTTGGTTGAGGAGCCCGATCAGCGGGAGGCTGAATGGTTTGAGCAGAGAGTATCGACTGAGGTATCGCCAGTAGTACCTCCAGCCGCGGCATTGTCGACTTCGACCTAGTTCGCACTGTGAGTAGTGCTAGAGCAGCGAGAGTTGCTGACCGGTTGTTGTCCATCGCCAGTTCCGTCCCCTGTAGATTTCGGGGCAGAGTAGGAGCCTTGGAAGGCCGAGAACTGGATTGCTGTTTGGGGAAGGTTGTTTGAGGTTTTGTTCATCCAGGAGAAGCATCAGGCGCACATGGTTGCGCACCTTTGGATTTGGACGCCGAGTGTTGGTGGCGTCGAGTTGTCCCGTTGGACCACTAGGAGAGTGGCTGAGGATTCGTAGCGAGTTTCTATGATTGTTGAGCAGAGGGCCCCTTGTCGCCCAGGATGAGGCCTAGAAGATTGATCAGGTTTGATAGGGGACTGCTTCGAGATGTTATCATTTTGGGTATTCTCGGCAAGCGACTTTAGATGCACCGATTGTGCATGCCCGAGGGATTGACCGAGGATCAGCGATCACATTCAAGAGGGACGAAGAGCGAGGGACCAGCTCTAGAGAGAGGTGTCCAGCATTGTTGGATTTGGGGTAGTCGAGTGGGTTGAGGTTGTCATGATTCCAGTCCCAGGATTATGTGTCACGCCCCGGGGTCGAGCCTGCGACCCGGGCTCGCCAACAGACCCGCCGTCTGTGCGGAAACTGCCGCACAGACGAAGCGTCTAACCTGCAAGAAGGGATCTAGCCATACAAGTATCAGAGCAAAGGAGATGCAACACTAAATAAAGTAAACTGCATACAAGAGTCACTAAGTACATAGTCCAGGTACAACATCCGCTACCTCCCAAAAAGGGGTACACCACCACTAACAGATACAAAAGTGGGAACCAAAAATACCCGAGTAGCTCTACCTGTGACTCAACAGACCCAAGTGGCACTAGTCGGCCAAGCCCTTGCCACGGTCTGAAGACTCCGCACGCGCCGGCCCTGGAACGGCCTCCTCAGTAATACCTGTCACACACGGCGGGTTGTGAGATCAACTAAAAGTCAGATCTCAGTGGGTACCGATGCCATATCCTCGGTAGCCCACCAAGTCCACTGGAGGCAAAACAGATAGATAGATAGATAGATAATACTGGAATGAAAGCTGTAAGTAAATCTATCACTATATGCCTCAATGCAATGCTGTACTAAATGACATCTAGCACAATATGAAAATGACCACCCGCACATGTCATTTCCCCGCAGCCACCCGGTAGCCCGGCCGGGGGCGAGCTTCCGCTGGTATCTCGGCCAGGGAAGCACTCTCCTGGTAACGCAGCCAGGGAAAAGGTCCTCCCGGTAACTCGGCCGGGTAAACAGTCTTCCCGGTAACTCGGCCGGGGAAACAGTCTTCCCGGTAACTCGGCCGGGGAAAGGTAAATCACACAACTGTCAGTGCGGCTCTGCTGCTGCTGCTGCCTAGGAGGCCGGGAGCCTCCCGATCTCTGTCTCCTCTGTGCCCCGCGGCCTCGAGGCGGAATCTGGGGCGGCCTCGGGGGCCGCGGTCTGCTCGTCTGCCCGGAATCCTGCGGTGCGGGGCGCTTCTCTCCAGAACTAGACCCCGGCGCCCCGCCCCTCTCAGCCATGATCACCCGCCCTCGAGAGACCCACCGTGCACGCTCCATGGCCGCGTCCAGCGTCAACGATCGGTGAGAATGAACCAGGTGATAGATATCCGGGTGCAGCCCTCGCTTGAATAGGTCCACTCTCTGGGCCTCATCAGGAGCCACATGCGGCACGCTGCTCAATAAGCGCTGGAACTCTCGAATATAGTCCGGAAGGGGTCGGCTACCCTGCTGCAGTCGACGGAGATCCCCCTCAAGCTTCTGCTTTGCACTGTCGGGGAAGTAGGCCCCGAGCAGCAAAGCGCGGAACTCCTGCCAAGACACCACCGGAGCTCCTGGCGGTCCCGGGGGGCGGACACGACGCCACCAAGTCTCAGCGTCACCCTCCAGGAAGTGAGTAGCCAAATATACCTGATGCTTTTCCTTAATAAACAGGTTCTCGAACAACTTCTCTAATGCTGAAATCCAGTTTTCTACTTCCCGCGGCTCAGAACTCTGCCCGGCGAAACGCGGAGGACGGAACTGGCTGACATAAGCTAAACGATCCGTGAGCTCCCTCTGCTCCAACTCTGTCAAAGGGGCGATCTGAGATGAGGTCGACGAAGTCGCCGCTGGCGGTGCCGCAGATGTCCTCTGCTCAAGTAATCTCATCATCCGCTCCACACTTTCCTCCTGGCGTTTGGCAGCCTCTTCCTGGCACCGCAACGCCTCAGTCAACTGGGCCACTTGGGCCCGCAGCTCCTGGTCAGACATCAGGGCCACTTGGGCCCACAGCTCAGGAACCTCACCCTGTGCAACCTCCTCCTGCTCGGGCCTGTCCTCCGACGCGGAGTGCGCCCGCGTCGTCGCACGACGTCTAGGAGGCATCTCAGGCAACTGCGACAGGGAAAACAGGGTGTCAGAGAACAAAAACCTCACAACCCAAAGACAACGAGAGTTTTAAGACATGTTTCCAGCTCTAAAGTGTTGTGTTGTCTACAGCCAACAGAACTACTTTAGAGAGCTAACATGTAAGGTCACTCGCCCGACATCCCGGGGGAGTCACAACACAACCAAAACTCTCGCTATCACACAACTCTCCCGACAGTCACTCTACTGTCCAAACAAAAGCCTAGGGTCCCTAAGTCCCCCAAAGGCCTAAACACCTAGGCTCTGATAGCACCTAATCTGTCACGCCCCGGGGTCGAGCCTGCGACCCGGGCTCGCCAACAGACCCGCCGTCTGTGCGAAAACTGCCGCACAGATGAAGCGTCTAACCTGCAAGAAGGGATCTAGCCATACAAGTATCAGAGCAAAGGAGATGCAACACTAAATAAAGTAAACTGCATACAAGAGTCACTAAGTACATAGTCCAGGTACAACATCCGCTACCTCCCAAAAAGGGGTACACCACCACTAACAGATACAAAAGTGGGAACCAAAAATACCCGAGTAGCTCTACCTGTGACTAACAGACCCAAGTGGCACTAGTCGGCCAAGCCCTTGCCACGGTCTTAAGACTCCGCAAGCGCGGGCCCTGGAACGACCTCCTCAGTAATACCTGTCACACACGGCGGGTGTGAGATCAACTAAAAGTCAGATCTCAGTGGGTACCGATGCCATATCCTCGGTAGCCGACCAAGTCCACTGGAGGCAAAAACAGATAGATAGATAGATAGATAATACTGGAATGAAAGCTGTAAGTAAATCTATCACTATATGCCTCAATGCAATGCTGTACTAAATGACATCTAGCACAATATGAAAATGACCACCCGCACATGTCATTTCCCCGCAGCCACCCGGTAGCCCGGCCGGGGGCGAGCTTCCGCTGGTATCTCGGCCAGGGAAGCACTCTCCTGGTAACGCAGCCAGGGAAAAGGTCCTCCCGGTAACTCGGCCGGGTAAACAGTCTTCCCGGTAACTCGGCCGGGGAAACAGTCTTCCCGGTAACTCGGCCGGGGAAAGGTACCCTCCTGGTAGCTCGGCCAGGGACAAATGCATCCTCTCGGTAACTCGGCCGGGGGAAAACCCTCCTGGTAACTCGGCAAGGGCTTCGAATGCAGCTGTGCAATCCAAAGCGAACACCAATCAGCAAGATACACGTCCCGGTCGGAAACTATAACCCGCGACCTGTGCGGCCGACCCGCACTTGCCTGACTGCGTAAGGTCACGATACCTTTGCGTTCGTAAAGAAAAGGGGCATCCCGTGGTCCGTCGGAAGAAACCAACCCACCTGTGTAGAACCCGCAAAAGCCGCGCGCCCAACGAAGGTCTCAGCGCGATCTCACAACTCCTCGCGGCACAGCGCTCACCACTGATCACGTAGCCAAGCTGACACAGAGGCACACTGCGAAAAAGGTGGAAACTGGAATCAGAAAAGCCGCGATCGAAAACCACGCCCACAAGGCGACAAAACCTCCTCCGGCGACGAGAACGCCGCGAGTGGCGCGGAAAGCCCATCGCACCCACACCGCGGCGCGCGGCCGGGCCGCAGCCCGCGCGGCAACAGCGCTGCCCGCGGCCGCACGGCACAAAGGCCGCCCGCGCGGCGCCTTGCAGGCCCACGCGCCCAGCGCGCGGCCTGCAAGCCCGCCGCGGCACAAGGCCGCCCGCGCGGCCTGGCAGGCCCGCCGCGGCACAAGGCCGCCCGCGCGGCCTGGCAGGCCCGCGCACCTTGCGCGCGGCCTGCAGGGCCCGCCGCGGCACCTGGGCCGCCCGCGCGGCCTGGCAGGCCCGCGCGCCTTGCGCGCGGCCTGCAGGGCCCGCCGCGGCACAAGGCCGCTCGCGCGGCCTGGCAGGCCCGCGCGCCTAGCACGCGGCCTGCAGGGCCCGCCGCGGCACAAGGCCGCTCGCGCGGCCTGCAGGGCCCGCCGCAGCACCTGGGCCGCCCGCGCGGCCTGGCAGGCCCGCGCGCCTTGCGCGCGGCCTGCAGGGCCCGCCGCGGCACAAGGCCGCTCGCGCGGCCTGGCAGGCCCGCGCGCCTTGCGCGCGGCCTGCAGGGCCCGCCGCGGCACCTGGGCCGCCCGCGCGGCCTGGCAGGCCCGCGCGCCTTGCGCGCGGCCTGCAGGGCCCGCCGCGGCACAAGGCCGCTCGCGCGGCCTGCAGGGCCCGCCGCGGCACAAGGCCGCCCGCGCGCGGTCCGCGCAGTGCCCGCGGCACTGCGCGCGCACCGCAGTGCCGCGCGCGGCCCGCGCGGGGCCCGCGGCACTGCGCGCGGTCCGCGCGGTGCCCGCGGCACTGCGCGCGCACCGCAGTGCCGCGCGCGGCCCGCGCGGGCCCCGCGGCACTGCGCGCGGTCCGCGCGGTGCCCGCGGCACTGCGCGCGCACCGCAGTGCCGCGCGCGGCCCGCGCGGGGCCCGCGGCACTGCGCGCGCACCGCAGTGCCGCGCGCGGCCCGCGCGGGGCCCGCGGCACTGCGCGCGGTCCGCGCAGTGCCCGCGGCACTGCGCGCGCACCGCAGTGCCGCGCGCGGCCCGCGCGGGGCCCGCGGCACTGCGCGCGGTCCGCGCAGTGCCCGCGGCCAACTGCGCGCACAAGCCCCTGCGGGGCGCCCAGGGGGGGGGCTGCTGCGGCCTGGCGCTCCGCTGCATGACCACAGCAGCAGGGCGCCTGCTGCGTGCGGCGCTCAGGCGCGCCCGCGCAGCGGCGCCTGCTGCGAGCTACGCCTCAGCCCGTCCGTGCGGCGACTCGCCTCCCGAGCCACTCACTGCCCAAAAACTGGACAGCATGCCCCACACCCACGAGCAGCATAAGAAGGAAAAAGAAAAGCAAGGAGAGAGAGAGAGCCAAAACCACGCGAGCAAAAGGAAATTAAATAAATTAGAACACACCTCCACGAGGCTCGCCGCGCCCTCGCCCGGCTCCGCGTCCTTGCGGCGGTGAAAACGGCACAAGAACACCTCTCCTTCTCTTCTCCTTCTTCTTCCTCCTCCTTCCTTCCTCCTCAGCTTCAGACCAAACCCCAAAAGTCACTTGGAGAAAAACAGGGATGAGATGGTTCGAGAGAGAGTGTGAGAGAGGGCTTTTAAAGAGGGAAACTAATTAATTAGTGCCACCAACTCACCCAGGGCTAATTAATTAGCTACTACACACCTCCAATTAATTAAATCACCAACTCCCTCTCTTTCTCTGCCACCTCCCACTCCCCTAGCTGCAGGAAGGATAAGGAAACACCAAAATTTAAAATAAAAAGCAATTTAAACAATTAAAATAATCAAAGAAAAGGCCACGACAACTCACTTTTCGACCCCGGCACCTCCGCCGCCGCCCGGAACCACCCGAACACCGCTGTAAATCGAAAATACACGCGCTCACGCCTTTTTCCAGTCAAAAGGCTCGTCGGTGGAGTCAGAAAGCTCAACCCAAAAACCGGTATACTACACTCTCCCCCCCTTCAAAATGGTTTCGTCCTCGAAACCCAAAAAGCTCAAAGGTCAGGAGGGGGCCTCAAAAAGGTGTGGGTAGGTATTCCTCATCTCATCCTCGGGCTCCCAAGTAGCCTCTCTCTCATCGTGGTGGCTCCACAATACCTTCACATAAGGTATTACCCGACTTCGCAATTCTCTCGACTCTTGAGCAAGAATTTGAATCGGGCGCTCCCGGAAGTGCAGGTCCTCGTCCAGCTCCAAAGAAGTGAAGTCCACAACGTGAGAGGGATCATAGACATACCTCCTCAACACAGATACATGGAAAACATCATGAGTACCGGCTAGCCGTGGCGGTAGAGCAATCCGATAGGCGACAGGGCCGACACGCTCAAGAATCTCAAATGGGCCAATAAAACGCGGGCTCAACTTCCCGCGCACCCCAAAGCGCCGAATCCCTCGAGAGGGCGAGACTTTCAAAAACACATGGTCTCCCACCAGAAACACCAAGTCTCGCCTCCTCTTATCGGCGTAGCTCTTCTGTCGGCTCTGAGCAGTGACCAAGTGGCGCCGAATAACCTTAACTTTCTCCTCAGCCTCCAAGAGCAAGTCAGGCCCCAAGGTTTTTCTTTCACCCACATCACTCCAACAAAGAGGCGATCGACATTTCCTACCATACAATGCTTCAAAGGGCGCCATCTGGATACTCGCCTGGAAGCTATTGTTGTAGGCAAACTCTGCAAGTCTCAAGTGTCGATCCCAACTGCCACTAAAACTCAGGACACAAGCTCTCAACATGTCCTCCAAGGTCTGAATCGTCCGCTCCGACTGTCCGTCGGTCTGTGGGTGAAAGGCAGTGCTGAACTGAAGCTGGGTCCCCATAGCCGACTGCAAGCTCCTCCAAAACTGAGAGGTAAACCTGGGATCCCTATCTGATACAATAGAAGCTGGCACTCCATGAAGCCTCACGATCTCGTCAAGGTATAACTGCGCTAATTTCTCCAAGGCCCAACCTGACTGAATCGGCAGAAAGTGAGCTGATTTAGTCAACCGATCAACGATCACCCAAATGGCATCGGCTCCTCCCTGAGTCCTCGGCAGACCCACAATAAAGTCCATGGTAACACAATCCCATTTCCACTCAGGGATTGGTAGGCTTTGTAACTTGCCAGCGGGAACCTGATGTTCCGCTTTAAACCTGTTGGCAAGTTAGACAGCGGGCCACAAACCTACCAACATCCCTCTTCAAGCCCTGCCACCAAAACTGAGTCTTCAAATCCCTATACATCTTAGTTCCCCCAGGATGGAGGGTGTAAGGTGTATAGTGAGCCTCTCTCAGGATCAGCTCTCTACTATCCTCATCCGCCGGTACACAAATGCGGTCCCTGTACCTGAGTACTCCCGCGACATCCACAGAAAAGTCCCCGCTCTGTCCAAGCTGCATCTGGTCTCGAATCCTGAGAAGATAGGGGTCCCCACTCTGCTTCTCTCTAATCCTGTCCAGTAGCGTGGGCTGCAAGACCATAGACATAAGTCTTGCCGAAACCCCCGGGGACACAACCTCTATATCCAAACTCCTCAGCTGCTCTCTCAGTGGTCTCTGCTGGGTAATAAGCATACTCAAGGTCTGCCCTGCTCGCCTGCTCAAAGCATCCGCGACCACGTTAGCCTTGCCGGGATGATAGAGAATGCTCAAGTCATAGTCCTTTAACAGCTCAAGCCACCGGCGCTGCCTTAGGTTGAGTTCCTTCTGGGTGAACAGGTACTTCAAACTCTGATGATCGGTAAAAATCTCACAGCGCTCGCCACACAAATAGTGCCGCCAGAGCTTCAAGGCAAAAACCACAGCAGCGAGCTCAAGGTCATGTGTAGGGTAATTCCTCTCATAATCCTTTAACTGGCGAGAAGCGTAGGCAATCACCCTACCATGTTGCATCAACACGCAACCAAGGCCGCTGTGGGAGGCATCACTGTAAATCACGTACCCCTCTCCCATAACTGGTAGTGCAAGAACTGGTGCTGAAATCAACCTCTGCTTCAAATCCTCGAAGCTTTGCTGGCATTGCTCTGTCCAAACAAATTTTACCCCTTTCTTGGTCAATTTGGTGAGGGGAGAAGAGAGCTTCGCAAAGCCCTCAACAAAACTGTCACGCCCCGGAACCCGGGCTCGCCAACAGATCCGCCGTGCACACGGGATTTCCCGAGTACACGAAGCGCTGGTAACCTGCTCAGATATCGGATGTACAATAAAAGAGCATAATACAGAGCTGAAATAGAAGAACCACATAGTATCTCATACAGGAACTAAAAATAAACTGTAATATGTACAATAATCTCCCAGCTCACCAAAATAGTACAACCCGCTGGCGAAAGCCAGACTCAAAATAAAAGGCGAATACCACAGTCTGAGTGAAGGGTACAGCATCTATCTACAGCTCTCAGTCTCCCAGGAGGTCTATCTATTCATCGATCCCCTTACCTCGATCAGCTGCCGATAGCCTAGCAGCTCTCGCAGACGACTCTGCAAAATAAAGGAGAAGAAAGGGACAGAAAAATAATGGGGGTGAGAACTACCAGATAAACCAGCAGCCTCCCCTAGTGGGCAAAACCTCAACTCTGACGCACCCACTAGGACTACTAGAGGCAAAAGGGAAAAGGGGAAGTGGTAAGATACATAAGATGCTGAAACAGGTAAACTACCACTACTATGCTGTCAAACTGTATGTATGCATCAGGAATAGTATCTGTCCAAATAACCCAATCTAGATACCAGTAACAACTGGTGTTGCCTGCTCAGCGGAATCTGCTCACAAGGCTCGAAACCGCGGGATCGGCCCGCACGGCTCGCATCCCCAAACAAGTATCAGACCGGCACACAAGGCTGGGTCCGAGAAAGCACACCTCCGGAGTGGCACTCGAGGGGAGCGACCCACACGAGTAGAGTATCTCTGTCATCAGTATCACAAGTATCTCTGTGGCACATATCTCAAAATAGCAGGACTGGATCATGACTATGATCAAAGTGGGAAAAACCATCCACTAAAGAAGCCTGATATCCAATCAGATGCGATAGTACTCAATAAGTGGGAAACACCATCCACTACAGAAACCCAATCCCCAGCTGATGCAAAAATAAACCAGACTCAACCCCAATCTGATGCAAGGATAAACATCTGGTCGACCGCCTACTGTCCGCGGTCACCGTAATACCCCACAAGTCCACAATCTAATGCAATCTTGACTATACTATCCCAACCCTTGCTCATACTTGAGCAACCAGCATCTGGATGCAAAGGACAACAATGAAACAGGTACAAATCCCAAGATAATAGTGTAGCAATGAAGAGTGGCTGACTAGATGCAATTGTATCATTAAAAAGCTGTACAAAGGTGTCAAATATTTATTTTTAAAAGAAGATTGTTTTACTGGAAAAAGAGTTGTTTGCCTGCGAGATTATAGCCTTTGTTCCAATCACAGTGTCTCAATATAAGTCATCATATAATCTGTGGGGTCATATTAAATTTTAGGAGAGTTAGTCCCAGCGGTTCTCATCAATTGTCCTGTTAGTAGTCCTGTTAGTAGTCCTGTTAGTAGTCCTGTTAGTTGTCCCAATAGTTCTTATCAATTGTCATATTAGTTTGTCCCAATTGTTCTCATCAATTGTCATATTAGTTTGTCCCAATTGTTCTCATCAATTAAATTTTAGGGGAGTTCCAGTAATCCCAGTGAGCTAGTCAAAAATGAGGTAAGCAACAACCGCCCACCTCGAACAGCTCAAATCACACCCAGATAGTCTCCTGGCTGTCCACAGTCCCCTAGAACTGCTGTCTGCCGAAAACGGTGCCCTACAGCAACACACATTGCACAGGGTGTAACTATATTATTCATAAAAATACAGCTTTTGCTGTTTTTCAAATAGCACGAAAAGAGAGGAGTTTTTCACCTCTGTATAGTGCTCAGAAAAATCCAGAAAAATTACGGCTGCGTTCCTCGCGAAGAGTAGATCAAAATCGACTTCTTAAACGTCTCGATCTGATGCTCCTACGCCAAGATAAAAATCGGAGAAGTTGACGCTGTCCAGAAATTTCCACAGCAAAAAGGGGGGTCAAAGAGACCTCGGGAAACGTGCCAAAAGTACAAAATGGAGCAAAGTGATCAACACGGAAATCGAAGCCTTACCTCTTAGGAACGCGCTGTCGCAAAAATCGTCTAAAAATTCCTCCTGGTTAGCTCTCAGGGAATTTCCGACGGAACTGCGACGGGAAATGGGCCGAAAAAGAGAACCGTCGCAGTGCGCCGCGTCGCAGATAGCTCACTAACTGTAACTCCAAAAATTCTGGAATTCTGAGGAGAGAGAGAAGAGAGAGAGAGGAAGAAATTTCCTATAGAGCTCAAATTCGGATTCTCTCTCTAAGGGCTCGAAAACCGAGGTGCAAAGAGAGGGGGTGGGGGACCTCTTATATAGTGGGCCAAAGGGAATATTCCCACACGGGATCCGGATCCGAACAGGAAACACCGAAATGGGCCAACCAGAAAGCGCCACGTGTCCACAAAACAGCAAACAGCCTGTGCAGGCCCAATGAAAAATCGCCACGTGGCCACGTGGTGCACATGGCCGGTCCGCGCTCCGGGTCTTCCGGAAGTTGTCGGCCAATGGGGGAGCGCCACGTGTCACCTTCCCACGTGCTTCTAGAAGCCGGCCGGCCAATCGAGAGCCGCCACGTGGCACGGCGGGTATTCGGTGCTCCCGGTGCACGCCAGGCCCATGGACCGCGCACCCGAGGCCCCCGCCCGCGCCTGCGCCGCCGCCCTCTGCCGCTGTGCCGCCGCTGCGCCGCGGCCCGCCGCCGTGCGCCGCCGCCCGCCGCCGCTCGCCGGTCGCCGGAACAGTAATTCCGGCGGCCGGAGTTACTGTTCCGGCGTGAACAGTACCGAGGTCCGAAAAATTAAAGTAAATATACCGTTTCGATCGTTTTCGCGCGCTGAGTCCAAATACGACGTCCATTTCGCCAAATTCTCATCCGAAATTTTGCCGAAAGCTCCCGGAAAATTCCATTTGCTCCGATTTTCGCGCAGAGTCTATATTAAATGTCCAATTTCGATTCTACAAGCTTTGTTTCACCGAATAAGCTCCCCACAGTCACTGTTTAATGTTGCACAGTTCCTGCGGGAGTCTGGAACATCACATCCTCCCCCACTAAAAGAGTTTCGTCCTCGAAACGAGACTAAACAATAATCCTCAGTCCGATGTCTCAAATAAGTAGGGGTGGGCATCCCTCATCTCCGACTGGAGCTCCCATGTAGCCTCGCGCTCGTCATGATTGCTCCATTGGATCTTCACATAGGGAATGGCTCGACTGCGCAATTCTTTCACTTCTCGATCCAGAATTCGCAGTGGGCGTTCTTCATACCTCAAATCCTCGCTGATCTCAAGCGGTGTGAAGTTGATGACGTGCGATGGGTCGAAGATATACTTCCTCAAAGTAGAAACATGGAATACATCATGGACACCAGCAAGCCTTGGAGGAAGTGCGAGTCGGTAGGCAACCGGCCCGATACGCCCCAATACCTCAAAGGGTCCAATATATCGGGGGCTAAGTTTCCCACGAATGCCGAACCTCCTGATTCCTTTGGATGGCGAGACTTTCAGGAATACATGATCTCCAACCTGAAATTCTAAGTCTCGTCGCCGAACATCCGCATAACTCCTTTGTCGGCTTTGGGCGGTTTGAAGATGCTTCCGAATCACTCGGACCTTCTCCTCTGCCTCTAACAACACATCTGGTCCCAAGGTCCGCCTCTCGCCCACATCACTCCAATAAAGTGGTGATCGACACTTGCGTCCATACAATGCTTCAAACGGAGCCATCTGAATGCTCGCTTGAAAACTATTGTTGTATGCGAATTCAGCCAAAGATAAATGTCGAATCCACCCTCCGCCGAAATCCAAGACACAAGCCCTTAACATGTCTTCCAGGATTTGTATAGTCCGCTCTGACTGCCCATCAGTCTGCGGATGAAAAGCCGTACTGAACCTGAGTTCAGTCCCCAAGGCTGTTTGCAAACTCTTCCAGAAATGCGAAACAAACCTCGGGTCTCTATCTGATACTATGGAGGCTGGTACTCCATGTAATCTAACTATCTCATCTAGATATAGCTGGGCTAGTCGCTCAAGTGGCCACGTAGTCTGCATGGGCAGAAAGTGTGCCGACTTGGTAAGTCTATCTACAACTACCCAGATAGCGTCTGCTCCTCCCTGTGCCCTTGGCAATCCGACCACGAAATCCATCGTAATGTGGTCCCATTTCCATTCGGGAATTGGGAGACTTTGTAACTTGCCAGCTGGCACTCGATGCTCAGCTTTCACCTGTTGACAAGTTAAACACTGAGTCACAAATCTCCCAATATCCCTCTTCATGCCTTTCCACCAGAAGTGTGCCTTGAGGTCCTTATACATCTTAGTCCCACCAGGATGTAGGGTATAAGGTGTATAATGGGCCTCTCGCAATATCTGCTCTCTGATCTCCGCATCTATTGGCACACATGCTCGGTCTCTGTACCTTAGTACTCTCGAGGCATCTATTGTAAAGTCCCCTGACTGATCACTCGGGATTTGATCTCTAATCCTGGTCAAGTGGGGGTCCTCACTCTGTTTCTCCCTGATCCTGTCCAGCAGAGTGGGCTGCAAGACTAAAGATGTCAGTCTAGCAATGACCCCAGGGGACACAACTTCTATCTCGAGTCGTCTCATCTCCTCTAATAGCGGTGCTTGGTCTGTGATCAACATAGACAAACTTTGCACCGCCCTCCTACTCAAGGCATCAGCGACCACATTAGCCTTGCCTGGGTGGTAGAGAATATCTACATCATAATCCTTTAATAGCTCTAACCACCTACGTTGCCTCAAATTTAGCTCCTTCTGCGTGAACAGGTATTTTAGGCTCTTGTGATCGGTGTAGATTTCACAGTGTTCTCCATACAGATAATGACGCCAAAGCTTTAGTGCAAACACTACAGCAGCAAGCTCCAAGTCATGGGTAGGGTAATTTTTCTCATATTCTTTGAGTTGTCTTGATGCATATGCAATTACCCTCCCTTCCTGCATCAACACACATCCGAGTCCACTGTGTGAT
This sequence comes from Tillandsia leiboldiana, assembly GCA_029204045.2. NCBI lineage: Eukaryota > Viridiplantae > Streptophyta > Magnoliopsida > Poales > Bromeliaceae > Tillandsia > Tillandsia leiboldiana. The sequence goes on from CM055060.1 coordinate 27,745,500, forward strand.
GCATCGCTGTAGATCACATATCCTTTTCCCATAACAGGAAGGGAAAGGATAGGAGCGGTCATCAGTCTATTCTTTAGCTCCTCAAAGCTCTTTTGACAGTCATCACTCCAGATAAACTTCACTCCCTTACGCGTCAAGCGAGTGAGGGGTGTGGAGAGCTTCGCAAAGCCTTCCACAAACCGACGATAATACCCAGCTAAACCCATAAAGCTACGTACCTCAGAAACTGTCGTCGGTCGGGGCCAATCACGGACTGCCTCAATCTTCGCTGGGTCCACTGCCACACCCGCGGCAGAAATCACATGGCCCAAGAAGACTACCTTCCGAAGCCAAAACTCGCACTTTGCCAGTTTGG